>JASDDO010000004.1:353714565-354914565 GCA_030015575.1 Agapanthus africanus | reverse complement strand
AAGGGGCCTGCCGGTGAAGAGACGCGAGCCTCAAAAGGAATTGGAGCCGGAACAATAGCTGCGAAACAAAACAGGTTAAACGATGGCTCAAAAGATGTTAAAGGGTTACTAAAAAGGGAGTCTACTATACCAGCAGCAACGGACGGCGGAGCCGGAAGGGCCGGTAGCGCGGCAGGTCTTGCATCCCCCCCTTCGATTTGTGGCACTACAATAAAGAAAAGGAAAGATCGGAAATTATCCCACTGCAAAAAAAGGGGGGTAAGTAAAGACATTATGGTGAAAGTATACTCACCGGCGCTACTGGAGGGAGAAGTGAGGTCGGATGGGAAAGAGAAGTGCGGGAGCAACACTTGATATAAGTGGTCAAAAAGCACTCCTACAAAGGCACAATAGTGTAATATTAGTACAAAAGCCGTAATTTTGAAAGATTAATGCATGAGTCATGAATCCATACCTTCCAACATCCATGACGGTACAAGGGAAGACGGGGAGGTAACTACTGCCAAAGCAGTAGTTGATGGTGCCCCCTCGAGCAATGGGGCATCAGTACTGGCCACACCTGCAAGAACAAGCTTGTTAGAAGAGATCACAAGATATATACACAAAAAAAAATGGAAACGCTGGTGACTCGAAAATTTACCTGACGAGCTGCCAGCAGAAACTGAGGTAGTCCCTTCCTCCACTGACGGAAGACCACCGCCTGTAGCTTCGTCACCCGACTCAAGGGGAACCGTTGTTACGCTCTCAAGCTCTGCAGGCGGCGGGGAACCATAGGCAGGGAGGGCCAAGATAGGAACATTGCCCGATTCCTGAGAAGGAGCGCCTAGCTCGTCTTCAGGAATCATGGCCGCATCACCTGCTGTTCCCTCAGGATCAGCGATTACAGCTGTCCCGTCCATCGACACCACGAGGTCCCCAGCCTCAAGTACCTCGCCCTCTACCGCCTTCGGCACGGTTGAGACAATCATCTCATCTGCCGCCACTTCGGGTACGGCATCAATGACCTGCTCCGCGGTAGGCTCCTCAATCTCGGTTCCAGGCTCCATAACCTCGACGAAGTTGTCCACTGTCGGTTCGGGGTCGGCGAGTACTGCTTCCTCCGCTCCCCTGGGCTCGACGGTCGTCTCCGCCTCTCCCTCAGTTGGACTTGACCCTACAAAATGGAATACGTATAAGCCAACAGCTCTACAATTCGTATGACGAGATTCTGGAAGAAGCACTACCTGAAGTCGATTTGTCATTGGCACTCCGAACCGCGCGCGCCACTTGCCGACGAGCAGTAGACAGGGCCACAGGGGGCTCTTCAGAAGGAGCATTATCGTGAAGAATAGTGCTAGGGCCCGCTCCTACGGCCAAAGCAGCTCTGCGCGCCTTAGCTTCGCGTCTAAACCGTTTCTGCTCCTCTCGAGCCGATGAGACAGATGCCACCAGGGCCTCCTTAAGGGAGGCTTCTTCGCCCGTATACAGGGATGCCTCTAAATCCTTCAAGGCATCCCTCGTCGCGCTATCAAGCTGAGGCTCTTGCGGCAGTTTCGACGGAGCTGGGACTCCGATGACAGGCTTGGGAAGGGTCCTTGCGCCGATTAATACAACCCCTGTAGAGAAACGAGAGAAGGTCAGGTCGACTATCATAAAAGGACAACAAACTTCCCTTATAAAAGAGAACGAAGTAAAACATACCGACGCTTTCTAGGGCACGCTTCTTCTCCTCCGCCTGGAAGGTCTTCAGAGAAGCATCGATGGCCTGTTCAGTAGATCCACCTGCTGAAAATGAGGCAAATATTAGCTAAAGATAGTAATAAAAAGTGGGATAAAATGACAAATAAGGAGGCTGATGATTACCTGATTCAGCGAGTCTGCTTAACATCGCTTCGAGCCTCGCTGATCGCTCCGAAGCTGCAATGGCAGCGGCTAGATTGGTGTCCTCAGGGTCCACCACGAAACCCTCATTGCTGCCGTACTCGCATATAGTCTCGGCAGGATGAGCCGCGGGTTCTAAGTTAAGGATCGCGTCAAGGGATAGGATGGACTTCTTCTTCTTCTGTCCACCAGCCTTGGATCCACCCGGAGCATCTTTGCGCTTGCCAGTTTTGGCAGTCACTTTCGGGCGGCGAGTCCCGATGTCCGCTCCAACACCCGACTCCGGTGAGGCCGCTTTAGCCGTCTTTGTCGGAGCACGGGGTACCGTTGGAGCATCCACCACAGTGGGCAGTGGCAGTCCACGCGGAGGGGCCAATACGCGTGGTCGATCGGCTCCAGCCTCTTTCGTCGGAGGGATAACCTGAACCCTGGGCTGCAATGGAGCCTTGCGATTGCCGCCGGGAGGCGCGGCCCTACGATCGACCAATAGACGTTTCTCCATCAAGATGATCGGTCCCATCGCGTGCGCGTACCAGGCCACATACGAATTGAGTATCTTGGGGGTACAGCTGGGCTCGCTGATGAAAAAGTAAGAGCCTGTATTTAGCCGGATGAAGTGATGCATCGCATTCCGTACCCCCTCTAGACCGATTGCAGGTGTCCCCAAGAAGGCTTCCAATGGGACCCCTTGGTTATAACTCGATTGCCGGGCGAATCGATGCGGGTTATACCTCATGAAGAGGGCCGTTTCATTCTGCCTAAATACCAAGTAGCCCGGCCGAATGGAATAAAGGTGAAGAATTTCTCGAGCCTTCAACACGGAAACACCGCCCTTAAAGTCATCACGCAGCGGCACCACCGACTTAGTGGACTCGGAACCCATGGTGATGACCTTATCCACCAAAGAGGTCTTCGCCCCGACTAGATGCGAACGCAGAAGCAGTCCCCTGGACTCCCGCGGAGGTGCAAACACGATGGAGGCCCCGACCAATCGCATGATTCTTGGAAGTTTAAATCTCTCAAAGAACTGAGGAGTTTTATGGGCACCGAACACTCCTCGAACATGCAGCTCCATCCAAGAAGTGAAGTAGTGCATCGGGAAGTTAGCAGGCTGTACCCCAGGTTCATTAGCGTCCGCCGCTATGCTAAGTCCATTGTAGAGGTAAGCCAACCCGGCGATCCCCACTGATAACTGCAGACCGGCCACCATTCGATGCGCCGGGTAAAAGACAGAGGACCGCATAAGGCGTGGGTGCATAGGAAGCGCGAAGCTGCACAGCCACAGACCTAAGAACCCGATGAAGAAGGTCTCCTCATCCATGCCGGGAACGGCGATCTCTGAGAAGGGGACGCTGGCAGTGCCGGGAAGGTAAAAACTTCTCTGATCAATTTCCGATGAAGGTCGGCGGTCCAGGCCGAAACCAAAAGGGTCAGCAGGTTGGGCGAACTTATCACCTTGCTCTGATAAAAATTCTGGGCGGACAAAACGAGCAATGAAGTCCGCGAAACTAACGCCTCGGTCGCCCAATTCCAAATGAAGCTCCTCGTAAATCTCCAACACCCTCACCAGGCCCGGATGCTGATGCTGGATAGCATTTTCCGGAGTTAAGTCGAGTACCACCTGCTTGGTGGCAAAGACGTACTCATCAGGAGGAAGCAGCTCCTCATAATGCTCCCCCCTCGCCGGTAAACCCGAAAGCTCGACGAACTCCTCTAGAGAAATGGAAACTTCCCTATCCGCCGTCAGGAAAGTATGCGTGGGGATATTCCATTGTTCAATGAAAGCCCTTGTCCACCACGTTGGAGGAGTAGGATATTCAAAAAGCGAGACATAGACGGCGGAGTATAAACCGATCTTCGTCAGATGAGCTCTTTTCGCCGCTAAGATGTACCGGGCCCATGGCAGGTATCCAGCAAGCGGTCGCGGATTCAATCCAATATTGTAGGCCTGTCCCCAAGGGCGTGCTTCATCCTGACAGATTCGCCTTCCTAAGATGTCTATGGCCGGCGGCGGCTGTACCGGAATAGCGCCGATTGCAGGCTGAAGGAGGTCGTCCGAGTTCCAATTTTTAACCTCCACGGCATACTCCACCGGGGGTTTATCTGCGTAGGGGATCGTAACTATGGGTTCGGAGGGGGAAGCGGAACTAAAACTGCGACGACCCTGGATGATTTGGCTATACCACCTTCCCCATAGGTGAAGATGTTTGCACTCAGGATCGCGATCTTTAATCAAGGCAAGCACTACCCGGTCCACTGGTGCGTGTGGGAACCCTCCTTCCGAGCGAACGAAGGGAAAAGACAAGTCGTCAGACATCCCTCCTGCATAAAATATATATATATCATCAGTGGCTTGACACTTAACATTCAATAAAAATAATATATATAATAAAAAAAAAAATATATATATATATATATAATAATAAAAATAATAATAATAAATAAAAATCTGACTCCACACTGTGATGCAGCGGGTAGGGGACCAAAGGGGGACCCACAAAATCAAGATGACGGCGCATCATTTGATGAGACAATCCCACCATTGAATGGGACTATCAGTCAATAAAAGAGACCCCCAAGAGAATATCCTCATTGGGGGGGAACCCCTAAAGACAAGGAGAAGATCTCCTCTTTTCAGAGCAAAGCTCTGTCACAGAGTGACATTTGTCAAACCCCTGTTTCAAAAGAATAAAACTTCTTAAAAAAAAAGAGCCTAGCTCTGTAGCAGTAATAAAAAAAAAAAAAAAACTTATAAATCCTAAAAATTAAAATTGTGGGATCTTAAAGATCCATGGAAACCTTTAAAAAGTTTTATAATTAATCTGTGGGCCCCTCTGTTCATGGGTTAAAACCTAAGAACAGAGTCTCTACAAATTTTTGAGAGCAGGGCTCTGTGAATAAAAACCCCAAAGAGGTTTCCTTTAGATCAAAGATCTATAAGAGCAAGGCTCTGTTGCAGAAACCCCCAAAGGAGATTCTTTTAGATCAAAGATCTATAAGAGCAAGGCTCTGATTATTTAAATTTGATTTAAATTAAATTAATTTAATTTACCTAGAATGGTTCTAAGAATAAAACTTGGAAGTTCTTAAAAATCGCAAGAGCAAAGCCCTGGAAGTTCTCAAGTAAGAGCAAGGCTCTGAAATCTAATTTCTTGAGAATGGTAAAAAATTACCAAGGACCAAGGGTCCTATTTATAGGCGCCTGCGCCTGTTCACCTGACTCGTCGATCCGACGGTCAGGATCTTGCCACCGTTGCACTCACGCGCGCGCCACGTGAGCGCAACGGTGGGGGGGCATCTGTTTCCCCCAATCAGAGCAAGGCTCTGTTGAATTTTGAAAATTCAAAATTCGAAGCAACGCTTCGGTTTCCGTGCGCAGTGCGCAATTTGCCACGTGGCAGAGGCTGAATGGGCAGCGTAACGCCCGAGACAGTGCGTCCCATCAGAGCAAGGCTCTTCAGAAAACGTAATTAAAGACTTAACTGCGCAAACGCATGGATGCGCGACACGTGTCTGCGCAAGCGCACAGATGCGTGACACGTGTCTGCGCGGTTGCGCAGCCGCAGCTGCGCAAACGCGCCGATGCGCGACACGTGTCTGCGCAAGCGCACAAATGCGTGACACGTGTCTGCGCAGTTGCGCAGCCGCAGCTGCGCAAACGCACAGATGCGCGACACGTGTCTGCGCAAGCGCACGGATGCGCGACGCGTGTCTGCGCAGTTGCGCAGTCGCAGCTGCGCAAGCTCACGGATGCGCGACGCGTGTCTGCGCAGTTGCGCAGTCGCAGCTGCGCAAGCGCACGGATGCGCGACACGTGTCTGCGCAGTTGCGCAGTCGCAGCTGCGCAAGCGCACGGATGCGCGACACGTGTCTGCGCAGTTGCGCAATCGCAACTGCGCAAGTGCTCGGATGCGCGACACGTGTCATTTGCTGGTGAGTTGCGCAGCAACTGAATGAAGATTTAGATAAATCTTTTCTGTTCTCCTGTAAAACAGGAACCCTTGGATCAAAGATCCAATGGTGGGAAAATTCCCAAAATTATTCAGGAAAGATTTTGTTAACAAATCCAACAAATTTGTGGGCACTATAAATAAAACCCCAAGCCTCATTCAAAAGGGGCATCAAGAGAGAGAATCAGAGAGGGAGTCAATCATCAAAAGAAAGCTCTTGAAAATTAATCAAGAACACAGAAGAAAAAAAAAGAAGAAGGTAAAATTTTTGAAGAACAAATAATAAATAGTGCCTTGCACTTGCTATGAACCCCTGGTTCTAAAAAATAAAAATAAAAAAAATATATATAAAAGAATGATAAATAGTGCCTTGCACTTGATATGAACCCTTGGTTCTAAAAAAAAAATAATAAATAGTGCCTTGCACTTAATATGAACCCTAGGTTCTGTATGATCAGGAGAAAACAAGAACTTGTTTTTTTTTTTCCTTTGATCCAAATTCAAATCAAAGTGCCATGCACTTGAATTCTTCAATCTGAAGATTTCTAGGGTTTCTGCAACCCCTTGTTTTGGGCCAGGCCCAAATTAAATTGAAACAATAAAAGGGCAAGGCCCTGTTTGGAAAAATTCCTGAGTTTCTGGAAACTCATTATTTAAAAGGGCCTGGCCCAAATTAAATTGCAGAACAATAAAAGGGCAAAGCCCTGTTTGTAAAAATTTCTTGAGTTTCTGAAACTCATTATTTAAAAGGGCAAGGCCCTGTTTGGAGGATTCCTGAGTTCTTGTAACTCATTAAAAGGGCCTGGCCCAAATCAGACTTGCAAAATAATGAAAGGGGCGGAGCCCTGTTTAGATCGATTCTTTTAATCGGGCAGAGCCTAAAATAAAAATTGGACTTAACCCAATCCCGGCTGTAAGTCCTTAAATTAAATGCCTCTCATAAACTAAGTCACGACCGGCTCGAGGGTACATCTCCGAACTCCTTTGACATTCGTCGTTGTAATTACTCAACGACGTCAAAGAGGTGACGGGTCCCAACGACCATTCATCTAATTTGGACCACTACGTCCTTAAACTGGCGATGGACCGAAACGTCCCTAAACTAATATCGGACCGAAACGTCCCTAAACTAACATCGGACCGAAACGTCCCTAAACTAATATCGGACCTCTACGTCCCTAAACTGGCGACGGACCACCACGTCTCTAAACTGGAATGTGGACCACTACGTCCTTAAACTGGCAACGGACCGAAACGTCCTTAAACTAATATCGGACCGAAACGTCCCTAAACTAAAGATGGACCACTACGTCCTTAAACTGGCGATGGACCGAAACGTCCCTAAACTAATATCGGACCGAAACGTCCTTAAACTAATATCGGACCGAAACGTCCCTAAACTAATAACGGACCACTACGTCCTTAAACTGGCGATGGACCGAAATGTCCCTAAACTAATAATGGACCACCACGTCCCTAAAACTGGCGATGGACCACCACGTCCCTAAACTGGCACAATAGAGCCCAAATGCTCTTTTGTCGGATCTAAACGGTCCCGTTAAGTTGATCTTAGTCTCAAACTGGACTAACGTATCCTTAACAAACGTTTGAGTCGATCTTAGCCTCAAAAATGGCTAACGAATCCTCCAAACAGACTTTAGTCCCAAATTGGACTATGAATCTCCCAAACTGGAACAATAGAGCCCAAACGCTCTTTTGTCAGATCTAAACGATCACGTTAAGTTGATCTTAGTCTCAAACAGGACTAACGTATCCTTAACGAATGTTTAAGTTGATCTTAGCCGCAACGCGACTAACGTATCCTTAAACTAAAAACACCAAACCCAAATCTAAGTAAATACGGATTTGGACTAATCCACGTCCTACGGGCGACGGCATTACTCAGTCTCCGTATACAATCCACGGGCAACCACAAACAAAACAAACACACACGACACGAAGTGAAATTCTGGAGAAGGAGAAAGTTGTTACCGCGATGCGGTAGCGTAATTAACTGCAGGGGCTTGCGCCTGCAGGGAAGAGCGTCCCCACAATCAAAAAACCCCTCACCCTGAGGGGGAATCTGACGAAGTCTGCTACATCGGCCGCATCCGTCTAAACCTCCGATACACGGTGTCATAAATCAACTTGGCATCTTCGGAGAGATAGACGGATAAAACCAAATAGCATCTGCCCCGAACCTCAGGCACGGACGCCCTAACGTCTCGGCCGCCGTTCGGAGGGGAACAACCGGTAGGTAGTCTGCCCCTGCCAGGCTCATCGTCTACAACTCAGGCTTCTTGCCCCGGGGTACCATACCGGGCCCACCATGTACCCGAGACGGTTCATCCTACTCCTCGAATCGAGCCTCGAAAACCAACAGAAATCAGGAAAACTCATGGTGGACGACACATACATCATACCATGAGAAAACCGCAACTTACATTTTTTAAATGGTAATAAACTCTTAAAATCCTTGCGGTTTTCCCCCAAAATCCAGAAATCTCATAAGCATTGAAATCCTCAAGAAGAATCACAATAAGTAAATATGTCGGTGATGATGAATGTCTATGATACGATAGTATATACCATGCGACGTATAACCAGAAGCTATGTATGAAGTATGATGCATTGAGGTATGTATATGTGACTAGCCATCCTACATATCAATCTTGATGAAATGAACATAACTACCAATTTACATATCGTATATGATGCAAATGTTTTAGATATTGATTTAAGAAAATTCTATAGGGTTCATGAAATAGCAATTACCAATGGCGTGTGTGTTCGCATGAATAGTGCATGTGCGGCATGAACCAATGGTACTGGTGCAAGTGTCCTAGGTAGTGACATCATATGTAAAAAGATGTGATGCATGATATGAATGGTTTGAAGCTACGCATATAGATGCAAGAACTACTAATAATCATAACCATCGGGCTACGCATAAATATGCAAGAACTACTAATAACCCTAACTATCGGGCGTTTTTCGCCATCCAGACGATACCCCCATAGATGTGTACATCTACTCACCGGGACGCCTCGGCTAATCTAATCCGATCTCAGCCTTGTCTTTCCGCGCCGCGTTCGACGCCTCTGCATCCGATCCCAGAATCGTACACAAGTAAATAAGAGGATAGATATATGAATAGTCACGGACACAAACAATGCAAGACAACCAACGCGCACTACTGGACGCGCACGCACTATGTGCACAAAATGCGCTCGCGACAACCCCACAAACCACAACTAGGGTCTCTATACGTGACAACTACCAAGCCTAGAACCCGATTATATAAATCGCGCATTCACAACACACTAAATATTTTAGGGAATAGGTTAAAGATCATTCCAACCTCAAACTTACCACAAATCGATTTATTCCAAAAACCTAGTAAGCAACCATTAACCATTTTAGTGCAAATCTAGATGTTTTAACAAATCTAGTAGCCACAATGTTCATTTAATATCTTAATTAATTAGGCTACACAATTATTAACTAAATTTTTAATCTCACCTATTTACATTAATGATGAATTTTGTTTGCAAGAATATATAATTAAGACAATTTGAAAGTAACAATTTGCAAATTAACAACTAGTTTAGATTTTTCAAGTCTTAAGATATTAAACTACACATTATAACCATAATCAAGTGATAAAACCCTAACTCGAACCTAAATCCTTCTCTTGAAATTTTTCAAACTTGCAATTAGAACCAATTTAATACTTAAATAATTTAGATTCAAGTAATTAGCTAACAAAGCAACCATAAGGTTAAGACTTATACCTCAAAAATTTTGAGATCTAACATGCAACTTGGCTTCCAAAAATGGTTTCTTGCTTCAAAATCCAAGCTAGTTTGGGCCAAAGAAAATTGGGTAAAGATTAACTATAAATTTAGTGAGAGTTTGTAAGGATTTTTGATGGAAAAATGAAAGGATTTTTTATGGAAAATGAGGTGGGGAATTGGGGAGCTGCAACAGGCCTAGGCTCGGCCAGAACATGAGAGGGAGAAGGGTGAGTGGGTGTGTGTGTGTAGAAAATTCCAAGTCAAGAAACCCCCCATCATATCCTATATTAACTTATTCATAATTATTTTATTTTTCTAATTAAAATTCATCCTAGAAATCTCTAGAAGCATGGAGACAAATTGAGAAAAAGAGAACATATTATAAACATGTTATTAAATTGTCATGGTTCACAATTGTGTGCTTAACCCATTCTAATTTGTGATTTACACTAATTAAATGTATAAGTGAAAGCTTAAAATAATATTTAAAATAATTAATTAAGAAAAATATTTAATTAAGCTAGCAATTTATAAGTGACTAATTAAATACCAAATACTAGCAATTACATAGCTAAAATAGGTATGTTTAAGTTTATGTTGAAAAATAATTATAATTTAGTTTTACGGAAAACACGAGTTATATTACCGATTATCGGACAATTAACCTAAATGATTTTTAAAACGTTACAATCTTCCCCCCTTAAAGAAATTCGCTCCCCGAATTTAAAATCTAACTACGCTTACTCTCGAAGAGATGGGAATATTTCTTTCTCATCTCGTCCTCGGCTTCCCACGTGACCTCTTCGCCGCTCGGGCCATGCCAAAGAACCTTTACGGCCGGTATGACCTTAGACCTCAATTTCTTCACCTGCCGATCTAGAATGACTACCGGCTTCTTGATGTAAGAAAGCTCGCGCTCCAGCAGAATTGTTTAATGCTGAATCACATGAGAGGGATCATGAAGGTACTTGTGGCGCATTGATACATGGAATACGGGGTGAACATTTAGGAAGCTGGGCGGAAGAGCCAAACGATAACCAACTGCGCCGATACGCTCGAGAATCTCAAAGGGACACACATATCCGGGACTAAGTTTCCTTTATTTCCGAATCTCAACACGCCCTTCATCGGTGAAGCCCTCAAGAAAACATGATTGCCCACGGTAAACTCAAGTCTGCACCGACGTCGGTCTGCATAAGATTTCTGCCTGCTCTGGGCCGCTCTCATCCTAATCAACTGAATCTTGTCGGTCGTCTCCTGCAAAATCTGTGGTCCCAAAACACTGCCCTCACTGAGCTCTATCCAACAAACGGACGATCGACATCTCCTCCCATATAACGCCTCGAAGGGTGCCATCTGAATCTCCTCCTAGGAGTTGTTATTATAGGAAAACTTTATCAAGGGTAAGTGGCGATCCTAACTTCCATAAAATCTAAAGCGCAAGCTCGGAGCATGTCCTCAAGAATCTGAATGGTCCGCTCTGATTGACCGTCGATGTACGAATAGAAGCTGTACTGAAACTCAATCGAGTGTCCAAAGTCTCTTAAAGTTTCTACAATAGTCGGCTGGTGAACTAGGTGCCTCCTTGGACATAATACAAGTCGGAACGCCGTGTAGTCACACAATCTCATCAACATATATCTGAGCATACTGAACGAATCCGAAAATGGTCATTACTGGCAGATGTGAGCTGCTTCCGTCAATCGATCTACGATCACTCAAATAGAGTCATATTCTCGACTGGTCCTAAGTAGACCTACGATAAAATCCATAGAGATCTGCTCCCATTTCCACTCCAGAATAGGCAAAGGTTGTAACTCTCCAGCTGGTCTCTGATGCTCAGCCTTGACTTGCTGACAAGTCAGCATCCCGAAACAAAATCTGTGACATCTCTCTTCATCCCTTCACACTAATAGACATCTCTTAAATCATAATACATCTTGGTGGAACCCGGATGAACACTATATACTGACTGATGCGCCTCCTCTAAGATCCTGCGTCTCAGTCCTTCGGAATCTGGCACACACAGTCGAGTCCCAAATTGTAGTACTCCCTGATCATCAATCACGAACTCTGAATCTATGCCCTGTCGATCCTGCTCCAAGATCTCTGACAAACGAACGTCATCGGACTATGCCTCATGGATATGATCGAATAACTGTGGATATGCACGGACACGGATAAGTTGTCCCCCGGTCGACGTAAACTCAAACTGTACTCAACTGTCACAAAGAATTTGCTAATCTGCCATCGATTGTCTCTGAACTGTGCTCAAACAAGAAAAGCTACCTCCGGACCTCCGAATCGAAGTATCTGCCACAATATTCGCCTTGCCCGGACGATAAAGAATCTTGCAGTCATAGTCTTTCACTGGCTCCATCCATCGGCGCTGTCTCAAATTCAAATCTCGCTGCTGAAAGTTGTAGTGTCTCCAGATTTTAAGTGTAAAACCACCGCGACCATCTCTAAGTCATGAGTGGGATAATTCTGCTCGTGATTCTTCAACTACCGAGAAGCGTAGGTGACCCTACCATGCTGCATCAACACACAGCCTAAACACACTCGAGAAGCATCACAGTAGACAACAAAGCCGCCTGAACCTGATGGCAAGGATAAAACTGTGCAGTCGTCAAACGCGTCTTCAACTGCTGAAAGCTCTGCTCGTATGCCTCAGTCCAAAGAAAAGGAAATCTCTTCCGGGTCAACCCGTTCAACGTTGCAATTATACAAGAAAAATCCTGTACGAAACGTCGATAGAATCCGGCCAAACCCAAAAAGCTGCGAACCTCCGTCACTGGCACAGGTCTGGGCCAATGCTGAACAGCCTCGATCTTCTTCGGTTCCATACGTACCACCTCTCGTAACTATATGACCCAAGAAGTCAACATCATCCAACCAGAAAACATACTTGGATAATTGAGCGAATAGCTGGCGCTCCCTCAAAGTCTGCAACAAAATCCTCAAATGCTGCCCAGGCTCCCCTCGGCTCCGGGAGTATATTAAGGTGTCATCAACAAACACAATGATAATTGATCAATAAACGGTCTGAATATGCGGTTCATCCAATCCATAACGCTGCTGGGGCATTGGTGAGCTCGAACGAAATCACCAAGACTCATAACGCCCGTAACGTATGTGAAAAGCAGTCTTCGGAATATCATTCTCTCGAACCCGCAACTGATGGTAACCTGATCGCAAGTCAATTTTCGAGAAATGTCCCGCACCCTGGAGCTAATCGAACAAATCTTCAATACGAGGTAAGGGATATCTGTTCCGCACAGTCACTCGATTCAACTGACGATAATCGATGCACCAACACCAACTGTCGTTCTTCTTCTTAACGAACAGGACAGGAGCTCCTTAAGGTGATGCACTCGGACGAACAAGCCCTTTATCCAACAAATCTTGCAACTGATCCTTCAGTTCTTTACGCTCCGCCGGGTCCATCCGATATGGCGGTATAGAAAAAGGCTCCGTGCCGGAGATCAAGTCAAAGCAAAACTCAATATCGCGCTTGTTCATACTATAATATTGCATTATTGTACTCCCCATTTTTATTCATTTTATAAGTAAACAGGTACTCTTGACGCACGTTTGTGGCATATTACAGGATACAGGCTCTTGGAGCGAATACAGTGAAAAAGACGAAAGTTGATACAGAAAAGGGACTTTTGACGGATCCTAGTCAAGCCTAGACTAATAACAGTTCACATGGGTACAAGACAGTGCAAGGTCTAAAATGTCAAAGCAAAACGGTTGAAAGATCGCTACATGTTTTTCACTGAAAGATCTGGAGAAGAATAAGAAGCCAAACAGAGAAATGAGATGAAGAAATAACAAGCTCAGATAACCACAAATAAAGCCCAGAAAAATGGTCCAATGATCTGACCAAAGGGCCGCGGAACCGCGGCCTAAACCCCCCTCATGCCGCGGTTCCGCGGCCGTATAGTGCCCGTGTCGGTGGAATTTTTTGGTGTCGATGCGGGTGTTGGGATTTTCCGTGGGCATATCTGTAAAATCATGTGTTCGAGACTCTGTAACCCTAGTTTTCCTGTTTTCTTATAAATTGTAATCTCAAATCTGTAAAAGGGATGCCACTTTTCAATCAATAAAATTCAGAATTGTTGGGAGATCAAGAGCATCATTTTAGTAAGTCTTTATTTCTTTAAATTCTGCCGTAGTGTTAATTTAATTGTTGCCCTAGTTCTCTCGTATAATTCTTGCAGTAGATTAATCATATAATTGCCCTAGTTAATTTAGTGTAGTCTTTCAAATGCAATCGGTAAGTGCTTTCAAAATGTCATTTTTAAAAGACACCCTAATGAGCGAGTAAAATCCTCGCTTGTTAGGGTTAGGAATAAAGGAGGGAATGAGTGATGAATATCTCTCATCTCTTTCAATGCCGAATATTTTTAAGTAGAACTTCATGCACGCATGCATGATCCGCTCCCTACGGCACCCTACCCACAAGGTAATGGTGACACCGTAGTATAAAGGACCGGACATGCATGACGTCCATGAAGGTTATAGCAATTAGTAGGAAAGGACGGACAAGGATCAAGAGGAAGAAACTTCGTTTCTTCCCAATCATCCTAATCCCCTTTGCTAATAATTGTTATAACTTCTAAAACAGGTTTGAATCAAAAGCATTGAAAGAGGTGTTAATCTTTATCTACTCAACCCTACTTTAGACCTAATCCTAACAAGTTCTTTAATATCGTACAATTTAGTTTTTAAATCAATCAACAAAAACCAAACCACCATCGGAATCAACTCGTAAAAACACAAATTAGAAAATTACACATCTCTGTGGATCGACCCGTATTCACGGGCTAGCTGCAAAGCGACGCCGTTTCTGATTACGGTTAACATAAATTTTTGGACTAATCAAATGGCGCCGTTGCCGGGGATGGCGTAATATTTCTTTTGTGTAATTTCGGGTTGATATAAATTTTAAAATTATAAAAATCTGAAAATATAAAAAAAAAAGTACAAAAAGTTTTTATCAATTTTTATCTGTTTGAAGGGTTTATTGTTTGATTTTTGCAGGAACAGTGAAAACTCTCGGATCTGGAATTTTACAGAGGGCAAATCAGTAAAGTGCACATCACAACAGAGATAGTTTGAACCAACAGAGCATCACAAAATTTCTGAGCCACTGATCTGCTCAAAGGACCACGGTTCCGCCGCAAACGACCTATCAAGACCGCGGTTCCGCCGCCTTATGTTGGCTTCTCTGCATGGAAATTGAATGGTTTGATCTCTTGTTCTCCCCTCTGCAACCTCCATATATCTCTCTGTAAAAACTTTCTGCAGGAATTCTTTGCGCTAAAAAAAAAAGTTTCTTCTTCCCCCTTCTAAATAACAGATTTTCTGCAGGTTTCTTTGCGCCGCGCTAAAAAATTTGATTGCAGGTGAATTTAATGTTTTGCATAATTTAATTGGACTTTAAGGGGCTAATTGACCAAACTCAGATTGGGTGGGGATTTCATCACCCTTCTCAGGACCCCAGAAAACACTTAAAGCATGTGCATTGACCACAATTAATTAAAAAAAATACTAGACTCAGACCTAAGGACATCGAGCTCAATAGGAAAAGGACTAGTATAGGCATCGACCGTTTATCCTAACTGACTTTGCGATGTCTAGGCAAGTGTGTCTAGGCTAGTGGTTATTAATTAGGCCCACTATTGTGGTTCCTTCCCACTTACCTGGCACTTATCTGGCCGTACTTGTCGGTGAAGAGGCGGTTTGAGGTCCTATTTCTAGCCCTATTTAGGAGCTGTCTAGCAGACCTAGGTGACCCTAGATCTAGGCCTGATTGTGCATGTGTGGTTGATAGCAATTGTGTCACGAGTCTCTTTTCAAAAACCTCCTTGCAAAACTCTCACATAAAAAAAAGAAAAATCTTTTCAAAACTTGCAACTTGTCGCTAAGAAAACTTGCAACTCACTTCCACCACTTCTCTTCATTGACGTTATCTTACCTCCACATTCTGTCTTTCTTTTTTTCTGACTACACTACCGCTTTAGTGTATGTCACTTTGGACTAGGGATACTAACGCCCGATTAATCCGTGTTTCGTTGGTACCGACCGACGAACCTTTCGACACCGAAGTCGACATTCTGTCCACTTTCTTACCTACACCTTCATATTCTTCCACCAAAGGCATGTCGGGATTCAACCCCAACAATACCTTACCGACGGGAATGATTCCACCTCCGCCAGGTGCGAATAACCCGAATCAACCGCCTGTTGAAGCGCCCGCACGAGTTGCGCTCCAGGATCTCTTCTATCCCGTCCGCACTTCTTTACCCACTTGTCTTTCACCCCCACCGGCAAATGGGGACAATTTTGAAATAAAACCATATTTCATCAATATGCTGCCAAAATTTCATGGTTTGGAATCTGAAGATGCATATATCTTTATCAATAAATTCCAAAATGTGTGCGCTATGATGAAAACGACCCAATTAAGTGATAACGCTATAAGGCTAAGGGTCATTCCTTTTACCTTATGTGACCTAGCCGAGAAGTGGCTATACAGTACCGCATCACATTCCATTAGAAATTGGGACGAGTTTGTGAAAGCTTTTCTGAAAAAGTTCTATCCTCATCACAAAACTGCTAGAATCCGCAATGAAATAATTCAATTTTCACAACTTCCTTCCGAACCATTTTGGAAGTGCTTCGAGAGATTTAAAGACCTACTCGTTCAATGCCCTCATCATGGGATCGAAAGTTGGCAACTTTGCCAAACATTATACGAGGGATTGAACTCAGCAACGAAGCAGTTGCTAGAAACCATATGTCAAGGTCATTTTCTCTCCAAGTCTAGTGAGGAAGCATGGCAGTTTCTTGAGGATCTTAGTGAGCAAACAATTCAGTGGGAGAGTACCAAGACCACATCATCTTCTTCTAGTGGTCAATCTAGGGCAGGCGTACATTAAGTAGAAATGTCGATTGCTATGAAGGCCGAGATGGCCGTTCTTACGAAAAAGCTAGAAGCGATTGAGACCAAAATCTCGTCGTCTTCTCCTGCCCCTGTTATGCCTCCACGAACTGTTTGTGCTTGTTGTGCGGATCCGTCGCACCTAACCGAAGAGTGTCCTTAAAATGCATCTACTCAAGGACAGGATCAAGTCAATGCTGCATTTCAGCAACGACAAAGGAACGATCCGTACTCTTCGACATACAATCCGGGGTGGAGAAGTCACCCAAATTTCGCTTGGAACCAAAGTCAACAATTCCAAGGAAATAACAATTTTCAAAGACCTCCTCCTCCACAACAACAACAAGCACCTTCACAAACTCAATTTCAACAGCAACCTTTTCAACAGCAACCTTACCCTAATCAGGTGAACAATTTTGTGCCTAACACCGCTTACCAGCCAAACAATTATGTTCAACCTAATAATGACAAGGTTAGCTCGCTCGAAAGAAGTCTAGATGCGTTCCTTAAGCAATCTACACAGTTTACAGCAAGACTAGAGACTTCGATTCAATCTTTGGTGCAAAATAGTGCCTCACACGATCAAAGCATCAAATCTATTGAGGCACAAATTGCACAACTCAATGCAGCTTTGAGCGAGCGCGAAAAAGGAAAGCTCTCGTCTCAACCACTGCCCAACCCCGGTCATGCACATGTTGCAAATCAACAGCAGAATCATAACGTAAATGCTGTGACCACGTTGAGATCGGGAAAAGTGTTGCAAAACAACGTGGGTATTGACAATGACACCCCTGCCGGTGGCCCTTCTTCATCTTCTTCACCTTCTTCTTCGACTTCTTCTTCTACAGAGCCTATTCTCCACCCTTCACACGGCTCTACCTCTTCTAGCTCGAACGGACCCATTTCTCACAACACGAACACATCAACATGGGGTGCCGTTCCAACTCGACAATCTGATCCGCAAAAATTGGACTCAACCACCTTTCAAAATGTTCCTTTTCCTAACCGATTGAGATCCAATAAACCAACTCCACAGATGGAAAAGATTGTAGAGTTGTTCAAACAGGTTAGCATAAATATCCCTCTTTTGGATACAATCCAACAAGTTCCTTCATATGCAAAAATTTTAAAGGACTTATGCACCAAAAAGAGGAAGTCACAAGTGCCAAAGAAAGTTTTTGTGGCTAGTGCTATTAGTGATGCTCTTGTTAATTCTTTACCCCCAAAGCAAAAGGACCCCGGTTGTCCTACCATTTCGATAACAATTGGGGACAAGAACATCAATAGAGCACTATTAGATCTTGGCACGAGTGTCAATTTGCTACCTTATTCTGTGTACGAGCAATTGGGCGTTGGAGAGCTTAAGCCCACTCACTGTACTCACCAAATGGCCGACCGGTCAATCACCCATCCTTGGGGAGAGCTGGAGGATGTGTTAATTAGAGTAGGGGATTTCATTTTCCCCGTTGACTTTATTGTGATGGATACACAACCTGTCGCTAACCCCCGGAATCAAATTCCGATGATACTTGGTTGACCATTTCTGGCAACTTCCAACGCAGTGATCAATTGTCGTAATGGTTCAATGAACCTATCTTTCAGCAATATGACAATTGAGCTCAATATTTTCAAGTTGGGAAGTCAGCCTGCTGAGCCTAATGCTAGCGTACTCGATGTTTGCTCGATCAATGAGATCGCGGAGGAGGACTGTGAGTTCGAGAATTTTTTGTTCGATCACAGCAATGTTAACGCCACTGGTGCGTTCCTCCTAGAATCAGACACAGCTTTCACGGCGGATGACGATTTTGAGTGTTTTACCTTCGTTGACGACTTTGAAGACTCATCACCTGAATTGGAGTCTTTTGCTTTTTCGGATGAGTTAATTGAACCATCCGACTCTGTTGCATACACTCGATTCGAACCTTTGATGGAATCCTTCGAGTTTGAAACAGTTACCCCATTGTTACCATCTATTGTTTCACCTCCTAAACTCGAATTGAAGCTTTTGCCGTCGCACCTAAAATATGCTTATCTAAGTGATAATGAGACCTTCCCGTCATTATATCGGCCTCTCTAGCTCTTGAGCCAGAGAAGGCTCTTTTGATGGTCTTACATAATAATCGGCAAGCTTTCGGCTGGTCTATGGCGGACATTAAGGGGATTAGTCCCCTCATAGTCGAACATCATATACACTTGATGGATGATGCCAAGCCGGCAAGGGATCCTCAAAGACGCCTCAACCCCATTATGAAAGAGGCTGTTAAGAAGGAGATTGTTAAGTGTCTGGATAGTGGTATCATTTACCCTATCTCGGATAGCCAATGGGTTAGCCCAATCCACGTCGTGCCAAAGAAATCGGGCAATACGGTCATTACCAATGAGGCAAATGAGTTAATTCCCACTTGCACCCAAACTGGGTGGCGAGTCTGTATAGACTATAGGAAACTCAATGCCGCGACAAGGAAAGACCACTTTCCTTTACCTTTCATTGACCAAATGCTCGAGCGATTGGCAGGGCACGAGTTCTATTGCTTTCTAGATGGCTATTCCGGTTACAACCAAGTCCCCATCGCCAAAGAGGATCAAGACAAGACAACATTCACTTGTTCCTTTGGCACTTTTGCTTATCGTCGCATGCCCTTTGGGTTATGCAATGCACCCGCGACTTTTCAGCGGTGTATGATGGGGATCTTTTCAGACATGGTTGAAAAGTTCCTGGAGATCTTTATGGATGATTTCTCCATCTTTGGCGACTCCTTCGACGAGTGTTTACAACATTTAGACGCTGTTCTTACCCGCTGTAGGGATAAGAACCTAACGTTGAATTGGGAGAAGTGACATTTCATGGTGCGAGAAGGCATTGTCTTAGGACATGTCATCTCGCAAAACGGCATCGAGGTTGATAGAGCTAAAATCGAAGTGATTTCTAATCTCCCTCCCCCTAAATGCGTCAAAGACATTAGAGCCTTCCTTGGCCACGCCGGATTTTATAGACGGTTCATCAAGGACTTTAGCAAGATTGCTAGACCCTTGACTCTCTTATTGGCCAAGGACATAACATTTGCTTTCGACTCCACATGCATTGAAGCATTCGAGTCTTTGAAACATTCTCTCATCTCTGCGCCCATCCTTTCATCTCCGGACTGGACGCACCCTTTCGAAATCATGTGCGACGCATCAGATTTTTCCATTGGCGCTGTCCTTGGACAGCACATTAATAAAATACCGCATGTGATTTATTATGCTAGCCGAACACTAAATGAGGCCCAACTAAACTACACAATAGAGAAAGTGTTTTTAGCGGTTGTGTTTGCACTTGAAAAATTTCGGCCTTATTTAATTGGCTCTCCAGTCGTTGTATATACTGATCATTCAGCTCTTCGCCACCTTTTTGCGAAGAAGGATGCTAAGTCAAGGCTAATACGTTGGATCCTTTTACTACAAGAATTTGACCTTTTCATAAAGGACAAAAAAGGATGTGAAAACGTAGTAGCTGATCACCTATCACGACTTCCTTCTTCGCCTACGCTTGATCTCCCAATCACTGATGTTTTCCCCGATGAGCAACTCTTGACCGTTTCTTGCGAACCATGGTTCGCCGATATTGTAAACTACTTAGCCACCGGCCTGATACCTAAAGATTGGTCGAAACAAGATAAACTTCGATTTTTGTCCCAAGTAAAGCATTTTTACTGGGATGAACCCTATCTTTTTAAATACTCTTCCGACCAAATCATTCGTCGGTGTGTACCTGAAAGTGAGGTCAGGAGCATGCTGTCTTTTTGCCACGATCAAGCATGTGGCAGGCACTTTGGCCCAAAGAAGACAGCCGAAAAAGTTTTGCAGTGTGGTTTCTATTGGCCACGACTCTTCAGGGATGCTTACGAATACTGTAAAACCTGCTCCCGGTGCCAACACTTGGGCCGGATATCGCGGAGAAACGAAATGCCGCTCCAACCAATTTTGGTTGTGGACATTTTTTATGTTTGGGGTATAGATTTCATGGGACCATTTCCTAACTCCTTTGGAAATGTGTATATTCTTTTGGCCGTTGACTACGTTTCAAAGTGGGTTGAGGCTGTGCCCAGCCGAACGAACGATAACAAGGTTGCCGTTCGATTTCTTAAAGAACGCATATTTTCTCGATTTGGGCACCCTCGGGCGATAATAAGTGATAATGGTTCTCATTTTTGCAATAGGACTTTCGAGTCCTTAATGCGCAAATACTCTATCACCCACAAGCTGTCAACGCCATATCATCCCCAAACATGTGGGCAAGCCGAGGTTTCGAATCGGCAAATCAAGCAAATCTTGGAGAAAACGGTTTCTAAAAATCGTAAAAATTGGTCACTTAAACTGATTGATGCACTATGGGCTTTCCGTACTGCATATAAGACCGATCTTGGTATGTCTCCATACCGGCTTGTTTACGGGAAGGCTTGCCACCTCCCAGTGGAGATTGAGCATAAAGCTTTTTGGGCTATCAAAGAGCTGAATTTATCTTTAGGAGATGCGGGCAGCAACCGAAAGCTGCAGTTAAATGAACTAGAAGAGCTGCGGGATGAGGCATATGATAATGCCGTGATTGCTAAGAACCGAGCTAAGGTATTTCATGATAAAAACCTTTTGCAAAAGACATTTAAACCTGGTCAACAGGTTTTACTTTATGATACTCGGTTACATCTTCACCCCGGCAAGCTCCGTTCTAGATGGAAGGGACCTTTTGTAATCCGCACCGTTTATCCGCACGGTGCGGTTGATCTTGAGAACCCGGAGGACGGTACGCTTTTCAAAGTAAATGGGCATCGATTGAAACCGTTCCTCACAGCGGAACATTCAGAGGAGCTCCTGTTTTTGCAGGAGCCGATCTACACTGATTAATTTTCCTCCACCTTCACCCCCGAATTCCTATTCTTCCAAAACATTATTTCAAATAAGTTTGGGGGTGTGTATACATTTTGTAAATACATAATTCTAAAATACCATAAAAAATAAAAATCTTTTGAAAAATAAAAAAAATATATAATATTTTGGACCTAATTGTAGAATTCCAGAATTAATAGCTGACATTTTTTTTACAAATAAAACCCTCATTTTAGAGGGTGTTTTATACAAATCACCATTCTCTTCCCCTCTATTTAAAGAGAACCGAGCCCCCCCCTGCGCTAACCCTAAATTTTTCATCTTCATAAAACCCTAGCCGCCGCCCCCTACCCTCTCCAGAAAATTCTCGCCGCGCCGCCGCCAGACTGCCGCGATCCCGCCGCCGGAGCCGCCTATCGCCGCGCTTCCGCCGCGCCTCTGAAGCATCAGCCCCTAAAACTTTCAGGGGAGGTAACTCTGTCATATTACTCTCTTTTTTTAGCATACTTTTTCTGAAAAATCTATATGGCACATAAAATGCAGTTTGAGAGGGATTTTTCCCCGGTTTTCACGCACGAATTGTACGGTAGCTATTTTGCACATGAAATAGAGCAGAGGGGCTGGAATTTCCTGACCTATAATCACTCCTCTGCGTTTGCCCTACCTGAACTAGTTACCCTGTTTTATGAATCAATGGAGGATAATAGTCTTGACACCTTAGGCTACATTAAAATAAATTGGGGAGATCGCGTAATTCACATTGATAGGGATATGATCCACGAAGTCACACTCATATCTCGTGTGCCCGCACATGACCACCCCTTACACTTTGAGGATTATATGCCCTTGATGGGGAATGACTGCGCTAGAGAGCCGCGTAAGGGTATCCAAGCACGGACCCTTTTTGCTAACGTTCTTACTGTGTGCCGGTGGGCACAAAACAACATCTTTGGCAGCTCGCACAACACGACTTTTTTCACCCCCTCCTTACATGTCGTACACACACTAATGATGAAAAATCCACAGTTCGACATGTGCACCGTATTGCTCCATTCTATAGGTGCGGGGAAAAGGGGTACCATCTACCTATGTCCCATGCTAGTCACCCAACTCTGCCGTTATTTCCTCCCCGTCGAGGAATTTGATTCATACATGATAGACGGAGTTCCGGTTCGACCACTCGTTGAGGGCGTTACTTCGTCCTACTCTAGACTTACTGATATTTGGTCACGAACGGAACCGGCAGAGAATATTCCCGCTCGCACCCCTAGCTCTAGCTCAACATCGAGCGGGGACGAGCTGACCCCTCAAGAGCATGCACGATTGATGCGGAGAACGGTAAGGAGAATTGATTCTTTGAGGGACGAGTTTCGGGCGACGGCACGAGATCACGACCGTCGGTTGACGGAAATTGAGAGGGGTATTCAAACTCTTTTGGCTAGAGGGGAACGATCACGTTCACGCTCACGAGCGCGACGTGGGGCCGGGCAGTGAGGGCACTGCTTTGCTCAAGTTTGGAGGAGAGGGTAGTGTATATAGTTATCTTTTGCATAGCATATTGTATATATTTTTCTTTTCCTTTTGCATATTTAATTTCTGCATTGCATCTTTATAAAAAAATCATAAAAAGTTGAAAAATTGAAAAATAAAAAATTAGAAAAAGAAAAACCCATAAAAATTGAAAAATTTCAAAAAAATTATAAAAATTAATGTATTCAATTCTGGCTAATTGACTTGAGTTTGATAAATAGGTTAACTGGCTAGGAAAAACTAGATCTTAGACTTAGCAAATTAAAAACCCTAAAAATAACCTTCCTTAAAGTTTAACGGTAGAAAGTACATGTCTTTGTAGATTATTTGGAAATAGGCAAATTTTGGGTTCACTTCTTGGGCTAAGTCGAAACGAAGGAAAAGTATTAAAACTTTTATTAGAGTATAAGTTTGAAAAATAATTCCTAGCTTAAGTCTAGATTCTGAAAACATATACCCTACAATTTGCACAATCACGCACCTTCAAACTTGGAATAGTAGAAGAGACCTTGAAATGCTCTTGTCTAAAGTCCTTAGTACGAAGAAAAAAAAAAGAAAAAAAAAGTGAATAAAGGAAAAAAAAATGGACACTGGTTTTGTGAGTACTTAAGGCCAAAACATAGAAAAATATTTAGCGAGGGTGCTTCATCACCTAATGCCTTAAACCAACTGGTTTGGGAGTCACTGCTAAAAGCCTTGGGTGTTGCAAAACTAGGAAGTACGCTTTAAAGTGCTAACGCATCTTGTAATCGGTTGTTGGTACCTCAAGAAGTATTAACGGTCGCATGAAGGATGTGTAAGCGAAATTCACCAATTAATAAGTGCATTGGACAATGGACGAGAGTACGATTGCTTGATTTGAATTTCCAAGTGTAGGGGTGATATTTACACACACGTGGGGATATGTGATTAGAGTTTAGATAAGAGAAAGGAATGAAGAATAGAACTTGTATCTTTAGTAGAGTTGATAGAAATTCCTAAGCAGAGATGAAACCCTAGAAGGAAAACTTAAGAAATGCCGAAAGCTAAGTAATTCTATAGAACATATATAATCTTAAGTTAAATAATGAGGAAGTGTGAAGAATATGGGTGGATAATTTGCGGGTCGACGATAATAGAATTCCTTGTTAGAAAACCTAATTAGAAAACAAAAGTCGAAAAACCAAATTGATAGGATTTTGTGGGTGTAATCCGCTGAAAACCCTCAGGAGACAACACTCCTCCTACTAGGGACACCTAGAGGTTTAACGGCTTGTTGCACGTGCTCAGTGCAATCGCGTTTCCCTGCGAAAGTGCGGTTAGGTTAACTTTTATTGAGAATAAAATAATAAGTTTGCTCGAGGACGAGCAAAAGATAAGTTTGGGGGTATTTGTTCATACTATAATATTGCATTATTGTACTCCCCATTTTTATTCATTTTATAAGTAAACAGGTACTCTTGACGCACGTTTGTTGCATGTTACAGTATACAGGCTCTTGGAGCGAATACAGTGAAAAAGACGAAAGTTGATACAGAAAAGGGACTTTTGACGGATCCTAGTCAAGCCTAGACTAATAACAGTTCACATGGGTACAAGACAGTGCAAAGTCTAAAATGTCAAAGCAAAACGGTTGAAAGATCGCTACATGTTTTTCACTGAAAGATCTGGAGAAGAATAAGAAGCCAAACAGAGAAATGAGATGAAGAAATAACAAGCTCGGATAACCACAAATAAAGCCCAGAAAAATGGTCCAATGATCTGACCAAAGGGCCGCGGAACCGCGGCCTAAACCCCCCTCATGCCGCGGTTCCGTGGCCGTATAGTGCCCGTGTCGGTGGAATTTTTTGGTGTCGGTGCGTCGGTGCGGGTGTTGGGATTTTCCGTGGGCATATCTGTAAAATCATGTGTTCGAGACTCTGTAACCCTAGTTTCCCTGTTTTCTTATAAATTGTAATCTCAAATCTGTAAAAGGGATGCCTCTTTTCAATCAATAAAATTCAGAATTGTTGGGAGATCAAGAGCATCATTTTAGTAAGTCTTTATTTCTTTAAATTCTGCCGTAGTGTTAATTTAATTGTTGCCCTAGTTCTCTCGTAAAATTCTTGCAGTAGATTAATCATATAATTGCCCTAGTTAATTTAGTGTAGTCTTTCAAATGCAATCGGTAAGTGCTTTCAAAATGTCATTTTTAAAAGACACCCTAATGAGCGAGTAAAATCCTCGCTTGTTAGGGTTAGGAATAAAGGAGGGAATGAGTGATGAATATCTCTCATCTCTTTCAATGCCGAATATTTTTAAGTAGAACTTCATGCACGCATGCATGATCCGCTCCTTACGGCACCCTACCCACAAGGTAATGGTGACACCGTAGTATAAAGGACCGGACATGCATGACGTCCATGAAGGTTATAGCAATTAGTAGGAAAGGACGGACAAGGATCAAAAGGAAGAAACTTCGTTTCTTCCCAATCATCCTAATCCCCTTTGCTAATAATTGTTATAACTTCTAAAACAGGTTTGAATCAAAAGCATTGAAAGAGGTGTTAATCTTTATCTACTCAACCCTACTTTAGACCTAATCCTAACAAGTTCTTTAATATCGTACAATTTAGTTTTTAAATCAATCAACAAAAACCAAACCACCATCGGAATCAACTCGTAAAAACACAAATTAGAAAATTACACATCTCTGTGGATCGACCCGTATTCACCGGCTAGCTGCAAAGCGACGCCGTTTCTGATTACGGTTAACATAAATTTTTGGACTAATCAGCGCTCTGGCGACAAACCAAGCAACTTGTCAGGAAAGACATCTTGAAATTCCCTCATAATCGGGACATGATCCAACGGGACCTCTGTGGCTCTAACATCTCCAACATACGTCAAGAATTCCCAACATCCTTTTCCTCAAGAGTTGACTAGCACAAAAAGAAGAAATCAAATCGGGAAGGGTGGAGCTAAGGTCTCCCTGAATAACAAGAACTGGACCATCCGGAAAACTAAATCCGACTGCCTCCTCACGGCAGTCCACGGACGCATAACACGTGGCTAACCAATCCATGCTCAGAAGAACATCAAGGTCTAACATATCGAGAAGAATCAAATTGACAGGAGAATCCCTATCTCCGATACGAACACAACAAACATGATCGAAAACATTTCGAGCGACAAAAGAATAGCTTACGGAAGAAATCACAACAAGCGGCTGATTTAACAAGGACGACTCTCGGTCCAATCTCGGTATAAAGTGCGTAGATACAGGTTCAAACAACAACAAAAATACGCGCATCAAAAGAAAATACTAAAATAACACCTGTCACGACGTCTACCTAACCGCCTCTGAGCTGGCGTACCGGTACGAATCCGCTTCGGTCCAGAAATGACCGAAGTCTCGGAAATACGCTCTTCTAGTAGTGAGGTCGTGTCCATAGCAGCGACGTAAGTGTCTAAAGATTGGGCACCAATAGCAAGAAATAACTGCATGTTCAATCCCCACACAAACCTCTTTATCCGTTTCTCTTCAGTGTCCACCGGATAAGGAGCATATCGGATCGCTGAGTAAACTGAATGTCGTACTCGGACACTGTCATCCCTAGAGTCTTGCGCAAAGGCTCGAAATTATGAGCTCGGGCCTTTCGAACGCTCTTCGAAAGGAAACGAGCAAGAAATACAGCTATGATCTCATCCCAAGTCATAGGAGGTAGATCTGCAGCTCGGTCTTTCTCAACCGACTCGCACCACATCTGAGCAAGACCCTCTAAACGAAAACTCGCAAGCTCAACCCATCTCTCGTCAGAACATCTCAGTGAACGACAAATCCTAGCCATCCTATCGAGGAATGTCTGCGGATCCTCCGCCGCATATGTGCCGGTAAAAACTGGAGGCTTCAGCCATAAAAACTCCTGTAAGGATATGGAAATAATCTCGGTAACAATAGAAACAGCTGCCTGAGCAGCAGGTACAATCACTGTCCCCGTAGTAGGAGGGACGTCATCGGCTCTCGGAGCTCGGCTAACCTCAACTAACAATCCAACCATCTATCAGAAGTCCTGAATACTCGACTCTAGCCTAGCCATCCGTCCTGGAGAAGGCGGATCATTCGTCCCTAAGGGGTAGGCGTACCGCCCTGATCGACCCTCATCTCAAACAAGCCCGCTCTAATCTCATCCCTGGCGGCAGCCCTCTGGCCCTCATAGTCTCCGGCGGCATAGTGGCTGGAACAAGAAACAGGATTGATAAGAACATTGCGATCGAATCAAAGGTTTTCCGGAATTAAGGAAGGAAATACAAGCAAATATATATCCTAAGGTCACTTAGGCGAAGTACCGTATCGTAAGTATGCCGCGGAACATACACACGCTACCTCACTCTGCTTAAGTCACCTACTAAATCTACCAAGGGTCATCCTATACTCAGAAAGGTAAAACATATCGCTTTGATACCAAGTTTGTCACGATCCGAAGGTACGGAACGTGACTGGCACTTAAATTACGAACGTCTAAAGGCGTAACGTAATCTAAGTAAGCCAAAAACCCAGAAATCTAAACCATTTAAGGAAGTAGAGTGAAGGAAAAACTTAACTAAAAAGTGATTTTAGAAAAAAAAATAAAGTCGCATTAAAACATTTTAAAATATCAAGTTTTCCCGAAAATTTTGGTAGAGTTTCCTTTGTAAATACTGGCCCCAAACGGGTACAACATATGAATATATATACAAGTAAAGAATAAAGGCATTTCCAAGCGGGAGCTAGCTCTTCGCCAAAGGTGGAATCACAACCACGCGCAATATGTATCATAATAGAGCCAATAAGCATATAAAAGCATGAGGAAAATAAAACGTCTCGTCGGCTCAAGTGAGCATCGACACCAGAAATAGAATACATACAAATCTCACAAGCTCACCATCTAAGTCCAATGTATAACTGGTGGAAATGGTAGATAAGATAGATGGAGTATACTAGATATAATAATAATACACAAAATGGGAACCAAATATACTCGCAACCCACCCAAGCAAACCGCAAATCGATGCAAATGGAATAGAGGAAGATAACACACCCACCGCTACTATGCCGACGGGTCGGACCTGCAAAGATACTGTAACAACGGGGGTGAGTTGCCAACTCGTGAGTAGTAAGTAACATCTAATAAGGCTATCGTAAGCATGCACGCAATTGCGTCACAACCTACATATATCAATATGATATGATGTACTAGCATGAATGCAATATGAATGCATAATCAAACACGAAACCTGAACATGTTTGGTATGAGAAAATCTTTATTCTTATCTTAGAAAAACCTCTGTGCAATAAACCGAAGTATCATCAATGAAATCAACAAAAAATCCGTGTCAAGTATCGACACAATAAATGTATATCTCAATGTCTCAATATCTCGATATCTCAATGTCTCAATATCTCAATATCTCAATGTCCCGGGCTCCGTCAGTCCGGATCGGCCCATCTCATCAAATCTCACGACTACGGTCGGTATCCTCCGGATATTCGCCGCGCCAGACATCACCGGTAGGTAGTCTTCCCCTGCCAGTCTCATCGTCTACAACTCGAGCTTCTTGTCCTGGGGTACCATACCGGGCCTACCATGTACCCGAGACGGTTCATCCTACTCCTCGAATCAGGTCTCAAAAACCAACAGAAATCAGGAAAACTCATGGTGAACTACACATACATCATATCACGAGAAAACCGCAACTTACATTTTTTAAATGGTAATAAGCTCTTAAAAACCTTGCGGTTTTCCCCCAAAATCCAGAAATTTCATAAGCATTGAAATCCTCAAGAAGAATCACAATAAGTAAACAGTCGGTGATGATGAATGTCTATGTACGATAGTATATACCATACGACGTATAACCAGAAGCCATGTATGAAGTTTGATGCATTGAGGTATGTATATGTGACTAGCCATCCTACGTATCAATCTTGATGAAATGAACACAACTACCAATTTACATATCATATATGATGCAAATGTTTTAGATACTGATTTAAGCAAATTCTATAGTGTTCGTGGCATAGCAATTACCAATGGCGTGTGTGTTCGCATGAATAGTGCACGTGCGGTATGAACCAATGGTAATGGTGCAAGTGTCCTAGGTAGTGACATCATATGTAAAAAGATGCGATGCATGATATGAATAGTTTGAATCTACGCATATAGATGCAAGAACTACTAATAATCCTAACCATCGGGCTACGCATAAAGATGCAAGAACTACCAATAACCCTAACTATCGGGCGTCTTGCGTACATCTACTCACCGAGACGCCTCAGCTAATCTGATCCGATCTTAGCCTTATTTTTCCGTGCCGCGTCCGACGCCTCTGTATCCGATCTTAGAATCGCACACAAGTAAATAAGAGGATAGATATATAAATAATCGCGGACACAAATGATGCAAGACAACCAACGCACGCTACTGGACGTGCACGCACTAGGTGCACAAAACGCGCTCGCGACAACGCCACAAACCATAAGTATGGTCGCTATACGTGACAACTATCAAGCCTAGAACCCGATCGCACCAATCGCGCATTCACAACACACTAAATATTTTAGGGAATAGGTTAAAGATCATTCCAACCTCAAACTTACCACAAATCGATTTATTCCAAAAATCTAGTAAGCAACTATTAATCATTTTAGTGCAAATCTAGATGTTTTAACAAATCTAGTGGCCACAATATTCATTTAATATCTTAATTAGGCTACACAATTATTAACTAAATTTTTAATCTCACCTATTTACATTAATCATGAATTTAGTTTGCAAGAATATATAATTAAGACAATTTGAAAGTAACAATTCGCAAATTAAAAACTAGTTTAGATTTTTCAAGTTTTAAGATGTTAAACTACACATTATAACTATAATCAAGTGATAAAACCCTAACTCGAACCTAAATCCTTCTTTTGAAATTTTTCAAACTTGCAATTAGAACCAATTTTATACTTAAATAATTTAGATTCAAGTAATTAGCTAACAAAGCAACCATAAGTTTAAGACTTATACCTCAAAAAATTTGAGATTTAACATGCAACTTGCCCCCCCAAAATGGTTTCTTGCTTCAAAATCCAAGCTAGTTTGGGCCAAAGAAAATTGGGTGAAGATTAACTATAAATTTAGGGAGAGTTTGTAAGGATTTTTGATGGAAAAATGAAAGGATTTTTGATGGAAAATGGGGTGGGGAATTGGGGAGCTGCAGCAGGCTTAGGCTCGGCCAGAACATGAGAGGGAGAGGGGTGAGTGGGTGTGTGCGTGTGTGTAGAAAATTCCAAGTCAAGAAACCCCCCATCATATCATATATTAACTTATTCATAATTATTTTATTTTTCTAATTAAATTCATCCTAGAAATCTCTAGAAGTATGGAGACAAATTGAGAAAAAGAGAACATATTATAAACTTGTTATTAAGTTGTCATGATTCATAATTGTGTGCTTAACCCATTCTAATTTGTGATTTACACTAATTAAATATATAAGTGAAAGCTTAAAATAATATTTAAAATAATTAATTAAGAAAAATATTTAATTAAACTAGCAATTTATAAGTGACTAATTAAATACCAAATACTATCAATTACATAGCTAAAATAGGTATGTTTAAGTCTGTGTTGAAAAATAATTATAATTTAGTTTTACCGAAAACACGAGTTATATTACCGATTATCGGACAATTATCCTAAACGCATTTTTAAAACGTTACACTTTTTATCTCCTTTATATACATGCGGCTTTCAGATATGCAAAATTTAAATTATGTATTCAATATCTTGACTGTGATAAATTTAATTCTGTCTATAGCTATGTAATTTTGATTAACTGTTTCTTGAAATTGTTATGTATATGTATGTTACATTAGATATTTTTCAGGATATGAGTTTGCGTTGTGGTCATGGACGTGGACGGACTGAGGAGGACGTGGTATCCAATTCTTCCAGTCGGGGTCCTAGGAAAAGGGACCCCACATAGGAAAATGATATATTGGGTCGCCCGTGAGACGGCCCAAAGATCTATTGGATATAGGTGCCCTCAAGGCTGTTATTGTAATTGTAGGAGGACCTATATGGATAGAAAAATCTTGCTCGATATAATAGTATGCTATCTGGTTTATCTTTATCATTCATGTGTATATGTTTTACTTGTATTGCGTATCGCTAATACATGATGATAAAGATCATAGGATCTTTACTGGATTACCAGGATTATGATGAAAATCATAATAGTAGGGCCTAGTAATCTATAAGCATATCCTTAAATGTCTCTAGTCATGAGAGTATCAAAACAGGGTATCGGTGCTCCAGATTAGATTGGTGTATACGTTTCCTGACCTAGTTGGAGGGCGATAGATGGTCCCACGGCTATTAGTGTATGACACCGAGAATTGTGTACAAGTGCTCAATGGAGAATGAGTTACACTGGACAGACTCACCGAGAACTCCTGGATGGTATTATACTTATTGTCAGATAGCAGTTCTTTGGTGACATAAGTACAGGGTAGTCTCTTAACCAGAAATCGCCATAGTGTCTTATGTATGTTCCACGGCTTTAAAGAGTCGTGCAAATAGGTTTTAGTTGGGTACAGTCCCGAAGCACATGGAGGCAGTGAGCGGTCAAGGGGATTCGTCTCTCCCAGTATAGGAAGTCAATATCACGCTATGCAAGACATGACTATAACCAGAAGCCCGCGGTCGTAGCAGTTGAGATAAACTGATAAATGTTATCAGATGTATCTCTGATGGTTATAAGTCCTTTGTCGGCGTGACTTATTGGGTTATTGGGAGTCTGACAGATTCCACCTCCCAGACCCGGTATGCGACACTCTCTGACAAGAGACCGGACTGTACGGTGACTATCACTGATACGCTCTGATTGTGTTCGGATGAGTTTGCTTGTCGACCTTTCTTTTAATCAATACATGGGTAGTCGTTACGTACAGTTAGTGCCGTTGTCGTTCTTGTAGGTTATCCCTTGAGAGGATTGATCTGAAAGTGTTTTAGATTAATCGGATATGATCCTAACCTATTTCCAGCATATTGATTGAGTCTTTAGAGTCTCACATAAAGGTTTTTCCCACTCAAGCAAAACGATGTAGTGCGCGTATGGCGATACGTGCAGGGATTCGATTAAATACATGTATTGGATATATGTATGTTAATCGAACGTTTTTAATACTAGCCAGTTTAGGTTTAAACCGGATTATTAAATCAAGTTGTGATTTTATATATATATATATATACTTATAGAATGACACCTCATTTCCTATTTAAATGAAAAAGAAAAATGGAAAAGAAAATGTGGCATGAAAGAATAGTCAAAAGTATGGAATGAAAGTATGGTTGGATTATTTTAAAGATAAATGGTTTTTTATAAGAATGATTCTCTCTCTCCTCATTCTTTCAAGCACATGATCTCTCCTCTTCTTCTTCATTTCAAGTAGGGAGCAAAATGAGAGTGGAAAATTAGTGTGAGTTAACTACATCTCCTAATCTAATGGATTAGAAAACCATTAGATTAGGTTTCTTCATATAGATTAGTCTAGTGGTGGATGAAGCATGATTTGGGGTTTCCTCGGTGTGGATCATCTTCAGCGAGGAGATTAGCTTGCAAGCTCGATCCAAAGGCGACGGAGTTTAATACAGGTCTTCCACGATTGGATGGACACGCTACAAAGGTTGTAGCCATCTAAACTCCCCTCTAGATTGCTTGTTTGCAATTATTAGTAAATGTGATCTTATTGTTTATGGAATTGGTGCATGCTTTCATAAAAAAATTGTTTTACGTTTCCGCTGGGTCCACAAGTCTCGCGACCCTTACACCGATTCCATCAAGATAGAGGTGCATATGTCTACGACTAAGGATTTCGTTGAGCCCGGGGCAAAACAGCTAAAAAATTATGTGTCTCGATCTGCAACAACGAAAAACGCATACCGCATTGCGTGAAAATCAAGCTTGGTTATGTATCGGTGGATTGGTCGGCGAAAGCACTGAAGAGAAGCAAATGGCCTTAGATGAGATTTTGGTAAAGTTATTTAATTAAGCATTTGTTTATTACTTTTGCATTTATATGTATGATAATGAAACCTTTTCGATGTCTCTTTGTAGGCGCATTTTTCCGTTGTCTGGTGGATTGATAGCCCTCTTGTACCTCAGCATGTCGTCCAAGACCGACTGTTTATATACATGTCGTGGAGTTGGCATGATCATAAACAAACGGTCCATAAGAAATGAAAGGACGCTGCTACCAATAAGACGAAATGCGGCGAAACCCGTGACTTGGACAGACGAGTACTGGGTCGTCATGATTCAACACTTCAGTTCCGATGAATTTAAGGTACGTATATTGCTTAAACTGTAAAAGTATTAGATATTAATCCTTTATTAGTATGATACGTTATATCATATCTAAATGGCAAGCATGAAACGAGCAGGGATCAGTGGCACAGAGCCATAACACTGATCATTGGTTGGACGGAGGGATGAACTCTTCCCAGTATGGAGTTGCTCATGTAAGATCAAATCAAATATTCTGAATTTTTCTATTTTGTAAACATGATCTAAATCGAATTTTATTTAAATGGCAGACGAGACAAACGGGAGAACTTCCAGTCGTGTGGACATTTATGGTTTGGGTTTTGCGCGTCACTCCGATTTCCCCAGGCCATAGGAGACGACTGAGCATTACGTAAGTATACTCCTATACGGGTTTATGTTAGTTATTTAAATTACTTAATTTCATTTTCAATAATTGACTTAACATGGTTCATACTGTAATTTCGTGCAGCAAGAGTTGAGCAGAGAGTGATGAGCATGTGGCGGCGTTTGTCGAGAAGCATGGCTGAGATCCTACTCCCGTTGAGCTTCATGGGATTAATGAGGATGTCATTCAGCAACACAACCCAGATCAGCACGGGAGTGTTCATCTTGGTGGCCAAGGCATTTCTCCTACAGTATCTCACGCCTATCAGGGTCCGGAGTTGCATTCTCTACATATACGCGTAGGGATATTCATTTAGGATCCCACGCCCCGTACGGCCCCCGCGTCCCCTGCAGACTCATCTGCATCTCCGTCCACTCCGGTATTCTATAGAGAAGACTCGTCTCCTCATACTCTCGCGGGTTCTCGAGCACTCGTCTTCTTGTCTCCTTCTGCATCTAGACTGTCACGCCCCGCTTTCCAGAGTGCGCTAAGATAGGCAAGTGACAGAGCCAACCATGCTACCTGTAGTTAGGAAATATCCCTCCACAGTCACATTACGGCTATCTAGAGATATCAAGAACAGTAGAAATAAAATAAACTATCTAGTATATGTCCATGAGCCAGAATAAACGAGTCAAGAAATAATATGCGGAAGCAATATATCCAAATAACAATAACAATCTGGAAGGTATGGAAATAACTAAACTAACTGGATACTAACAGGATCCTCACTGCTCGGCCTGACGGTGGAAATACTCCTGATCATCCTGCGACAAAAGTAGAGGATCTGGGCCATGCAAAACCCACACGTCAGAGCGTCACAATATCAACCATAATATAAACAGGGAGTAACAGGAATGCAGGAATGAATTATAAAAGGGTACATGAATGTAATAAGTGAGCAGGGATATAGAACAGTGAAGTGTAACAGTATATGTGAAGTGCAGCGGTGAAACTAAACTGTACTACTAGGTTAACTACTCTCAAGTCTGTGAAATCAATTTAATGAATCGTCGATGTAACTCAATAGTATCCCGTGCATGCCCGGGACCACGGTCAAGACTCTCGGGCTGAATCCGAGACGTGCCGCTAGGCAGTAAACAGGTAACATGTACAGACGAATAATGTCAGCAGCAGCATCTCGGGGCTGGCCTAGCCCGTAAAACTGATCAGTATAAGTATCGAACTGTCGAGTTACAAGTCAGGATTCATCATTGATTTCCCCATACCCCCAAGTTATGTGTTCAAGTCAGGTATTGATAAATCTGGAGCTAATGCCAACATAGGATCAAGCAGGTACAGGTTTGTCTGAATAGACAACAGGAAACGTCCGTAGGGACAACAGGTCAAGAATGTCGGCATTAGTAACAAGATCAGGTAACATGTCAAGTAGTGATATATCAGATCATGTCAGGTAGTGTACATGTATCAAGTCATGTCAAGTAGTGGTGTATCAGGTCATGTCAAGTAATGCACAGGTGTCAAACGGGTGTTCATAATCAAACTGTAGCAAGTATTGAATCAAGGTGAAAGTACGGATGTACAATAAAAGCATGGATGCACAAATATCGATCAGGGATCACATCATGACTAAGTAGGATAAATAATTATCAAGCATAGTGCACTAATACAACAGTAACATGAAATAGTATGGTCTCGGCGTGCAACTAGATATGCAATAAACCGTACGGATACAGACGGATACTATAAAACTGTAAATCGGTAAAATTTGCTAAATATTAAAACATAAGCACTATTATTTATTAAATAGATATTGATATAATAATATTAACATAGATAACATATTCAAACCGATAACTATAAAAGTGGTATTGATTAACCATGCACAAGAAAGTTCCGTTCAGAAATTCAGCGTCACCCTGATTTGTAAAATAGCTTAAAAATAACAAACGTTCTCCAAAAGGGACGTGTCTTATACCAAAACAAAGATAATTCAATAAGGTTTTCATTTTTATAAGTTGAAGTATCTCAGGTTGTTCCTACAAAAAGTTATGAAAATTCGAAGTTGAAAGTTTGCTGCTGGAATTTCCCTGGACAGCAGTTTAGAGATATTTTCATTTGCATTTTACATTATTTAAACAATTTATTTTGCAAGTAAAAATTTTATATAGTTATATTATTCTGAGTTAGCTTCGTAACGAACTAAAGAACGTATATTAATGTTTTTTTATGATTTATAATGAATTTTATAAGGTAAGGTGTACAGTAAATTTCAGATTTGTCGTATCCACTTTGCAACGACGTTTCATGTGTAAACTATAATATTTTCAAACTATATTTTGTATAACATTATAAAATGCAGATTATAAACTAATTAAAGATAATAATAAGAAATATAACGATGATATATATTTTAAATGATATGGATGCAAACGGGTATCCGAAAACAGTAAAACTTTAGTATTGATGTACAATGGGATGAACGGGTAACGTTTTACTCATATGGATGCATAATACTATACCTAGCATGTGACAAGATGATTTATCATGCAAATACTTATGTAAATACTGATATGAATGCATACGGATGCCATATAACCGTAAAATGATAAACTGGTAAATGTGGGATGTACAATTAAACAATATGAAATGTTATTATTCAAATGGGTGCAATATATTGTAGTCTCGCATGAAACAAGATAAATTTGCATGCACTAGATACAAAATAAATTATACGGATGCAAACGGACATCGTAAAACAGTAAAATGATAACAGGGGATGTACAATACACTAAACATGAAATATTATTATTAATATGGATGTAGTATATATCATAGCATATAGCAAGATAAACTTGTCTCGATCGAATCACGCGACGGATACGCACGGCACGTCCGACGTCGGTAAATCGTCGCAACGCACACGCGTCACGCGGGACGAGTCCAGGTAAGGCAAGAGGGTGATCACACAGGCAAGGTACGTTCACTGGATCACTCGAATCATCAGCGACGAGCACGGCTCCAGCGGTGATCACCGGAAACAAGATCAAGAAAAAGAAAGAAGAAGAAGAAGTAAGAAGAAGAGGTTGTGTATTAAATAAGGAAAGAAAAAACAAATAAATATATATAAATATATATATATGCAGAGGAGAGAGAGAGAGAGAAAGGGGTTGTTAGTTTGTTAGGAAATTAGTTTAGATTTAAATTTAAAAAATCTTTTATTAGTTAACTAAATTTTAATTTGTATCAGTTTATAAAATTAATATTATATAAATAAAATTTGATATTCTGGTAAATACAAATATAGTCCAAAACATATCCGAGTCGGGTCTAAAATTCAGTTTTAAAATACGAAAAATATACATGTCGACCAAAATTAAAATTGGATATCCGGGTAACGAAAATGCATACCCCCAAGAACGGATGCACGTACGTGCGCGTAGCCATCCAAACAAGTCCGTTTCACTGAACGGGACGGGAACAAGATGCGCGGATGCTACAACAGGGTCAGGGGTATCATGCAGGCCATGCAATGTATTTTTAAAATATTTTATGTGACTTTAAATATTATATTAAAAATGCAGATGCCAGATAAATGCCAGTATGCAGGATGTATAAATGAAAGTGCATGAGTCCACGTAACAAGTCAGGATAAATCATAAACATGAATCAAAATAGGTTTCAAGCATGCGGGTCGGGTCAGATGTCAAATATATTATTCGCACCCAAAACACGGTAAATCAGGAAAATACCATAAATAAATAAATCTTGAAATAGAACTGGTATAAATGAACTAGGGTGTTACATTATACCCAACTACAAAAAGAATTTCGTCCTCGAAATTCCCAAAACAAGAAAAGATGAACAATCAAGAATCTACAAGAACAGGTGTGGAAACTTCTGTCGAATCTCGTCTTCTCGTTCCCAAGTCGATTCTCCGTGCGAGCGATTTCCCCAAGAAACAAGTACGAGGGGGATAACCTTGTTCTTAAGGATCTTTTCTCTTTGATCAACAATCGACATCGGTCGTTCCTCAAAGGTTAAATCCTCCCTTACAGTTAGCTCCGAATGATCCAGCACGTGTGTTTCATCTCGAACATACTTACGGAGTTGAGATACATGAAACACGTCATGAACATTCGCCAAAGATTGTGGTAAATCCAATCGATAAGCCACTTCTCCAACACGCTTCAAAATCTCGAAAGGCCCCACGAATCGAGGACTAAGCTTGCCTCGACTCCCAAAAAAAATCACTCCTCTAGTCGGTGATATCTTCAAGAATACCAAATCACCAACCGCGAACTCTAGAGGCCTTCTCGATGTGTCGGCCCAACTCTTCTGCCAATCCTGTGCTGCCTTCATATGATTCCGGATAGTATTAACCTTCTCAACTGTTTGCACGATCAAATCCGGTCCCAACAATCTTCGCTCTCCAATATCGTCCCAACAAACAGGTGAACGACACTTGCGACCATACAAAGCTTCGAATGGAGCCATCTGAATAGTCGCCTGAAAGCTGTTGTTGTACGAAAACTCCACCAAGTGTAGATAATCCTCCCATGAACCCTTGAAATCTAACATGCAAGCTCTCAACATGTCTTCAAGAGTTTGGATTTTTTTCTCCGACTGGCCATCTGTCTGGGGATGATAAGCTGTGCTAAACTTCGATCGCGTCCCCAAAATTTCCTGTAAACTTCTCCAGAAGTGCGATAAGAATCGGGTGTCACGGTCGGACACGATGCTCACAGGTACTCCATGCAATCTCACAATCTCCTGCATGTACCGTTCTACTAACGCTTCCGTTGACTGACCAACTACAAATGGTATGAAATGAGCTACCTTGGTCAATCGATCAACAATCACCCAAACTGCATTGTTGCCCTTTGGACTCCGCGGTAAAGCTGTCACGAAATCCATGGTTATATGTTCCCACTTCCATTGAGGAATCGGAAGTGGTTGCAATAAACCAACAACCCTTTGATGTTCAGCCTTAACTTGCTGACATACCAAGCACTTCACTACAAAACGGGCAATCTCCTTTTTCATGCCTTCCCACCAGAAATGTTGTCTTAGATCGTGGTACATCTTTGTGCCTCCTGGATGTACGGAATATGCGGAACTGCGCACCTCCTTCATAACTTCTTCGTGAATGTCTCCTTTCAGCACACACAAACGGCTACCAAAACGCAACGAACCATCTTCATGAATCAACAAGTCCGTTCGAAGTCCAGCTTCAACCTGTTCTCGAAACTTCTGCAATCTTAGGTCATGTGGCTACGCTGCTTTAATATTATCGATCAACGACGACTGTACTTGCAGCTGCATCAACTATCCCGAAGAATGCGGTAGCACGATCTCCAGCTCGAATCTCCGGAAGTCTTCGATAAGCTCCTTCTGTGCAGTCAACGTCTAAATTGCTGGAAACCGACTAAGCGCATCCGGCACAACATTAACTTTCCCCGGATGGTACTTAAGATCAAGATCGTAGTCAGCCATCAGCTCCAACCATCTACGCTGCCTCATGTTAAGCTCTTTCTGTGTGAACACATACTTTAGGCTTTTGTGATCGGTGAATACTTCGACCCTTTCGCCCAGTAAGTAGTGTCTCCAAATCTTCAAAGCAAAGATCACTGCTGCAAGCTCCAAATCATGAGTTGGATAATTCTTCTCATGGGTCTTCAACTGTCGCGATGCGTAAGCTATAACCTTCCCATGCTGCATCAAAACGCATTCCAAACCTTTCTCAGATGTGTCGCTATGAATCATCAATCCTCTGGAACCGTCTGGTACGGTCAAAATAGGAGCGGTTATCAATCTTTGTTTCAACGCCTTAAAAGCTGATGCAAAACTCTCCATCCATACAAACGGTACTTCCTTGCGCGTAAGCTTGGTCAAAGGCTCAGCCAAACGAGCAAAATTCTCCACGAACCTTCTGTAATAGCCGGCAAGTCCAAGAAAACTTCTGATCTCTGCTACGTTATTCGGAACCGGCCAATCTCGAACCGCTGTAATCTTCTCGGGATCAATGGCGATTCCATCTCCGGATACGACATGCCCCAAAACTTCACTTTTTCAAGCCAAAACTCGCACTTGCTCATCTTCGCATATAATCTTTCTTGCCTCAATGTCTGCAGTGCGATCTTCAAGTGTTCCGCATGCTCTTCAATGCTCCTCGAGTAGACCAGAATATCATCGATGAACGCCACTATAAACTGGTCCAAGAACGGTGAAAAGATTCGGTTCATCAAGTCCATAAATATCGCCGATGCATTCGTGACTCCGAATGGCATCACTAAATATTCGTAATGTCCATATCGAGTTCGGAACGCGGTCTTGCAAATATCCTCTGATTTAACTCGGACCTGATGATGTCCGGATCGCAAATCCAGGTTCAAGAATACCCCCGCGCCACTAAGCTGCTCGAACAATTCGCCAATGCAAGGGATCGGGTACTTGTTCTTAATAGTCACCCGGTTTAATTATCGATAATCGATGCACATCCTTCTTATGCCATCTTTCTTCTTTACTAGAAGAACTAGAGCTCCCCAAGGTGAATTGTTGCTGCGAATCCAACCATTCTCAAGTAATTCGGTAACCTGCTTGTTGACTTCTTCCAACTCCACTGGTGCCATTGGATAGTACGCCTTTGAGATTGGCGCTGCACCAGGAACAAGATCGATCGTGAACTCCACATCTCGTTTTGGCGGTAAACCCGAGATATCCTCGAACACGTCTATAAACTCTCGAACTACAGCTGGCGCTTCCTCCTTATCAACTTCCATCATCGAAAGAACATTATTTGTCGGCCTAGCCCTAAACTCGACTGGCTCGACAAAACTGCTTCCTCCAGCAAAAACAAACTCCGGATGTCCGGGAATCTGGAAAATCACTTTCTTTGCCCTATAATCAATTAGAGCGTGGAAAGTGCCGAGAAAGTTCATTCCCAAGACAACGTCATAGCTGCCAGTATTGATCACCAAGAAATCTGCAAAACATGAACTGGTAAGCAATGAAACTGAAAGAACCAAGGTAATAAAACGACCATGAAGCAAGGAAATGAATCAAGACCGGGACTCCAAGTTACTTAAATAGAGTACCGCATTGTAACCATGCCGCGGTACATAGATACAATCACATAACTCCACTCAAGTCACCCAAATCCTAGTATCAGAATCGAAGAAATATGACGGGATAAACAATAAGGAATCAAGAATATTTCAAGCCGAGATGCAAAGTTGTTTGCATATAGTCAAGACAAAGGGTCAAGAGAAAGACATGATTCAAGAATCACGATAATAATGTGGCAGGACATGCTCCTAGTTACGAGTATTCTGATTCGTGTATTGGGTCCAATACCCAACTACAAAAGAATCAAACCCGATTAACCTAAATCCTATGTCTCTGATACCAAACAAACCCTGTCACGCCCCACTTCCCAGAGTACGCTAAGATAGGAACGTGACAGAGCCAACCATGCTACCTATAGTTAGGAAACATCCCTCCACAGTCACATTACGGCTGTCTAGAGATATCAAGAACGGTAGAAATAAAATAAACTATCTAGTACATGTCCATGAGCCAGAATAAACGAGTCAAGAAATAATATGCGGAAGCAATAAATCCAAATAACAATAACAATCTAGAATGTACGGAAATAACTAAACTAACTGGATATTAACAGGATCCTCACTGCTCGGCCTGACGGCGGAAATACTCCTGATCAGCCTGCGACAAAGGTAGAGGATCTGGGCCATGCAAAACCCAGAGGTCAGAGCGTCGCAATATCAACAATAATATAAACAGGGAGTAACAGGAATGCGGGCATGAATTATAAAAGGGTACATGAATGTAATAAGTGAGCAGGGATATAGAACAGTGAAGTGTAACAGTATATGTGAAGTGCAGCAGTGAAACTAAACTGTGCTACTATGTTAACTACTCTCAAATCTGTGAAATCAATTTGATGAATCGTCGATATAACTCAATAGTATCCCGTGCATGCCCGGGACCACGGTCAAGACTCTCGGGCTGAATCCGAGACGTGCCGCTAGGCAGTAAACAGGTAACATGTACAGACGAATGATGTCAGCAGCAGCATCTCGGGGCTGGCCTAGCCCGTAAAACTGATCAGTATAAGTATCGAACTGTCGAGTTACAAGTCAGGTTTCATCATTGATTTCCCCATACCCCCAAGTTATGTGTTCAAGTCAGGTATTGATAAATCTGGAGCTAATGCCAACATAAGATCAAGCAGGTACAGGTTTGTCTGAATAGACAGCAGGAAACGTCCGTAGGGACAACAGGTCAAGATTGTCGGCATTAGTAACAAGATCATGTAACATGTCAAGTAGTGATATATCAGGTCATGTCAGGTAGTGTACATGTATCAAGTCATGTCAAGTAGTGCACAGGTGTCAAACGGGTGCTCATAATCAAACTGTAGCAAGTATTGAATTAAGGTGAAAGTACGGATGTACAATAAAAGCATGGATGCACAAATATCGATCAGGGATCACATCATGACTAAGTAGGATGCACAATTATCAAGCATGGTGCACTAATACAACAGTAACATGAAATAGTATGGTCTCGGCGTGCAACTAGATTGTTGGGGTAAAAATTTACACCCCGGTTGACCAAGTCAAAATCAAAGTCAACCCCAAGCCAGGTGGGCCCAAGCCCAGGTCAAGCGGGCCCATGCCCAAGTCGAGCCCGCAGCCAGCCTCCCCATGCCAACAACAAAATCATGTAATAAATAATTTTTATGTAATTGTTTATGCATGAATGTAAACAAAATGGGCACAAAGCCAATATTTTGTAAGCCCATGGCTTATGTGCAAAAAATGAAATGGCACATGAGCCATGGGATGGCTAAAATGCCATTTTTGTAAAGCCCAAGGGGCTATATGTAAATATGTAAGCCTATATAAGGCAACATGATGAATAAAAAAAAACACTTTTCATTCCCCCAAAAACTTGGGTTCTTTGTGTCTCCTGCTCCTTCTCCGAGGTTCTAAACCTTCTCATTTCTTTTGAATTAAATCAAGAGTTTTACTCTTTCTTTTCAAAAACTAAGAAGTCTTCCACCACAAAACCCACAAAGGGGAACTTGGATCTACCATTAGATCTCAGAAAGGAGAGATTTTTAGATCTCACATCTCTTGATCATCAAGATCCAGCCAACAGAGGAGGAAGAGGAAGATCCCTTTCATCAACCAAAACATTTTAGGAGTTTAACTCCATATATTTACATATATATATATATATATATAATAAATATTTTCTTTCTGAAGCATAGCTTCTGGTTCTGGGACTAAAAGTCCCTTTGTCTCGCCAGCGCCCAGCACTCGAGCGCAAAGCGTCCACGTGCCGACACGTGGCGCGCCTGCGCTCAGGCGCACTGCGCTCGAGCGCAAAGCGCCCACGTGCCGACACGTGGCGCGCCTGCGCTCAGGCGCACTGCGCTCGAGCGCAAAGCGCCCACGTACCGACACGTGGCGCGCTTGCGCTCAAGTGCACTGCGCTCAAGCACACTGCGCTCAAGCGCAAAACGCCCACGTGCCGACACGTGGCGCGCTTGCGCCTGAGCGCACAGCACCTAAGTGCACAGCGCTCAAGGCGCTGGCCCCACGCATCCTTTGGATGCCTTTTCCCCCTCTTTCTTTTATATATATATATATATATATATATATATATATACACACACATATATACATATATATATATACACATATGTATACATATTTACACACACACATACTCCGCGACACTGTCCCTGTTAGAAAAAAATTTCTAACGGGGCGCTGTCCCGCACCCCGCAAGGGGGCTGCTAGCCCCCTGACCCCCAGCCCGCTATCCGGGTAGCGGGACCCCCGTAAAAACTCTGCGTGGCTCCCGATATATCCAAACCCCTTTTCAAAACACAACACACGCACACCGCACATTGAGTTCACATGACCAGTTTAACCTGTTAATCGGAGGTTCCCTCGCCCCAAAGGCGAGGGGTAATTAACGGCAGCTTAGTCCGCGGCTGCCGGAGATTCGGATCTCCACAATCAATAAAACCCGGCCTACCCTAGGCAGGGGGAATCTGTAGTAAACGCCTGACAAGCGCGCGCGTATTCCCATCTCAATGGGGTGACGAAAAACACCCTACAGATTCTGGCACGCCCGGTGGGACCGTTCTCTCCTCCCATATTTCGGGTTTAAACGTTCATGCGAACTCAGTCAATATACATATCTATACTTATACTAAAATAATGCTCTTTCATGCAGGTATTCAAGCAATCACTTTTCAACAATGTCTCCAAGGACGGTCTCAGCTCTCAGCACGGCTCCCATCTCCTACACGATGAGGATAGACTCTAGGACGGTCCTTCCGGCCAGTCTCGGGCGACAATGGGAGGAGCCGCTGCTACCATTCGGCTCTATTATGTTCATGCCAGTTGGCGCCACCCCAGCTCCTCAAGCTCCGGTGACAGACAAACCGGTCTCGAAAGGCAAGAGGCCAAATGTAGTGATCTCAAGGACGCCCCAACCCAAACGCAAGTCGGTGTCTGAACGACTTTCCTTGGCCCCAGCTGGGGGCAAGGCCATCAACACCAACAAAACTACAACGCGTCCCGAGCAAGCTCCAGCGGTGCCCCTGACCACTGCTCGATCGGGTGTCTTCTCTAAGCTCCCCGCTGATCAACTCACAATGGCTTCCCGGGTAGCGGATGCCCGCCAAGCCTTCAAAATCGAGAAGCTGAGGGAGAAAAGGCTAAGATATAGAGCCAACAAAAGGGCTAGGGCTCCTGCCAGGCTGAACCTCATGAGGTTCGAAGAACAGGGTTACCCCGCCGAAGATGAGGAAATGGCTGGGTATGTGGTCCACACTGTCTACACGGTGGGCACGCGCAGCAAGAGCAAGGACGGGGCTACCACATCTCAAACCCAATCTGGCTTGAATGTGGTGGCCACTTCCCAAGAACAGCCGCCTCTGCTGGGTGATGAAGACCCTCTCGATGAGGATGATAGGCGGATAGACCCTTTGGTCCATGAGGAGTCGGGCTCGGGAAGCGAAGAAGAGCCGACTTTCCGCCCCAGGACCGCGGAGCAAGAGCTGCTTCAAGAGCTCCGAAAGCAGCTCAGAAACAAAGACAAGGAGATGGACAAACTCTACTCCAAAATCGATGACTTGACGAATGTCGTGATGCAGCTCACGGTCCGACTTGCCTCTCAGCCGCCCAATCAAGCGGACGGCTCTGCTCGTGAACCGAGAAATGGTGTCCCAAAGCAGCCGACGCCTATTCCCTCAAATCCAAAAGTGGGCGAACTACATGAAAACCAGTCGCATCCTATCTCGGGAAATATCTTGGCTACCGATGACAGTAGCCCGCTAACTCAAGATCAAATCATGGATTTGGTTGCCAGCAAAGTCAAAACATTGGTGGCCGAAGCCGAAGCGCAAAAAGATATCAGCAGTAGTGGGAGACCATATCCTGCTCAGTATGATCTGGTGGAATTCCCTAGCGGCTATGTCATCCCCAAATTCGGAAGATTCGATGGGACGGGAAATGCGAATCAATACATCGCCCACTTCAAAGCCTCATGCGGGAATACTGGGGGCAATGATGCGCTTCTCCTCCGCCAGTTCGTTAATAGCCTGACCGATGTTTCTTTCGACTGGTACGCGAGCATACCGGATGGCTCCGTCACAACTTTTGTCCAAATGGAGTCTCTGTTTCGGCAGAGGTTCATGAGCGTCAGCGATAAGATTACCATTGCCGAGCTTGTAAGGACCAAGCCCAAGAGCGACGAAAGCAGCACGGATTTTATAACCCGATGGCGTAATCTCTCCGTCAAATGCGAACCGCCGATAGAACAGGACCAATCTGTTAGTCTCCTTGTCGGAAATCTCAACAACTGGATGACCCCGTTTCTATGTACCGCGGGTCTCAAAACATTCCAAGAGCTGACCAAAAAGGTCCAAACGTTAGAACGCTCAAAGCCTGAGTCCGCTCAGGATCTTCAGTTCATAAACAGACCGAAACCTTGGAGGGACGACAACCGAAAAGGCGGAAGTTCTAATATCACCGATTCTCCAAATAAGCGGAGAACGGGCGGAGCAAAAACTGACCAGTCTCGAGAGCCAACTTTGGAGGAAAGAAGAAATAAGGTCTACTCATTCCGAAGGGACAAGGTCCACAAAATTTTTAAAGATGCTCTGAAGAATGTCCTGCGGCTACCAGAACCAAGAAGGCTAAGTGAATCGAACAGGACCGATCATCCTAACTTTTGCCCATACCACCGAGTGCTGGGGCACACTATTGAAGACTGTTGCATCTTCAAGGATTGGGTCGTGAAACAATATAAGGCGGGAGAAATATCATTGTCCCCTGGCGTGTTAACAAACAATCAAGCTGCGACCGTCAATTTCATACATACGGGGACCGATGTCCTTCAGGGACCTGATTCTCTCAAACACCCGCCTTTCTCTGGGAACAATCGACCACCACGTCATTAAACTGGGAACAGTCGACCACCACATCATTAAATTGGGAACAGTCGACCACCACGTCATTAAACTGGGAACAGTCGACCACCACGTCATTAAACTGGGAACAGTCGACCTCTAAGTCGTTAAACTGGGAATGTAAATATATATATACATATATGTAAATAAACAAAAAATGTGTAAATAAAACAAAAATAATAAAAAGCCGAAATGATGGGGCAACTCGCAATAAAAATCAGCGAGTAAAATAAAGATGAAATAAAGCCGAAATGATGGGGCAACCGCGAATAAAAGTCGAAATGATGGGGCAATCGCGACCTTCGCGATAAGAAAAGCTGAAATGATAGAGCAATCGCGGTAAAACAAAAAAAAACAAAAAAAACAATACAACGGCGAATGATGAGTCGCTCCTGGTACCATATTCCAGTGCAGCGATGCAGACGCCAACCAAAATCCAATTTTCCAAAATTCTTCCAGCCCTACGGCCAGTCCCCGAATTGACTACCGTATACAATCCACGGGCTCAAATAATTCTCGTCATACCCATGCCCTACCGCAATCACCAGTTACGCGGCTGGTCTCCGCCTGTGGAATTATGCTCCATTGAGAAGACCCACTCATGTGTCCTCACGATATATGAGGAGAACAAACCTTTGTGGGATCCTTACGACTCACGAAGGAAGAACACACTTAGGAGTCCCCCCGACTCATAAGGAGAAAATACACTTATGGGATCCTTACGACCCGTAGGGAGAATTTGCTTTTATGGGACCCTCACGGCCCATAAAGTTGAAAAGTCTTAGGTGATAGGGATCTAAACCTGTCTCCTAAGCCATCGCTCCCCAATCCACAAGCGGCGAATGATGAGTCGCTCCTGGTACCATATTCCAGTGCAGCGATGCAGACGCCAACAAAGTCCCAAAATTTTTTATGGCCCTACGGTCTGGATCATACATCCTGCAAAACCGTATACAATCCACGGGCGTAAAACAATCCCAATCTCTCCAAAAAAATAATAATAAAATAAAAATAAAAAAAAGGTATGTCCACAAGCAAAATGGGCACGGATGAAAACCCTAAAGGGCTCCGTGAGTAAAAACAACAGGACTGCCGGTGAGTTTGTGAAAACCCGAAAGGGCGCAAACTCGTAAAAAGAAAAAAGAAATGAAATGCACTCGCAAAGTCCTCTCGACTTTGTGAGGAGAAAATTCCCGCGTGAGATCCCTACGACTCACAAAGGAGCAACACACTTAGGAGTCCCCATGACTCTTAAGGAGAAAATACACCTATGGGATCCTTACAACCCGTAGGGAGAAAATGCTTTGTGAGACCCTTACGGCTCACAAAATGGAAAAACCTTAGGTGACAGGGATCTAAACCTGTCTCCTAAGCCACCAATTCCCAAATCCTCTCGGGGGCACATGATGAGTCGCTCCTGGCATTATTCCAGTGCAGCAATGCAGATGCCAAACGAAAACCAAATCCAAATCCTCCCGGGGCAAATGATGAGTCGCTCCTGGCATTATTCCAGTGCAGCAATGCAGATGCCAAAACAAAACCAGTTCTCAAATCCTCCCGGGGCACATGATGAGTTGCTCCTGGCATTATTCCAGTGCAGCAATGCAGATGTCGACAGAAAACCAATTCCCAGATCCTCTCAAGACAGATGATGATTCGCTCCTGGTACCATATTCCAGTGTAGCGATGCTGATGTCAACCCGAATCAAATCAAACCAACCCCTATAGCGGAATCATGCTCCGTCCCAGAATTTACCCCGTGTCGAAATCATGCTTCGCCTCAGGATATCTACCTTCCCTGCTGGAATTATGCTCCGCCTCGAAATCAAGTCAACCCGACACTCCGCGCCGGGGAAAAGTTGATCAGCGACACCCCGTGCCGGGGAAAAGTCAACCCGCGACACTCCGCGCTGGGGAAAAGTCCATCAGCGACACTCTGTGACGGGGAAAAGTCAACCCGCGACACTCCGCGCCGGGGAAAAGTCGATCAGCGACACTCCGTGCAGGGGAAAAGTCAACCCGACACTCCGCGCCGGGGAAAAGTCGATCAGCGACACTCCGTGCCGGGGAAAAGTCAACCCGACACTCCGCGCCGGGGAAAAGTCGATCAGCGACACTCCGTGCCGGGGAAAAGTCAACCCGACACTCCGCGCCGGGGAAAAGTCGATCAGCGACACTCCGTGCCGGGGAAAAGTCAACCCGCGACACTCCGCGCCGGGGAAAGTCGGGGAAAAGTCAACCCGACACTCCGCGCCGGGGAAAAGTCGATCAGCGACACTCCGTGCCGGGGAAAAGTCAACCCGCGACACTCCGCGCCGGGGAAAAGTCCATCAGCGACACTCTGTGACGGGGAAAAGTCAACCCGCAACACTCCGCGCCGGGGAAAAGTCGATCAGCGACACTCCGTGCAGGGGAAAAGTCAACCCGACACTCCGCGCCGGGGAAAAGTCGATCAGCGACACTCCGTGACGGGGAAAAGTCAACTCGACACTCCGCGCCGAGGAAAAGTCAACCCGACACTCCGCGCCGGGGAAAAGTCGATCAGCGACACTCCGTGCCGGGGAAAAGTCAACCCGCGACACTCCGCGCCGGGGAAAAGTCGATCAGCGACACTCCACGCCGGGGAAAAGTCAACCCGCGACACTCCGCGCCGGGGAAAAGTCGATCAGCGACACTCCGTGCCGGGGAAAAGTCAACCCGCGACACTCCGCGCCGGGGAAAAGTCGATCAGCGACACTCCGTGCCGGGGAAAAGTCAACCCGCGACACTCCGCGCCGGGGAAAAGTCGATCAGCGACACTCTTCGCGCCGGGGAAAAGTCAACCCGCGACACTCCGCGCCGGGGAAAAGTCGATCAGCGGCACTCCGTGCCGGGGAAAAGTCAACCACCGACACTCCGCGCCGGGGAAAAGTCGATCAGCGACACTCCGTGCCGGGGAAAAGTCAACCCGACACTCTGCGCCGGGGAAAAGTCGATCAGCGACACTCCGTGCCGGGGAAAAGTCGGACAACGATACTCCGTGCTGGGGAAACGTCAAGCAGACACTCTGTGCCGAGGACACGTCAACCAGCGACACTCTGCATTGGGGAAACGTCCAACACTGACACCCCGCATCAGGGAAACGTCTAACAGCGACACTCCGTGCCGGGGAAACGTCGATCAGACACTCCGTGCCGGGGACACGTCAACCAGCGACACTCTGCATCGGGAAAACGTCCAACACAGACACTCCGCATCAGGGAAACATCCAACACAGACACTCCGTAACGGGGACACGTCAACCAGCCGATACTCCGCCTCGGGGAAACGTCAAGAAGACACTCCGTGCCGGGGGCACATCGACAATAGACACTCCGCCTCGAGGAAACGTCGACCAGCGACACTCCGTGCCGGGGACACGTCTACCAAATCGCTTCGGATCAGAGCGCCGACCGTCCATGTCGTAAAAAGGGCAGTGCATCCCAAAAAGTGGGAACCAAAGCAAGTCGCCTCCACGCAAAAGAAGATCCATCAATTTCATGCACACGACCCACATATGCTGTGTGCATTTATTGATGGGGGGCAATTTGTTGGGGTAAAAATTTACACCCCGGTTGACCAAGTCAAAATCAAAGTCAACCCCAAGCCAGGTGGGCCCAAGCCCAGGTCAAGCGGGCCCATGCCCAAGTCGAGCCCGCAGCCAGCCTCCCCATGCCAACAACAAAATCATGTAATAAATAATTTTTATGTAATTGTTTATGCATGAATGTAAACAAAATGGGCACAAAACCAATATTTTGTAAGCCCATGGCTTATGTGCAAAAAATGAAATGGCACATGAGCCATGGGATGGCTAAAATGCCTTTTTTGTAAAGCCCAAGGGGCTATATGTAAATATGTAAGCCTATATAAGGCAACATGATGAATAAAAAAAAACACTTTTCATTCCCCCAAAAACTTGGGTTCTTTGTGGCTCCTGCTCCTTCTTCAAGGTTCTAAACATTCTCATTTCTTTCGAATTAAATCAAGAGTTTTACTCTTTCTTTTCAAAAACTAAGAAGTCTTCCACCACAAAACCCACAAAGGGGAACTTGGATCTACCATTAGATCTCAGAAAGGAGAGATTTTTAGATCTCACATCTCTTGATCATCAAGATCCAGCCAACAGAGGAGGAAGAGGAAGAATCCCTTTCATCAACCAAAACATTTTAGGAGTTTAACTCCATATATTTACATATATATATATATATATATATATATATATATATATATATATATATATATAATAAATATTTCCTTTCTGAAGCATAGCTTCTGGTTCTGGGACTAAAAGTCCCTTTGTCTCGCCAGCGCCCAGCACTCGAGCGCAAAGCGCCCACGTGCCGACATGTGGCGCGCTTGCGCTCAGGCGCACTGCGCTCGAGCGCAAAGCGCCCACGTGCCGACACGTGGCGCGCTTGCGCCTGAGCGCACAGCACCTAAGCGCACAGCGCTCAAGGCGCTGGCCCCACGCATCCTTTGGATGTCTTTTCCCCCTCTTTCTTTTATATATATATATATATATATATATATATATATATATATATATATATATATACACACACACATATATACATATATATATATACACATATGTATACATATTTACACACACACACACTCCGCGACACTGTCCCTGTTAGAAAAAAATTTCTAACGGGACGCTGCCCCGCACCCCGCAAGGGGGCTGCTAGCCCTCTTGACCCCCAGCCCGCTATCCGGGTAGCGGGACCCCCGTAAAAACTCTGCGTGGCTCCCGATATATCCAAACCCCTTTTCAAAACACAACACACGCACACCGCACATTGAGTTCGCATGACCAGTTTAACCCGTTAATCGGAGGTTCTCTCGCCCCAAAGGCGAGGGGTAATTAACGGTAGCTTAGTCCGCGGCTGCCGGAGATTTGGATCTCCACAATCAATAAAACCCGGCCTACCCTAGGCAGGGGGAATCTGTAGTATACACCTGACAAGCGCGCTCGTATTCCCATCTCAATAGGGTGACGAAAAATACCCTACATAGATATGTAATAAACCGTACGGATACTATAAAACTGTAAATCGGTAAAATTTGCTGAATATTAAAACACAAGCACTATTATTTATTAAATAGATATTGATATAATAATATTAACATGGATAACATATTCAGACCGATTAATAACTATAAAAGTGGTATTGATTAACCATGCACAAGAAAGTTCTGTTCAGAAATTCAGCGTCATCCTGATTTGTAAAATAGATTAAAAATAACAAACGTTCTCCAAAACGGACGTGTCTTATACAAAAACAAAGATAATTCAATAAGCTTTTCATTTTTATAAGTTGAAATATCTCAGGTTGTTCCTAAAAAAGTTATGCAAATTCGAAATTGAAAGTTTGCTGCTGGAATTTCGCTGGACAGCAGTTTAGAGATATTTTCATTTGCATTTTACGTTATTTAAACAATTTATTTTGCAAATAAAAATTTCATAAAGTTATATTATTCTGAGTTAGCTTCGTAACGAACTAAAGAACGTATACTAATGATTTTTTTATGATTTATAATGAATTTTATAAGGTAAGGTGCACAGTAAATTTCAGATTTGTCGTATCCGCTTTGCAACGACGTTTCATGTGCAAACTATAATATTTTCAAACTATATTTTGTATAACATTATAAAATGCAGATTATAAACTAATTAAAGATAATAATAAGAAATATTACGACGATATATATTTTAAATGATATGGATGCAAACGGGTATCCGAAAATAGTAAAACTTTAGTATGGATGTACAATGGGATGAACGGGTAACATTTTACTCATATGGATGCATAATACTATACCTAGCATGTGACAAGATGATTTAGCATGCGAATACTTATGTAAATACTGATATGGATGCATACGGTTGCCATATAACCGTAAAATGATAAATTGGTAAATGTGGGATGTACAATTAAACAATATGATATATTGTAGTCTCGCATGTAACAAGATAAATTTGCATGCACTAGATACAAAATAAATTATACGGATGCAAACGGACGTCGTAAAACAGTAAAATGATAATAGGGGATGTAAAATACACTAAACATGAAATATTATTATTAATATGGATGTAGTATATATCATAGGATGTAGCAAAATAAACTTGCCTCGATCGAATCACGCGACGGATACGCACGGCACGTCCGACGTCGGTAAATCGTCGCAACGCACACGCGGCACGCGGGACAGGTCCAGACAAGGCAAGAGGGTGATCACACAGGCAAGGTACGTTCACTGGATCACTCGGATCGTCAGCGACGAGCACGGCTCCAGCAATGATCACCGGAATCAAGAAACAAGATCAAGAAAAAGAAAGAAGAAAGAAGAAGAAGAAGTAAGAAGAAGAGGCTGTGTATTAAATAAGAAAAAATAAATAAATAAATAAAATATATATATATATATATATATATATATATAGGAGAGAGAGAGAAAGGGGTTGTTAGTTTGTTAGGAAATTAGTTTAGATTTAAATTTAAAAAATCTTTTATTAGTTAACTAAATTTTAATTTGTATCAGTTTATAAAATTAATATTATATAAATAAAATTTGATATTCTGGTAAATACAAATATAGTCCAAAACATATCCGGGTCGGGTCTAAAATTCAGTTTTAAAATACGAAAAATATACATGTCGACCAAAATTAAAATTGGATATCCGGGTAACGAAAATGTATACCCCCAAGAACGGATGCACGTACGTGCGCGTAGCCATCCAAACAAGTCTGTTTCACTGAATGGGACGGGAACAAGATGCACGGATACTACCACAGGGTCAGGGGTATCATGCATGCCATGCAATGTATTTTTAAAATATTTTATATGACTTTAAATATTATATTAAAAATGCAGATGCCAGATAAATGCCAGTATGCAGGATGTATAAATGAAAGTGCATGAGTCCATGTAACAAATCAGGATAAATCATAAACATGAATCAAAATAGGTTTTAAGCATGCGGGTCAGATCGGATGCAAATACAGATGTCAAATATACTATTCGCACCCAAAACACAGTAAATCAGGAAAATACTATAAATAAACAAATACTTGAAATAGAACTGGTATAAATGGATTAGGATGTTACATAGACCCTCGTCGGTTTCGGGTTCACGAAGAAGGATGTTCGAAGAAGAAGCCTACGAGGATCTTAAGGCAAGGATAGAGATCATCCAGAGCTTGAAGCGTCAAGGGAAGAAAGTTCCAAATGTAAGTTTGATAATTCTTAGTTTCAATACAATTTTCATGTTATTATCGATAATTTTTGTACTAATACTTGTATATTGATAACACTATAGTACCTATACGATTTCAATGCATTTCCAGACGACGCCCAGTGAGCTCGAGATGGAATGGAAAGACACAAAACGCACGCGTATCGACGATTCACTCCACTTCGTACGATTTTACGTTTTATGAAGATATAAAATACGATTATAATAAATGAATTGAGTTTGTAATTGACTTGAAATTGTTATTGAATTGAATTAAATTGAATTGAATTCGTTTTAAGAATATGTGGTTGTTTGTATATCAGTAATTGAATTGAATTGAGTTGTGGTTGTTTGTATTGAATTGATTGTATCAAATGTTCGAAAACCACACAAAATCTGCTCTATTTTTTTCACTGTATACAACTTATTCCGTCGGGTATGTTCCGACGAAATAACTTATTTCGTCGAAACATACCCGACGAAATAAGTTGCAAACAGGAAAAAAAATTCAGTTTTTCCGACTTTATTCCGTCGGGTATATTCCGACGAAATAAAGTTTATTTCGTCGCAATTTATTTCGTCGGACATCAGCCGACGAAATAAACTTATTTCGTCGGGTACCCTTTTATTTCGTTCTTATAGTGCCACCCGGAGGCTTAGAATCTTCCACCTTTATATTTTAAATTGTTATGACCACATTTATTACATTTAGATTAATATTTATTTGACCACGTTTATATTTTAAATTGTTGTGATTTGTGATATATGTTTAAGTAGATTGAAAAATAGCAAGAATTAGTTAAAACCCCTATACACAAACCCCCCTCCCCCCTCAAATAAAAATGTAGGATTGTAGTTTGATATTTCAGAAATAACATAACATAAATAGTGATTAAATAAGACAGATATTAACACCGTGTGACCAGGAGAAAGTTTAACTTGAATTAGACCCACAAAATGACAAGGCGTTCATACTAAAATTAATCCCGGTAACAAACCACTGCATGCTACAAGCTTTACTACAAAATTTATTTGTATTGGCATTTTCATTAATATTCACTAAAAAAGTAAAACATTTTGTACCCAACAAATCAATTATAGATGGAAATAAAAGTATTACCGGTATTCCCGCCATCCAAGACTCAGTTGCTGCAATGATAGATTTAGAAGTACCATTTAATCCTTTCCCGTCATCACCGTAAGCTCCAAGGAAATAAGCACTCAAGAACCATCATGTTTAAAAATACCACATCGATGCCCATCAAATTAAAGGACTACAAAAATCCAAATGAACTTGTCTGAAAACACTCACAATCAATACGGGAGGTTTTCCGTTCAAATCTCCCCAATTGCAGTGGCATAGGGATTCCCAACCAAAATAGAATGTTTCGTTATCATAGGCACACCATGCAATGGCCAATATTTGTGGTGTGTTCTGGTTTCAAAATTTAATTAATATCATTATGTTTTCAAATCTCCCCAATTGCGATGGTTTCATTCTGTTTACTCAGATTGCGAAGTTGTTATTTATGTTTGGGTAAGTGTGGTTAGGATGCAACAATTTAAAAGGACGATTAGTAGCTGTTTAAATACTTCAGCAAATAATCGCACCAAAAAGAATTAAATGGTTAGATCGCCGCATATATTATCCTATGTAAAGTAGTGGGTGAATAACGATTGGATCGGTCGCGTATGCGATGCACATAGTACTATCCAACATTCGATATCCAAACTTAAAACAAAATCTCAGTTCTTTCCTTTTTCTACTTATCAACATATTTTTCTAATTTTTTCTGGAAGTCCTCTATATTGTTTGTGTATTTGTAAGTCCCCAAATCTGATTATGCAATGTTTCTTCGTCGGTAAAGAAGCTCTTTTCTCTCTGACGGCAACTTTCTGTATGTTATAACTATTATCAGTATGATTTTTCATGATTAGATGTCGTTTCGAATGCTAGGCTTTGAACCAATGCCAACAATGCCAACAACAAGCAAACAGACAAACAAATAAGATGCTACAAAAACAAGAAAGACTTTCATGGAGATTAGCTTTATAACCAGAGATGAACAAACCAGCGATAAAAGGGTCAGTGGTCCGAAGCGTCTCGAAGTCAACAACAGAGAATCCATGGCTAAGCCTCCCAATAGCTGAAAACAGAACAAAGACAACACATCTCCTGCTAAGAGCCCTAGAAATAGAATCAAACAAAAACCATATTTTAATGGCAATTTGGGGGCAAAAAAATCGATCAAAATTAGAGTTCCGAGAGGGGAATTACGCTGAAGAGACCAACGTGGAGGGAGCCGTATCGGGCTTCTCGAATTGGATGACACCTTCAAGAGGGACCCGTCGTCTCCCACGAACACTGTGCCTCCCTTCGCCTCCTTGAGCGTCGGTGGCGAGAGGGGGTGGACGGCGGCAGGCCCGGCCTCACCGCTGTTGGCAACGACAAGGGTCGTGAAGGGGTCCCTAGTGTTAGGATTGGGGAACTTGGAGCGGGATTTGGAGAAGAGAGGGGAATTAGGGTTTGGATTGGAGAAGGGGAGGATCGATTTCAATGTGAGCTCCTTCATTGGGCGCTTGCGTAAGCAGCCGGCAACGACGGCGAGAAGCGAATTGGGTTCTCTGAGATAGAGCGAGAAAGAGCGAGAAATTTTAAACGTTTGTAAATGAATGGAGGTATTTTCGTCCATCCACAAAATTATAATACCCGGGCCTTACTTGGTAGGGCAAAGAGGTGTTTGGACAAAATTTTTAAAAGTCCGTCCCTTCTTTCTAATTAGAAAATACAAGAGAGTTTTTGCCATGTTTTACTTGGGCCGGATTTTCAACAATTTACCCTATTATTAGATTGATTTGAATCAAATCAATCTAATAATGTGATAAATAACCTAATAAACTACATACGAAATCAGTTATGATACACCAACCTCGTTCTTCGGTTAAGAGCAAACATAATAGTAAAAAACCCATAGGAGGAAGGGTGAGAGAGGGAGAAGGGGGAAGAATCTGCTGTGTGTGAAAGAGAGAGAGAGATGGATGTGTGTTTTGTGGTGGTGTGTGTTTGGGGGCGGGGGGGGGGGCAAAACTACCATTTTCAGAGGTATAGCTAAATGGGGTTTCAAGCCCTCAAAACTTTTTGAAACCGTAGTTTGAAAAACTCCATTTTGGTTGCCAAACGAACCATGGCTACAGATTTTAGAGTTCAGTCTCGAAACCCCACCGTAACCGTGATGCCAAACTAGGCCTCGGCATCTTCAACAATATATGCCCCTTCTCTTCCTTTTCAAACAGCAAAATCCCAATGAAACAATACCCAATCTCTAGCCCGCCCCCCCCCCCCCCCCCCAAGCCTATCCCCTACTTGATTATAATAATAATACTAATGATCCCCTAGTCTTCAGGCTATAGCCCCAGATACACTGCTTTCAACTATTCTAGGAAAACCTTTTCAAAGTCGATGGATCCATTAAAAAACACACACACATGGGCCAATGGGTCCCACAAGTTCCCAAATCAAGACCAACCACAACAATGTTCTCATTAGCTGCCACTTGCTAATTAGAGGTCCAATGCTACTCCTTTGCCTCTGACCAAAAAAGAAACAAATGGATTTAGGGTTAGTCATGGGTCACACCCCTCCCTTTTGTGAGACAGCAGGAATATCATTAATAGTAATCCCACCTTGTAAAGCAATCAACTTGGAGATTCCATATTCACTCCATTCCAAAACAAACCAAACAACGCAACGTTCCACAAAATCTCTTTTGCTCATGCCCATTAGATTTCTCCCTATTCAAAACTTCTTCCCAAAAGACAAGGACACATGGCCAGTCATTAGCCACAAGATAAATTGATAGCTACCCAAAAAGAGAGCGCGAGGGACCCATGTCATGTGATGACAGAAATATTAAGATAGTATCTGAATGCGGGGAAGATAAAAAAAAAAAGAAGCATTAAGGTAGGGCAAAGTAAGAAGCAAGGTGGGCATTAATTATATTGGGCAAGAGCTATTTACATGGGTGATGGGGAGATGCATAAACCCTAGCTACTAGAAAATAAAAAGCAAAGGAAGCATATACAAGATCTACTAAATTTTGCCAAACCAGCGTACATAAGTAAAAAAAAAAAGTACCATCTTAACTCCAATGGCACCTCAAACCCTAAGCCTAAAAGGTCAACAAACCACGAGGCAGACATTGGCGGAGCTTACACCCAATCTGCCAGGGAAAAAACCTATCATACATTTGTACCGATTTTTCGGCGGTTCATGCGACAACCTGCAGCATGTAGCAAAGGATCTGTTCAGTATTTGCATTAAATTTTCCTACGTACCTAAAACAAGGACGATGATTTTTTTAGATAAACTGCAGGAAAACAAACTACTTGCTTTCGCGCATATATAACAGCTTTTGCTTATGGTATTTTTTTTGAAGTTTACAACGCTGCTTCTTTAGATAATTCATTGACATTGCTTTTTAAATACATACTAAGGTATATTTTGGAAAGAAAAAGGTTGCAGTAACAGAAAGGAGTAACTAACGTGCTACTTTTTAAAACCGATGGTGGTATCATGCTAAAATGAGGGGGTTTCCTGCAATTTAGCCATCATTTTCTACCGCAAAACCATAATTCCATCACAGATTTTGTATGAGAAATGTCCACTACCGAGTTCATATACTTACATTTGCTAGCTTTTCTCATGACTGGCTGTTGATGTTGGCAAGGGGCTTTACATTTCTCTCAATTTCTTCGGCAACACTTGAAATCTCTTTGCTTCTCGGGTTCAGCATTCCCCAGTTCATCTTTTGAACCTCCTCTTTAGTATAAATACAAATCTTGCGCACCATGCTACAGAACTCTCTGTAAAGGACCAAGATATTAGCGGACCACAGAATGAGAGATTCATGACCTAAAAGAATATAGTTGGAAGATACTCACGGCCATGGATCGTCTCCGACGAGCATCATATCACCCTCGCTATCAGTGTATACAACCATCCAGCTTTTGTTGGGAGACATAAGTTCACCCTCGAACTCAAACATCCGATCTAATTCTTGAATAAGTTCATCATAGCCATTGAACCTCGAAAGATCCACAGATCTCCCAAGAGCAATTCCCAGCTTATGTACCTGAAGAGATGACAGTAGCCAAATCCGAATCATCAGAGTTCGCACAAATGTAATAGCAAGAGTCCGTTCAACAACAGTACTATAATCATGGGTTTATCTCCGAATGAGAACAAATATCAGAACATTTGATACAGGAGAGAAATTTCAAACAATTAACAATAAAGAAAACTGAAGCTTCAAGTTTTATCAATAATTATTATGTAAACAAAATGCTGTTAGTGTGTATAAAAGCTATTTCGCAAGCATGTGGTATAAAATGCCCCCTATTTATATGCATTTTTTCTAGGGGTGTGATTGGTTATTGAAGTGGGAATGTGACTTTTAAGAGTCTTATAGTTGTGCACATAATTCCCTATAATAAATATTCAACCTTCAATCCTTGTCCCTAACTTCTCATCAGTCGACAAAAATGTTGAGGACGCTAACTACTCCAAATAAGTTACTAGTATCTTCATCGGTCATAGTTTCCTTGAATAGAAATTTGGCACTACTTAATATTTTGCTTGCTGCTTGGTAGCTGATGTGAAAAGGCTTCGACGATGATGATAAATTATGGTCTACGCAAAAACATTTAGAGAGAGAAAAAAATTTGTGTTTCTGTCAGCTATCACTCACACCCAATACCAAAAATCCAAACATTTCACACCCACTTAATGCATACACAAGAGAAGTCCCTAAAGTTTCTTCAATCTTGGATGTTTTAGGACAAAAATCCTGATGACACGTTGATGAGTGAAGTCATAGCGGCTGTGCCTTGTAACAAAAACATCTTCCCATCAAATAATTACCAACATGTACAAAAGATGAATGCCAAGATATCAATCAGAGAACGGCTAAAAAGACGTACCTTGGTGCAACTCCTTGTTGAACTACCCAAAGACTTGGTTGGGATGTCTTTAGCAGCCTGTACTCTATGCTGACCCTTGTCCCACTCGCTACCTGTTGAAGCAGATTCAAGGGACTTGCTGCTTTTGACCAGCTCCAAGGGTTGGCTAACCTCTAGAAGCTCTGATGCCTGATGCAATGATTCGGGCTCATAGGTAGGATTCAAATGTGAAGGTCCAAGATCAGATAATGGAGGCTTGTTGTTGATATTAAACCCAAAAATTTTCCAAGTGCTGCTCCCTGATGAAGCCGCATTCTTATTGGGTGGAGCTACTACAGGCTGATGCCTCACTAATTGTGTTTGTGAGTAATCCATCTGAGTATTTGAAGGCATGTGTGTGAACCAGTTTGGAATATTTAGGTTTGGCTCTAAATTTAGACGCCGCTGGCCAGAAAGCAAGCTGAGATGACTTTCTTGATCAAGAAATTGATTCTCTGAAGATTTCGTATCGCCTGAATTGTGTTTGAAATATGGCGAAGTGAACCTGTGAGTGTCACTTGGCGTTTGAAACCCTATAAGCATGTCGGTGCAAGTTGGTTCAGGTCTTCCCATTTGAATCCAGTTATCGTTACCAAATTTTCTAGGGGTAGGAGTTACATTTCTGTCTTCGTTGTGTGATGGAGGCGGCCACACATTGAGCTTAGGAGCGAGCTCTGATTCATTACAATCTGCATAGTTGCTTCTCAAGATTGAGATATCTTGACGTGATTGAGAAATGTCTCCCGTGACTTTCAATGAGCCTACGCAGCATTCATAATTTCCTAGTTAGTTTGCAATATCTAACATTGAAAATTTAGTTCTATAGAAAATTACCTTCTCGAGTAAGAACTGAAGAATCAGGAGAGGAGGAAATCACATGCGTTCTAGGCCTTTTTGGTCTAGGAACTGGAAGGGGATTTACCGGAGGAGCCAAAGCAGGCTCTATTTTCCATGGAGAAACTCTTTCAGGTCGAGGAATGGAAGAGGTTTCATCCCATCTCACCTAATTCAAGATAAATTGCAAAATCCACATCATGATGCAAAGCCATGGCATAAACTAGAGAGGGAATTTTTTTTTTAAATGTCCTGATACCTTAAGGCATCTCCATTTTGTTCTGGGCCACTTGCTATTATCGAAATCTCCAATGCCCACTATGGTGCCTGTGAACCTTGATAAGGAGATAAGTGGAGCATATCAGAAACAAAAGACTTGTACTAAATTGGAAGTTTTTCCAAATTTTCTTATCGATGACCTAGAGAAAGAAGATTAACATTGTGATGTTAACTATACCTCTGCTCTGGGGCCTCTTCACCTTCAAACCTCATCTTGAATCTCATGCCAATAGAGTGGTTGTTTTTGAGAGACTCCATATATTGATCATATGGAACAATGAATTCAGATGGACTTGTCCTGTAGTATCACGTCAATTATAAGAAGGAAATCTAATGCAAACGAAGGATTATTACAGTTCCGCAAATATAAACAAACAAAAAATTATAAAAATACATTATCTGTTTTCATCTCTGACCAACGACATACATATCAGGAGTATTTAACCTTCACATAATTGTGACGTTTAATCATGATTAAATTGAATCGTAAAAGATATGCAATATGTTTACAATTGCTGTCCTAGAAAATGTTCATGATAACACTTGTGTAGGGGGAGCAGCTTAAGCACTAAGTATGCACTTGGGACAGCTTTTAATTATTGAAGACTATAATGTGGCGAGAGAACCTTAAATAAAGTATATGATGTGAAAGGCATCCCCAAGCTTTGCAAGGTTCTTAATTAGAATGCAGCCAAGATACAAATGCTAAGTACAAAGCATAACCATATAAGTTCATGCATACTGCACTAAACATTAAAGAGCAACAGCACGCACCTTGGCTTGTAGTAAACAGTGAACAGCGTTCCGGTACTGACAGCGTGCCATGCAGTGGCAAGCACACCTAGATGCATACTGTCGCTAGATATGACAGAAGACGGAACATTTGCCTGTTGCCTCATCGCACGTCGCACTCCAACACGTAGTTCACCGCTTTCTCCCCTGTGTGATACATTCTATTGAGTGTAAACACAAGCAACCTCCACCAGAAATTGATGAATATTTCATACCTTAGAAAAATAAAAGCATCCCCAGCAACAAGCCTCTTGGAACTAACGAAGACGCTCCAACCACTTTGAAGTAGATGCCTCCTTGGCTGGCCTGCAATATTCATGATCAAATAACAAAAGTTTATTTCAATGTATGCATCTATACACATAGATATACGCAAACTGAGGGTAAAAAGTGGACAACCGAAGAACCAATAGCATCATTTCACATTGTTTTTAAAGACGCCGTTGAATTGAGGTTCCAGCCTCATTTCTACTTTTCCCAAAATGGGGAGCAATAATATGCAATTCAAAGTATGCAAAGACATCGACACATCCAAACATTTACATGCTATTGCTATACCATACATGTAAAAAGGATTCAATAAGCAATTTTTAGAATGGCAAATCAATTCTGATATTGGCAACCATCAAAGAACCTCTGAATAAAGAACATTAGCTTCGAAATAGAATTATCCATAAGGACTTTACGACGAAAACATCCCAACAGTTTTAGGTGCATCATTAAGCATGATTACCTCGAAAAATGTGGCGGAATCGCCACTCAACCCCATGCAAGTCCTTTGCAGCTAGTTCTTGTGTAGGAGGGTTTTTGCTCATGTCCTGATCCAAGAACAAAAACATAATAGAGGCTCAACGTACAGCTGATCAACCTGACAACAGTGAGAAATATATGTAAATATAAGTTTAAAACGATAATAGGCTAATGTCCTACCAATGGCGGGAGACACTCATCCGCATGGCGTCTCAACACTGAGAACCCGCCATGGGTGCTTGTATCTGAAGCTGTAAGCGTCTTGCAAAAGGAGTGAACATGAGGCCTTTGTGGTGGAGGAGGCTGAGGTTCCTTCTCCACGGCATTCTCATCTTGCTGATATTTACCCAAATTTACATGTCAATACACCCAAAAACTCTCTATAATTGTAATAAAAAAGGTTAAGGTCCATGATAAGCATCATACATTTGGTTCCGGGAGCAAGGTCACTTGTGCAAAAACCTCATCAGTATCAGGTTCAGCCTACAAGAAATTAACCTTCTATATCAACCTTGAACAAATCTCCGAAAATTCCTAGTGTTTGGTGAGTGATATCAGCTATGGAGATTTCACGAGAAATGTGAGATTATACCTTCAAATGGATGTTCATTACACGGCAAAGAATCTTGGATGGGAGGTCATAAACAGGCATCTGATGGTCTGCAACCTGATTTGTGGAGGCCTCCACCTGGATTAACCCAAAGAGATCATAATTAATACAAATAATTTTATTTTTTTCAATTAGAAAAAATAATATGTATATCAAACAACAAGGTAGAGCTATTGTGCTCTGGGCCGTAACTATTTTCACCTCTAAGATTAGGAATCGAGCAACCAAAAGAAGAAATTTGGTATGAAAAAGCCGTAGACTTCGTATTTTTGATAAGAAAATCAACAGCTCAAAGGTTGGATGACAGAATTGCTGTGTTAAGTTCAAAATGAACTAAATGGAGAGAGAAATGAGCCCTAAAGAAAGAAAAAAACTTTTAAAACTTGAGAAGCATGAGGAACCATAGAATTGGAACTGCCCAAAATTTTGAGAAAAAATATAAGAACTTTTGAGAAGATGCAACAAAATTCTTGAAAAAAAATTCAAATAAAAAATGTGAGAAAACTAGTGATTGGGGCCACTAACTAGATCAAGAGGTGCGAAAAAGATGGAATTTTATGTGATAGAGAGAAGCAAGCATAGAAACCATAAAATTAATCCAACAAAAAAAGCCTAAATTTTATAAAATCCAAAGGGAAAATTAAAGTTTTCCATTAAACGAAAGGCATCTGTTCTCATTGATGTTAAAATTGAAAGAAGCGAGAAAAATCCCCTTCTGACAAATCAAATCGACCCACATAACCCTAAAATTCACAACTTTCACAGCAAACCGAACAAATCAGGGCCAAACAAACTTCAAAATGTCGTTACCTGCTCTATATGACCCTGGGGGAAGTAAAACACGAGCTCTCCCACTCTCGGCACCGTCACCAACGGCCCCGCACACGAATGCCACAGTTCATTGTAGAGATCATCCTCAGCATCTAAAATGAGCAAAATCCAACACAAAAAACAAACCAATAATCCCCCAATTTTGAATCTTTTTGAATTCAAACCACCAAAACTCCTTCAAGCACCGGCGCAAAACCCCTAACCTTTTGCGATGGGTCTCCGATCGCTAGACACAGAGGAGGAGAAGCTGTTCCCGCCATTTCCCTTCACTGAGACCTCAGAAGACGCCATCGCCGAGCGAATCTCTCGAGGCAGCAAGATAATCCAACGCCCGATCTGAGACTTGGTTTTGGAACGCGCTAGCAGAAACCCTAATTAAGCGATTCGATCGAGATCAGAGTTCTCAAACCCTATTTTTTTTTTTCTCTCTCGCTTTCTCTTTCTGCTTTCTTCGATCTTTTGTGTTGTGTTGTGTTTTGTTTGGACAGGTGCGAAAGGTGCTTCTTACATGCTCGCCTTTTCATCCCGGTTCGATTTGGTTTAGTGAACCGGTCTTTTTCCTTATGGAATTTATATGATGAATTTATTTTTTTGTTTAATTGTGAACATTTACTTAGCAAAAATGGGTGAGTTTTTTAAGGTGGATGATATTTTGTGCCAAGTTAGGTGCAAATTTAAATTTTTAGCGAATACTGTGATGTGATCTTGCTTGGTTATTATAGATTGTGTGTATCTGGCCTTATTTTCTGTTGTGCTGCTAAGATATTTAATAAATAAAACTAACTGTCGTTTTAGTCTACAAAAGTTTCGATGATTTAAAAAATATCACAGAACTTTTTTTTTTGGCTTTCTATCTTGTTTATAAGCATTAAAATCTAATTGTAAGTATAGTAGACTTTACAAACAAAATGTATGGTTGTAATAAAGTAATTCTTATATTATATTGACTTTTGATGATAAAATTATCTCATTATGGAAGGTTTTGGTTTCAAAGAAAATTTACATATGGTGGGAAAATGGCTCTCCTATTGGAATGGTGAAGGAATGTAAGCGCACTTCTTGCGTTTACAAAAAGAACAATTTTTTGCATTAAGCAATTTTTTAAAAATATTTATAAAAATACATTGCTTTCAAAAAATATTATAAATATAGGCCACCATGCGCCGCGTCGGTGCTAGCACAACGGTGGTAATGACTTTTTTTTTAAAAATACAGGGTGCACTTTCAAAATGCGTGCGTCCCATACATTTGGGTTTGGCCCAGCTGAAATGTATGAACGCGGTTTCAAAGTGCGTCGATATAAATAATGTATGCCCCATCGAGAAAAGAGAGAGGAGAGAGCGAGAGAGAGAGGAGAGAGAGAAGTCCAAGATAGAGATAGGAGAGATCGAGAGAAAGAGAGATGTAAATATTTTGTATGGAGCGCACTTTCAAAATACATTCCATGCATTTGCAAGGCCCCTTGTAAACTTTTTTTTAAAAAAAAGTCAGCAATATTGCGTAGCTGGTGCCGACGTGACGTCTATATGGACAAAAGTGGCTTGCTTTTGAAAATACCTCCGAAAAAGACCCATTTTTTTTCCCAAATGCCCAAGGCAAAAAATTGTCAAAAAGAAGTAGCCAGGTCAGACCAAGCAAAGGAACATTATTTGTATCCCAATTGCTTAATAACGATCTCGATATTTCATCATTGTTGCATTTTAATATCTTCTTATCTCAACATCTCTATACTTTAAATGTGTCGGGTCTATTTTGTGTCGGTTTTATCCCTATCATCATGTAGCAAGCAATTGTTAAAAATGATTTGCAATTAATAACCTATGCAAAATAAATATGGCGATAAAGAAAATGTTTACGTTTTCTAAACCTCGGTTTATTTGTGTTTATTTGTAAGCACGGGAGAAAATCTTCTTCCTTAAAATCATCCTAATCATACTAAAATACTAAAAGTCTATATTGTATTGTGTATGATGCATTACATGATACATATGACCTTTAGAAACACTGTTTATGTAATATTATTTTTTGTCCTGATCAAAATAATTTATAATTAAGGGCCCAGAGTAGCCTGTTGATGGAGACACAGCATCGAGCCGGGTATTCTTTTAATGAATGATTGACTAATTTATCTCACCTGTTATCTAAAAAAAATTTAAAATTTTTATGCTGTCTTGGTTTATAAAATGTTTTTTTATATATATCGTGATTTGGACTTTTTGATGAAGTTTATGTGGGTGCCATGCCGCCTCGGATCAAAATCATGGCTTCATAAAATGGACTTAAGTTTTTAATTGCTTTATAAAACTGTGTTCTTTTAATGTTATATTATTTTCTTAACATGAGATAGCTACATCTTTCTTTGGAAGAGTACAGAATTATAAAATGAAAAGTCATGTAGCTACTATGATCCACATGTGCTTGTGTGTATATATAGAGAATAATGAAGGAAAGAGATCACAGGAAGGGATTTCCTCCTTTGGTGTCAAAAAAATATAATCTCCATCATTTTTTCCGACGATCGGTATCCATCATCATCATCGTTATTATCTAAGATGTGCATACATCAAATTTCATGTGATTCCACAATTTTTTCACCGTTGAATTAGCAATGTAAAAAGTTCTATTGTCGGTAAACCATTGATTTTGCACCAACTAAATCAACGGTGAAAAAAATGTATAACCACATGAAATTTGGTGTATCCACATCTTAGATGATAAAGATGGAGGTGATGTACGCCGATCGTCGAAAAAAATAATAGAGGTTGCATTTTTCCGACACACCTTTCCTCCATTAACCTTATATATATATAAAGAATAATGGAGGAAAGAGGCCAGGAGCGAATTTTCTCTTATGGTGTCGAAAAAGTACGTCCTCCGTCGTGTTTTCCGACGATCGGAATCCATCATCTTCATCGTTATCATCTAAGATGTGGGCACGCCAAATTTCATGTGATTCTACAACTTTTTCACCGTTGATTTAGTAATATAAAATGTTCTATTGTCGGTAAACCGTTAATTTTGAACTCACTAATTCAACAATGAAAAGGTTGTAGAATCACATGAAATTTGGGGTACCCACATCTTAGATGATAACGATGAAGATATTGGGTGCCGATTGTCGGAAAACACGACGGAGGGCATACTTTTTCGATGCCATAGGAGGAAATTCCCTCCATTATTCTCATATATATATATATATATATATATATATATATATATTAGATTTTGTGCACGTGCGTTGCACGTTTTGATTAAAAAATTGGTTTTTAGAGAGAGAGTGAGAGAGATGTGGAGGTTTATTTGATGATAATTAAAAAATTAATTTTTCCGGAGAAAAGAGATGGGGATGTGGATGTTTCTGGATTACGTGGAGGTATTTTTGGTAATGAGGAGACTTAAGAATGTAGGGTTTTTCTCCTTTTTTTTTCCTTTTTTCTATAAAAAAGGAGAGGGATGGCCCTCTATGCAAAGGGTATTTGCCTTATATATATATACATATAGAGAGAGGGGGGGGTGTTTTAATGGAGGAAAGATGCCATATGAGGGAATTTCCGCCTATGGCGTCGGAAAAATGTATCCTCCATGATTTTTTCGACGATCGGCATACATCACGTCCATCTTTATCATCTAAGATGTGGATACACCAAATTTCAAGTGATTATACCATTTTTTCACCGTTGATTTAGTTGGTGCAAAATTAACGGTTTACCGACAATAGAACTTTTTACATTGCTAATTCAACGGTGAAAAAGTGGTGGAATCACATAAAATTTGGTATACCAACATCTTAAATGATAACGATGATGATGATGGATGCCGATCGTCGGAAAAAACGGTGGAGGTTGTATAGGAGGAAATCCCCTTTGATTTCCTCTTTCCCATAAAAGGGGATTTCTTCCTATGGCGTCAGAAAAATACAACCTCCACCGTTTTTTCCGACGATCGGCATCCATCATCATCATCGTTATCATCTAAGATGTTGATACACCAAATTTCATGTAATTCCACCACTTTTTCACCGTTGAATTAGCAATGTAAAAAGTTCTATTGTCGGTAAACCGTTAATCTTGCACCAACTAAATAAACGGTGAAAAAATTGTATAATCACTTGAAATTTGGTATATCCACATCTTAAATGATAAAGATAGACGTGATGTATGCCGATCGTCGAAAAAAATCATGGAGGATGCATTTTTCCAACGCCATAGGAGGAAATTCCCTCCTCTGGCACCTTTCCTCCATTATTCTCATATATATATATATATATATATATATATATATATGTTAATGGAGGAAAGAGGGTATAGGAGGGAATTTCCTCATATGGCGTTGAAAAAATATACCCTCCACCGTATTTTCTGACGATCGGGATCCATCATCTTCATCGTCATCATCTAAGATATGGGTACACCAAATTTCATATGATTCTACAACTTTTTCACCGTTGATTTAGCAATGTAAAAAGTTCTATTGTCGGTAAACCGTTAATTTTGAACCCACTAATTCAACGGTGAAAAAGTTGTAGAATCGCATGAAATTTGGTGCACCCACATCTTAGATGATAACGATGAAGATGATGGGTGCCGGTCGCCGGAAAATTTGGTGTACCCACATCTTGAGAATGTAGGGTTTTTCTCCTTTTTTCTTTTTTTCTAGAAAAAAGGAGAGGGGTGGATCTCTATGCAAAGGGTATTTGCCTTATATATAGAAGAAGATATATATATATATATATATATATATATATATATATATAGAGAGAGAGAGAGAGAGAGAGAGATGTTAATGGAGGAAAGATGCCATATGAGGGAATTTCCTTCTATGGCGTCGGAAAAATGTATCCTCCATGATTTTTTCGACGATCGGCGTACATCACGTCCATCTTTATCATCTAAGATGTGGATACACCAAATTTCAAGTGATTATACAATTTTTTCACCGTTGATTTAGTTGGTGCAAAATTAACGGTTTACCGACAATAGAACATTTTATATTGCTAATTCAACGGTGAAAAAGTGGCTGAATCACATGAAATTTGGTATACGAACATCTTAGATGATAACGATGACGATGATGGATGCCGATCGTCGGAAAAAACGGTGGAGGTTGTATTTTTTCGACGCCATAGAAAGAAATGCCCTCCTATAGCCTCTTTCCTCCATTATTCTAATATAAATATATCTCTATATATAATGTAAATACCCTTGGTTAGAGATCCACCCTTATTCTTTTTTCTAGAAAAATAGAAAAGAAGAGAAAAATTCTCATCTCTCAAGCCCTCCACATCATCTCACTTTCTCTCTCTCCTAAAAAATAATTAATTGTTTATCTAGAACCTTCTATATCATCTCTCCCAATATTTATATCTTATATATATATATGAGAATAATGGAGGAAAGATGCCATAGGAGGGAATTTCCTCCTATGGCGTCGAAAAAAATACAATCTCTATCCTGTTTTCCGACGATTGGCACCCATCATCTTCATCGTTATCATCTAAGATATGGGTACGCCAAATTTCATGTGATTCTACAACTTTTTGACCGTTGAATTAGTGGGTTCAAAATTAACGGTTTACCGACAATAGAACTTTTTACATTGCTAAATCAACGGTGAAAAAGTTGTAGAATCACATAAAATTTGGCGTACCCACATCTTAGATGATAACGATGAAGATGATGAATTCCGATCGTCGGAAAACACGATGGAATGCGTATTTTTTCGACGCCATAGGAGGAAATTCCCTCATATGGCCTATTTCCTCCATTACTCTCTCTCTCTCTCTCTCTCTCTCTCTCTCTATATATATATATATATATATATATATATATATATATATATATATATAATGCACATACTCTTAGTTAGAGGACCATCATTCTCCTTTTTTCTAGAAAAAACAGAAAAATGAGAAAAATCCTTACCTTTCAAGCCATCCACATCATCTCTCTCATCTCTCAAGCCCTTCACCCCATCCCTCCCCTTTTTCTAAAATAAATAAATAAATAAGACTCTAGAAATCTCCACATTTCTCTCTTTCCCTTCTCAAAATTTTTTTAAACATGTTCAACGCACATGCATAAATTCTAGTATATATTATGCAAATATCTTTGGTTAGAGGTTCACCCTTCTACTTTTTTCTAGAAAAAATGAGAAAAATCCTTAACTCTCAAGCCCTCCACATCATCTCTCACCTTTCAAGTCCTCCACTTCATCCCTCCCTTTTTTTTAAAAATAAATAAATAAATAAGTCTCTAGAACCCTCCACATTTCTCTCTCTTTCCTTTTCAAATTTTTTTAAACATGTGCAACGCACGTGTATAAATTCTAGTATTATATATCTATATCTATATCTATATATATATATATATATACATATATATATATATATACATATATATATATATATATATATATATATATAATGTAAATACCCTTGGTTAGAGGTCCACACTTCTCATTTTTTCTAGAAAAATAAAAAAAATGAGAAAAATCCTTACCTCTCAAGCCCTCCACATCATCTCTCCCGCCTCTCAAGCCCTCCACGACATCTCTCTCTTTCCTAAAAAAACAATTAATTGTTTATCTAGAACCTTCCATATCATCTCTCCCAATACACACATACACTCTCTCTCTCCCTCCTAAAAAACAATTAATTGTTTATCTAGAACCTTCCATATCATTTCTCCCAATATATATATATATATATATATATATGCAAACATCCTTGATTAGAGGTCCACCCTTCTCATTTTTTTTTATAAAAATAGAAAAAATGAGAAAAATCCTTACTTCTTAAGCCCTCCACATCATCGCTCTCGCCTCTTAAGCCCTCTACGTCATCTCTCTCTCTCCTAAAAAACAATTAATTGTTTATTTAGAATCTTTCATATCATCTTTCCCTATATATATATATATATATATATATATATATATATATATATATATAAGGCAAATACCCTTGGTTAGAGATCCACCCTTCTCCTTTTTTCTAGAAAAATAAAAAAAGTGAGAAAAATCCCCACCTCTCAAGCCCTCCACATCATCTCTCTCACCTCTCAAGCCCTCCACCTCATCTCTCTCTCTCTTTCCTAAAAATCAATTATAAAAACAATTAATTGTTTATCTAGAATTTTCCATATCGTCTCTCCCAAAATATATATATATATATGTATATATGTATATATGTATATGTAGAGAGAGAGAGAGAGAGAATAATGGAGGAAAGATGCTATAGGAGGGAATTTCCTCCTATGGCGTCGAGAAAATACAAGCTCCATCGTTTTTTCCGACGACCGGCACCCATCATCTTCATCGTTATCATCTAAGATGTGGGCACACCAAATTTCATGTGATTCTACAATCTTTTCACCGTTGAATTAGTGGGTTCAAAATTAACGGTTTACCGATAATAAAACTTTTTACATTGCTAAATCAACGGTGAAAAAGTTGTAGAATCATATGAAATTTGGTGTACCCACATCTTAGATGATGATGATGAAGATGATGGATCCCGATCGTCAGAAAAAATGGTGGAGGGTATATTTTTTCAACGCCATAGGAGGAAATTCCCTCACATACCCTCTTTCCTCCATTAACCTATATGTGTGTGTGTGTGTGTGTGTGTGTGAGAGAGAGAGAGAGAGAATAATGGAGGAAAGGTGCCAGGGGAGGGAATTTCCTGCTATGGCGTTGGAAAAATGCATTCTATATAATTTTTTCGACGATCGGCATACATCACGTCCATCTTTATCATTTAAGATGTGGATACACCAAATTTCAAGTGATTATACCATTTTTTCACCATTGATTTAGTTAGTGCAAAATTAACGGTTTACTGACAATAGAACTTTTTACATTGCTAATTCAACGGTGAAAAAGTGGTGGAATCACATGAAATTTGGTGTACCAATATCTTAGATGATAACGATGATAATGATGGATGCCGATCGTCGGAAAAAACAGTGGAGGTTGTATAGGAGGAAATCCCTTCTGATGGTCTCTTTCCTCGTCCGACGATCGGCATCCATCATCGTTATCATCTAAGATGTTGGTACACCAAATTTCATGTTATTCCACCGCTTTTTCACCGTTGAATTAGCAATGTAAAAAGTTCTATTGTCGGTAAACCGTTAATTTTGCACCAACTAAATCAACGGTGAAAAAATTGTATAATCACTTGAAATTTGGTGTGTCCATATCTTAAATGATAAAGATGGACGTGATGTATGCCGATCGTCGAAAAAATCATGGAGGATGCATTTTTCCGACGCCATAGGAAGAAATTCCGTCCTATGGCATCTTTCTTCCATTAACCTCTCTTTATATATATATATATATATGCCGATCTTCGAAAAAATCATGGAGGATGCATTTTTCCGACGCCATAGGAAGAAATTCCCTCCTATGGCATCTTTCATCCATTAACCTATATATATATGTGTGTATATATATATATGTGTGTGTGTGTGTGTGTGTGTGTGTGTGTCTTCTTCTTCTTCTTCTATATATAAGGCAAATACCCTTTACATAGAGGTTCATCCCTTTCCTTTTTTCTAGAAAAAAAGAAAAAAAAAGAGAAAAACCCTACATTCTGAAGAGAAAAAAAAGAGAATAATAGAGGAAAGATGCCATAGGAGGGAATTTCCTCCTATGGCGTCGAAAAAATACACGCTTTCTCATTTTTTCTGCCGATCGGCACTCACCATCTTCATCGTTATCATCTAAGATGTGGGTACACCAAATTTCATGTGATTCTACAACCTTTTCACCATTGATTTAGCAATGTAAAAAGTTTTATTGTCGGTAAACCGTTAATTTTGAACCCACTAAATCAATGGTGAAAAAGTTGTAGAATCGCATGAAATTTAGTGTACCCACATCTTACATGCTAACGATGAAGATGGAGGGTGTCGATTGTCGGAAAAAATGAGGGAGAGTATATTTTTTCGACGCCATAGAAGGAAATTCCCTCCTATGGCCTCTTTCCTCCATTAACCTCTCTCTCTCTCTCTCTATATATATATATATATATATATATATATATATTGAGTAAAAGGAAAGCAATATGCCCCGCTTTTCATTTAACGGTGATTTAACGAAACTACATCAAATAACTTCCGAAAAGAAGAAGAAAAGCAGAAAAGGAAAACAAAAGATAACACATCCCCCTAAAAAAAGATAATTCTTATCTTGTTGGTTCCTAGTGCCTTCGCCGCAGCAACAGCGATCGATGCGGCACCGAAAAACGAAAATTTTCAGCAGAGCGCTAAAAACTAATCCCTACTGATCGTTCAAAACGCTAAATAAACAAGCATGCAATGGTTTAGAGATTACAACCTTTGATGCATGTCCACTTAATCTTGAAAGACCCCTCCAAGCTTCTCGTAGGCCTTCGGGAACAAGCTTGAGAGGTGACCGTCCTTACCGAAGATTATCCACCCGAGAGGATCGATCCAAACTTCAACTTCACCTAGTGAAGCAACCGACGCTCCAAGCTTGTTAGGAATGGAGAGTGGGGATGTAGCAATTTTCCACTATCATTTTCTCACTAATTTATAAGCTTAAGAGAGTAATCAAGAAGGAGGTGAAGATGCTCTCATAAGCGGTCGAAATCTCGTTACTAACTACATGAGGGCCCGTGATTCCATACCCCTGAATTACAGCCTGTTGGATTCGAGAACACTCTAGAGATTTGGTTGATACACATACCTTGAACTCACGTTAGTTACTTTTATCCTTTCAGAGACCTTTTAGGACCTTTACATTCTCTTCATGTTCACTATACTTATACTCCACGACTATGTTATACTTGTTTGCCATACTGATATAGTTGACACACACATTACCATGCACACTACTATACTTATTTACATGTTCATGATTTATATCCATACTATACCATATATTACATTACACCTGCATTTCATTTATATACATCACGTCATCCTTTTGGGGACTTACCGAGCGTTGGTTCGCTGACGGACATTCCACCCATCTTTCTTTCTTTCTTAGAATGTTCGTCAAGTGGCATTGAGACAGAGGAGATAGAATCGGTCAAAAATGAGTACAACTAGTTCGCATCATAACCGAACGTCTAGTTTCATTCAGCTTTTCATTTCATTTCACTTTATTTATGCATGCCTCTTTATTAAGGCTTATCATGTTATCGTATCTTGTATTCAGAGATTTTGTCAATTGTGAATCTTGAATGTAATAAATCAAAGTTGGATTTCATTCTTTTGTTTATTCTTGCTACTTTATGTTGCTTATAGAGGCTTAGCGTATTTATTTCGAGAAATGACTTTCTCGGAATAAATACGTCGCGGGCCTCGTCACGTGCCGTTCCACTCTTTTGGGAAGCGGGATGTGACATAATCAATGAGCTAAGTGTTGTGATTAATGAGAATAGAATGGCTGCAAATTTTTTACAACCATGTAAAAAATATCACAACATTTTTCAATAAATAAATGAAGCTCATTCCCTTTTACATGTCCTCAATCATGCTCAATTCCATCTCACCCTCCACTTCATTTCCAAATGATTTTCTAAAAAAAATCATATAATGATGTGTCCTTTTTTTTAGAACATATTCCGTATAAATGTGGAATACAACTCGGTATACATACCAAAATACATATACGCGTATCCATATAAAAATACAAATAGCCAAGAGAGAGAAAATGAATAGTGAAAAATAATATTCGAATATATATATATAATTAAATCAAAACTTGATTTAATAATCCGGCTTAATTCTAAATCGGCTAGTATTATCAACTGTCCGATTAAAATCCGTGTAGTCTGTACACATATTTGTTAGTTATATGTATACCCTAGAGGCTATTATTGTACATACGATGTATATTATAGTGGATACTTGGACATATATAGGGAGAACTTTCTTGCTCGACATGATAATATGCTATCTGGTTGCTCTTTATCTTAACATGTACACTAATTGTCTCTCTGTTACATGTTGATAATGCTCTTAGGATGAGTACTAGACTGCCGGGATTATGATGTAGATCATACTAGTGGGGCCAGGGTAGTCGGTAAGTACATCCTTCAATTGTTCCTAGCCGTGGGAGTATCGAGACGGGGCATCGATATTCCAGAGTAGACTAGCGTATACGCTTCTCGACCCATATGATGGGCGATGGATGATCCCACATCCATTGGTGTTTGACATCAGAGAAGGTATACGGGTGCTCAGTGGAGACTGGGTACACTGAACGGACTCGCCGAGAACTCCTAGATGGTATTATACCTCACGTCAGATAGCAGTTCTCTGGTGACACTAGTACATGTTAGTCTGTCGACCCGAGATCGTCATAGAGTCTTGTGTGATTTCCACTGTGCTTTGATTTCCACCTTACCACGTTCAAGAGATCGTGCAAAACGGTGGTTTTTGGGTACAGTCCCGAGTCACATGGAGGCAATGAGCGATAGGAGGAGATTTCGTCTCTTCCGGTATTGGGGGTTGATGTTGCTTTATGCTCGATTGGCCATAACAGGAAATCCCTGCCCAGAGTTGCTGAGATCTACTGGTAAGTGTTATCAGTAGTTTCTCGAACCGTTATGAGCCTCACATCGGCATGACTTATCAGGCTATTGGGGTCTGACGTTTACCACCCCCAGGCTGTGATATGCGACATATCAGACGAAGAGACTGGGCTGTGCGGTAGTATTACTTATTGGATTCATAGGAGTATGAGCATGCTTGCTTGTTTATCTTCTGTTCGCTCAATACCCGGGTAGCCGTTACGTCCAGCTAATACCGCTGACGGCTTGTGGGTGACTGATATGATCATCACCTACTGCCGGCGTATTAGCGAGTCTTTAGAGTTCTACACAGAGGTTTCTTGGCTCAGGCGAAACGAAGTAGGAGTACATATGTAATATGTGCTGGACCGAGATTAATACGTGCATGTGATACCGTATTCTATTCTCGCAATATGTGATATCGGTCGGTTATATGTGATATAGCCGGGTTATCGAATCAAGTGTTGATTCGATAAGTTGATACATATGATATTAGTCGGTTATATATGATATAACCGGATTATTAAATCAAGTGTTGATTTAATAATTTAATGTATAATTATATATTTGATATATTAACTTATATTAACTAATATTAGCTCACTTAAGAATTCTTTTTCTCACTTGTGCATTTAGTATATATGTGATATATATTAATATACACTCTTTTGTGTCATGCTAGATAATACATAAGACATGGGTGTATGAGACTCACACCATGCTCATCTTAATGATGGGTTTTATTTATTTAAAGTAAATCAAAATTAGTTGGAAATTAGTCACATGGTTCAAGCTTAGTGGAAACTTGTAGAACCCATTGACCCAGTCCATTAATTTTATCTTACATTAAATATTTATAAAACCAACCATTATCAATTTGCCATGGTTTAGTCTCTACATGGGTTAGCATATGATATTAACTCACCCATGGTTGCTATTCAACACTCGACTTTTTCCATTGTTGCTTTTCTTCATATTCTTCCTCAAGCTCTCTAGCTTTTTGGGAGGTGAAGAAAATGAGTGAGAAAATAATTTTTAAAGTGAGCAAAATTCCTACTTCACCAACCTCTTCTAGACTAGCCATTTAGATTGGGTTGTTTCTTCACTAGTTCATCACTTAGTGAAGAGGTAACTTGGGTTAGCGTCTCCTCGACGTAGATCATCTTCGGCCTCGAAGACTTCAAGCAAGCTTGTTATTTTCATTTTGTGGAGCCTTTCTAGAGTCCGGGAGTTCACTGCTTGGAGCGATGGGACTACTACACGGAGCTATTGAAGTGAAGGACCGGTCTACAAAGGCTGTATTCCTTGTTCACTTAGATGTAAAGATGTTTCCATTCTTGTTTCGTCTAATTCTATAGTTAAGATTCTAGATTAGGGTTCTTTAGCGCGCCAAATTTTTGAAAACGGCATGGTTGATGCCTTCCGAAACCCAGTGGTCGTGCTAGGAAACCCAGCAATATTTAATCGGACATATGTATGTACCAACATATTTCATCTACATCATATCGTCTGAACCGGAAAAAATCTTTTTGTGGGACTATAAAGACTCGACAATACGCTTGCAGTGATTACTGGATAAATCCATAACCACAAGCACGTCAGCGGCACTAGCTGTACATAACGGCTACCCAAGCATATGCTGAAAGGGAGGTCGACAATCAAGTCTGTCCGTACCCTACTGAGCCTGAATGTAATAATCTCTGTACAGTCCGATTTTTTTGTCTAAGAGTATCTTATACCGGGTTTAGGGGGTGGATAATGTCAGACCCGTAATAACCCGATAAGTCGCGTCGGAGTCAAGCTCATCACCAACCGAGAAACTACTGAACTCATAGTAGTAAATCTTATCCACCGTGGTCACAGATTTAGGGTGATGGCTAACCGAACACAGCGCAACATAGACTCCTAATACCAGGAGAAACGAATCGCCGACAATCGCTCAATCCCTCCATATGGCTCGGTATTGTACCCAACTAAAATCTGTTTACACAACTCTTATTGAACCGTGGTAGGGTAGTAATTTAAGTACAGTGGAAACTCACATGAGACAAATGACGATCTCAGATTAAAAGACTAACCTTTACTCATGCCACTAGAGAACCTCCATCTGACGATAGATATAATACCATCAAGAAGTTCTCGGCGAGTCCGTCCAGTGTACTCACCTCCAGTGAGTACCTGTATACTATCTTAGGTGACACAATACCAATGGCTTGTGAGACCGGCCACCGCATCTCGTCGGGGTCTCGAAATGTATACACCAGTCTACTCCGGAATTTCGATGTCCAGTTTCAATACTCCCACGACTAGGGACATTTAAAGATGTGTTTATGGACTACCCAGCTCTCACGTATATGATTGCCATCATAATGCTGGTAGTCAAGCAAGAATCTTACGGGTTTTATCATATGTATTAGAGACACGTAATAACAAGTAAAATGTATACACATCAATGATAAAGACAAATCAGATAGCATATTATCATCTCGAGTAAGATTGTTCTACATGTATAGTTCCTCCCTCAATTATCATAATCGCGTTCCTGCAATTACATTAATTGCCTTAAGGGCACTATATCCAACAATCTCCCACTTGCACTTAAGGCTAATTATTGCGGTATCGCATACCCACATTTCGTGTGCTGCCAAATATCCAATTTCTCTACTATTCAGTTTTACAAACTGTGTTTGTGAAATATCCATGTTCAAGAAAAAGCCTCAGTGAGTGGATCCGCTACAATATTCCAACTTCCTCTCTCTATGTCTCAACTTCGCGGGGATCAACAATCTCCCAAACTAAATGATACCCGTCTCAAGAATTTTTCTGGATACTTGATGGGACCAAATTCATAAATGAACAACTTTATATAACAAAATTCTTGGGTTGTATCCTCCGTTGAGTCATAACCAGCATTCTGCACCATGCCTATCTCGGTATCCCTATTGGAACTCCATCCAATATAATGCTCCTCAGAAGAGGGTAACCTCAAAAACTCTGACAGCATCTCTGTCATCTAGGCCATCTTGGAAGCTTGAACCGATAACCGCCTCCCGGAGGAGGCTGCCGTTATCATATATCAAGAACATTCTCTTATATTCTTAATTGTTTCCCTTTGTTTCTTCAGGATTGGATTAATATCTACTTACTATGACAAGCGCAGAAGCAACATCTGGTTAGGTACAAGACATTGTATGATTGACTCAATTGCCTAAGCAAATGATATGTCATTCATACCAGTCCTTCTCCTCATCAGTTTAGAAGATATCTCTTTAGAGAGGGTGACTCCATCACTTGCGGGTACACCACCACGCCAGAAGTCGTCCATTCTAAAGCATTTTTAGAATGGTGTCAAAATACCCGGATTAGGACATTTCCCAAATTTAGATCTAAAACCATAGATCTAGTTACCAGAATCCCTGATATATTATCCATATCCAATGTGGAGAAAACACCTTGTGACAACCAAAGTTTGACTGATTGTAGTATTGGAACACCACTTTCTATCAGGAGTATATCAGTCCCCCACATTTCGAATGGCCAGCTAGCCACCGTTGGATGTAGTGGATTTGGATGCTGGTGGATGAAGTCCCCATGAATTTGGCATGAGTGGTATTGCTTCGCATATTCGAGGCAGTCCTGGATCATCGTGGGCTAGTAGTAGCCCATCCGTTTGATCTTCAACTTCATCTTTGGGCCTGCTTGGTGAGAACCGCAGAGTCCGTCATGAACTTCCTGGATGACCCTTCTCGCTTCGTCAGGTCCTAAGCATCTCAGCCACAGAGAATCAAATGACCTCTTGTACAGAGTATCGTTGACGAAGGCGAAAGACAGAGCTCGTTTCATGAGCTGATGTCTTGTGGATGCTTCTTCAGGCATTCGGTGGGACTTGAAGTAATCTATGAAGACTTCCCTCCAATCCTCGGTATTTTTCCAATCTTTTACTTGCAGGGTTGTCTGCTCGCTCGCTCCCTTTTCTTCGGATAATTCTGGAGATATTTCTGCTGGGGCAAGCACTCGACGGCTTTGTACCACGATTCTAACGTCATCGAGGTTCTCATCAGCCAGTTCTTTAGCAAGTTTGGCCAACGCGTCTGCTTTGCTATTTTCCGCGCGCGGTATGTTCTCCAAAGTATAGGAGGGAATTTGGGTCAACAGTTGTTGCACCTTTTCACCGTATTTCACCAACTCCGGTTTGCACGTTTGGTAGTCGCCATTTACTTGACTAACGACCAGTTGAGAATCCCCGTATATCAGGAGGTCTTCAATTCCCATATCAATGGCGATTTCGAGGCCTGCTATCAGAGCTTCGTATTCGGCTTCGTTGTTTGTCCTCGGCTCCGTCAGGAAGAACGCGTAGCGCATTATCCCTCCTTGTGGAGTTATAAAGATGAGTCCTACCCCCGATTTAATTATAGGGGTACTTTGTTTGCGCCTTTTCATGGAAGATGCTCCATCGAAATAAAGTTCCCATTGGGTATCACCACCGTCGATCGCATCAAACACATGTTCGTCTGGAAGATCGCAATTCAGAGGAGAATCGGCGGGTATCGGATGCTCAGCGAGGAAGTCGCCGATGGCCTGGCCTTTCACTGCCTTCAGAGGTTGATACGTTATCGAGAACTCCATCAAGAGCAGGGCCCATTTAGCGAGTCGTCCCGTCAATATGGCCTTCGACATTAAATACTTAAGAGGGTCTACCTTTGAAATAAGACGGACTTCATGCGCCAACGCATAGTGCCTGAGCTTTGTTATCGCGAAGATCAACGCCAGGCAGTGTTTTTCGATGGGGGAGTAGTTGCTTTCTGCCCCCAGCAAAACTCGACTTAAGTAGTAGAGTGCTCTCTCTTTCCCTTGATCGTTCTCTTGTGCCCATAATGCGCCTGAGGAACCTTCGAGGGTGGTTGTATAAAGAATGAGGGGTTTTCCCTTGACCGGAGCAGCCAACACCGGCGGGTTCTGCAGGTATTGCTTGATCTCGTCTAGTGCGCTTTGGCATTTTTGATCCCAGACGAACGGGGTTCCCTTCTTCATCAGGTGGCTGTAAGGACGGCACTTTCCTGAAAGGTTGGCTATAAATCGCCGTATGTATGCGAGCTTCCCTTGGAGAGATCGCAACTGTTTGAGAGTTCTCGGCGGAGACATTTCCATGATCGCTTTGATCTTTGACGGAACTATTTCAATACCTCGGTGTCGAACAATGAACCCCAGGAATTTGCCTGAGGAAACTCCAAATGCACACTTGAGCGGGTTCATTTTCAAGTTGTATTGTCGAAGGCGTTGAAATACGGTCTTCAAATGCTCGAGATGTTCTCCGTATGATTTGCTTTTAACCACGAGATCGTCAATATAGCACTCGACGATTTCGTGTATAAGGTCATCGAAGATCTTCGTCATGGCCCTTTGGTAGGTGGCACCGGCGTTCTTTAAACCGAAGGGCATCACCTTGTAACAAAATATTCCCAAAGGGGTCCTGAAGGCTGTGTGCTTCTGGTCTTCTGGATGCATTTTTATCTGATTATATCCTGACGAGCCGTCCATGAAGGAGAAAACCTCATGAGTGGACGTGTTGTCTATCATCAGTTCGGTGACTGGCACTGGGAAATCGTCTTTCGGGCAAGCTTTATTAAGATCCCGGAAGTCTACGCATATACGCACTGTCCCATTTTTCTTCATCACCGGGACGATGTTGGCGATCCATTCAGGGTATTGAACTTCCTGGATGAAGCCAGAGTCGATCAGCTTCTTGACCTCGGCATTGATACTCATCTCAAGCTCGAGTCGCATTCTTCTCGGCGCCTGTTTGACTGGCTTGATGCCCGGGGATATCGCCAATCTATGCACAGCGATTTTTGGATCTAGTCCCGGCATTTCGGAATAGTTCCATGCAAAGCAATCTCTATGCTATAGAAGCACGTCTTTTAACACGGCCACCCTTTCTTCAGATAGCAGTTCGCTGATGAATGTCGGTCGCGGGTCATCTAGCGTTCCCAACTCAATTTTCTTGAGGTTATCCGCAGTGGTATGGATTCCATCTTCCAGTTCTTTTGGCGCTGGTGGGAATTCTGAGATCACCTCATCGTTGCTGTTTTCGAAGCACCAAGGGAGCTCATCTGTGTCCTCGGGCTCTTCTTTTAATATTGTTATCATGTGACAGGTGTGAATTCGCTTCCAATCCCAATGTGAAGTTGGCTCCGTTCTTATGGCTTTGGGTTCGTGCTTTTGTGGCAGTGTTACCCTCCAGTTGTCAGACAGAGCGAACTTGCCAAGCTGGTACTGATTTTCGACCCAATTCTTAAAGGTGAAGCAGTCTTCGAGAGGGTGCCCTATTACTCGATGGTAAGAGCAATAATTTGGGTCAGAGACTTCACCTGCTCATTCGGGGTTTTTTGACTCCGGCAGTGTAAGCATTTAATGCTTTAGAGCAAGATCAAGTATCTTCCTCGTCTTGTCCCGAGGAAACGAGTACGCTCGACCCATTTTCTTCATGAGGGATAGATCAATGACGCTCGACTCCCATTTGCATGGCTTCTTAGCCCTGCTTTGTTGTTGTTGAGCGCTTTTTTGGCCTTTCGACTTATTTCTGCTTTTGCGCTGAGCCTTATTTATAACAGGTTGACAAGGAGCGGCATTTTCACCCTTCACGGCCTGTTGGAGAAGGCGTTGCGTCTTGGCTTTCTCATAGATGACCATTTCGCGGTTATGGTCGTCTCGGACTTTTTGATCCGCTTCCCTTATGAGCTTGTCCATTTGTTCTTCGAACGACGGACTAGGCTCTTTTGCATTTGGAACTTTCACCGTCTCAGGATTAGCGTCCTCCCATTGAGCATCCGCTTCTTCATCGAAGTCATACATGATATAGCAGCTGTTTAGTAGCTCTCGTTTCTTTGACAGGATGTATCCAAGTCCTTTCGTCTCCATTCTCCCATTGAGCAGTTTGCGTTGAGTCCCGGGAACGTTCCAGACTTTGTCATAGAACTTGGCTTTTTGAACGGTCTGCTTGAAGGATATCCCCTGGCGTTTCAGCAGCTTTTTCAAACCCTCTGTATAATATCTGGGAAGACGGATAGGCTGAAGCCTGTCGAGCGAAGGATCCGCGCCATGCCAGATTTCTTTTTCCACCTTGGTTTCTTCAGAGCGGTAGAACAAAATTGCTTTCTCGCTCTCTCGCCTGGGAGGGATGTAGAATGTTTGTAGCTCTTCTACATTGTAAATATTAAGTGCGTCCAGTTCTTTATGGTGTTTAAGCGGCACCATGGCGACTTGTAGACTTTGTTCTTCATCAGCGGACTTTCGTATTGAAGGTCGAGCAGAGAATACAGCGTGGATCTCATCTTCCGAGTCGCTACCAAAAATCAATGTAGGAGTGGATGGTCCTGGCTTACTGTGCTGGGGCGGACCTGAATACACTATCTCCTCTTCCTCCTCGGTATCACTGCCGAAGACAGGGATGGTGGCGTTAGCTTTATTCTCTGGTTTGTGACACTTCTCCGTATCTTCGAAATCTGGCAAGAAGTATTTGGCATCTTCGTTGCGGACCTCGTTCACAGAGAACGGGTTCAGTTCTCCCGTCACGGTATACTCGAAACCATCCTTAAAATACTTCATACACTGATGTTGTGTAGAAGGGATGATGTTGTACTCGTGTGACCATGGTCGGCCGAGCAAAGAGTTGTAGCATGTCTTGGCGTCTATGACATGGAACTTAATGTCCGTGACGAGTAGCCCGAAGCGTAGCGTCAGTATCACAGACCCAAGAGTTCTTGATGACCGGGAGTCGAACCCGGAGATGGTGATCTTGTCACGAGCAAGGTGCTGGACGCTCATGCAGATTTCTTTTAACACCCGCACATTGAGGAGATTAACGGAGGATCCATTGTCGATCAGGATTTTGCTTATCTTAATATCGTGGCAGTATCCCGAGACATAGAGAGGGCGATTGTGTTCGCATGTCCCAAGTAGAAGGTTTTCATCGCCAAAAGTAACATCGGCCGTGTGCACTTCTTCCAATTCATCCTTCATCTTTTCCTCGGCCAGGCATTCTTGGAATTGTTCTGGGTCTTGGAGCGCCCTAATCAACGAATCTCTCGCCTCTTTTGATAGCAAAAGGGCGTCAAGAATACTGAGCTGTGAGGGCAGCTTCCTCAGATGTGCTAAGACGTTGTAATCCACCTTATTCTTCTTCGGCGGGTTGTTGGCGTTTAGCTCCTCCAGAACTTGGTCATCTAAGACGATATCTTCAGATACCTTTTCTTTCCATTTATCTTTTCTGCTTGAGGGTCCGAGGTTCTTTTCAGGCAGCATCCGATTCCGCAGCCGAATATTTTCGCAGACCTTCGGCTCTTCTTCTTTTCCCGAAGTGGATTCTTTAAAGAGAGGGGCAAGTTCTAACTCCTCATCAGAATCGCTTCCGAATGTAGGCACTGGTGACCCGCCAGTGTTAACCATGCGACAATCGCCGGTAGTTATTTCAAGCTCTTCGGTCGTATTTCTTTGCTCCCGACGAGTTTTACGCTTTTCCCGCTTAAAGCATTGTCGACGAGCAACATATCCTTGCCACCATCTATCGAAAGCTTTGCACTCTTGGGTGGGGTGCGAAACCTTCTGATGATATAAGCAATAGGACGGGTGCATTTCTATTTCATTGGTGATGTTTCCTTCAGAGGATGGTAGCTTCATGCCCATTGATATGGCCTTAGCAAACTTTTTCCTCATCTTGAATTGGCTTTTGTCAACGGTGGAGGCATTTTGCTCCAGCAGCATTATCTCAGCTCTTTCATCAAGTCGCTGGCGCTTGGCCCTTTCAAATATAGCCGTCTCTCGTTCTCGATCAGCTTTACTTTTCAATCGAGCTTCGTTAAGGAACGCGTCAATCATTTCAACTGATAGTTCCGGAAATTTTGGTTCAAGATCTGCCCCCAGCGTTCCAGTGCAAGGAGTTTCCTCATCATTCGTGATCGAATGGGAAATCATATGACAGCTCGCCGCATATTCCTCGGATTCATCCGATGAACTTTCTCCCTCATCTTCTTCTTGAAAGACGTGATTGAGGAACTCTTGGAGCGTAATGGGAGTCCGTGCCTTTTGGTTGTATTCATCCAGAGCGTCAATTTGCTTTTGTAAGTCCGTGCGCTTGTCGCCAGGCTTCACGGGCTTCTTAGATTTCTTCTTCTTCTTTTTCGAAGATTTTGACGGCTGGCTGCAAGTGCTTGAACCACCACCATCGGTCTTTGGAGTTGGACGTGGCTTCAACATCCCCTCAATGACCTGCGGTTCCAACGGGTTCTTCCACTTGATCCCTGGACATGTCTGAAGATCGTTTAGCATCCTCTTTGTCTTGGCTGATAATACAACCCCCCAAGGAGCTTCTTCAATGACGGAGCATGTTGCCCCCGGCGTATTCGTCCCCTTAGAGGTGTGGGGCTGCCGGGGATTCACCTTCCATTTGTCAGATAACGCGAACTTGCCCTGTCGGTATTGGTTTTCAAGCCAATTCTTGAAAACGTAGCAATCTTCGATCGGATGGCCTAGTACTCGATGATAAGGACAGTAGTTGGGCTCGTTGACGTCACTTGGTTGCAACGGACGTTTTGGATCCGGCAGATTTATGAGTCCGTTGCGCAACGCCAGCTCGAATAACCTCCTCGTTTTATCGCGGGGAAAGGAATAAGGTCGTCCCATCCTATCCTCAAGGGGTACGTACGGGCGCATATTATTTTGACGAGCAACCGGCTTCGAGTCGCTCGGTTGTTGTTGAGCATTAGCGACGACGATCGCTTTTCCCTTCCCTTTGTCATTTCGGGAGTCCGGCCTTGGAAGAGGGGGTTTATGGCCCATTTGATCCATTTACGCTAGTTTGTCAATCAAGGCCTGGAAGGTAGTTGGCTTGAAAAACATCATAAATTGTGAAATGGTCGCTTTCGGATCAAGGGTCCCCACAAACATACCCACCGCGGGAGCTTCTTCAATGCGATGCTCGCACTTCGACCACAAGTTCCGCCACCGTATAGCATACTGAACCCACGTCTCGCCTGGTTTTACCCTGGCGTTAATCAGTGCTGTCATCGGGGTACGTTCACTGGCGCTTGCAAAACTCTGAGTAAACAGCAGCTCCATCTCCGCGAAGGTTTTAATAGAGTCGTTCGGGAGCTCAGAGTACCATTCGAACGCTGTATCTGATAAGCTTCCAACAAACTGGCGAAGCAACAGCTTGTCATCACCGCCGGTGTTGCCGCAGAGTGCCCTGAACTGGGCAACATGCTGATGAGGATTGCCCGTTCCTTTGTAGACATGGAACTTAGGAATTGTGTAACCGGGTGGGTACTTGATTTGATCGTACCAACTTGGATATGGCCGCCCCGTTTTTACGACTTGACCGGCCGCTTCGGTCGCATGATGAACCCGTATTTGCTGGGCGATGTACTCATCCAAATCAGCTTTGGAGATTGTATCCTCTTTAGCTGTCGATAGAGCTGGTGGAGGATTTGATGTCTCTCCCTATCGTCTCCAAGGACGATCGGGGGCTCTTGTTGTATCATCATCCCTATCATGTCCTGGAAGAGGAGGCCCATACGCTGTATGTTGGCTGCTTGTTCAGCAGCCTCTTTGTCCTTCTTTCCCAATATCCGACGAAGGAATTCGGCGTCGGTTTCTTCCTCCTGGCGCTCATCTGAGGACGTTTCAGGGTTCTCTTTTGGCCCTGTAAGTGCGGCCATAGCGTTCATCATCTCCTGGAGCTTCTGTTGCTGCTCCTGAGCCTTGGTCACTGACCGTGTAAGCGGTCTATGACCCGTGGATGCACGGCTGTCTTCTTTTCCCGATGCCATGTAAACTGTATGAACTGTTATGCCCCCTGACTTGGGGCGTTTAGGTTCACCATTTTTAACTTTTGCCGCTGACGCGGGAGTTTTCCCTGGCCTCCTTCTTTTGTGGGCCGTTGAGGTTGAAGGAACCGTTGAAGGGGGCACCCTAGCAGCTGCTGTCCCCTGCTATTTAATGGGACGGTCCTTGTCTTTTTCCACCTTCGTCTTTTTTTGGCGACGAGAGTGACCTGGGTCAATCACGGAGTCTTGAACCCTCCGCCAAACTTTATAAATTTTTGAAGACAGCCGTTGAGGGGGCTTTTCTTGCTTCGTTTCTGGAGCTCTCTCCGCAGGTGGAGGAGATCTCTTCAGTGTAGCGGTTGGAGAGTTCTTACGTACCCTCCTCAGCAGTTCAAAGCTATTCTCAGTTGGAACAGCAGCGTTGACTTCCACCACTGGAGCCGGTGGAGTTAGCCCTGAGGGGGAGTTGCCCCCTGCCTTCCTCACTCGTTGCCAATGGCGACGTCGAGCATGACGAGCCGTTGGGACTGGCTCGGAGATTGAGACATCTTCTTTTTGCCCCCTTTCTGAATGAGGCGCCGTCGGTGTTAACCTCTTAAAGACTGAGGTTGTCTTCTGAGGTGTGATATCCAACCTATCGAAGATAGATCCTCGAGCAGGGACAGGAGCAGGAATCGTCAGTCTTGAAAAGACTGACTCTTTGACAGGGGAAGCCGCCTTGACGACTTCTGAAGCAGCAGTCATTGCCTTCCTTGGGACAGCCAGTTTAGAGTTCTGATTTAGCCTGGTGAAAACAGAGGCTGTTGGTTTGGCAGTGGGCGACCCGTTGACAGGGGCCGTCGTAGCAGTGAGCCGGTCGAAGACCGACTTTTTATTCACTTCCGGTGCAGGTATTGGCGCAGAGAAGCTTGTAGGTGGGATCATGGTCCCGAAGAACAGGCCATTGGTGGCTTGGGTCACCTGGTCTACCGGCAGAGCGAGGAAGGAAGCCGCTTGGGGCCCATATGCTACACCTCCCGGTGAGGTGGAGCGTTCGTTGCAGCGGCATTTCGAGCAGTTGGTGCAATTAGAGACCATTGAATCTTGAATTCTGCGCCAGGCAAGAGACCAAATCTTAGTAACTTGAAATCCGAAGGCAACCATTAACAAACCGCGATTGGTTCGCGAAGACGACATACGAAGTGTGGAGTGGAAAGAGAAAAAGGTCCCACCGGGCGTGCCAGAATCTGTTCCCCTCCGAAAGGCGGCGCACAGGACCGCGATGTCCGGACGCTGGCGATTCGGGGCAGATGCTATTTGGTTTTATCCGTCCACCTCTCCGAAGATGCCAAGTTGATTTATGGCACCGTGTATCGGAGGTTTAGGCGGATGCGGACGATGTAGCAGATTTCATCAGATTCCCCCTCGCTTGAGGGGTTTTTTGATTGTGGGGACGCTCTTCCCTACAGGCACAAGCCCCTGCAGTTAATTACGCTACCGCATCTGTCACGACCCGAAAGTACGGAACGTGACCGGCACTTAGATTACGAAGCGTCTAGAGGCGCCACGTAACCTAAGTAAGCCGAAGCCCAGAAATCTAAACCATAAAATAAGAAGAATAAGGAAAAGAAAACAAGTTTAAAAGCATCAGCAAATTTCCCAAAAATTTCGGCAGAGTCTCCTCTGTAAAAACTGGCCCCCAAACGGGTACAACAAGTATAATATACATAAACAACAAAAAACATCCCCAAACGGGAGCTAGCTCAACACCAACAGACGGAAACAACCACAACAAGCACAATAATATACAACGCCAAAGGGCGAGCCTCAAAACTCAAAAGAAAACAAAACCACCAGACCAGAATAATACATGCGCGACTCTAAGGTCAAAATAAAAGACTGGTCCAATAAACTTATCAAATAACACAAGTATGGTTGATGGAGCTTACTAGATACAAATGAAAGAATAAATGTACAATGGTGGTTCGGATACAAGTGAACCAACCTACCGTGCAAATCACCCTGAAAGAATAGATGTGCCAGCTAGCTGCCAGGGAAACTTGTACACCGAACCTGTAATAAAATTTGGCACAACGGGGGTGAGTTGCCAACTCGTGAGTAGAAGACATCTACGAAAAGAAATCGAATGCACGACGCTATCCTAGGTCATAATAATACACTACTAAGTCCCAATCATCTAGTAATAACAGGGTAATACTACGTGTAAGTGCAGATACTCTGTGCTCGTGTCAGTGCCTCATATAATACTATGTCATATGAATGGATATGCATGCACCATGAATATAAAATAATCAATCCTGAAATCCAGATATATCTGTATAAGAAATCTTTAACTGTTATCATAGTAAAATGCGTATAGGAATCTGAAATCTCAACAGTGAAATCCATGGAAATCCGTGTCAAGCATCGACACAAACATGCAAATCTCAAGTCTCATAGTCTCAATACCTCGGGCTCCGTCAGTCCGGATCGGCCCACATCATCAAATCTCACGACAACGGTCGGTATCCTCCGGATATCCGCCGCGCCAGACATCACCGGTAGGTAGCCTTCCCCTGCTAGGCTCATCGTCTACAACTCGATCTTCTTGCCCCGGGGTACCATACCGGGCCCACCATGTACCCGAGACGGTTCATCCACTCCTCGAATCGGGTCTCGAAATCCAACAGAAAACATGAAATCTCATGGTGGACGACACATACATCACGAGAAAACCGCATCTTATTTTAAAAAGAGAAAAGGAGAGAGAGAGAAGTTTTTATATATTCTTGCGGTTTTCCCCAAAAATCCAGAAATCTCATAGAAATCCAAATCTTAAAATCATGAGTAAGTATATGATAAGTGTCGGCATATGCCCATGATACTGCATGATAACATGAAAATATGAATGCATGAATGTCTAAGTAATAAATGTCATGTCTAGACTAACATCTGAGAGTAATCCCAAGATTATATCGATCTAGTTGTTAACTGATTCTGTCAATAAAAGATAATATGATCTAAAGTGTACGTGACATAGCAATTACCGATGATGATGCGTGTGAGCCGGCAAATAAGTGTGCGTGGAATATGCGCATCATCGGTAATGGTGCTGGTGTCCTAACAGGTACAGTTTATACTGATTATAGCAACATATGTATGAACATGCAACATGATGATTACAGTGTGAAAGTAAAGACGGATGTGTGTTATCCACTCATTTGATATACAATTATCACTACCACTATATGACTCGAACCTAACCTAGTGTCCATCTAACCTCCTAAGGAACTAAACCTAAGAAACTAGTCATTAAGAAACAAGAGTCTACCTAGGTCTGAATCAATATCTCTAATAGTCGGCGATCCAGCCTCAATAGCATCACGTACGTAGTACGGCTTCCTCGAATCAAGAGTGCGGATCAATCATCATATCTATGCCTCGTACGGTAAAATCCATCGTACGACATCCCAATATCGGGGTACGGGTCAAGTATCTCCTAGGTGTCTCATCATTAGTATAATGTCATCATCAACACATCTCATGATCAAGGTGCTAAACTGTGATCGCATACATCAATCATATATCATTGCCATCATAATAAGCATCATTAGTTTATCCTCAGAAATATCATGTCATATGTATCATATTGTGATTAAGTCATACTGATATCATATCGTCCTCAAGTCACACCTCTATGGTATCGACATCAGGTCACACCTATATGATGTCGTAATCAAGTCATACATATCCCATATCGTGATCAATCACAAGTTACAGTCCGGGTACTATTTTAGAGTCCCATGTACCTCAATATCATCACCACCCATTATAATTTAAGTATACATATTCATTATCTCATTCTCTAATGATCCGCTAACACTTAATACGACTGTATAGCCAAGAATCACGGCATCAAGCCCAGTTACACTGTTTCATCATACCTCGGATATCATATCACATCAATGTATCCCATATACGTGTTGTATATATATATATATATATATATATATACCTATACCTCGTCCTATATATATATATATACACATGCACGTATACTCCATGTCGTGTTTCAGCGTGTGCGTGTGTGTGTTTCTACCTGAAACCTACGAACCTCTTCCAAGGTACTCATCCTCTGATATGGTTTTCCTAAATCAGTCTAGTCCAGCCTGGGGTCATTACTAGGGTCCTACTCATTAAGAATCTAGGGTCACATCTTGTTTCCTAATGTCAATAAGTACTATTCCTATTCTACGTTGCGGGGGTGCTAAACGCCATCCACCCGACTTCCCCCCGTAGATATGCATCTACTCACCTGGTCCATGTCTGCCGAAGACGGTGTCGCCATCCTCCTCTTCATCGCCCGCAGTCCACGTGAGGGGTACCTAAACGCAAACATATAAATAGCATCGTAAACTGAATCACATAAAAAGGTCAAAACAACGCAAGGAACAAGCATAGGTTAAAACCTATGTCCCGTCCATGCAAAAGCACCAAATATCGCTCGATATCGGAGTATAAACTCCGATGGATCGAGATAAATATCAACAAATAACTCGTAGTTTTAAAACACATTACTTATATTATAAAACATGATTAAATCCATCGAAACCCTAAAATCCATCAAACCGTCCAATTTCGTAAAACCCGAAAATGCCAATTTACCGTTTTTCATCAAAACTTGACATTTAAATGAAACCAATGGTCATAAAACTCATTAAAAAGCATAACTAGACTATACAAACCATTACTATATTTTTATTACACAAATTTGTATTAATTTGAAATTTCTAGTTTGCAACCTTTAACAATTTCCAACATTTTTAAAGCAAAATACCACAATCCCACCACAAAACATGATGTTGCATGCATTAATGTACTAAACTACAATTCATGATGATAATGATATGATTAAACCATAATTATATTTTTAATCTCATTTATTTAGGAATTTCCCAAAATCTAGTTTACAAAAAATAGCCTTTTATTAGTATTTTTCCAATTATCACAAGAAACTAGTGATCAAACTAAGTTTTTCTTTCCATTAACATGCTAAGATTCTCACTAAAACTACAATCTAATGATAACAACCTTAATTGGAATTTTATTTTATCCACAAATACATTTTATAAAAACTAGTTAGCTAAATAACATTATTAAATCAATTTGAATACACAAATTATTATATAATAACCATGCAAGATTTTTCCACTTCTAAAAATGGTAGACTAGTTATTATAACCCTAATTAATTAATAAAAATCATAACTTGAATTTACAAACCCTAACTTGAATTTTAAAAATTGAACATAGAATTAATCTAATAAAACTAATTATGCTTTAAAAGAAGCATCTAATGGAAATAAAACAAAAGAGATAGATTTATACCTTCACAACCTCAAGTCCAAACATGAAAATGAGCCTAAAAAATGCATGCTTTCCCACTCAAAATCCATGTAAAGAAGAGTAGTGTAACATTCCAAAATAACAAAATATTATTTTTAGGAATTTTTATAATTTAATATTATTTTATTGATTATTTTAATATTAAATTAATATTTAAATGCAAATAAATGGAGAAAAATTATGAAAAATTATGAAAAATTATGGAAAATTCTAAAATGGGTTATTTATTGGAATTATGCCTTTTTTTTTAGTGTTTGTGATCATTTATATGCTAATTTAGTGCTAATCGCGATTAAAAATCGCTAATCGGATTTTCGGCTTTTTGTGCAAAATGTGCACATATCATTTTTGGACTTGTGTTACATTTTTCCTACCATGTTACTTTGGGGATACTATTGGTGTGAGAAGGATTTAGATAAAGAAAAGAAAAGGAAAAAGGTATGTAATGATGAGAGAGAGAGGGTAGGTATAGTCAACCCTTTTACTTTTGAAACCATGCTTCCATCATTTCCTTCACCCTCATTTTTCTCTCCCCCATTCCTTGTGCTGCTGCTGCTGCTCCCTTCTTCCCTCTTCCTCCTCCTTCAAATCCTCCAAATTACACCATTAAAACTAACTCAAAACCTCACACTCATTTCACAAAAATTGCCCACAAGCCCAAGATCTATGCTTTGGACCAAGAAAGGAGATGTTTTGGTGTTGTTGAGGATTCATGAGGTTCATGTGAGGTAATTTCTTCTCAATTAGAGTGTTAATTGTTGTATTTAAGGTTTAATTCAAGTTTCATATCGATATCGTGTGATTTTGTGCACTTTGGACAAAACTAGAGAGGATAAGGGGAAAATTGAGTTGTGACTTTGCTATTGAGCTTAGAAGGTGACCCTAGACCCTATATGGACTAGAAAACCAGACCAATCCCACTGGAAAACTAAAAATACGGAATTATGGAACTTTTCATGTCGGTTTGTGAAATCTGTGAAGGTGTTCTGGAATCTGGAGCAACCCGGGGGCACCAAAAATAAAATTGAGTGGACAGTGAGTCGTGCAGGCACCTAGGAAGCTACCACCAAGACCCGAGCCCCTAACTCTAAACCGTGGCCGCCAAAATCATCATTCTGGCCGCAATTTGCGGCCAGAGTAGAGGGAAATGGTTCCATTTTTGTTCCAGGGCTCATTTAGCACTAGATTAGACCCCTCCTATATATAGTTTTGGCAGATGGTCATCTGGGGAAAATCTGGATGCATTTTGGTGTGTTTTAGGCGATGTTTTCCGTATTTTTAAATGCACTTTCTTGGTGTTTGGATTTGTATTTGGTTGTCGGGTGTTCATACATCGACAACAGGGGTTAAGTGTTGGATTTGCATGTTTGGGCCATAGGTTTCAACTTATGAGCACACCGTGCGCTGTATCGGTTTTCTGCCTTGATATTAATACGTATTGCGACTGTTTATTATTCTAGGTACCCTCGTAAGGATTCCGAGGTGAAAGAGCATGGCGACATCGATTTCGGAAAGCGAAGACCAGGTGAGTAGATTATATCTACGGGGGAAAGTCGGGTGGATGGCGTATAGCACCCCCGCAGTCCGTAGATAGCTTATTTTATAGTATTGTGATATTAGGTGTATTTTGGTTTTGTAGGGTTAGAAGTGACTAGTGCAGTTCATAGTCGCGAACCCTAGGATAGAATTACACCTATACATATACCCTTGCTTTTCACATGTACTTACACTGTGGTTGGTGATATGTGACGACTTTGGAGATGAGTCGATGATGTGGGCTTGGTGCCCTGAGATCGGTATTTTGATGCGATTCATATGTGGGATATGACTAGTGATTCTTGCGGGCTTGGGATGTGTGTTTACCCCCGCATGCATACTTTACCGATGTTACCGTTTGTACTAGATATAGAGTAGTACACCCAGACTATATGATCTGATGATGGTGATATTTGTTATGTGATGAGACAGTGAGATGTTGACCTGTACCCAGCTTTTGGGAATGCCGTACGACGGTTTACCGTACGAGCTGATATTGATGATAGATCCGCACTCATAGCTAGAGGATATCTTACGATATGACATTGAGGCGGGATCACCGACTATATATCTACATATATACCTTGACTCAGTTTTAGGTGGTTTCCACACCTACCCCTCCTGTTTGTCAGGATACTTAGATGTAGTTTGCATAGTAGATACTTCACTGTGCTGCTGATTACTAGATTTCCGCATATTCATGCTTTTCGCATTGCTGGCATATGTTCATTACCATGTTATTATCATGCTGTTAGGACACCAGCACCATTATCGATGATGCGTATGTTTCACGTACACTACTTGCCGGCTCACACACTTCATCATCGATAATTGCCATGTCACTACACTGTAGTACTATTGCATTCGTGATGTGATGCTTCCTTCGACATATGCACATTCCTATTCCATGTTGCATGATTTCCGATATGGTTACTTTCTTTACATGTCGCATACATTATGGATTGATTGCATAGCACATCGCATTGGATTTACTTCTTGAGGTGGATTTTCATGTGATCTCTGGATTTGGGAACCGTGCTCTTTTCAAATACGTAATCGTTTAAAAACCCGGTTCCCTTGATATGATATTTGGGGCGTCGCCCCGTGTTTTCTCGGTGCTAGAGGATGTACTGAGAGAGGGCTGACCCGGACTGACGGATGCCCGATGGATTGATATAGGGCTGACCCGGAATGACGGATGTCCGATGTACTGAGAGAGGGATGACCCGGACTGACGGATTCCCGATATATACTTTGATATAGGGCTGACCCGGAATGACGGATGCCCGATGGATTGATATAGGGCTGACCCGGAATGACGGATGCCCGATGTATTGAGAGAGGGATGACCCGGACTGACGGATTCCCGATATATGTATACTTGAGAGAGGGCTGACCCGGAATGACGGATGCCCGATATAGGAGGATTTACGTGTCGATGCTTGGCACGGGTTTTCATGATGAGTTTCCATGATTTTGTTGTATCCTCATACTTGCATACATGATGCTTGCTGTCAGTGGGTGACAGGTGGACGGGTTCCACATATATACAGACTTGGTTCATATACAGACTGGATTTACACTTATCTTACACCAATATTAGTGGTATGGGACGCTAATATATGTGTATTGATATTATTGATATTTCTTCATTGATACTTCATGCAGACATACCTTACACTGATGACATGTTGTTACCTGAGTACCTGGCACTATATACATGATTAGATGTTACCTTGCCACCTTATTACACTCAGATGTACTCTTGTGGATATTTTACTGATCGTTGACTTAGGATTATGTCTTGCATTCGATTTATCCCTGTAGATGTTTCTATTCACGAGTTGGCAACTCACCCCCGTTGTGCCACAGTTCTTGCAGGTTCTGCCGTACAGGTTCTATTGCGGCATTTCTGGCACACTACCTTCTTGCGGGTGATTTGCTTTTGGTAGGTGGATTCTTTTGCATCAAGAATTCCCATGTTGTACTTATTTATTCATTGTATCTAGAAATGTCCATCAACCAAAACTTGTATATTCTTTCAGACTCAGAGACAGTGTTGTATTATTCGACCTAGAGTCGCGCTTAGTAGTATTGCGGTTTTCTTGCTACTCTTGAGTTTTCTTTTGATTTTGATCCTCGCCACTTGGCGTTGTATATTATCATATCATTGCGGGGTTGTGACCGTCGATTGACGAAGAGCTAGCTCCCGCTTGGGGATGCCTTTATCATTTTATATATTGTTATTCATGTTGTACCCCATTCGGGGCCAGTTTTACAAGAGAAACTCTGCCGAACTTTTTAGAAAAGACTTATTGTTTTCAAAACATACCTTCGGCTTAGTTATTTAAAAACCTTGATTTCAAACCTGTATTTCTTCACTTCTTTAAACCAGTTTTCTTTATTTATTCTTCAAAATGGTTTTAGATTTCTGGGCTTTTGGCTTACTTGGATCAGATGGAGTCCTATAGGCTTCATATGGTTCAAGTGCCAGTCACGTGCTCTTTCGGGTCGTGACAAAGTTGGTATCAGAGCGCTAGGTTGACCCTTGGTTGATGGATTAGGTGACTAAAGTAGAGTGACGTACCGTTGGTATGTTCCGCGGCATACTTACGACACGCCACTCCGCTTAAGGAACCTTAGGATGGACATTTGTTTCGAGATCAGTGATTCTTTTCATATTCTGGACTATACATCCATTTGAGATTCCCGATTCTATTAGTTTCATGATCATACCTTCATTGATGCTGTTCCTTCCTATGATCATGTATCCACTTTGGATCTGTTGTTTCCTTTCTTGCCACTGATGTGCTCTCTTGGATACTCGATTGAGATTCCTGTCACCGTGTTTGAGCGCAGTTTGGACTGCTGCTAGGGTCACGGCCGGTGTGAGCTCGTTTGGTACGAGGGCCGACCATTGTGTTTTCTGGTGACATGGGTACGTCTCGAGTTAGTGATGGTGATTGTGACCCCTAGTGGGGGCGAGTGCTTGGTTTTGCACCGGGTGATCGGGCCGTGTTAGAGCTGCCAGTTGAGAGAGGGCTGTTGATGTACAGCTTACCTCAGAGATTGTGATGTCTCCTACCGTGCAGACAGATGGACCAGCTGCTGCTGAGATTGACAGGATGTCGCTTTCGGAGCTTACGAGCTGAGATTGCCGGAGCTTTCAGGCAGATATGCGACAGATGATAGCTAGTCTACCCGATTTGAGAGACGAAGGTGATTCGTCCGATTTTGCGCCAGAGCGGGCCTAGTAAGTTGAAGATTTCCAGTGTGGAGAGTCTTACTCAGATCTAGAGCAGACCGATTCAGAGATGACCGCCAATGTGTTGCCTTTCTGGAGGATTGAGGCATTGTTCGGCGTATAGGCGTATGAGCCAGTTGTTGCTGCAAGTGATGAGATATCGCCCAGATGATTGGAGCTACTGCAGCATGAGCATATTCTTGAGAGATGATAGCGAGTCGCTAGTCACCGAGGATGAATGACTAGGACGTGTGGTGAGTTCGCGTACCCCGATGCGAGGTCATCAGATAGATTGTTTCCAGCTAGAGACGACTTCACGCAGGTTCGTTGAGAGTCGATTGAGACGATCGAATGTCAGGAGCCTATTTTCCAAGTTTAAAGTATACGGAAAGACATGCAGGTGATTCTATGGACCCTCTAGAAGAATGAAACCCTAACTCGACTTAATGACCGTGTGAAAGCCTTTGAACCTTCGGGTTTGCGGCGGTTCCTCGGCGCCATTAGTGAGGCTTGGGTTTGCCCTTCTACGGCTGGACCACCGACGCTGTGGCATGTACTCGATACTATTAAACTGTACCCGAGGTGTGAGTTCTTGGGGGATTATGAGGTTCTGACGAGTCGATCGGATGGTTCGACATCTTTCGGATATTGTGATGGAACACTGCTTGGGAGACTCCAGATGCGAGCATAGCCGCCGGAGCGCAGTTCGTGTAGCCACGATGAGTTGAGTCCGAATCAGTCGATTTGTGAACAAGGTGGAGTAAGGAGTTCGCACGAGATTTCGATGAGATGACGTTCTACTCCGCTGACATCAGAGATGTGACGTGCACGCTGAGGACGTGTTCGGCTAGATACCTTCTACTGAGTAAGGAAGATACCGAGTTGTGATTTCGTGTCCGCGTGAGGGACTTCGGATGGACGCAGCGAGGACACTGCAGTGCGCAGATAGAGACGCGATGTTGAAATGGACGATGATACAGACAAGCGGAACAAGAGGTTCGTGCGAGACGCTGTTGAGCTGTCATTACTTTCCGTCGAGACCAGAGGTCAGATATGCTTACAGGGGCGCTGGGAGGCGACCAATTCCTGAGGAAATGCGGTGCTGAGGACACAGATGACCATTGGACGAGAAGAAACTATGCGAGAGTACCAACCTCCGTACAGATCGACATAGGCAAGATCGGCAGAGACCTTGAGCAGGATTCCTTCCAGGACACCGTGCTATGACGTTTGCACCCAGGATCAGATGTGTGATGTGCATTCAGAGAGCCGGAGGCCGAGGCCAGTGACATATTGCCTTACGAGCTGTCGTGAGGATTGACCGAGAGGTGACAAGGAAGTGCCTGAACGGGATCGTTCCTGTCAGCACTCCTGACCGGGCCGGTGAGCCGATGGATTGCGAGATCGGCAATCTACAGGAAGGATCAGGAACCAGATACAGAGGACGCCAGTCGCGAGCAAGAGGCAAGTGGAGATCTTGCACCGCGAGAGTTTGATGTACCGACGACAGTATTTATGCTTTGTGATTTTGTGATTCGATTATCACGTATCTGTCAGTTTGGGTTTTCGGTATTTTGGCGATCTATTTGCATGATTGATTTTGATGGCTGAGTTCTATGATTTCTGTTTTCGTGCACCATGGTTGCACTTATTGGGCATTTATACCCGGCGCATCATTATTATTTTTGAGGTATTGATTGTGATTTCGTGCCTATTATATGCCGGTGATTTGATTTATGCTTCCAGCATAGTTTTCACGCATTTTAGTGTTATGATTGGATTTGTGCACGCTGATGCACACGGTTGTGGGATTTTCCCTTGCGGTACCCTTGATTTGGGTTTGAGCCGCATTATATCGTTGATTTTGACCCTGATATTGATGGTTGGCTTTTGCACTCCGTGCTTTGATGTGACTTACGCATGTTCGGCGTTTGCTGTTGGATTTCGTGATTCCGTGCATGTTGAGTGCGCAGGGTTTAGATTTCATTCGTGCACGATGGGTGCACCGATTTGGATTTTTGCGCATGTTTTGAGATACGATTTTGGTGCACACCCGATGCACTAAATCGAGATTTCTTCGTGCATGTCAGATGCACCGGATTTGTGGCTGTCCGGCACATACGTTGCCTACGACAGATGCTTCGTGCACACCCGTTGCACCTAGATGCTGTTTTGTGCACCTGTTTAGCACATATGTGGATTTTTGATTTCCGTGCGCACCAGGCGCACAGGATTGTGCTATGTGCATTTTTGGGATTTATTTCTTTTGAAGCAGTACACTTTTTATGATGTTGGATTTTGCTTTCATACTGAGCAGGACTAGTCAGTGGACAGTACCTGGATGTACTTTTGTATGCATTGATGGTTTGAAGGGATCTCCAAGGAGCGAGCTATAGTCTCGATATTTATATACTTACGTGTCCGACATGACACGAAATGTTTTAAAACAAGGAAACCCTTCTAAATTGTTTTCAAAACGGCGGAACGTGTTTGGTAAACAAAGGATATATATATATATACATATATAGTTTTCTTATGAAAAACGTCCGCCACTGTGCAGTGTTATGTGCATCATACAGCGATTTTTTTTTTAAAGACTTGACATGGTGTTTTTACCTTGACTCCGATGATTGCGGGATGCTTGACGGAGTTTTGATTTTGAGTTATCTATTCAGTTCCCATGCGCATGCATTGCGCTGTGACGTTTTATGTATTGATGATTTCGGAGCCCCGACGACTTGGGATTTGTATCGAAATGTTTTAGTACTAGGGGGTTTTAAATTTAAATTCGGGGACCGAATTTCTTTAAGGGGGGTAGATTGTAACATTCCAAAATAACAAAATATTATTTTTAGGAATTTTTATAATTTAATATTATTTTATTGATTATTTTAATATTAAATTAATATTTAAATGCAAATAAATGGAGAAAAATTATGAAAAATTATGAAAAATTATGGAAAATTCTAAAATGGGTTATTTATTGGAATTATGCCTTTTTTTTTAGTGTTTGTGATCATTTATATGCTAATTTAGTGCTAATCGCGATTAAAAATCGCTAATCGGATTTTCGGCTTTTTGTGCAAAATGTGCACATATCATTTTTGGACTTGTGTTACATTTTTCCTACCATGTTACTTTGGGGATACTATTGGTGTGAGAAGGATTTGGATAAAGAAAAGAAAAGGAAAAAGGTATGTAATGATGAGAGAGAGAGGGTAGGTATAGTCAACCCTTTTACTTTTGAAACCATGCTTCCATCATTTCCTTCACCCTCATTTTTCTCTCCCCCATTCCTTGTGCTGCTGCTGCTGCTCCCTTCTTCCCTCTTCCTCCTCCTTCAAATCCTCCAAATTACACCATTAAAACTAACTCAAAACCTCACACTCATTTCACAAAAATTGCCCACAAGCCCAAGATCTATGCTTTGGACCAAGAAAGGAGATGTTTTGGTGTTGTTGAGGATTCATGAGGTTCATGTGAGGTAATTTCTTCTCAATTAGAGTGTTAATTGTTGTATTTAAGGTTTAATTCAAGTTTCATATCGATATCGTGTGATTTTGTGCACTTTGGACAAAACTAGAGAGGATAAGGGGAAAATTGAGTTGTGACTTTGCTATTGAGCTTAGAAGGTGACCCTAGACCCTATATGGACTAGAAAACCAGACCAATCCCACTGGAAAACTAAAAATACGGAATTATGGAACTTTTCATGTCGGTTTGTGAAATCTGTGAAGGTGTTCTGGAATCTGGAGCAACCCGGGGGCACCAAAAATAAAATTGAGTGGACAGTGAGTCGTGCAGGCACCTAGGAAGCTACCACCAAGACCCGAGCCCCTAACTCTAAACCGTGGCCGCCAAAATCATCATTCTGGCCGCAATTTGCGGCCAGAGTAGAGGGAAATGGTTCCATTTTTGTTCCAGGGCTCATTTAGCACTAGATTAGACCCCTCCTATATATAGTTTTGGCAGATGGTCATCTGGGGAAAATCTGGATGCATTTTGGTGTGTTTTAGGCGATGTTTTCCGTATTTTTAAATGCACTTTCTTGGTGTTTGGATTTGTATTTGGTTGTCGGGTGTTCATACATCGACAACAGGGGTTAAGTGTTGGATTTGCATGTTTGGGCCATAGGTTTCAACTTATGAGCACACCGTGCGCTGTATCGGTTTTCTGCCTTGATATTAATACGTATTGCGACTGTTTATTATTCTAGGTACCCTCGTAAGGATTCCGAGGTGAAAGAGCATGGCGACATCGATTTCGGAAAGCGAAGACCAGGTGAGTAGATTATATCTACGGGGGAAAGTCGGGTGGATGGCGTATAGCACCCCCGCAGTCCGTAGATAGCTTATTTTATAGTATTGTGATATTAGGTGTATTTTGGTTTTGTAGGGTTAGAAGTGACTAGTGCAGTTCATAGTCGCGAACCCTAGGATAGAATTACACCTATACATATACCCTTGCTTTTCACATGTACTTACACTGTGGTTGGTGATATGTGACGACTTTGGAGATGAGTCGATGATGTGGGCTTGGTGCCCTGAGATCGGTATTTTGATGCGATTCATATGTGGGATATGACTAGTGATTCTTGCGGGCTTGGGATGTGTGTTTACCCCCGCATGCATACTTTACCGATGTTACCGTTTGTACTAGATATAGAGTAGTACACCCAGACTATATGATCTGATGATGGTGATATTTGTTATGTGATGAGACAGTGAGATGTTGACCTGTACCCAGCTTTTGGGAATGCCGTACGACGGTTTACCGTACGAGCTGATATTGATGATAGATCCGCACTCATAGCTAGAGGATATCTTACGATATGACATTGAGGCGGGATCACCGACTATATATCTACATATATACCTTGACTCAGTTTTAGGTGGTTTCCACACCTACCCCTCCTGTTTGTCAGGATACTTAGATGTAGTTTGCATAGTAGATACTTCACTGTGCTGCTGATTACTAGATTTCCGCATATTCATGCTTTTCGCATTGCTGGCATATGTTCATTACCATGTTATTATCATGCTGTTAGGACACCAGCACCATTATCGATGATGCGTATGTTTCACGTACACTACTTGCCGGCTCACACACTTCATCATCGATAATTGCCATGTCACTACACTGTAGTACTATTGCATTCGTGATGTGATGCTTCCTTCGACATATGCACATTCCTATTCCATGTTGCATGATTTCCGATATGGTTACTTTCTTTACATGTCGCATACATTATGGATTGATTGCATAGCACATCGCATTGGATTTACTTCTTGAGGTGGATTTTCATGTGATCTCTGGATTTGGGAACCGTGCTCTTTTCAAATACGTAATCGTTTAAAAACCCGGTTCCCTTGATATGATATTTGGGGCGTCGCCCCGTGTTTTCTCGGTGCTAGAGGATGTACTGAGAGAGGGCTGACCCGGACTGACGGATGCCCGATGGATTGATATAGGGCTGACCCGGAATGACGGATGCCCGATGTACTGAGAGAGGGATGACCCGGACTGACGGATTCCCGATATATACTTTGATATAGGGCTGACCCGGAATGACGGATGCCCGATGGATTGATATAGGGCTGACCCGGAATGACGGATGCCCGATGTATTGAGAGAGGGATGACCCGGACTGACGGATTCCCGATATATGTATACTTGAGAGAGGGCTGACCCGGAATGACGGATGCCCGATATAGGAGGATTTACGTGTCGATGCTTGGCACGGGTTTTCATGATGAGTTTCCATGATTTTGTTGTATCCTCATACTTGCATACATGATGCTTGCTGTCAGTGGGTGACAGGTGGACGGGTTCCACATATATACAGACTTGGTTCATATACAGACTGGATTTACACTTATCTTACACCAATATTAGTGGTATGGGACGCTAATATATGTGTATTGATATTATTGATATTTCTTCATTGATACTTCATGCAGACATACCTTACACTGATGACATGTTGTTACCTGAGTACCTGGCACTATATACATGATTAGATGTTACCTTGCCACCTTATTACACTCAGATGTACTCTTGTGGATATTTTACTGATCGTTGACTTAGGATTATGTCTTGCATTCGATTTATCCCTGTAGATGTTTCTATTCACGAGTTGGCAACTCACCCCCGTTGTGCCACAGTTCTTGCAGGTTCTGCCGTACAGGTTCTATTGCGGCATTTCTGGCACACTACCTTCTTGCGGGTGATTTGCTTTTGGTAGGTGGATTCTTTTGCATCAAGAATTCCCATGTTGTACTTATTTATTCATTGTATCTAGAAATGTCCATCAACCAAAACTTGTATATTCTTTCAGACTCAGAGACAGTGTTGTATTATTCGACCTAGAGTCGCGCTTAGTAGTATTGCGGTTTTCTTGCTACTCTTGAGTTTTCTTTTGATTTTGATCCTCGCCACTTGGCGTTGTATATTATCATATCATTGCGGGGTTGTGACCGTCGATTGACGAAGAGCTAGCTCCCGCTTGGGGATGCCTTTATCATTTTATATATTGTTATTCATGTTGTACCCCATTCGGGGCCAGTTTTACAAGAGAAACTCTGCCGAACTTTTTAGAAAAGACTTATTGTTTTCAAAACATACCTTCGGCTTAGTTATTTAAAAACCTTGATTTCAAACCTGTATTTCTTCACTTCTTTAAACCAGTTTTCTTTATTTATTCTTCAAAATGGTTTTAGATTTCTGGGCTTTTGGCTTACTTGGATCAGATGGAGTCCTATAGGCTTCATATGGTTCAAGTGCCAGTCACGTGCTCTTTCGGGTCGTGACAAGTAGAGAATAAAGGATAGGAAATACATAGGATATTGTGGAATTTTAATTGAATTTTTGATGTATTTTTGATGAATTTTGAATAAAAATGAGGTGGGAAATGGGGGGGGGGGCTGCCATGGGGTTGTGGCCGGCCTTAGTGGGAGGTGAGGGAGAGAAAGAAGAGAGTGTGATATTGTGTAGAAGTTTCAAGAGAAGAAACATCACTTAAAGGTCTTTTCATGCTTTTATTTATTTATTTATTTATTCCTTTACTATAGCAACTCAAGAAAATTCTAGAAAATAGAAAAAATTTCAAATAAATTTTGCATGATACACACTAAATTCTAACATGCCATGGTTCATTTTTACAAATTAAAACCATTCAAATTTGTAATTTACACTAATTTAGTGTAAAAATAAAGCTTATGTTAATATTTAAAATAATTAATTTAGGAAAAATATTTAATTAAACTAAAAACTTATAAGTGGCTAAATAAACACCATTTACTAGTAATTACATAACTAAAATAGGTATTTTTGAAATTATAATGAAAAACAATCACGGTTTGGTTTTACGAAGAATACATTTTACTTTGCCGAAATTCATAAAATTCACTTAAACAATTTTATTCATTTAATTATTTATTTAATTATTTTTAAAACGTTACAGCATCGCGGTAACAACTTTCTCCTTCTCCAGAATTTCACTTCGTGTCGTGTGTGTTTATTTTGTTTGTGGTTGCCCGTGGATTGTATACGGAGACTGAGTAATGTCGTCGCCCGTAGGACGTGGATTAGTCCAAATCCGTATTTACTTAGATTTGGGTTTGGTGTTTTAGTTTAAGGATACGTTAGCCATGTTTAGGCTAAGATCGACTTAAACGTTCGTTAAGGATACATTAGTCTTGTTTGGGACTAAGATCGACTTAACGTAGTGATATATGGCCATCAGGACTCGTCACCTCTCTGACGTCGTTGAAGGATTACAACGACAGGTGTCGGAGGTGTTCAGAGATGTACCCTTGAACCAAAGTCGATTTGAAGTTTTATCGTTCATTTAAATTCTTAAGGATACGTTAGCCGTGTTTGGGGCTAAGATCGACTTAAACGGGACCGTTTAGATCCGAAAAAGAGCATTTGGATGCTCTATTGTTCCAGTTTAGGGACGTGGTGGTCCACCGCCAGTTTAGGGACGTGGTGGTCCAATATTAGTTTAGGGACGTTTCGGTCCAATATTAGTTTAGGGACGTTTCGGTCCAATATTAGTTTAGGGACATTTCGGTCCATGTTCCAGTTTAGGGACGTGGGGGTCTATCGCCAGTTTAGGGACGTGGTGGTCTATCATTAGTTTAAGGATGTTTCGGTCCGACATTAGTTTAAGGACGTTTTGGTCCAATATTAGTTTAGGGACGTTTCGGTCCACGAGTTTAAGGACCCCGCAGTCCATATACGTGTGGTCGTTGGGACCCGTCACCTCTCTGACGTCGTTGAAGGATTACAACGACAGGTGTCAGAGGAGTTCGGAGATGTACCCTCGAACCGGTAGTAAATTGATTTAAGAGAGCAATCTTGCTCAGTCAATTTAATTTAAGGACTTATGGCCAAAATTGGGCTAAGTCTAGTTGAAAATGTTCAACATTTTATTTGCTTTTGCATCGCATTTCTTCTTATTTTTATTTGGGCTTTGCCCAGAAAGGATGCAGAGCATCAATTTGTTTTGGGCTCTGCCCTTTATAAATGATGCAGAGCATCAATTTTATTTGGGCTCTGCCCTTTTATTACTTTGCAATTTATTTTGGCCTGCTTGGTCTTTTTGATTTGGGCCTGGCCCTTTTAGGAAATGCATTGCATTTATCAGGCGCTTTGCGTCAATCAGAGAGCGCAAGCGCTTGTGACGACGACACGTGTCATGCAAGCGCAGTGCGCTGTGCTAGTGCGCTGCACTTGCGCTGCTGACACGTGGCGCCCTCTGGCGAGTTGCGCTAATCACAGAGAGCAAAGCTCTATTTCAAAAGCGCATAGCGCATATGGTTCAGATGCTGACACGTGGCGCTCTCTGGTGGCTTACGCCAATCCAAGAGCTCAACGGTGCAGTATTGCAAGTGCAAGGCACTATGATTTAGGAATCTTTTAGATTCAATGAACAGAAGTGCAAAGCACTGTTAGATTTTTTGATCTAATTTAGATCAAATAAAAAAAGATAAGTTTTTTCTTATCTTAAAGAACCAAAGGTTCATGAAAAAGTGCAAAGCACTATTTTAATTTATCCCTTTATTTAGTTATGTTTTAAAGATCAATGATCTTCTTTTTAGATCACTGATCTGTTCATAAGAGAATTTTCTCTTCTCTCAAAGGTTTTTACCTTCTGTTATTCTTGAGGAGTTCTCGAGAATTCTCTTCTCTTTTTTTTAGAAAGATGTTGATCCCTTGAATTGAAGTCTGGGGTCCTTTTTATAGTGCTCATAAATTAGTTAAATTTGTTAAAGAGATCTCTCTCTGAGTGATTTGGGGAATTTTCCCCACCGTTGGATCTTTGATCCAAGGGATTTTGTTTTACAGAAGAAAATCTTCTTGTTTTAACAAGAACAGAAAGATTTCATTAAATCTCCATTCTGTTTTGCGCAACTCCCCAGCGCTTGACACGTGTCGCGCAGTGCAGCGCTTGCGCAACTGCGCAGACACGTGTCGTGCAGTGCAGCGCTTGCGCAACTATGCTTGCGCGGTTGTGTTTGCGCAACTGCGCCGACACGCGTCGCGCAGTGCAGCGCTTGCGCAACTGAAACGTTGCTTCCTTTACTTTTTTGTTTTTAAACAGAGCTTTGCTTTGATTGGTTGCGCTGCCTCGGGCGCTGCGCTGATGCGTCTGCGCCATACACGTGGCTCCTTGCGCTCAACGCAGAGGATCTGAAGCGTTGCTTCATTTATTGAAACTTAGATTTTGGGCAAATCGGAAGCGTCGCTTCTCCTGAGATATCTTTTCATCTCCTTTTTTCAAGTCAAACTCGTATTTCCAAAATTCTGATTTCCCGGGCCTTGGAAATGATTTCATTATGCACAGAATCTTCTGCGCCTGGGTCTATATATATAATTCGAGGCTGAGCCTTTTCTTCTCTCATTTTCAGAGAACTTCTTCGATCATGGCTTGCAATCGCCCTCATGCCCGCCGACAACCATGGGAGGTGCCGATTCGGGACATTGTTCCCCGCTTTGCTGCGCGCCTGGTGGATTTTTCTCTCTCGGACGAGCAGTGCGATGCTGCACTGCACGAGCTTTTGACTCGTGTGGGGTCTCCTCTCCCTCCGAATTCCATTTGGCTTCGGATGATCCTTGCCTCGGTGCTCGCCGACATTCTCCCTCCTCCAGCAGAGATGTCCTCGGCAATGCTGGACACCGCCGAGGACAAGATTGAGTGCTTTCTTGAAGCGCACTTGATCACCAAAGCCCTAAGGGACTGCTCTCTCCACTTGCTGAGCCAGATACGGGCTCGTCGGGTTGTCATCGCCACTCTTTTCCAGGAGTGCGGCGTCGACCGTTGGATGGCTACCCCTCGGGAGGATCGCCGCTTCGACGTGATGGAGAAGACGGAGAGGGAGCTGAATAATCTTCTTTTTCTTTTTATGAACCCTTGTCTCTCTGATCCCGTATTCGGTGATCTTTTTTAAATGTAATAACAATAATGAATAAGTATTTTTCTTTTTAATCAAGTACTTCATTGTCTACTAAGGGTTCTTTTATTTTAGTTCTCTGTTGTGCTTATGCATCGTATGATTTTAATTTGTTATTCTTAAGTGCATGTAATTTTGCAAAGATAGATTGCCTTTGGTACTTAGCCCCTTTTTTTATGAAACAGTGCATCTGCGCTGACAGGTGTCGCGCAGCGCACAGCGCAGCGTGACTGCGCTAGCGCATCTGCGCTGACACGCGTCGCACAACGCGGAGCACAGCGCGGCGCTTCCTTTAACAGAGCTTTTCTCTAATTGGGCCCGCCTTCTTGGACGCTGCGCTAATGCATCTGTGCCAGACATGTGACGTGTCGCGCGCAGTGCAAAGGATCCGAAGCGTTGCTTCATTTATTAAAGTTTAAATTTTCAAAGCAAAGCTTTGTTTCTGATTGGGGGAAGATGAAGCGTTGCTTCATCTCCCGCCTCGGAATTTGAACAGAGCTTTGCTCTGATTGGGGTAAACATAGGGTACCTGTAACTACTTCTCCAGAAGTCTCTGCCTGCTCGGCCGACTGGGTGAAAGTCTGCCCCTGATTTCGACATGTACCAGTATGCCCCTGATCGAACAACCGCTGCTGGGATACCAGAGGTAGACCCCTCTAAGCTAATGTGTCGTACGACGGTTGATGTTGCTCGAACCCTCCCTGTAGCTCAGATCTCTGGGGACATACGTTGACCATGTGCTCGCTGGATCCGCAAATCAGACACCGCCTTTTGGTTCTGTGACAATCTCTCTGCATGTGCCCTGGCCTCTGGTAATAATCGCAAAATAGGTCCCTCCGCTGCGGCTGTTGAGGTGAGAACGTACACTTCATCTGGGTAACACCCGACCTATGAACTGGGATCGCTCCACAGGAGGAAATAGTAGCCCATGCTGGAACCACGTGGGGTCTCCTGTCCACCGATCGTTGGCCCTTAGCCTTCTCCGCCAATCTTTCCTGTACTCGAGCAGCGTTCAACACTTGTACGAAGGCCGGTAGATCGAGAGAAGCAATAGGCAGTTGTAGTTCAATATCGAGCCCCTGCTGAAACCGTCTTGCCCTGGCGGCTTCGGTGGCTACCATGTACGGTGTGAAGCGACTTAGCCAGTTAAACTCTGTGACGTAGACATCTACTGAGCGTCCATTCTGCTTTAACATGATGAATTTCTCCTCCATCTCGGCATTGGCAGTGGCCAGAAAATAGTGATCTAGAAAGCACATGGAGAACGTGTCCCATCCAATAGGTCTCTCTAGCCAGCTTTCCTCTACGGACCACCACGTGCGGGCCTCGTCCTTCAGCTGAATCTTCACCACGTTCACACTGTCATCGTCAGGAACTCGAGCGGCTGTTAAAAGGTTCTCCACGTTGATGAGCCATTACTCGGCCTCGAGTGGATTTGCTGCTCCCGTGAAATCCGCTGGATGAAGCCTCTTAAAGTCCGAAACGGTACCAACCCGAGCCTTTGTAGTCGGTACGAGGGCACCCTCGGGGGCGGCGGGAACAGCCGTAGATCTCTCCAGGGCGGTAATTGCGATCTCCTGTACCGCCTTCAAACCCTCGGTCAGGAGATCGGTCTTCTTTTCTTGAGCTTGGGCTAAGTTCGTTACTGCAGGGTTCCGCAGCACTGCCACTGGGTTTCGGGAGACATCGACCGTGACATTTTTCAAAAATTTGGCGCGCTAAAGAACCCAAACCTAGAATCATAACTAAAGAATTAGAAAAAACTAGAATGTAAACATCTTTATATCTAAGTGAACAAGGAAAACAACCTTTGTAGACCTGTCCTTCACTTCAATAGCTCCGTGTAGTAGTCCCTTCGCTCCAAGTAGTGAACTCCCGGACTCTAGAAAGGCTTCACAAGATGAAAGGAACAAGCTTGCTTGAAGTCTTCGAGGCCGAAGATGATCTACATCGAGGAGACACTAACTCAAGCTACCCCTTCACTAATTGTGAAGCAAACAATCTAAACTAAATGGCTAATCTAGTGTAGGTTGATGAAGTAGGAATTTTGCTTACTTTAGAAATATTTTTCTCACTCATTTTCTTCACTTCCCAAAAGCTAGAGAGCTTTAGAAAGGAGATGAAGAAAAGCAACCATGGAAAAAGTCAAGTGTAGAATGGGAACCATGGGTGAGTTAATATCATATACTAACTCATGTAGAGACTAAACCATGGCTAATCTTAATTGTTGGGTTAATAAATATCTTAAGTAAAACTAAATTAGTGGACTTGGTCAATGGTTCTACAAGTTTCCACTAAGCATCAACAATGACTAATTTCCACCCAATTTTGAATTACTTTAAATAATAAAACCCTTCATTATGTTAAGCAAGGTGTGAGTCTTATACACCCATGTAGCATGTAGCAACAAGCATGACACAATAATATATATCACATATATATTAAGTGTACACACACAAGTGAGAAAAAGAAATGATTAAGTGAGCAAATATTAGTTAATGTAAATTAATATATTACATATATAATTATACATCAAATTATTAAATCAACACTTGGTTTAATAATCCGGCTATATCACATATAACCGACTAATATCATATGTATCAACTTATCGAATCAACAATTGATCCGATAACCCGGTTATATCATATATAACCGTCCGATATCACATATCGCGAGAATAGAATACGGTATCACATACTCGTATTAATCTCGGTTTTGAACATATCACATATGTGCTCCTACTTCGTTTCTCCTGAACCAGGGAACCTCTGTGTAGGACTCTAAAGACTCGTCAATACTCCGGCAGTGGGTGATGATCATATCAGTCACCCACAAGCCGTCAGCGGTACTAGCTGGACGTAACGGCTACTCGGCTATTGAGCGATCAGAAGATCAACAAGCAAGCCTGCTCATACTCCTGCAAATCCAATAAGTAACACTACCGTACAGTCCGGTCTCTTCGTCAGATATGTCGCATACCTCGCCCGGGGGTGGTAAACGTTAGACCCCCAATAGCTTGATAAGTCATGCCGATACGAGGCCCATAACGGTTTGAGAAACTACTGATAACACTTACCAATAAATCTCAGCATCCCTGGCTACGGATTTTCTATTAAGGCCAATCGAGTATAGCGCAACATCAACCCCCAATACCGGAAGAGACGAAATCCCCTCCTATCGCTCATTACCTCCATATGACTTGGGACTGTACCCAAAAACCACCGTTTTTCACGATCTCTAGAACGTGGTAAGGTGGAAATTAAAACACGGTGGGAATCACACAAGACTCTATGACGATCTCAGGTTGACAGACTAACATGTACTGGTGTCACCAGATAACTGCTATCTGACGATTGGTATAATACCATCCAGGAGTTCTCGGCGAGTCCGTTCAGCATACCCGGTCTCCACTGAGCACCTGTATACCATCTCTGATGTCAAACACCAATGGATATGGGATCATCCATCGCCCATCATATTGGTTGAGAAGCGTATACGCTAGTCTACTCTAGAATATTGATGCCCCGTCTCGATACTCCCACGACTAGGAACAATTGAAGGATGTACTTACCGACTACCTCTGCCCCACTAGTATGATCTACATCATAATCCTGGTAGTCAAGTACTCATCCTAAGGTCTTTATCAACATGTAATAGAGAGACAATAAGTGTACATGTTAAGATAAAGAGCAACCAGATAACATACTATCATGTCGAGCAAGAAAGTCCTCCCTATATATGTCCAAGCATCTACTATAATATACAACACATGTATAATAATGGCCTCTAAGGCATACATATAACTAACAATCTCCCACTTGCACTAAGTCCATTTGTTGTAGTGTCTCATACTCAACGCCCAATAAAAGTCTCTCTGGGGAAAGGCCTCTATGAGTGGATCCGCCGTGTTATCCTTCACGTCAACTCTCCTTACCTCGATCCACTGGAGATCAACCATCTCCCTGATCAGGTAATACTATCATCAGAATATGTCTGGATTGCTGATGGGACTGGCGTTCGTAGGTCAAAGCCACAACTCCATTGTTGTCACAATTACAATTATTGGATGCTCAATGGTAGGAACCATGTTCATCTCATGAACAAGAAATGTCCAGACAGCCACTTTGGCAATATCGTTGGTAGCGATGTGTTCAGCCTTTATCGTCTAGATTTCCATGGTATCTAGCTTGGAACTCTTCCAATATACCGTCCCTCCACTGAGGGTAAAGACAAAGCCCGGGACTGACTTCCAGTCGACCTTATCACTCTGGGAGCACGAATTAGTAAAGGACTCCCACTAGAGTTCACCGTTACCAAACCCCAAGAATATTTCTTTAGTGCTTCTCAAGTACTTAAGAATGTCCTTCACATCTTTCCAGTGATTCTCCCAAGATCCGATTGATTCCTAATCACTACACCTAATGAGTTAGCTACATCTGGTCTGGTATATAATATCGCATACATGATAGAGCCTACTGCCGAAGCATAGGGTATCCCTTGCACGCGAGCTCTCTCCAACCCAGTCTCGGGAGACATCTTTTCGAAGAGAGTGATTCATGAGTAAGTAGGCAAACCACCACGCTTAGAATCTTTCATACTAAACCCTTTTAGTATGGTGTTGATGTACCTGGATTTGGGACACTCTCAACATCCACTTAGATCTATCACCATAGATCATAATCCACAAGATGTAGTAGGTATCATCCAGATCTTCCATGGAGAATCCTCGTGATCAGAGGAGCTTGACCGAGTGTAGCATAGGAAACCATTTCCTATCAAGAGTATGTCATCTACGTACAATACGGGGAAAACAACCTTACTCTATACAACCTTCTTGTATATACAAGGTTCATCTGCCTTTTCGATGAAGTCAAACTCTTTGACTGCCACATCAAAATAGATGTTCCAACTCCATGATGCGTGCTTTAATCCTGAACTCCTACTGTGCCTATCTGTGACAATTTCTGTACAGTCCGGTCTGTTCGTTTAAGAGTATCGCATATCGGGCCTAGGGCGGTAAACGTCAGACCCCTGATAGCGCAATAATTCGTGTCAGAGTGTAGCCCAAAACACCCTAAGAAACTACTGGAGTACCTATCAGTAAATCTCGCCTTCCTTGGCTAAGGACTTTGTGTAATGGCTTTCCGAACACAGCGCGATATCAACCCCCAATACCGGGAGAGACGAATCCTATCTAACCGCTACTGCCTCCAAGTGCTTCGGGACTGCACCCAACTACTACCTGTTTGCATGACTCCTTTGAGCCGTGGTAGGGTAGTAATCTAAGAACAGTGGGAACACACTCGAGGCGAAGTAGCAGTGTCAAGTCGACGAACTAAGCTGTACTCATGTCACCTGGGAACTACTACCCGACGATAGGTATAATACCCACCAGCAGCTCCCTACGAGTCCTGTCCAGTGTACTCATAACCTAATGAGCACCTGCATACTATCTCCAGTACGGCATACTAATGGCTGTGGGACAGACCATCTCCCATGCTGGGATGAGAAGCGTATACACTAGTCTACTCTGGAGTATCGATGCCCCGTCTCGATAATCTTACGACTATGGACCTGTATAAGGATGTGCTTATAGACTACCCAGCCCCCACTAGTGTGACTGCCATCACAACTCTGGTAATCAAGCAAAAGATCCTAAGAGCTCTACCAATATGTATAAGCGATATGCTAAAAGAAACACATGCACATATTGAGGTAGAAACAAACCAGGTAGCATACTACCATTTCGAGCAACACTGTTAATACAACTGTGAATATCCCAAGCTTCCATTAAGTAATATACAAACCAGTATGATACAATAATGGTCTCTAGGGCATATATCACTAACACACCTGATGATAACCCGAAGGAAAATCTAGCTTCGAAAATACACAAGACCCACTTAACTGATCGATAAAATCATTGATGCGAGGTAGTGGATACTTGTTTTTAATCGTCACTTCGTTCAGAGATCGATAATATATACATATCCTGTATGAACCTTCTTTCTTCTTCACGAGCAAAACTGGAGATTCCTAGCTTGAAGTACTAGGACGAATCCAACTTTTCTTCAGGAGTTCGTCTAACTAAATGCGGATCTCCTTCAATCATGCTGGACTTAACCAGTACGGAGCTTTAATTACCGGTTGCATACCAGGTAGTAAATCAATGTTGAATTCAAGAGCTCGATCGGGAGGCAAACCTGTTATATCATCTGGGAACACATCCTCAAACTCTCGAACTACCTCTGGCTTTTCTTCTTCTGCCGGTATAGTAAATACTTCTGCATTCTTTGGTTTGGCACGGAAGATTCCTGGCTCCAAATTTCTATCTCCACTCTTGAAGTAGAAGACTGGGTGATCTGGTATCTCAAATACTACCCTTCTTTGACGGCAGTCAATCGTAGCATAGAAAAATCCCAGCTAGTCCATTCCCAACACAACATCGAAGTTTGGGATGTCTGGTACTTTGAAATTCATGTAGAATTCTTGTCCGCAAACTACAACTGGACATTGATCAAATCCCATAGTTTCCTTCAATACTCCATTCCCGGAACTGACATTCCAGCTTGAAATGAGTGGCTTCATGGGAATCGCATGCGTTCTCATGAATCGTTGCGACATGAAGCAGTGTGACACTCCAGTATCGAACAGTACGAGTGCAGGAAGGGTGGCTACTAGTATAGTACCTAAGTTGTGTGAAGTTGGTTTAGATACAGAAAAAGTTATAGTAGTATACAAGGATTGAAAAGATGTGAAAGGACTGAAAATTACCAGTGATAACTTGTCCAGTGGCTTCAGCTTTCTCAACTGTCATGGTGAAAGCCTGACGTCTAGGTACATTCCTCCTTGCTGGAGGCACATTCCTCTGTCCCCGGGGCATATTTTTCTGCCCTTGAGGTATGTTCCTCTGTGCCTAATGGAATTGATGAGGAGGCTGTGCAGGAAGTCCATGTGGAGGTGGTGTAGGGAGAGCAAGACGAGGTGCAGGAGCCTGTATAAATGGCCGCTACAGAACTGTGATTGCGGGTCTAGGTTCTGGAGCTGGGTTGAGTCAATATGGACATGCTCCTATGACATGAGCGGATGCACTACAAACCAAACACAGGCCATTTGCACGCCTGCAGTCTTTCCCCAGGTGTCCATTTCTCTTGCAGTAGAAGCAAAAGTCTGGACCGGGCCAGTTAAATGCTCCTCCCGGTCTCCTGGGTGCAAAAGTTTACCTGGAAGAGGTTCCTCCTGCCATCTGGGTGGCAGGGCATTTCACACTGGAAGTCTGCGATCTGCCCTTCTTCTTCACCACTGCCTCATAACGTCGAGCAGCTTTCAGAGCAAGATCATGGGTTGGAAAATCCCCTGTAGCGAGTGCAGCTTAGATTTCCTAGTCCAACCCTTGCTGAAATCATCATGCCTGGAACTTAGCAGTAGGAATTAGGTGTGTCACGAACCTGTTACGGTCTTGTGTTAGCAGTGTAAAAAGTGATATCAGGAATTTGAATTTTGAGACAATATCTTACATGCTAAGCAAGGTAAACTTAGTATCGTATTCATCCATGGACTTGCTCCATATCGAGCCTTGTTGTATGTGGATGAACTGTTGTTCCATGTCGAAACAGGCAGTCTCAGGAAGTACTTTGCGTCGAACATATCACGAAACGTCTTCCATTCAATCGGTTGGGCGAGTCGGATTTCTTCAGCCTTCCACCAGACTCTGGCGTTGTCTGTTAGTTGCAGCTTCACAACCCTCACTCAGGAAATCTATGGCACTTGTGCTGCTGCCAGGTCATCTTCTAACGACTGAGCCCATTCTTCCGCCTCCAGTGGGCTCTCTTTTCCTGAAAAGTGCTTTGGGTGCAGTGCCCGGAATTGCTCGACTCCAGGTGCCTCGGCTTCTGGGCGATGTATGAGGATAGCAGTCTGCTGCTGCTGACCCTCCAAGAGGCTCTTGATTGCCTCAAGCAGTACCGTTTTCTTGTTGATGGGAGCTGCAACGGTAGGTGGTGGTGGTAGAGTAGGCGGTGGAGTGTTGCCATTGACGTTCGTGCTGGTGTTATTCAATGAATCCATGACCTTGATAGAAAAGGAAAGGTTATGATAGATCAAGGAATTTGAAGTGTAAAGAAGGCACAGTTGCTGAATCTTATAATTCTTGTGATATATTGCTTAAGAATTCATGCAGAACTGACCCGCATAGGCCGCCAACCAAAACTGTCACGCCCCGCTTCCCAGTAGACGGAAACGGTGACATGGCGGACCGCAACGTATTTACTAAGAAATAAATACGTTAAGTGTAATTAAGCAATATATATATATATATATATATATATATATATATATATATAATGCATAAGAATGACAAGAGAATTAAAATAAACAACAACTTTTATTAACATTTATCTTTACAATACAACTGCTTTGAAAAGGAAAGATACAATGATATAAAGGAATGCCTAAACAATGGTATACAAACTTAAAGTAAATACAAGAGAGCTAGAAGTCCGGCTGGGTAGTGAACTGGTCTAAGTCCTCCTGGCTAGGCTCGATCTCCTGAAAGTCCGGTCCTCCCGACTAACATTCCAAAGAAAGAAAAGACAAGAATGTCATCGGCGAACTAGCGCTCGGTAAGTCCCAAAAGAAAGAATGGAATAGAACAAATAATGTGAAATGAAACTGGTAACTTGTACAGGTATAAACTTGTTATTCTAACGTAATTGTTTATAACTTGGTACAGAAGGTATTTGTGTATACGAGAGGAGTCCATCTTACTTTGTGGACTATGGTAACATGTAATACAAGACTCCATCAAAATCCACGGGACAACGGCACGAGAGTTCATGTATGTATCTTTAAAGTGACCATCTCGTGCCACGTTAATACATTCCGTACCAATCTACCCTGTTATCCCCTCGTAATGTGTTGTATAGATTATATTACAAGTCTTGCCGAAACCATGGATACAAGTTGTTCAAGTTGACAGGTTCAGGATGTAATCTTGTAGTCGTGTCAAGTTATAGCCATGGTTCGATCAAGTCAAGTCACGTATTCAGTTTTGATATTGATGTTTGAATTCAGGTGTTCAGATTCATGTTCAAGTATTCATGTTAGACTTTGGATTAATGTTTGAATTGAACTCTAATTTGAGTTTAGATTCAAGTTTGATTTAGACTCAGACTGAATCAGACACTTGTAACTGATTTAGATCCCGAATTAGGTTCGGGAGTTATCGGTAACTGTTGCACATGGACGGCAGGATTTGTGACTTTTTTCAAGACTATTACTATTGATATCTCCGTTAAGTTTTCTACCTTAAATAGGCAAGTACTCACTTTCTTCGGCTTCCTGGGGCTCAAGAGAATTGATTCCGCTTAAATCTATATTTACTAAAGTCCTTAAATGTTGTTTTATATATCTCGAGAGGGTTTTATGAAAAAATATTTTTACTATAGTTTCAAAATAATCCCGAGAAGTTATTTATATTATTTAAGGTTTTCATGGATATGAATTTTAAGGATTTGAGGTATTTTAGTGATAATAGCTTAGCTTGGAAAGTTCATGGTATTTTATTGTAAAACTTGCTTTTATCGGTATCTTAATGGTATTTTAGTGAAATTTGTAATTATTTCATTTAAAAAATGTAAGTTTATTATATTTTGAAAATATATGAATTTGTAATTTTATATAATTATTAAAAATTAAAAAAAATTTAAGTAGAAAAATGCGTTTTATTAAAAACCGTATCTAAAACCTTTCGAGACGAATACTCCGTGAGAAGGTCTGCATCTCGCTCTACTAGCCTAAGAATGTGCGATAATCTGCACCATCCAATAGCGGGTCCCCTAAAGAGAATTGTAGAGATATATTTGCAAAGGAATTTAAAATACAATTTAAAAGAAATCCGTTTTTTATAGTAAATGGTATTTTCTTTTAATAATGTCTTCGCAACGAAAAAATATATCCAAAGAGTATTATGCTATGAAACCAAGTATGTATGTGAGAGATAAGTCGTTACCTCATGAAATTTTCCTGAAGATATATTTGTAAAAAAAACTAAAAAATGTGATATTTAAAACTCATGGTATTTAAACAAAAAACTTAAATTAAAGTTATTTTGCATGAGAATTTTAATAAAAATTTTATTCTAGATATTAGGGTTTAAGGTTACAAGTATTGTATAGAAATTTGTTTGACCAAAAGATAATAGGAATTGGAGTATAGGAGTTGGAAAGAGTGATATCGGTATTAACTCCACTTTTACCGATTTTTATAAAAAGATAAATTCAACGAGGATAAAAGAAGATTAAAAGGGACTTACTACTTGGTTATATTAAGAATAGGTAGAAGAAGAGATTGTTGTCGTCGTGGTGTCGCGGGAGCGCCGGAATTTGCTTCGATCCTCGTCGGAATTTGATCACTTGCTAACTCCTCTTTTACTCCACTTGTACTTAAGAAATTTTGAGGGTTTTGGCTAGAAATTTCAGAATGATATTGAGTTAAAGGGGGGTGGTATTTATAGTGTGGAATTAGGATTTTTGGAATTAAAATGGTAAATTAAAATGCCTTAAAAAGATGATAAATGGTGAAATGGATGGTCTCTGTTTGATTGCTCTGCAATCAAACTGTGCAGGGGTGTTAGGGATAGGGGAAGAGTCAAGTGTGCAGAGCACGGGGCTCTTTGGGCAAATTCTGACCGTCGGCGCCGGTCGAAATGGGCTTTTGGCCGGTCGATTATGAGGTCTGGAGTTCTAGATTGATACCACGTGTGCTACTTAGTATTTAAACCTTTTTGCACATGTTTAGGTTTTTCTGACTTTTCATTTTTATGTGTATTGCACGTGTAAAATTTTTGGGCTTCCAAAAAGTTAAAAGAAAAAAATCAGAAAAAAATAATGTGTCTGATGGGGATCAAACACAAAGGCTACGTCACAGCAGTGAAAAGGCTTTACCAGTGAGCTACAAGTGGCTTCTTGCTATTTTTTAACAAAAATTACTTATAACTCAATATCAGGCTGTATAACTCATTTTCTGTATATTAAACTATAAAATTCTGTACAGTATTTCAAAGTCATTACAGGCACCTGCGGGCACGCTCGCGGACAGTGGAAAGAGCTAAGAACTCAAGAAGAAGGGCCAAGCCCTCGAAATTTCGAAGTTAAACTCCTACCTTCTAAGAATTGGAGTTAAACTTCCCAAAATGAAATTTTATTTGGAGCGAAACTCCCAAAACGATTTTATATGAAGTTAAACTCCAAAAAAGAAAGAAATATTTTTATTTCAAAAAACAAAAGGGATCTCTTGAAGTTTCAAAATTTGTTTCTTGGATGATGAAAGGGAACTCATTTCTTCTCTTTTGAGCCCTGGATCCTCCCAAAGTTAGATTTTCGGAGACGGGCCTCCTACTTCCTCCTCTATTTTTTGGATCTTAGAGAAGAAGGGTGATGAGATTTGAAATCTCCCCTTCAATAATTTTATGGTAGAAAACTATTTATTTTTTTAGAAAGGAAGAGTTAAACTCTTGATTTTAATTCAAAAAAAAAAGAAGGAAGGAAGTTTTAAAACCTTTGAAGAAGAAGGAGACACAAAACTCTAGAATGTTTGAGAGAATAGAACTTGTTATTGATTTTCTTATCATATTTGTCTTTTATAGGTTACACCTTTTACATATAGCCCCTTGGAATTTTCCAAATGGCACTTGTGCCTTTTCCCATACCTGTGCTAATTTATTTTTGCAAATAAGCCATGAACTTTCACAAAATTTGGCTTTTTAGCCATTTATTTACATTTATTTCTAAAAATTACATTAAACTTATTTATTACCTCATTCTTTTGGCATGGGGTCGTCCCCTTCCCTGCTTAGGCATGACTTGGGCTCGGGCCCGCTTAGTTTGGGCTCAGGCGACTTTTGAGTTTGACTTTGAATTTTTGGACAAGAGGGGTGTAAATTTTTACCCCAACACCGTTGTCCTATGGGGTTTAAGGCGTCTTGTACTAAACGCGCCATTGGTCCATGGTATTTATATCGGACTACTCTCGTATACACGTATACTTTCATTGTTGAACTACAAACAAACAAGCATGTTAGAATAGAATTGCCAGACTTATGATACTTGGTCATGACACATATGTTATATTACCCATATGTTCGTACTGTTTCATATCTTTGTATTACTGCTTTATAATCTCTAGTTAATACTTATTGTTCCGCAACATAAGATATATTGTTATATTATATCATGTTGCCCTGACGACTTGAGAATGCATTCTCAGAGTGAGAAGTGGATTTAGCTCAGATTAAGAACTATCTTACTTCGAGGATATTGCGGAGATCTAGACCAGCGACATCAACGCTATCATTTTTTTTGACTCTATCTGATTAGTTGTCTCTCTGATGTGATAAAATTAGTGACTGCATTTCTCATTACGTGTGCTATATTTACTGCTTACCATGTAGAAGCTGAAGTATTACTATGACATGATTATTCCTTGACCGTAGGAGCATGGATGGCCTAGTCACCCTCGTATTCCGTATTTTAGGAAGCGGGGCATGACACCAGGCTTCAAAAGTAGACCTAGATACTTGGCCGGAAAGTCTTCCGCTTTGCAATTAAAAATGGAGACCGGTCGCTTCTCCCAAACTAATCTTTCTCCTAAGCAAACCACCGAGCTTTTGTGAAAATAGATGTTCAATCCTGACCAAAGATCAAAAGAATAAAGGATCAATTTGATTATTGCATCCTGGTTCTCGCACAACCTACTAAATAGCAATGTATCATCAGCGTACTGCAAATTAATAATCTATATTCTTGTGCACCCGGCCCCATTCCTTCCAATAACCCATTGTTCCTACATCTTTGGATCATATGTGTAAGACCATTCACCACTAAAGTAAAAATAAGTGGTGAAAGAGGATCCTCTTTCCGCAACCCACATCTACACCGAAACTCATTTATATCTTCTCTATTTATGCAGATATTGGCAGATGCCGAAGATAACCACATGTTAATCCAAACCTTCCACTTTTGCGAGAATTCTTTAAGCTCTAGACACTCTAAAATATATCTCCAATCTACCATGTCATAAGTTTTTTCTAAATCCAATTTAACTAGGTATCCTGATTTCCCTCGCCTTCATGAATCTTGAATGACTTCATTAGCTATAGCTAAACCGTCCATGATGTACCGTCCCGCCACAAAACCGGTTTGCGTATCTTTAGTGATATCTCCCAAGACCTTACTCAACCGATTAACCAAAACCTTTGAAATAGTCTTACATAAACAGTTTACTAAACTTATTGGTCCGCACTCCTTAAGATACCAAGCCTCACTTTTCTTTGGAATAAGAACCATAGTAGAACAATTGAGGCGTTCCAAATTAAGTTTGTTCTCTTCCACTGCCACAAACAAAATCAAAATATCACCACTCACAATCTCGCAAAACGTTTGATAGAAAGAAATGGGGAATCCGTCTGGTCCGGTGCCTTATCTTCTCCCAGCTTTCAAACCACTGCTTTAACATCCTCTTCATAGAACCATGTGTCCAACTCGTCGGTCTGTTCCCTATAAGCTTTTTCTCGTCATTCCAAAATTCTGTCTTCACCGTCCATCTAACCTCCTTCTCCATACCCATAAGCTTCTTATAAAAGCCTAAAGCCACCCTTCTTATGTTATCCCTATCAGTAAAGACCTCTCCATTTTCCTCGATCGCATGGATATGATTAAACCTTCTTTTCATATTTGCCATCCTATGAAAATTGCTTGTATTTTCATCCTCTTCTTTCAACCAATTCTCCTTGGCCCTCTGAATCCAATCCAACTCTTTGATTGCTAAATCTCTTTTAACTCCACCCTCCATGATTTAGGAAAACCATGTTCTCCCAGAGTTAGATCTCAGTCTTCTTCCTGCTTCTCCATCTCTTCAATATATACTATAAGTGCTTCCTTTCTTTGTCGCTCCAATGCCCTTTGTTTCTTATCTCACTTTTTCAAAACTCGTCTCAGCCTACGCAGTTTAACCATCAGGTTACTTGCGGCATCTACATTATTCATAGGGCACCTCCAGCACTTCTGGATAAGATTACGAACATTCATATCTTCCAACTATCTTTTTTCAAACTGAAACTTTTTCATACTCATACTTCTTTCATTCTTCCCATCAAGTGCAAAATGGGCACATGGTCAGAGGTTGTTTTCGCCTATGTCCTTGTATAAGAAAGATGTTATTGAGTCTCCCAATCCAAAGACACAAGGATCCTGTCAGGCTTCTCCAGACGTACCTTATGGCTATAATTCGACCATGTGAATTTCTTATCCTTCACTGGAATTTTCAGAAGACTTAACTGATCAACCGTGTTGTTAAATAGCAGTCTGTCACTGAAATCATTCAAAGTCCCCACCCATTCCTACGCATAACGAACCACATTTTAGTCCCCTCCATCCACCCATAGAAACCACCATTTTATCTTTATCTTTCCTAACTCTTCCCATAACTCATTATGTGCTTCTCTCTTGCTCGGGCCATATACCACGGTAATCATCTGCACCCATCCATCCTGCTTTCTCTTTGTCATCATCGTAATAGAAAAGGATCTAATGAAGGAATTCACGATCTCTAAGATATCTTCCCTAATCCCAAGCAAAATCTCTCTACGAGTGCCATCTGCCTTCTTAACCACTCACTTTACATTACTTCATTCATCCAAACTATTTAACACTCTAGACGACGGGTTACAAAGTTTGGTCTCAGACAAACCTAAGCAAGAAAAAGTATCCTTTCTAATAACATCCCTGACCATCCTTCATTTAGAAGCCAACACTATCCCACACACATTCTAAAAAAGATAACTCATCTCAAACAAGGAAAAAAAGAGACCCTGCCCCAAAATCCAGGGAACAACGTGAGACTAACCCTGAGGAATCACCTCCTCCCTATCCCCACTTAACTTACCCCCCTCGGTCTGAGGAGCCACTAGGATACACCTATCCTGTTCGAATAACCGAGAAACTACCAAGTTTCTTTCTTTATGTTCAAAACATCGACCCAAGTCCACACCAATAGCATCTGATATTTCTAAAAGTTTCCCATCTAGAATAGTACCAAAAATTGCATAAGAGTTTGACTAAGTACCCGATGACGTTGCTTTGTTCTTCGCCTTCGCATTTTCCTTTGAACACCTCATTGTCTTAGATCCCACCGCAAAGCCTTTTTTGCTCAAGTCTTTTACTCCTCCTACTCTCCTCCACTGTAACAACTCTGAAATCCCTGTATAAAAATTAACTTGTTTAATTTATAGAAAGGGTATTTCAGCCTGATTAGGCGTTATAAGTTCTTTTTGTTCAATAAAAGTAAGAAACAACTTGTAGCTCATTGGTAAAGCCTCAACACTGCTGTGACATAGCCTTTGTGTTCGAATTCCATCAGTCCCAGTTGTTTTTAACATTTTTCTTTTTAACTTTTCGGAAGGCTAAGAGTTGCACGTGCAATACACGGATAAACGAAAAGTTTCAAAAAAATCAAAGGATAAATGAGGTTTTAATTACGAGTTAAACACATGGCACGAATCTCGACACAGATATCGCAAATCCAACCTCCAGAAATCGCCCCGAAACAACTACTAGCGGTCTGATCTTACCCATTCGACTCTGTGTTTCACCCGTGCACCCCTTCGGCTCTCCTCTACTCCCCTGTATTGTTTGATTACTCTGCAATTAACCAGAGACCTTTCATTTCCCTCATTAATCTTATTTTAATTCTTTTTAATTCAAATTCTTTAACTCGCACACCATCATCCCTGTACTATAAATACACCACATCCCCTAGCTTTCACCAGTCTGAAAAATCTCTGTCAAAATTCCTCAAAATTCTCTAAGTTCAAAGAAGAGTTAAGACTAATCAAGTGGAGTTAGTGATCGATCTCATTCCGTTGAAGACCAGAGTCACTCTCGACGATATCACGACACCACAAGACCCTTTCCTTCTTCCTCTCTGCTCCCAGCGCAAAACAAGTATGTCCTTTCCTCCCCTTTCATTACATCTCTACACCTTTTTTGAAACATATCGACAAGTGGAGTTAGCTCAGATAATTGCCTTTTCAACATTTTAATCCACATGATAAGAAAATTAAGTGACACTAACATCCTAACACCACTCTTGACCTTATTTAAATCATTAGCTTAATTAACATTCCATGAGAAATAATCATATAACGAATTTTTTCATATAAATACCATGAACTTTAATATAACCATTTTCGATAACTAGTGTATATATCTCTAGAAAACACACGGGGCAATGACCTACCCCATTACATACACTACGGTTTTATATTACGAAGATTTTAGATATATGGTTAATTTAAAGAATACAGTTTTTCAATAAAAAAACAATCGTTTTTACAATTAAATGTTTTTAATCGTTATTTTTAAAATCTTTTACAATTGCGTCTCTACAACCCTTTTAGGTGAACCCATCTATGGATGGTGCGGGTTATCGCACGTCCTTACGATAGTTGAGTGAGATACAGAACTCCTCAAGGAGAATTCAGTCTCGAATGGAAACAAAAATATGATTTAAAGAATACGACTTTTTCTAAATCAACTTAAAACTTTGAAAAATTATATAAAATTATGAATCGGTATTTTCAATAAAAATAGATTGTGAAAAAATATATTTTTAGAGAAAAGATTAAATTTTTAATAAAATACCCCCAACTTTACAAAAGGAGTAGTTTTCATTAAAATACCATAAACTTTTAAAAGCTAGGTTTCATCGCTCAAATACCACTAAAATTAAAATTCATGTTCATAAAAACTCTTAAAAATATAAGTCACCCTCGAGATTTATTTTTAAACAATATTAAAGTTTTTTTCATAAAACCCTCTCAAGATATGCAAACAATATAAATATAAAGTAAATAACAATAATAAATATTTAAGGACTCTATATTAATATAGATTTAAACGGTATCATTTCTCTTGAACCCCAGTAAGCCGGAGAAAGTTAGTGCTTACCTATTCAGGTTAAACAACACAGCAAATTAACGGAATTATCAATGACAATTGTCTTGGAAAAAGATACAAATTCTGCCATTCATGTGCAGTAGTTATCCGATTACTCCTGAACTTAAAGAATTTCAACCCTTAAATCATTTCATAAGAAATTCCTATAACTCGAATACAAACTTGAATTTAAACTCAAACTCGAACCCAAATTCGAACTCTAATCCAAGTCGAACCCAAGCTTGAGTACTAACACGAACTCAATCCACTCGACTAACTTGACTCGGCTTAGAATTGCAATTGACATGACTCGCATTCTACTCGATTTACTCAACTTCATTTTTCAACTTTTGCAATCTATGGTTTCGATCAAGATATATTATAATCAACCAATTAAATTAACTAAGTATATCGTACATTTATAATATATATTATACTCAGGATATTCAGGATAGTTTTTTGTGTGAATCCAACAGAGTTTTAGGAGTCCCGTATTAACCAATTTTTTTATTTGCTCGAATCTCAGTCGGGTCGACTCCTTCACAGCTTGGATTCCCGACACTAACACGTGAAATGGATCCATGATTCCATGCTCCTGGGGCCCCATTCTTAAGCTCGTGAATACTTCTACGGTTGCGTTGATATTCACACTTGGAACTTAACGTTAACATAATGACCATATAGAGACTTATAGATACATATATCCGTATTCAGATCTACACATTTTTACTGGTCATTTATATTGTTTCTTTATATACTTGTCACTTTTCATTCTTACTCTACCTTTGAGACTTACCGAGCGCTAGTTCGCTGATGGGCATTCCACTCATCTTTGTTTTCTTGGAATGTTCGTCAGATACGGTCGAGACGGAGGAAGTGGACGCTACAGAGGAGGATTATGACCAGATAGCTACTTAGGATTAACTTAACTTTCTTTTTCTGTCATCTTATGTATGCCACCTATTTATGCATTTTCTATTATTGTATTTATTTTTTTCAGTTGAATTCATTTATCTGTAAAAAAATCAAGTTTGAATGTAATTAAAGATATTTGTTGTAAAATTATACAGTCTCCATTTATTGTTGCATTATGTATTATTGTTTCAATACGCTTAGTATATTTATTTAGAGAATGACATTTTCTGAAAAAATATGACGTGGTCTTACCACGTCATCGTTTCCGTCTACTGAGAAGCGGGCGTGACACCCACAATACTATTCTCTTGCACATATTCATCTTCTATTGCTCCCCCAACAATATTGTCTTTTTCTCTATCATTATTAGGCATAATTGAGTTATATCCCATTTGACTAGCCGCCATATTAGTGTCGTGCTCCTGAAATGCCCATCCTCTTGCTGCTGCCTTGGCTACCGCTTCCTTTATTCCACGCCTTATGAAAGTACCCAATTCTGTCGAGAATACATCTTCAAGTTTCCTAATCATTATATCCTTAATTCTTTCATCTGTGACTTTATCCTCATCCTGCTCATTCTCTCAATAAAATTTAGGAATAACCTTTAGAGTATCGTCCCCCATGGTATCCACACCGTCATCTCTCCTAGTCGACAGATCCTCGCTTCCTCCCTCACTTAATGATTTTATTCGACCGTCATCTCAACTATAACAACACCTTTCAACCGAATCCATACCCTCCTCATATGCTTCTATTTTAGATTGCTCTGCCTCTATCTGTTTTGAATTCCGCTTTCGCTTTAATTCCCCCTGATGACCATCATACACCGCAACCTCATTTTCATGTTGTTATTGTGAAAAATCATCTCCAATATTCTTATTATTATTTTTAAGATCTAGATATAAAGCTGAATAATTTAACTATCCAAGAAAATCTAATGCTTTTATGGCATGTAATTTATATGGTTAAAGTTGACAAACATTTTAACTCAATATAATAACTTTGTAATCTCATAGCTATATGATGGAGGCTGTGATCTCCTTCAGATGTTATCTTCCGTTAATCTGTAGCGAGCGTTGATAGATGGCTGAGATTGAGTTTGAGAGTTTCCTCTTGATGCGTGTGGATCTCAATGGGCTTGATTTGGGAATGAAGCCGAGCTACCTGCAAGGAAGTCCCGGGGTGGTTGTACCACCCAGGACCCTCCAACGATCAAGTTAGTCGAAGTATTTGGGCAGAGTAATGGCCTGTTAGGGTAAAAATTGCCTTACCAGAGTCATCTGAAGAAGGGTTTATATAGTGGCAGCCATGGGCTGGCGGGCGCGAGATTCACGCAGGCCGTTACGCCCTTGGCGTTGCGCCTGCGTGAAAGGCGGGATTCCCCATTAATGATTAGATATACTCGTTAATGGGAGAATGCGATGATGTGGAACGCGGGATCGTGGGCGGCGGATATCTCGTGTCTGGCGAGATTCACGGAGCTGTGGCGGAGACGCCTGTGATCTGTGTTGTGGGTTGGTCGATGAGACCGAGGAACCTAAGCTCGGCGGGAGGCTCGGGAACGAGCGGGGGCTGAAGGAGCTTATTTTACCGATAGCTCGGTGGTGAGCTAGGAAGGCTGAGGGAGCTCACGTGCGGGAGGGCTCGGAGGCGAGCCAATGGTTGTTTGGAAGACGAGCATAGAGAAGTCCGGAAGGCCATCGAAGGTAGGGAACATCCTCGGGTGGAAGGCCCGAGATATGCTTCCAATGTAACCTTCTTGCTCCTCTCTTGTAACCTTTGGGACACGTCATCTGCCATGTGTCATGATGTAGGGAGTCCTCTGTAAGTCTACGCTAGCGCCCCGGCAGTCTACAGACGCCAAATGCGGAACAAAAACTTTTAAACTGGCGCTATCGTATACTTTAACCCGGATCTGCCATTATTGCTAAACTAACAAACTGTAAAGAGTGTAGGAATGTTATACCGAACGATCCGAGTCCTTCGTTCTTCAACCATCATCCCACGCTCCGTTGCGGCTACTCCGATCTCGTCGATCTCCGATCTCCTCGTCGAAGTGGCACCACATGATCGGTTCTTTAAACGGGCTCCCGCCTCTGACTCGAGGCAACTCGATCGTCAAGTTTGCTAAAAGAGAAGACCAAGATTGATGTAGAGAATGAGTAGATGACTTTGTCTCACTTCGTCCAAATCCGTGGACGATCGGTTAATGAAGTTGCCGTGGAAATCGGGTGATGGAATGAAATGAACTGTGAATTCCATACACCCCAAAACTATCATATCTTTTCTAACCGATGAAATCAACAACCATAAGAGAGAGAGAGGGGCCGGCCTCTTTATAGAATGAGGGAGGTGACCGTAGGAGAGGGGGGTAACCTTAAGTAAATATCATGTGTGAACACAAAACAAATATCTTGCTTAAATATCTTAAGCAAAACAAGAAAGTAATGAAATCAAAGCATGAGTCACAAAGCTTAGTCACAAATTCTAGAACCTTCTAGAACCATCTAGAAGCACGACTCACTCTCATCCAAGAAAAGATAAATCCGCCTTTAACCAAATGTTAAAAGACGGCTGATAGAAAACTGGAAACTGGCAACTTCCAAAAGTGATCCTGAAACGAATTTCAGGACAACCCCGAAACTGTATAAATATACCCGCATTTGTATTACGACCGAATACAAATGCAACTGAGACAAAGATATTATACCTACTCAATATAATACTCGGATCCGGCTTAAACCAAAGCCGACCAGTATCATCTGTCCGAAAATCGACACGTGCGTAAACGCACGTGCATTTTCCGAACCCTGCCATAAAACCATACGGCCTCTACAACGTTTCGCCCGAACTTGGAAAACAGTCTGTGGGGGACTCTAATGACTCGTCAGCACCCTGGCAGTGGGTTTAACCACAAACCGTCAGCGGCATTAGCTATGCGTAACGACTGCCCATGGACTGACCTCAAGGATGGCCGAGGAGCGAACTCAAGGGAGACCGATGAGCGAACTCCTCCGAAAAACCCTACTGAGCCTAACAGTGACAATGTATATACAGTCCGGTCCGTTCGTCAATGAGTATCGCATATCCGCCTAGGGGGCTAGTAACGTCAGACCCCCAAGAGCAGTATAAGTCATGTCGGAGTGAAGCCCAATAACACCCTGAGATACTACTGGAGTACCTACCAGTAAATCTCCTGCCACGGCCGTGGGCTTTGTGTAATGGCTCTCCTAGACACAGCACGATCTCGCCCCCAATACCGGGAGAGACGAATCCCCTGCCGATCCGCTCACGTGCCTCCATATGGCTCGGGACTGTACCCAAAAGCTACCTATTTGCACGACTCCTTTGAGCCGTGGTAGGGTAGAAATCAAAGCACAGTGGGAACTCACACGAGACAAATGACGACCTCAGGTCGATGAACTAACCTGTACACATGTCACCAGGGAACTGCTATCTGACGGTAGATATAATACTAACTAGCAGATTCCCGGCGAGTCCTGTCCGGTGTACTCATAACCCAATGAGCACCTGTATACATCTTAGGTGATCCAACTGACACCAGTGGCTTGTGAGACCGGCCACCGCCCCTCGTCGGGGTCTCGACTGTACACACTAGTCTACTCCGGAGTATCGATGCCCTGTCTCGAAACTCCCACGACTAGGGACCACAATTAAGTATATGCATATAAACTACCCAACTCTCACGTATATGATCGCCATCATTCTGTTGGTAGTAAAGCAAGATCCTAAGGGCTCTATCAAAGTGTAACATGCAATCAGTCACCTGAACATGTACACGATTGATAAAGGCAAACCAGATAGCATACTATCATCTCGAGTAAGACTGTGCTACCGGGATAGGTCCTCCGCAATCATTGCAATCACGTACCTGCGATCCAATAATTGACTATGAGGGCACTATCTCCAACAATCTCCCACTTGCACTCAAGGCTAATATTGCGATGTCGACTACTCACAGCCCGTGTGAAACCGAACATCCAACTCCTCTACTAATCAGTTTCACAAAGCCCGTTTGTAAAACTATTGTGTTCGAGAAATAGCCTCGGTGAGTGGATCCGCCTAGAAGTTTCTTTCTGTATCTCTCTTAATCTCAAGTTCGAGGAGAAAGCCATCTCCCGAATTGAGTAGTACCTGTCTTAGAATATGTCTGGATATCTGATGGGACCTTAGTTCATAAATGAACTCCATATCCAAACTTCTTAGACTGAATCGATCACTGAACCTAATCAGTATCGGGCACCATGCCACCCACAGTATCCTCTGGAACCACCTGTCCATAATACTGTCCCTCGTCAGAGGGAAAAACTATAACTCTGACAATCACTCTGTCATCCATGTCACCTTTGAAGCCTGGAATGATAACCGTCTCCCGAAAGAGGCTGCCGTTATCAAATCCGTAGAACATGTACCAATGTTCTAAAACTGCTTCCTTATGTTTCTCCAGGATTGGATTAATACAAACTTATTGCATCTAGTGCAAAAACAACATCTGGTGTGGTACTTGACATCTCATGATTGACTCAATTGCCTAAGCAAGTGATCTGTCAATCATGCACATCCCTCTCCCCTTTAGTCTATACGACACCTTTAGAGAGGGTGACTCCATCACCTGCAGGTACACCACCATGCTAGGAGTCATCTATTCCAAAAACCATTAGAATATCTGTCAAAGTACCCACATTGGGAAACTACCTAAATCCAGATCTAAAACCATAGATCTAGAAACCAAAATGTCAAATATTATATCCATATCCTGTCTGGAGAAACAACTGTGTGACGACCACAGTACAACCGATCGTAGTATAGGAATTTTACTTCCTACTCTGTGTATGTCATCCAGATACCATGACATCACACCCTACTGCCTTCTTAACTGATCCATCCCCTATTCTGATTGAAGTCAAACCCATGACTGTCACATCAAAATTAGATGATCTATCTCCGCTATAACTGCTCAAGTCTATAAATAGATATAAGCATCTTGCCCACTATGCTTCCGTTGCTCCCACTGACTACGACAACCCTCCTACCGGGTCTCATATCCTGGAACAACAGTAGTGTCAAGTCTGGGTAGATAAGAACCTCCCTGTAACCTTCCTTGAGCCTACCGAAGTACCTCTCGGGTGTCTAAGGTTACCTACCATACCTGCGGAGTGGCTATTGGAATGTCAAACCTGATTGAATGTATAGGTCCTATTAAATTTTTCCGTAATCGTTCGCGGTTCTGGAATCACTTCCAGTTCTACCATACTCCCACTACTGTTTTCTGAAAAAGATCCATTTTTTACTAAAACTGTGGCGAGTCAAGAACAATATCACTATTGATCTTCCAAATGGTAGAATATCAACCCTCGTCATAGCCAGGGTCAACCCACAAACAGCCATTACAGAAACGTGCCCTGAGTTATCCAGTGTCTGGTTTTAATCATAAGCTGGACAACTCCCCGTACCTTAATTTCTTTTAAGGTACGATCCATTCTATATCCAATACAGAAACTTTGGCACTTATTTAATTTGAACCATATTCAAACCATGCAGCTGTCTCCAGTGCACATCAACTTAATGGAAAGAGGCTAATCAGCATTACTCAACTTAGGAATCCATCCAATTATGAGTAACCTGAAAGAGAAACACGTTTCTCAAAACCATCACTATCATCTGAATACCAATCACAAGAATCTACATCTTCGATCTCTTTGAAGAATCCCGATACTTGTGATATCTGGTTCTCTACTTTATTCTTATACCCACAACTTCTCAAAACTTAGACCTTGTATTTCTACGAAACACTTGTCTAAATACTAGAGAAATTATAAGTAAACAGAACATAGTACGAGGACCTACCCCTTTGTCCTGATGGACACTTGGACAACATACAATACTCTGTATAAGTCCGCTGAGTAAAACAACTCAAAACCTGCGCGTCGTAGGTAGAAAACTGTACCCTGGCGATTTCCTCAAATATCACCAATTACAACGAATTCCGATATAATGAGGATGATCACCTAATTCCAAATATCTTACTCCCAGTCATCATCTGTAAAACCATACAGATATGAGAATGAAACCTGGTAAATACATACCCTTGGAGTAAGTGTCTAATCGGGAAAACAGTTTTTCTTTAACAATGCACTGAAACATGAAAATGTTTCGTAGGGGTATCCTGGTATTCATAGTAATGCCTCTTCCATAATCAAATTCATGACTTCAACCGTATATTTTATTGCCATCTCTCCAAATCCCTTTATTTGTCTTTAGTCATTACCTTCTGTACACCATCGTTAGGCTAACTGGTTTTCTTCCTTCCCTACCGTTCGGCACCAGCCTATGGTTTGGAAGAAGACTATCCAGTAAGCATAATAGGTGTACCCTCCTAAACCAAGGAGTACTCGCATCTCGAGAGAAGGTGATGATAAAAGACAACTGAATAATACCTTTATTCTTTTAAAGGTGAAATAGGAGCGGCGATGAAGTACGCGGTTTTGGTTGTGAATGATATCAGTCGCAATTTACTTTGCCCTCTTTCTAATCCCTTTATTTTGTCTTTACATATTACCTTCTGCACACCCTACTTAGGCTAATTGGTTTTCTTCATTCCCTACCTTTCGGCACCAGCCTATGGTTTGGAATAAGACTATCCAATAGGCGTAATAGGTGTACTCTCCTAAACCAAGGAGCCTTCGCAACCTGAGAGAAGGTGATAATAAAAGACAACTGAATAAACCAATTCTATTTCTCCTGAACCTGGATCCATCCTCGAAGAAGTCCCTTCGAGTTCGTATATAACCATACGATGGATCTATCCAATGGAAGTGGATATCCGTAGTAATACGGGTGTTCTGAGAAATGCAAAAGGTAAAAGAAGGAGTGGCAATGACTTATGCAACTCAGACAATCCAAAAGCCAGTATTTTAAGAAGGTTCGGTCAACCTGGTCACTGAGTCATAGTCTAGGGTCGGTCAAAGGTCGCTGCCAAAGAGAGAGAGAGAAAAGAAACACTCTGCGTGCACTCTAACCTAGATCAGAATGGTCATCATTTTATCTAATCCGGAAACCTCCCACTGTCCTGTCAAATTCTCCTCCAAACCTAAAGAAGAATCAATCGGGATCACCCGAAGAGTAAACCAACTCATCAGTGGGAATCAGGATCCAACTCTCATCGCATGATAACGTGATGGAATGCATCCACGTTACTCATACTCCAGAAGGTATGCGCATACTCGGCAAGTTTCAGTTTCTTTAGAAACTCCTGATACAATTTTTGCCCCATGCTCTTATAACCTTGGCGTTAGGTCAAAATGTCATAAGTCACATGCCAAGTTCTACCCATCACTATCTTGTTAATTTGAACCCACCCGCACATGCCCTTGGCGTTAGGTCAAAATGGCAGAACGGCTGTCCCAAACTAACTCATCTATCTATGCAACAATTGAATACCCAGCAGCTACCAAACACTATGCCTTGGCGTTAGGTCAAAATACATAGCTTGAATACTACTGAATAACCAAAAGAAGTGACGGAGGGCTACGGCTGGTTTTTGGCGAAAAACCTTTAGCGTAGTGAACTTGATATCGCTGAAGGAACCTGATAGCTTTTTAAAATATAGTGGCGAAAACCTTTTGCTAAAGAGGTCACTCCCGGTAAAGGGATCTCGGCTCTTTCCTCGTGGAATGAGGTGCAGGATATTCCACTGAATACTGCTATGCAAAGCAACTTGTAATCGACTATAGTGCAGTTATTACGCTGACGCAAACTTCTGCCCAAGGGGTTAGTCCCGGTGAAGGGATATCAGCCCTTGCCCCGTCGAATGAGGTGCAGGATATTCCACTGAATACCGCTATGCATAACAAAAGAAAACGTCTTTGCAATAACACTTTTTAAATTGTTCCAACAACTGTATACAGGTTTGTTTTAACTTTGCGTTGATCAGAATCAACGCAGTCCCATCAATCAATCACACCAGAAAAGAACGAAAATAAAATGTACGTATATGCCATCCGCATTCGTCACTAGGTCCCGTCATCACCCGTTAGGTTACTTAACTAACGACAGAGCGGGGACTGGACTAGCGCGGGTGTAAAACATATACAACATCTAATAGTATATAAACCAATATACATAATCGCTCCAGGCGTGATAGTATGCAACATTACAGAAAAGTAATAAGCATCACAGAACAATACAGATATCTGGGATCCCCGAGTTTCACAGAGCCGCTGCTGAAACTCGACGTTCCCCTGTCGTGTGGATAGCCTGTGCAATGAAACCTAGACCCCTACGGGTGCGGCAAGTTACCCGCCAAAACCTGAAGCGAGGTAGTCCCCACAGCATAGTGAATGGAACACCCGGCACTTCACGGAATCCGGTAAATTGAGCACCCCTCCTTGGGTCAACCTGTACCCCCTACGAGTGCGGCGAATAGTCTGCCAATTCTGAAGTGGGGCCCCTCTGCCTCTCAAAGCCATGAGATGCGGACCCGTTGCTTTCCCGAACCCGGCTATCCGTGCACTCCGTCGCGGGGTAAAACCTAGTACAGTAATGAAAAATAGTACAATAGGTACATCGACCGCAACCTGGTCATGCCCCAAAAGAATATTATACAACAGGCAGTGACGGCAGTCCACAAGTTGGACGCTCGTCCCGTAATATCAAATGTACAAATAAACTCAAACTGTACTACCATTGCACACTGCTATCCACCACGACAAATCCGCAACATCACAGCACAACACAGAACATCAACGCGAATGTCACGTTCGCAAACCCGTCTAAAAGAACTATAGCAATTAAACGCGATTTACCGATCAAATGACATTCCCGGTCGGAGATATAATGTAAGCACTGTAAACTAACGTGTTTAAATTACGATCGACCAAAGACCAAATATCAAAAAGTGGGCCCCACTGCTTACTGGTAAACAGTAACAAAACCTGGGCCAAAACTGTATTAACCAGAAACCCCAAAATACAAAGAAGAACCCACAGAAAAAAATTGGGAGCACGTGCTCCTCACATGGCCGCGGAAGGGCGGCCAAACCATGGGTTTGGCCGCGCTTCCGCGGAAACTTGGAGGAGTCACGACCCCAAATTTTGTCGTGGGTCTTAAAAAACCCTGCTCGGATTTTTAAGATGTACAGAAATCAATTTTGACACCGTTTAAAATCAACAGAAACTGTCAAGTAAGGAAAATGCGATTTTGGCAGTTTTCGATTTTCGGTCGGATCGATGTTTTAAACGCGTTAGCACAAGTTAGTATAGCAAAATGGTGAGGCTCTGATACCACTGTAAGTCTACGCTAGCGCCCCGGCAGTCTACAGACGCCAAATGCGGAACAAAAACTTTTAAACTGGCGCTATCGTATACTTTAACCCGGATCTGCCATTATTGCTAAACTAACAAACTGTAAAGAGTGTAGGAATGTTATACCGAACGATCCGAGTCCTTCGTTCTTCAACCATCATCCCACGCTCCGTTGCGGCTGCTCCGATCTCGTCGATCTCCGATCTCCTCGTCGAAGTGGCACCACATGATCGGTTCTTTAAACGGGCTCCCGCCTCTGACTCGAGGCAACTCGATCGTCAAGTTTGCTAAAAGAGAAGACCAAGATTGATGTAGAGAATGAGTAGATGACTTTGTCTCGCTTCGTCCAAATCCGTGGACGATCGGTTAATGAAGTTGCCGTGGAAATCGGGTGATGGAATGAAATGAACTGTGAATTCCATACACCCCAAAACTATCATATCTTTTCTAACCGATGAAATCAACAACCATAAGAGAGAGAGAGGGGTCGGCCTCTTTATAGAATGAGGGAGGTGACCGTAGGAGAGGGGGGTAACCTTAAGTAAATATCATGTGTGAACACAAAACAAATATCTTGCTTAAATATCTTAAGCAAAACAAGAAAGTAATGAAATCAAAGCATGAGTCACAAAGCTTAGTCACAAATTCTAGAACCTTCTAGAACCATCTAGAAGCACGACTCACTCTCATCCAAGAAAAGATAAATCCGCCTTTAACCAAATGTTAAAAGACGGCTGATAGAAAACTGGAAACTGGCAACTTCCAAAAGTGATCCTGAAACGAATTTCAGGACAACCCCGAAACTGTATAAATATACCCGCATTTGTATTACGACCGAATACAAATGCAACTGAGACAAAGATATTATACCTACTCAATATAATACTCGGATCCGGCTTAAACCAAAGCCGACCAGTATCATCTGTCCGAAAATCGACACGTGCGTAAACGCACGTGCATTTTCCGAACCCTGCCATAAAACCATACGGCCTCTACAACGTTTCGCCCGAACTTGGAAAACTGTCTGTGGGGGACTCTAATGACTCGTCAGCACCCTGGCAGTGGGTTTAACCACAAACCGTCAGCGGCATTAGCTATGCGTAACGGCTGCCCATGGACTGACCTCAAGGGTGGCCGAGGAGCGAACTCAAGGGAGACCGATGAGCGAACTCCTCCGAAAAACCCTACTGAGCCTAACAGTGACAATGTATATACAGTCCGGTCCGTTCGTCAATGAGTATCGCATATCCGCCTAGGGGGCTAGTAACGTCAGACCCCCAAGAGCAGTATAAGTCATGTCGGAGTGAAGCCCAATAACACCCTGAGATACTACTGGAGTACCTACCAGTAAATCTCCTGCCACGGCCGTGGGCTTTGTGTAATGGCTCTCCTAGACACAGCACGATCTCGCCCCCAATACCGGGAGAGACGAATCCCCTGCCGATCCGCTCACGTGCCTCCATATGGCTCGGGACTGTACCCAAAAGCTACCTGTTTGCACGACTCCTTTGAGCCGTGGTAGGGTAGAAATCAAAGCACAGTGGGAACTCACACGAGACAAATGACGACCTCAGGTCGATGAACTAACCTGTACACATGTCACCAGGGAACTGCTATCTGACGGTAGATATAATACTGACTAGCAGATTCCCGGCGAGTCCTGTCCGGTGTACTCATAACCCAATGAGCACCTGTATACATCTTAGGTGATCCAACTGACACCAGTGGCTTGTGAGACCGGCCACCGCCCCTCGTCGGGGTCTCGACTGTACACACTAGTCTACTCCGGAGTATCGATGCCCTGTCTCGAAACTCCCACGACTAAGGACCACAATTAAGGATATGCATATAAACTACCCAACTCTCACGTATATGATCGCCATCATACTGTTGGTAGCAAAGCAAGATCCTAAGGGCTCTATCAAAGTGTAACATGCAATCAGTCACCTGAACATGTACACGATTGATAAAGGCAAACCAGATAGCATACTATCATCTCGAGTAAGACTGTGCTACCGGGATAGGTCCTCCGCAATCATTGCAATCACGTACCTGCGATCCAATAATTGACTATGAGGGCACTATCTCCAACATCCTCAGTACCGAGCATCATCATTAGCCCCCACTTTCGGACCGACCTCTTCATGGGTTGGGTCGAGAGTGGTCTGATCAGTCGCTTGGGCCAAGTTCTTATTTGAAGACCTCGTCGGCGCGGATTCCTAGGCAATTAGTCATATTTTTTCGACGACGTCAGCAGATCATGGGAGAGATCTTGTATTGAAGAGGAAGCACCGATACGGGCGTACGTTTGCCAAAACGCCAGGCTATGTGTCCAGCGCTGGTTGGCTGACATGACGGGCCGTCGGTGTCCTTTGCGCTTGAGGGGACACGCCCAATGTGTGTGCGACAGGTAGAACGATGACGGCCGTTGAATGCGAAGTGGTGTTTTGGCGGGAGACAATCGGCGCCGTAGCATGTGTCGCCGACTACTATAAATAGAGGTGGGATCCTCCTTAGGGTCCACACTTCGCCATAATTTCCTTAGCCCTTCGTGTGTTAGCTCGGTGCTCTTCCCCTTAGATCGGATTTCTTGCGTCCTTTCCTCGGTAGACTCCTTCCTTTGCTCAGGTTAGATGTCTTCCTCTCGGGAGTCTGTAGAAATAGTTCAGGTAGAGTCTAGGGAGTCTTCTGCAGCTTTCTCTTCTGCTTCTTCCTCTTCCTCGTCTGAGTCGGAATCCCCCCGGGAAGTTAGGGTTATTCATGCTTCCTGGGGTTAAGCGACAGGGACGGTCCCCAGAGCGGGTGTCAAGAGTGTTCGTGACGTGCCTTCCCTCTTGAGGCATGCGGACGAGCTCGCCACCATCCGAGCTCGCTTCTACATTCCCCTCGGCTATTCGCTTCGCTTGGCCGGGGAGGGAAAGAAGGCAGACCAGGTACGGGGTAAGGAGATTGCCTTGTACTTGGAGGCCTTTTGGGCTGGCATGCGTCTGCCCTTCTCCCCCGAGGTAAGTGCGGCGTTATTTTGCTTCCAATTAGCCCCGGGCTAGTTAGTGTCAAACTCGTGGAGGATTCTTCTCGGGTTCCTGGTTCGGTTGAGGCTGCAGGAGATCCCTTTCAGCCTGAATGTTCTCGTTTTCTCCCTCTGCTACAAAAATCACCCCGGCACTGATAAGGACGGGCCTAGCTGGGTATATATTTCTTTTTGGAAACACAGAGGAGGGGCGGCCGGGTCGGGGGTCGTAGCAGTGCCTTCTTCCATTCATGAATGGAAGGAGAAGTTATTGTTCGTCTGGCCACCTGCGGGTGAGGATTGGCCTGTGCCTGTCAAGTGGCACAGGGCCACCTTCCCTCGGGTGAGGCGGTCGAATGATCCCGATGCGGTGGCGGTGTCGGGGTGGGAGCCCGTCCAACGGGCCGATGTATTGCTTTCTGAGCAGGCCCTCAGTTGGGCCGGGCTCAACCCCGCTCAGTTTGCGGGTAAGTTGGGAGTTTAGGCGACCCGTTTAGACTTGTGCATTCTTCTATTTTTTCTGGCGTTGCTAACTTCTTCTTTGTATTTTCGCTTCTTTTTGCAGAGCCGATGGACCAATCAAAGTTCCGGGCTGCCCTGGCCGAGAAGAAAGGGAGGAAGGCCGGAAGCGCCGGCCCGTCACGCCCCGCTGCGAGTCCGGGGCCGTCGGTTGCCGATCCTACCAGGCGCTCCAGCATGCCCCGGGCCTTGGGGGCTGGCCACGTGCAGAGCCGCAAACACACTCGGGGGAAGGAACCCCGGATCTTGGAGGTGGGAGACGAGGAAGATGTTCCCGTGCCCCTCTTCAATAAGCACTATAGGACGGTTCCCCGTACCCCAGCCTCTTCAATCTTCGTGGACGAAAGGGATCTTCGCTTCGAGATGCCATCAGGGCTTTCTATCGCCGACAGCCTGCTCTCGAAAATGGAAAGGTCAGCTGGGGGAAAAATTCCCCGGGTGACCCTCAGGGCCCAAATGGCGGCCATAGCCCAGGAGGCCGTGCAGGTCAGTGTTCGACTCCTGCTTGGGTTTTTATTAAGTACTTTTTTCACAATATCGGGTGCCCCCCTTTTCTTTCTAACCCCTCCTTTTGTTTTCCTCAGGTCCTCCAGCACTGCGCCCTCGTCGTCAGCATGGAGGACAAGGAAATTGCCCCGGGGATCCAGATCACTGGCGAGTACACCTCACTGGAGGAGGGCTTTAGCCGGGAGCTGCGCGAGGCGAAGGAGAGGATCGCCATCCTCGAAGACCGGGTGGCGGCTGAGGATCGGGTGAACTCCAACTGCCAGGAAACCATCCGGGTTATGATGGAGTCCAACAAGGCCGTCGAGGCCAAGTTGAAGGATGCCAGGGTGCTCGCCGCCACCCTGAAGAAGACCCGGGACACTCTCAAGAGGGAGAACGAGGCGATGAAGGAAGCGGTGAGGCGCACCGACCTCCGGGCTGCGAAGGCGGTGGAGACCTACAGAACGTCGGATTAGTTCTACGCCTACCTCGCCGAAGCCTCGACCCTCGTCTGGCATGATGCCCTTGACGCTGTCAATGCGCTAATGCCGGAGTTTCCCGATGCTAAGCTCCGGTTCGAGTACCCCCTCGAGGGTGAGGGGAAGGGGGATGCCACCGGAAGCGTCGTTGGGGGGAAGGCCCCCGGTGGGGGCATCGGGGAGAAGGCGGTCACCCCGGCTCTCGAGGTGGCTGTGGAGAAGGTCGAGGTCCTTCCCGGCCCTAAGGCCTAAGTCTCCCTGCCCTTTCCTTTTTGTATATTTTTGTTTTCGTTTTGGGATTTCGTAGGCCTTCGGGCGATTTTGTAAGGCTGAGGAGCCCAGAATACCTTTGTAAAGACTTTGAGTTGTGAATAAAGCCTTTTGCAGAAATTTTGTTTGTAGTAATGTTCCAATTTGTGGTAATGTCTCATTTTTCTCGCCTGATGAATGTCTCTTCGGCGGCCGGTCCTTTAGTTGGCGATCACGCGTCGGGTTAAATCCAGTCATTTGTCAAGTGTGCAAAGACCGGTGTAAGGTCGGCGTCTTTATGGCCCCAAAGTCGAGGTGGCAATCGCTCGTTGAAGATAAGTCGAGTACGACCGGCATACACTGCTTTTAAGATTGGTCGGCGACACCAAGATTGAGGTATGACCCTCAGCATAGACGGGCCAGGAGTTACCCACTAAGGATGGACCGAGCAGGGAAGCTGCTCGGTGGCCTCTAAACAAGGGCTTCGATCCTTAGCGTCGGTTGGTAGTGGACTACTAGCCATGGATGGACCGAGCAAGGTAGCTGTTCGGTTGCCTCTCGGCGAGGGCTTTGATCTTTAGCGAGATGGATAAGAAGTTACCAGCCATGGATGGACCGAGCAGGGTAGCTGCTCGGTTGCCTTTTGGCGAAGGGTTTGATCCTTAGTGTAGATGGATAAGAAGTTACCCGCTAAGGATAGACCGAGCAGGGTAGCTGCTCGGTTGCCTTTTGGCGAGGGCTTTCATCCTTAGCGTAGATGGGTAAGAAATTACTCTCTAATGATAGACCGAGCAGGGTAGCTACTCGGTTGCCTCTTGGCGAGGGCTTTGATCCTTGGCGTCGGTGGATAGTGAACTACCATCCATGGATGGACCGAGCAGGGTAGCCGCTCGGTTACCTCTTGGCAAGGGCTTTGATCCTTAGCGTAGATGGGTAAGAAGTTACCCGCTAAGGATAGACCGAGCAGGGTAGCTGTTCGGTTGCTTCTTGGAGAGGGCTTTGATCCTTGGCGTCGGTGGGTAGTGAACTACTAGCCATGGATGGACCGAGCAGGGTAGCTGCTCGGTTGCCTCTTGGCAAGGGCTTTGATCCTTGGCATCGGTGGGTAGCAAACTACCAGCCATGGATGGACCGAGCAGGGTAGCTGCTCGGTTGCCTCTTGGAGAGGGCTCTGGTCCTTAGCGTAGATGGGTAAGAAGTTACCCACTAAGGATAGACCGAGCAGGATAGCTGCTCGATTGCCTCTTGGCGAGGGCTTTGATCGTTGGCGTCTGTGGGTAGCGAACTACCAGCCATGGATGGACCGAGCAGGGTAGCTGCTCGGTTTCCTCTTGGCAAGGGCTTTGATCCTTAGCGTAGATGGGTAAGAAGTTACCCGCTAAGGATAGACCAAGCATGCTAGCTGCTCGGTTGCCTCTTGGCGATGGCTTTGATCCTTGGCGTCGGTGGGCAGCGAACTACCAGCCATGGAAGGACCGAGCAGGGTAGCTGCTCGATTGCCTTTTGGAGAGGGCTTTGATCCTTAGCGTAGATGGGTAAGAAGTTACCCGCTAAGGATAGACCGAGCAAGGTAGCTGCTCGGTTGCCTCTTGGCGAGGGCTTTGATCCTTGGCGTCGGTGGGTAGGGAACTACCAGCCATGGATAGACTGAGCAGGGTAGCTGCTCGGTTGCTTCTTAGCGAGGGCTTTGATTTTTAGCATAGATGGGTAAGAAGTTACCCGCTAAGGACAGACCGAGCAGGGTAGCTGCTCGGTTACCTCTTGGCGAGGGCTTTGATCCTTTGCGTCGGTGGGTAGCAAACTACCAGCCATGGATGGACCGAGCAGGGTAGCTGCTTGGTGTTGCGAGGCTCTACCCCACCTTCCGAGATGTGTGAATATCGGGAAGAGTGACAGTCGCGTGCGGCACGTAGCAGAAACGCGTAGGGGAGGCGAAGCATTTGAAGATCTGCGTCGCTCCGACTTTGATTCGCTGAGAAGTACGGGATATCCACCGTATGGCGGTACAGTATTGGAAGGACTGAGCGAATCCTTGGATTCGCGCCCATGCGTGCGCAAATCTGGACTCTAAGGGGCGCTGTGGAGGCTATAAAATAGAGAGGGTGTGTTGTTCATTCCTATCTTTGCGCCCCGAAACATAAGAATGGACAATTCCCTTTCACCATCCCCGATATCATTTCTTTCGAAGATGTATAATTGTACGACCAGCTGAGCTCCGAGGAGACGCTTCGGGCGGTGGTTCGGTGCGTGGAGGACCATTTTGGCCGACTGCTTCCCCGGCGATCACCCCTGCTTCAGCTGCTGACGTACTTGATTTGGAGGGCGTCGCCCGGGCTGCACAACCCCTTGTCCGAGCAACTGAAGGACGGGGCGGTTGGCAAGTTAAGATCGCTATGCCGTTTTGGCCTGATCTCGAAGAGTCGACGCGATCGCTCTGTGACCCTCGTCCTCGAGTGTTACTAACTGAGGCACCTCGCCGATGGGTGCCCGGCTGGAGAGTCCTCCGGCCCGTCCGTGGTGTCGAGGGTCCGCGGGCAGCACTAGAAGCAGAGGTCCGAGACGGCAAGGGCTCGGCTGGCGGCAATTTCTATGGAGTATCACAGGCAATGCTTCCCGCACCCCTTCTCCCATTGTTGTAATTTCCACTTTTATGTAAGGCTGAGGAGCCTATAATACCTTTTGATGCATGAATAAAGTTCTCTTTTTTATGAAGTCCTATTGTTTCTTTTTTGTCTTTTGAGTTCATATGAGTATGTCAGCGAGACGGAATCCGTGAGCTTCGAACCGAGGAAGAGTGAAACACGTAGGGGAAGTTCCTTCTTATTATATATAAAAAAAACTTAGCAAAATTACATCGCTTCGTAAAAGGAGAGACATGTATTCATAGGCATGCTTTTTAAATGTACAACTTGAGCTTCTTGTAAGGCCGCGGAAATTTGCGACCTGTTGATTCTTGTAAGCGGTAGGCCCTGCCAGGCAGGACCTCGGAGACGAGGAAAGGGTCGTCCCACTTCGCAGAAAACTTGTGCAGCTTGCCTTGATCAACGAATTCATTCTGCCTTCGGACCAAGTCCCCGGCCTTAAAAGTGCGATGCTTGACTCGCGCGTTGTAGTAGCGGGCAGTTTGCTGTTGGTAAGCGGCGGCTCTGATCTGTGCCCGGTCCCGCTTCTCCAGCAAGACGTCCAAATTAATCCTGAGGGCTGAAGTATTTTCTTCGTCGTCGAGGTGCTTGACCCTGTAACTAGGCAGTTCGATCTCAGCTGGGACCATCGCCTCGGTACCGTAGCAGAGGCTGAAGGGGGTCTCCCCGTTGGCGGTCTTCTTCGATGTGCACAAGGCCCATAAGACCCGAGGAAATTCGTTGACCCAACCGCCCTGTCGCCCTTCAAGGTAAGCTCATAGTCCTCGAATGGTGTCCCTGTTAGCGACCTCGGATTTCCCATTGCACTGGGGGTGCGCGAAGGTGGCAAACTTCATCAGTATATGGAATTCGCTGCAGAATTCTTTAACTCTTTCGTTCTCGAAATTCATCCCGTAGTCGGTGATGATACACCTCGGGATCCCAAACCGGAATATTACGTTGTTCTGCAGGAACTTGATGGTCGTGATAGCGTCCGGTTTTCTGATGGGGATGGCCTCGATCCACTTCGTAAAGTAGTTCACCGCGACAAGGATGTACTTATGCCCACTCGTACCTATAGGGAGTTGGCCTATCATGCCCATTCCCCACTGGGCAAACTGCCATGGGGAGGTCAGGGAAGTAAGCTTGGTAGCCGAAAAGCGGGGTATGCTGCCATGGAGTTGGCAACTCTTGCACCTTCTGACGAGCTTCCGAGCGTCATGATAAATGGTCGACCAGTAGTACTCTTGGAGGAGCGTCTTCTGGACTAAGGTGCGGGCCCCTTGGTGTGCTCCGCCGACCCCTTCATAGACCTCACAGAGGACATAGTCGGCTTTATAGGGGTCGACGCACCGAAGCAGGGGTTGTGTGAAGGATTTCTTGTAGAAGTTCCCATTGCTCCATACAAAATGACGAGATTGGGCTCAGAGGGGCCGGGCCTCCCCACGATCTCCGGGGAGCATACCCTCCTTCAGGAATTCGACGATGGGATTCCTCCAATCTCGTTCCTCTTCCCGGGCCATGTAAACTTGGAACGATGTCGCTCCGACTTCCATGCCGGGCCGCGGCAGGACCTCGAAAGGGATATTTCTCTTGTTGTTGTCCGAGTAAGAGGAAGCTAGCTTGCTCAGAGCGTCGGCCTGGGCGTTTAGGTATCGGGGGATCTTCTCCACTTGAACTTCATTGAAGCCCTTTCGCAGCCTTCTTACCTCGGGTAAGTACTTCACCATCAGGGGCTCCCGTGCTTCGAAATGGCCGATCACTTGGCCGACGACCAGAGCGAAGTCGCTACGGATTAGGATCGTCTTCAGCCCCACTCCGGAGGCGATCCGCAGTCCGGCGAGCAGAGCCTCGTACTCAGCCGCGTTGTTTGAGGCTTTGAATCCGAGCTTCAAAGAATATTCCATCTCTTCTTCATTCGGGCCCCGGATGATGAGTCCGGCACCACAGCATTCCTCGGTTGATGACCCATCGACGTAAAGGACCCAATCGGGAACAGAGTCGGCCCTCTCTTCGAACAAGGGTTGGGATCCGGGGACCGGCATGGGAACCGTCTCCTTGATGGGGATTGTTTCCTGATTTAAAATCAGGAAAGCTTCTGTGAAGAGCTTCGAAAAGGGGGCCACGTGCTTACACGTGACCAGCAGTCACGTGTTGACACGTGACCTATAAAGTACAGAAAAGGGGGCACAATGATTCGCTGAACAAAGTCAAGAAAAAGAGCTTCAGAAGAGGTCACGTGCTCCCACGTGACCAGGGTCACGTGTCGACACGTGACGTTCAAAGTAGCAAACTCGCTCTCCAATTGAACCAAGGAAAGAAGTGCCAGACAGGGGTCACGTGCTCACACGTGACCAAGAGTCACGTGGTAGCACGTGACGTTTAAGCAACGATCAGAAGACAGCGCAAAAGAAAGGAAAATGCTCATTCCAAAGGGGGTCACGTGCTCACACGTGACCATGGGTCACGTGGTCACACGTGACCGGCTTTCAAAGCCCTTTTTGTCAACAGAATTAAATTCTGAGAGAAATGCAAATCTTTCCAAAGGAACGCAACTATATGCATCCAATCAAATTAAAGATTCAGAGGTCATTTATTTATGGAAAATCTCGGGTTTGGAAAGATTTCCCCCTTAAATCTAACCAAAATAACAAGGGAGAATCTCTGGATTTGAAATCCAACGGTGAATAAAATTCACCTAATAATCCAAAGGTCCAGAACGAATGAAAGATGCAAATCAGATCTCTCAACGAAGATTCGTCAAAAACCAACTGATTCAGCTGATTCTCCTATAAATAGGAACCAAGAGACACAAAAAAAGGATACATGGGAAGAGAAGAAAAGAAAGAAAAAAGGAGGAGAGCTTTGATATTTTGAAAAGACTCGGATCTTCTGCAAAAACCCTAGGTAAGAAAGGGAAAGCTTTTTGAGAGAAAGAGAATTTAATTCTCAACAGAGTTTGACTCTGATACATAAAACAGAAGAGTAGATTTCTTCTCTCTTTGATAGAGGGTCTGCAAAGTGCACATCTCCCCTTAAGGTTGAGAATTTAATTCTCAATGGGTCGAGATCATGCCATGCAGATCCAAAACATAGAGAAAGAATGCAAGCATGAGAATTTAACTCTCACAGAATTATAGGAATTTAATTCCTTTAGAATAAAATTAGGGCTCGACCCTGTATCATGGGAATTTAATTCCTTCAAAATAAAAGAAGCAGGGTTTAACCCTAATTGAGAACATAGTTCTGTTGAAACAGCAGGAATTTAATTCCCTTAATCATAATTCTTTAAAAACGGGAAGTTTAGTTAGGGTTTAACCCTGTTCAGTTCTTCGCATAAACGAGGAATTTAATTCCCACAGAAAATCTAGAGTTAAACTTTATTCCAGAATACAAGTCTTCAAAAGGAAATAGGAATTTAATTCCTCTAAGATTTAAAGTTCGGGGAATTTAATTCCTGAAAAAAAAGAGTAACAGATCCTCTAAAAACTACATAGAGGCAGGGTCACGTGCTACCACGGGACCCCCCAAAACCCCTACAGAAAGCCCCTTTGAGGCAGCACCCCACGTGACCCACGTGACCCTCAGCAGAAGCCTTAACACAAAGGCATTTGAATGCCCATCACGTGATGGCACGTGATGCTCTGAAAGACGCGATAGTTTCAGCAGAACAAATGAAGGGAAGGCGCTCTCACATGCTGCCACGTGACCCTTCCTGCCTTAGTGTTTAACACTAAAATTAAAACTCTCGAGCCCAGTGTTAAAACACTGTCGGGCCTTAGCATTCAATGCTGATTAAAAAAGCCTTATTTGCAGTGTTCAACACTGATTTGTTTTAGTGTTTAACACTAATTTGAAAAAGCCTTATTGCTGGTGTTTAACACCAATTATCTCTTAATGTTGAACACTAACTTGTCAACCGAGATGTCATTCCCAGTATTCAACGCTGATTGCTCTGAAGTGTTTAACACCAGGCTTAGGCCCAATAGGCTAAAGGGATAGAGGCAAGCCTCTCCTGATTGGACTTAGCCCAAGCTGGCCATAAGTCCTCAATTCGTGATTAACTGGGCCAATGGGCTCATAACATAATTGATCAGTCTTGACCCAAATTGGGCCAGGGACTATTTAATCCACCGCGGTTCTAGGGTACATCTCTTCACTCCTTTGATACTTGGCATTGTAATCCCTCAATGTCTTCAAAGAGGTGACGGGTCCCGAAGACCACTCATGATATGGACTGTGGGGTCCTTAAACCCACGCATCATGCAAAATTCCTGGTTACGTGGAACGCGGATAACGTCACTCTTTGACCCCGTGGAAAACGTCCAGAGCGGATCCTGGTCCTCGCAGAGCACGGCAGTGAACCCGTGTGAAGCATCCAGAGCGGAGCCTGGTCCTCGCCTAGCACGGCAGTGAACCCGTGTGAAGCATCCAGAGCACAAAACGGACTGTGGAGTCCTTAAACCCATGGACTATGACGTCCTTAACCTCGACCGAGATGTCTTTAAACTACCAATGGACCGCAATGTCCTTAAACTACCAATGGACCGCAATGTCCTTAAAAACTACCCATGGACCGCAATGTCCTTAAACTACCCATGGACCGCGATGTCCTTAAACTAGAACAATAGAGCCCCTATATGCTCTTTTGTCGGATCTAAACGGTCCCGTTTAAGTTGATCTTAGCCTCAAAGATGGCTAACGCGTCCTTAAACCTTCAAGCAGACTGGACTATGAATCCCCCTAATTAACTCTGGCTCGAGGGTACATCTCTGAACTCCTCTGACATCCGTCGTTGAAATCCCTCAACGTCGTCAGAGAGGTGACGGGTCCCGACGGCCACATAGACGATGGACCGCCACGTCCCTAAACTGGAACATTAGAGTCCAAACACTCCTCTGTAGGATCTAAACGATCCCGTTGAGTTGATCTTAGTCACAAAGTTAGACTAACGTATCCTTAACAAACGTTTGAGTTGATCTTAGCCTCAAGTATGGCTGACGTATCCTCAAACCAAACCCCCAAACCCAAATTTAAGATAATGCGGATTTGGACTAGTCCATGCCCTACGGGCGACGACATAACTCAGTCTCCGTAAACGATCCACGGGCAATGAAACATAAAACAAGAACACACGACACGAAGTGACCATCTGGAGAAGGAGAAAGTTGTTACCGCAAAGCGGTAGCGTAATTAACTGCAGGGGCTTGCGCCTGCAGGGAAGAGCGTCCCCACAATCAAAAACCCCTCAAACGAGGGGGAATCTGACGAAGTCTGCTACATCGGACGCATCCATCTAGACCTCCGATACATGGTGCCAAGGATCAAATTGGCATCTTCGGAGAGGTGGACGGATAGCACCAATTAGCATCTGCCCCGAATTTCAGGCGAGACGGCCCCTACGTCCCGCGTGTCCGTTCGGAGGGGAACAGATTCTGGCACGCCCGGTGGGACATTTTCCTCTTTCCACTCCACACTTCGTGTGTCGTGATTCGCGAACCAATCGCGGTTCGCTAACAGTTGCCCTTGGGTTTCAAGATACTAAGAATTGGCGCCTTGCCTATTGCAGAAAACAAAGGATCGATGGCTGCTACCTCCGCGAAATCCTCCAACTGCTCAAGCTGCAATTGCGACCAACGCTTTGCCTCGCCGGGAGGTATAGCCTATGGACCCCAAGCTGCTTCGTTGTTCACAATGCCGGCGGACCAGGTGACTCAGGCCACTACCGGATTGTTCTTTGGGACTATGCTCCCCTCATCAAGCTTCGTGGCGCCGGTGCTGACAAAGGAAACTCTCAGGAAGTCGGTCTTTGATCGTCTTACCCCTGCCGCGGTTCCTCTCAACGAGTCGCCCAACGTTAACGCCTCGGTCTTCTCTAGATTGGGCCAGAAATCTTGCGAACTCATCATGGGGCCTACAATCCCAGAGAAGACTGCTTCTAAGAAAGCGGCCGCTCCTGCCTCCGAAATCGCCAAGGCGGTTTCCCCAGTCAAGAAATCGATCTTCACGAGATTAACAGCTTCGACTCCCGCTCCCGCTGCACAAAGGACATCGGTCTTTGACAGGCTAACACCAACAACGACCCCCCACCCACACAGGGGGCAAGATGAAACCATTCTTATATCTGACTCTACGCCGTCTGCTCGACGCGCTCGACGTCGTCATTGGCGCCGAATAAGGAAGGCTGGGGGCAACTCACCCTCTGGATTGACTCCACCAGCCCCGGCGGTAGAAGTTAATGCTGCTGTTCCAACTGGGAACAGCTTCGAAATGTTAAATAAGGTGCGAAGGAATTCCCCTACCGCAGTGCTGAAGAGGTCTCCTCCCCCATCAGAAAAGGTTGTGGAAATAGAATCAGAACAGCCCCGATCTCCTCAACGGCTGTCTTCCAAAATCTATAAGGTTTGGCGGCGGGCCCGAGACTCAATCATCGATCCAAACTTCTCCCGCCAGCATAAGAAGCTGAAGATCCAACCGAAAGCTGGTCACCAGGCGAAACCCCAAAAGGCTGTTTGGACGCCCACCTCGACGGCCCCCTCAACCTCCATGGCTCATAAAAGGAGGGAGCCCGAGAAGATCCCTCAACGTGCAACGACGGCTAAAAGCAACAAGCCCGGACACCCTAAGTCTGGGGGCATGATGGTCCACACCGTATACATGGCCTCTGGAAAGGAGGAGAGCCGCACTTCTACAGGCCACCGACCGCTAACCCGATCCGTAACGAAATCCCAGGAGCAGCAACAAAAGCTCCAAGAAATGATGAATGCTATGGCCGCGCTCACCGGGCCAAAGGAAAACCCAGAAGCGTCCTCAGACGCACGCCGGGAGGAAGAAACCGACGCTGAATTCCTTCGCCGGACACTGGAGAAAAGGGACAAAGAGGCTGCTGAACAAGCGGCCAACATACAACGTATGGGCCTTCTCTTTCAAGATGTGATAGGAATGATGATCCAACAGGACTTACCCGCCGAAGATCCTCCGATTGTTCTTGAAGACGACCGAGGAGAGACGTCAAATCCACCACCAGCCTTCTCAACGGCCAAGGAGGAGACGATCTCTAAGGCTGACTTGGCTGACTACATAGCCCAGCAAATCCGAGTTCATCATGCGACTGAGGCAGCTGGTCAAGTCGTGAAAACAGGGCGACCGTATCCAAGCTGGTACGATCAAATCAAATATCCGCAAGGCTACGATACCGAAATTCCATGTGTATAAGGGGACCGGCAATCCTCATCAACACGTCGCCCAGTTCCGGGCCCTCTGCGGTAACACCGGCGGTGACGATAAACTGTTACTCCGTCAGTTCGTTGGCAGCTTATCAGAAACAGCGTTCGAATGGTATTCGGAACTCCCGAACGATTCCATCAAAACGTTCGCTGAAATGGAGTTGTTGTTCACTCAGCGGTTCGCAAGTGCCAGCGAGCGCACTCCAATTACTGCTTTGATTAACGCCAGGGTAAAGCCAGGCGAAACCTGGGTCCAGTACGCTATACGCTGGCGGAATTTGTGGTCGAGATGCGAGCAACGCATTGAGGAAGCACCCGCAGTGGGTATGTTCGTGGGAACCCTAGACCCCCACGCAACTATCTCCCAGTTTATGATGTTCTTTAAGCCAACCACATTCCAGGCTTTGATCGACAAGTTGGCTCAGATGGACCAGATGGGTCATAGACCACCTGCCCCGAAGCCAGAACCTCGGAATGACAAGGGTAAAGGAAGGGCGACTTTTGTCGCGAACGCCCAACAGCAGCCTGACGCCCCGAAATCGGCAGATCAATTGGAAGAAAGACGCCGATATTATAACGAAAAGATGAAGCGTCCCTACTCGTTCCCACGAGACAAGACGAGACGGTTATTTGAGCTGGCAATACGCAACAGACTTATTAACCTCCCGAATCCAAGGCGACCGCCACAACCCACCGAGGTGAATAACCCCAACTATTGCCCTTACCATCAGACGGTAAGCCATCCGATTGAAGATTGCTTCGTCTTCAAAGGATGGATCAAAGATCAATACCTCCAGGGGAAGTTTGTACTGTCCGAAAAGTGGAAGGTGAACCCGCCACAACCACATACTCCTAAAAAGGCAGACACACCGGGGGCAACCTGCTTCTTTATCGAAGAAGTTCCATGGGAGGTCGTGCTATCAACGAAGACCAAAAGGATGCTGAGAGACCTTCATGCGTGCCCTGCAATCGAATGGAAGGACCCCCTTGAACCTCGAATTATAGAAGGAGCAGTGAAGCCCCGCGCAACTACGAAGACTGCTGATAAGGGCCCAAATACTCACACCCAGCCGTCAAAAGCTTCGAAGAAAAAGAAGAAGAAATCCAAGAAGCCCGCGAAGCTTGGAGACGAGCGCACGAACTTGCAGAAGCAAATCGACGCGCTGGAAGAATATAATCAGAAGGCGCGAACTCCTGTCACACTGCAAGAGTTCCTCAGCCACATCTTTCAAGAGGACGATGATGGAGAGAACTCGTCGGATGAATCCGAGGGATATGCGGCAAGTTGCAACGTGATCTCCCACTCGTTTACCGATGATGAGAAAACTCCTAGCACTAAGAAGCTGAAGGCGGAGCCCGAACCAGAGCGTGCGAGGCTGACAACTGATATGATCAATGCCTTCCTAGACGAGATTCGTCTAAAAAGTAAAGCAGATCAGGAGCGTGAGATGGCAGCATCAGGAGGAACCAAATGCGGGCGACTGAACGAAGGAGTTGAACTACCCCTGCCAGAGCGAAAGGCATCCGAGATGGACAAGAAGATATTCAAGACGAGGAAAAGGTTCGCCAAAGCCATGTCAATGGGAATGAGGCTACCACCCTCGGAAGGAAACACACACAATGGGGCGGAGAAACACCCCGATTACTGCGCATATCATCGGAAAGTCTCACACCCCACAGAGGAGTGCGACGCCTTTAAGATATGGTGGCAAGGATATGTTGCTCGTCGGCAACATTTCAAACGCATGAAACGCAAGAGCCGTCGGGAGCAAAGAAGCACTGTTGATGGGCCCAACAGAATTACTGGCAACTGCTATATGGCTCATACCGAGGGGTCGCAAGTCCTCACCTTTGGGAGCGACTCTGATGAAGAAGTGACTCTGGGCCCTCTCTTTGAAGAATCCGCGCTAGGGAAAGATGAGGAATCAGAAGCCTGCGGAAACACTCAGCTGCGCAATCGCACACTCCCGGAAAAGAATCTCGGGCCTACGAACAGAAAAGATAAGGGAAAGGAAAAGGTCACTGAAGATATCACTTTGGATGACCAAGTCGCGAAGGAACTGGCGACTAAAGACCTTCCTAGGAGGAGTAAAGTGGACTATAACATCCTCGCGCATCTAAGGAAGCTACCTTCTCAGCTTAGCATTCTCGACGCCCTCCTATTATCAAAAGAAGCACGGGACTCACTAATTAAGGCACTACAAGAACCTGAGCAATTCCAAGCCTTTCTCGCCACTGAAAAGATGAAGGACGAACTGGAAGAAGTGCATACGGCCGACGTCACTTTCGGTGATGAAGACCTCCTTCTCGGGACGTGCGACCATAACCGTCCCCTATATGTCTCTGGGTACTGCCATGACATCAAGATTGGCAAGATCCTGGTGGATAATGGATCCTCCGTCAATCTCCTTAATGTTCGGGTGTTGAAGGAAATCTGCATGAGTGTGCAACATCTCGCTCGGGACAAAATTACTATCTCCGGTTTCGACTCACAATCGTCACGGACTCTCGGGTCCGTGATACTAACGTTACGCTTCGGGCTTCTCGTCACAGACATCAAATTCCATGTCATTGACGCCAAGACCTGTTACAATGCCTTGCTCGGCCGTCCTTGGTTACACGAGTACAACATCGTCCCTTCTACACAACATCAGTGTATGAAGTACTTTAAAGATGGTTTCGAGTATACTGTAACGGGTGAGCTGAACCCATTTTCCGTGAACGAAGTCCGCAAATACGAGGATGCGAAATACTTTTTGCCAGACTTTGAAGATACAGAAAGGTGTCACGACTCGGAGAACAAGGCCGCCGCCACCATCCCTGTTTTCGGAAGCGATACCGAAGAAGAAGAAGAGATAGTTTATACGGGGCCATCTCAACGCAACAACCGGAGGACGCCCACCCCCATACTGGTCTTCGGAAGTGATTCGGAAGATGAGGTCAATGCCGTATTCTCCAATCGGCTTTCAATGCAAGCACCTCCTGGCGATGACCATAACTTGCAAATCACCATGGTACCGCGAGAACACTACAAGGACCTCGACACGCTTCAAGCTCACAGTGTGCAAGAGCTGCAAACGTTTTGCGTCCCCCCCCAGGCGAAAGGGTGAGAAGATGATCCTATTCTATCGATCCTCAGAGTCGAAAGTAGAGAAAGAGATCTGGCACGGCGTAGATGCTACATGCGACAGACTCCAGCCCATCCGTCTGCCCAGATACTATACAAATGGATTAAAGAAGCTATTGAAGCGCCAAGGGGTACCCTTAAAACAAACTGTTCAACAGGCTCGGTTCTACAACAGGATTTGGGATGTCCCTGGAACCCAACGCAAATTGCCTAATGGGAAAATGGAGACACTCGGGCTTGGATACGCGAGAACCGGAAAACGAGAACGGGCTCATAACAGCTACGCTATATATACCTTTGATGAAGAGGAGGACGCCCTGTCAGGAGATGCCAACCCCTCATCAAAACCAGACCACGCGATTGAGGCGCCAAGTCCGTCATTTCTAGAACGAATGGACAAGCCTATCAAGAAAGTGGGTCAGAAAGGTCGGGAAGACCCCAACCACGAAATGGCCATCTACGAGAAGGCCATGACGCAACGTCTATTTCAACAGGCTGCGAAAGGCAAGAATGCTCATCCTTGTCAACCCATCATGCGAAAGGCCCGATGCGGAGACGGAAATAAGTCGAGAAGCGGAAAAAAGAGCCGACAACAACGACGCAGGATTAGAGGGTTACGCAATCGGGTATTGCACAGCTCGGATTCGTCCTTCATAGAAAAGATGAGTCGAGCGTACTCCTTCCCCCGAGACAAGACGGAAAGGTTACTCAAGCTCGCCCTAAAACATCAGATGATCGCGCTTCCGGAGTTTAGACACCCTGAGCAAGCTAATAAGGCCTCTCGCTCGGGTTATTGCTCTTATCACCGAGCCGCAGGACATCCTACCGAAGACTGCTTCACCTTCAAGAACTGGGTCGAGGACCAGTACCGACGGGGCAGATTCGCTTTATCCAACAGCTGGAGGGTAACGCCGCCACGAAAGCACGAGCCCAAGGCCGCAAGAGCAGAGCCGGATCCGCCTCGGCCCCGGGAGTGGATTCGCACCTGTTATACGATCACGATAGACAACCCTCCCCGGTGCTTCGAAAACAGCGATGATGAGGTTATCTCAGAATTCCCGCCCGCTCCGAAAGAACTGGAAGACGGTATACATACTACCGCAGATAACCTCAGAAAGATTGAGTTGGGATCGGCAGAGGACCCGCGACCAACATTTGTCAGCGAGCTACTCTCTGAAGAAAGGGTGGCCGCGTTAAAGAACGTGCTTCTACGGCATAAAGATTGCTTCGCGTGGAACTACTCCGAGATGCCAGGTTTAGATCCGGAGGTCGCTGTGCATAAATTAGCAATATCCCCAGATATCAAGCCAGTCAAGCAGGCGCCAAGAAGGATGCGACTCGAGCTTGAGATGAGCATCAACGCCGAAGTCAAGAAACTGACCGATTCTGGATTTATCCAAGAAGTCCAATATCCCGATTGGATCGCCAATATCGTCCCGGTGATGAAGAAGAATGGGACGGTGCGTATATGCGTGGATTTCAGGGATCTCAACAAAGCCTGTCCAAAGGATGATTTCCCGGTGCCGGTAACCGAGCTAATGATAGATAACACGTCCACTCACGAGATCTTCTCCTTTATGGACGGTTCCTCAGGATACAATCAGATAAAAATGCATCCCGAAGACCAGAAGCACACCGCTTTCCGGACCCCTTTGGGTGTATTTTGCTACAGGGTTATGCCCTTCGGTCTAAAGAACGCCGGCGCTACCTATCAAAGGGCCATGACAAAGATCTTCGACGACCTCATACATGACATCGTCGAGTGCTATATCGACGACCTCGTAGTAAAGAGTATGTCATACGAAGATCACTTAAAGCATCTAGAGACTGTATTTCAACGCCTTCGGCAATATAATTTGAAGATGAATCCCCTCAAATGCGCGTTTGGAGTCTCCTCGGGAAAATTCCTGGGATTCGTCATCCGACACCGAGGTATTGAGATAGATCCGTCAAAGATTAAAGCGATCATGGAAATGCCTCCACCAAGAACCCTCAAACAGTTGCGGTCTCTCTAAGGGAAGCTCGCATACATCCGGCGATTTATCGCAAATCTTTCAGGCAAATGCCGCCCCTACAGTCACCTGATGAAGAAGGGAACCCCATTCGTCTGGGATCAAAAATGCCAAGGTGCACTAGACGAGATCAAGTAGTACCTGCAGAACCCGCCGGTATTGGCCGCGCCGGTCAAGGGAAAACCCCTCATTCTTTATACAACCGCCCTCGAAGGTTCCTTGGGCGCACTATGGGCGCAAGAGAACGATCAGGGGAAAGAGAGAGCACTTTACTACTTAAGTCGAGTCCTACTCGGGGCAGAAAGCAATTACTCCCCCATTGAAAAACATTGCTTGGCATTGATCTTCGCGATAACAAAGCTCAGGCACTATGCGTTGGCACACGAAGTCTGCCTCATCTCGAAGGTGGACCCTCTTAAATACTTGATGTCAAAAGCCATATTGACGGGACGACTCGCTAAATGGGCCCTACTCTTGATGGAGTTCTCGATAACATATCAACCTCTCAAGGCAGTGAAAGGCCAGGCCATTGCCGATTTCCTCGCTGAGCACCCGATACCGGCCGATTCTCCTCTGAATTGTGACTTGCCGGACGAGCATGCATTTGATGCGATTAGCGGTGGAAGCACCCGATGGGAACTCTATTTCGATGGAGTGTCCTCTATAAAGAAACAAAAGCAAGGTATCCCAATGATCAAGTCAGGGATAGGCCTCATCTTTGCGACTCCACAAGGAGGGATAATGCGCTTCGCCTTCTCCTTAACAGAGCCGAGGACAAACAATGAAGCTGAATACGAAGCCCTAATAGCAGGCCTCGAGCTTGCCATTGACATGGGAATTGAAGACCTCCTCATATACGGGGATTCTCAGCTGGTCGTTAGTCAAGTAAATGGTGACTACCAAACGTGCAAACCGGAGCTGGTGAAGTACGGCGAAAGGGTGCAACAACTATTGTCCCGAATTCCCTCCTACACTTTGGAGAACATACCACGCGCAGAAAACAGCAAAGCAGACGCATTGGCTAAGCTTGCTAAAGAACTGGCCGACGAGAACCTCGATGATGTCAGAATCGTGGTACAAAGCCGTCGAGTGCTCACCCCCGCAGAAATACCTCCGGAACTATATAAAGAGGGAGCAACTGAGCAGACAACCCTACAAATAAAAGACCAAGAGAAGGCCGAGGACTGGAGGGAAGTCTTCATAGACTACTTTAAGTCCCGCCGCATACCCAAAGAAGCGTCCTCGAGACATCAGCTCATGAAACGAGCTCTATCTTTCGCTTTCGTCAACGATACTCTATACAAGAGATCGCTTGATTCTCTATGGCTGAGATGCTTGGGACCTGACGAAGCAGAAAAAGTCGTTCAGGAAGTCCACGACGGGCTTTGCGGCTCTCATCAAGCAGGCCTAAAGATGAAGTTAAAAATCAAACGGATGGGTTATTACTGGCCCACGATGATCCAGGACTGCCTCGAATACGCGAGGCAATGCCACTCGTGCCAGATTCATGGAGACTTCATCCACCAACACCCAAATCCACTACACCCCACGGTGGCCAGCTGGCCATTCGAAATGTGGGGAACTGACATAATTGGACCCATCGAGCCGGCATCATCTCGGGGACATCGTTTCATCCTGGCGACAACTGATTACTTCTCCAAATGGGCAGAAGCAGTACCACTGAGGGAAGTAAAGACGGAGAATATCCTCCACTTCTTCAAAACGCACGTCATCTATCGGTTTGGAACCCCACGGCGGATTATCTCCGATAACGGGCCAGCCTACAGAAGCCATAAGATTAGCCGCTTCGCGCAGCAGCACAATATAGACTGGAGGTATTCTTCAGTTTACAACCCACGAGCCAACGGTCTGGCCGAGGCCTTCAATAAGACCTTGACAAAGATCATAAAAAAGACCGTTTCCCGGAATAAGAGAGACTGGCACGAGAGGCTGCAAGAAGCCCTTTGGGCTTATCGAACTACATTCAAGACGGCCACAAACACAACGCCATACGCGTTGGTATTTGGGACGGAAGCAGTACTCCCCCTCGAGATAGAGTTACCCTCTCTACGAGTGGCAGTCCACCACGAACTGACCGACGAAGAAAATGCTCACCTTCGACTTGAGGAGCTTGATGCCCTCGACGAAACCCGACTCATAGCGCAACAACATCTAGAAGCCTACAAAGCAAAGATGACGCGCTCGTACGAAAGATTGACCAGGCCAAGGGCATTCCGCCAAGACGAACTCGTGCTGGTAGTCAAAAGACCTATGATCCCCAATCGTGCCAAGCGGGGAAAATTCGAGCCAAACTATGAAGGCCCGTACATCATAGACCAGGTTTACCAGGGTGGAGCCTATCTACTCGTGGACATGCACGGTGAAAGGCCTTTCAGGCCAATAAATGGCCGCTTCTTGAAGAAATACTATGCTTAGTGAGCCACAGCCTGGGTCAACGGTAGATGACGACGACTATGTCCGCTCGCTATCTTCCTAGGCTCAGACTTTACAAGCAGTAGCTGGCCTTTCCATAGCGACGGACCGAAACGTCCTTAAACTATCAACGGACCGAAACGTCCTTAAACTATCAACGGACCGAAACGTCCTTAAACTATCAACGGACCGAAACGTCTTTAAACTAACAACGGACCGAAACGTCTTTAAACTATCAACGGACCGAAACGTCTTTAAACTAACGACAGACCGAAACGTCTTTAAACTAACAACGGACCGAAATGTCCTTAAACTAACGACAGACCGAAGCATCGGTAAACTAACAATGGACCGAAACGTCCCTAAACTACTACCGCAGCATCCTCAGGTTGACCAAAAAAAAATAAAAAATAAAAAATAAAAAAAAAATAAAATAAAAAAATAAAAAGAAAAAAAGAAAAAAAAAAAAACGGTATGTCCATAAAGCAAAATGGGCACGGATGAAAACCCGAAAGGGCTCCGTGAGTAAAAACAGCAGGACTACCGGCGAGTGTTTGTGAAAACCCGAAAAGGCGCAACCTCGTTTAAAGACACTTATAGGGTCCTCTCGACCTTGTAAGGAGAAATCACCTGCGTGAGATCCTTACGACTCACAAAGGAGCAACACACTTAGGGAGCCTCACGATTCCTAAGGAGAAAATACACCTACGAGATCCTCACGACTCGTAAGGAGAATTTTCTTATGAGACCCTCACGGCTCATAAGACTTGAAAGTCTTAAGTTACAGAAACCTAAACCTGTTCTTAAGCAAATCCTCCACAACCTCCGATATTGCCCTACAAGCGGCTCGGACTGACCCTTGTATACAATCCACGGGCGCGAATAAACATTTCCCTAACAAAGTCCCACCCGTGACTGGGGATATATCCATATGGTGAACAACCCTTGTAAGTCCTCTCGACTTATAAGGAGAAAATCCTCTTTGTAAGATCCTTACGACTTACAAGAGAACATGCACTTAAGAATCCCCACGATTCTTAAGGAGAAAACACACCTGCAAGATCCTCACGACTTGTAGGGAGAAACACCTTTGTGAGACCCTTACGGCTCATGAAGTCAAAAGCCTTGGTCGACAGGACCCTTAGCCCTGTTTGCTAAGCCACCTTTGTTCAAACGTCGACAGAGGCAAATGATGATTCGCTCCTGGCAACATTCCAGTTGTAGCGGTGCTGATGCCGAAACCCGTATCCAAGAAATCCGAGCTTGCCGCGAAAAAGCTAGCAAGCCACACATGCATGACAAAATAGCCGAAATGATGGGACAACTTGCAATAAAAAGAAGCAAGCAAAATCTCGGCGGTTCACAGATAACTTAGTGATCGCCACCGTGGCATTCGTCTCGATACAGCAGACGCGATACCAGCAAATGAAGCGAAGGCCAAATTCCTAGCTTCATTGTCTCGACGACACAACATCAAGCGAAACGGAACAGCGGCAACCCCAAGTTCCATGGCTCGGCGACACATATCGCCAAGAGTCAACCCCCATCCCGTGAAATGCGGATACAATCAGCAAACTTCCTGGTTACGTGGAAAGCGGATAACGTCATTCTTTGACCCCGTGGAAAACGTCCAGAGCGGATCCTGGTCCTCGCAGAGCATGGCAGTGAACCCGTGCGAAGCATCCAGAGCGGAGCCTAGTCCTCGCCTAACGCGGCAGTGAACCCGTGTGAAGCATCTAGTGCAAACTTCCTGGTTACATGGAAAGCGGATAACGTCACTCTTTGACCCCGTGGAAAACGTCCAGAGCGGATCCTGGTCCTCGCAGAACACGGCATTGAACCCGTGCGAAGCATCCAGAGCGGAGCCTAGTCCTCGCCTAACACGGCAATGAACCCGTGTGAAGCATCTAGTGCAAACTTCCTGGTTACGTGGAAAGCGGATAATGTCACTCTTTGACCCCGTGGAAAACGTCCAGAGCGGATCCTGGTCCTCGCAGAGCATGGCAGTGAACCCATGCGAAGCATCCAGAGCGGAGCCTAGTCCTCGCCTAACGCGGCAGTGAACCCGTGTGAAGCATCTAGTGCAAACTTCCTGGTTACGTGGGAAGCGGATAATGTCACTCTTTGACCCCGTGGAAAACGTCTAGAGCGGATCCTGGTCCTCGCAGAGCATGGCAGTGAACCCATGCGAAGCATCCAGAGCGGAGCCTAGTCCTCGCCTAACGCGGCAGTGAACCCGTGTGAAGCATCTAGTGCAAACTTCCTGGTTACGTGGAAAGCGGATAACGTCACTCTTTGACCCCGTGGAAAACGTCCAGAGCGGATCCTGGTCCTCGCAGAGCATGGCAGTGAACCCGTGCGAAGCATCCAGAGCGGAGCCTAGTCCTCGCCTAACGCGGCAGTGAACCCGTGTGAAGCATCTAGTGCAAGATTCCTGGTTACGTGGAACGTGGATAACGTCACTCTTTGACCCCACGGAAAACGCCCAGAGCGGAGCCTGGTCCTCGCCAAGCACGGCAGTGAACCCGTGTGAAGCATCCAGAGCAAACACCGGACTGTGGAGTCCTTAAAATCCACGGACTATGACGTCCTTAACCTCGACCGCGATGTCTTAAAACTAACGATCAACCACCCCTGTTCCTTACAGATTTTTGCCTTGGTTTGAGGGTACATCTCTTCACTCCTTTGATGCCTGGCGTTGTAATTCCTCAACGTCTTCAAAGAGGTGACGGGTCCCTGTAACCAAACATCGGACTGTGGAGTCCCTAAATCCACGGACTATGAGGTCCTTAACCTTGACCGTGATGTCTTAAAACTAACATCGGACTGTGGAGTCCTTAAATCCACGGACTATGAGGTCCTTAACCTTGACCGCGACGTCTTTGAACTACAATATCTGGAGAAACCCCTGACTCCGTAGAACACGGACAAGGGTAACCGCATCCGGCGCTTACAAGTCCTTACGACTGGGAGAAAAACTCTTTATGAGATCCTCGTGGCTCATAAAATGTAAAAGTCTCGGGAAGCAGATCTTAACCCTGAATCCTGAGCCATTGCTGTCCTGCAAGGAGATCAAGATAGAATATCCGCAGAATGCATTCAATGAAAAGGAGACACACCATTGAGAAGAAAAATGTATCTTTTATTCGTAAGCCAAAATGGATACAAAGAAACAAAAAATGAAAGGATACTCTTAGCCATGAGTATGTAAAAAAAAAAAAAAAAAAAGAAGAAAAGATACAAGTCCTTAAGCCGGCGGGCGGTGCAATGATTTCACCAGCTCATCGTTCCGTTGCTGAGCCACGGCTTCATGACGCAAGATCTCCAGAAGGCGAGCCTCCGCCTGAGCTTGTTGGACCTGATATGAAGCAAGCCGGGCTTCAAGCTCTTTCTCGGTGGCTTTATGAGCCTCGACCTTCTCACGAGTGAACGTGGCAGCTTCGTCGAGAGCCACCACCTCTTTGATGGACTCCTGAAGCACCCGCCAGAGTTCATACGCTTTGTTGGCCTTGGTGATAAGGGTAGCGCGAAGCTCGCTCGGTGCCTTGGAAGCTAGCTCCCTCTCCGAAAATTTACGGCCGAGCCTTTTTCTCGCATAACGATATGTTCGCTATGTGACCACGTAAGCTCGCTTTCGTGACCACGGCCTTGCAAACATGACATTTACGAGACCGTATAAATGGGTTTTCAGCCGACGGGAATAGTCGATCTAAAACGCGCTCATATCACCTGACGCGAAAGGCAACAAGAAAGATTTCCGACATATTTCAAGCATGCGTTCGCAATCATATGAGTATTCGAAAAAATAGTAATAGCATTTGCAATTGCATGAACATTCATAATGCCCAAAAAAGGTCTGATGTGCAGGAAAGTGATGATAGCATTTGCAATTAAAGAAAGTTCTCATGAAAAGAATCCAAAGTTTATTTATGCAAGCGGAAACATACATACTAGTACCAAGCCTACATCGAAGTTCTGCATAAAGCATAAAAAAGGAGAGACTAATTTAAAAATGTTCTACGCTAACGAAAAAAGGTCACCAAACGTGGGATCAACGGCACAGGGGTTAACGAAGCAAAGGACAAAATTCTCCATCTCTCTCTCTGCTTTCTCCAGCACGTCGAAGCGACGGTTCTCACGAGGAGTCGCTCCCCATCGATTGGCGCCGTGTTCGTCCGCGAAAGCAGACATAATAGCTCACCGGGCCTTGATCTGGCCCAGCAGATGAATTGAGCAATCCTTCAGAGCCTGAGTGATCAGGCACGCTTCATGAAAGCCCTCGAGCTTCTCTTCCGCCGCATCAAGCATCGCCAGGGGTCATCTCTGCTGGGTGAGGAGGGATGTCGGCAAGCACGGCCGCGAGGATCATCCGGAGCCAGAGAGAACCCATCGGGAGAGGAGACCCCCTACGGATCGAGAGTTCATGCATGGCTGACTCGCACTCGTTGTCGGTAAGGAGGGGATCCACCAACCGAGCGGCAAAGCGGGGGATCATCTCCTCGATAGGCACTTCCCATGGCTGTCGACGAGCGTGCGGGCGGTTGCAGGCCATAGCGCTCCGATACTCCTCAAATTAAATCACGTCGATATGGGAATGAATTTCTCTGTGAAGAGAAAATAGGCTATGGCCTCGAGAATATAAAGAAGTGCATTAAGTGCTATGCGCGGAAAATCTTGCATGCGAAAGATGTTTCCAAAGCCCAAAAAAGGAAAGGCATCGAAAATCAAGGAGAAATAACTATTTCCAAGGCTCCTTTTATGCATCTGATAATGCGCGCTAAAAATGCGGCATGGAAAATTTTGTGAACAGTCCCATCAGATGATCTCGCGTGTAGAACACGTGAGGCCCAAACCTAATGTGCATTTAAAAAAAAAAAAAAAGAAAATGGAGTGGTACCCTGCATATTAAAACACAAACGACAATAGTAACAGAATAATAAGATTTCAGAGAAAAAGCATGCAAACACACAGAGACATAACAAAGCTTATCATCCAGACTTCAAGAAGGCGATACAAAATAAAAGAAAAAACTTTTACAATGGTAAGGCTTCAGACGCGGGGCATGGATTGAGAAAATTGAAATTAACTTTATCCAAGATCTTCCAAGCATTCCGAACCTCCCGAGTATGCTTTCTCTCACGGTCACAAGCATCGGGGTCCCCGCGGATGTCCTCTACCCTCCGGTAAGCGCCCAATATGGCTGATTGTTGGAAAAGCTGATGAAGGAGATCAATGAGATCATCCCGCCTCCTCTTTGAGATCAAGCCCATAAGGTACACTGAATGCACCTTATCCTCGGCAGTGTCTAAGTCCCCGAGCGGTATGCCGGCGCAAAAGAGAGGAAGCGCCTCCCGGATCGCCAGCACGATCAGCCTCAGAAGAGAAGAGCGACGGGGGAGTAGCTTGTGATTGTACTCGTCAAAGCGGCCCATGATCTCGGCACACTGAGCGTCAGTGAATTCCTGGTTCTGACTGCGGCCCAGTGCACGAATATTCCCGTACGAAATGATTTCGTCGAGACGATACAGATGGGCGTCCATGATACCTGAAAGAAAAGTCACGAGAATCGTTACAAAAATCATTAATTGCCGGAAGGACAACCTAGGGCCAAGAGACCTTAGGAAGCCTCTGTGTGAAGGAAGCAAGTCCTTCATAGGAATTAAATTCCTTATTAGGAAAAAGGGAATTAAATTCCCAGGAATAATTTTGATGGAATTAAAGTCCAGGGAGTTGAAACGCTGTCATCATCTTCCCGAAGATCGCCTAAACCCTAAGAGATCTACAGTTCGAAGGTTCCCTGTTCTTAAGAAAAAAACTTGAAGAAAAATGGGTTCTTTGCGAAACCCTTAATATGGATTTGAAATCCAAGGAGTTCTTTCAAAGACAAAGGCGCTTTGGCCGTTCGACATTATTACCTGAGGGAAAGGGATCCGTTGACAGAGTTAAACTCTGGAAATTCTGAAGACAGAGAACTAAGCTCTGGAAACGAGAATTAAATTCTCAAAGAGGAAATTCTCAGAGGAAGAAGATGAGCAAAGTGAAGGCTCCTATGAAGAGACAGCGGTATTTATAGAAAACAGTGAAAACGCTTCATCTCCCAAATCCCTAAATGAATCCAACGGTCGCAAGAGATGACAGCGTTGCACTCACGTGCTGACACGTGAGAACAACGCTGTGGGGGCATTTGTTTCCTGATTTAAAATCAGGAAAGCTTCTGTGAAGAGCTTCGAAAAGGGGGCCACGTGCTTACACGTGACCAGCAGTCACGTGTTGACACGTGACCTATAAAGTACAGAAAAGGGGGCACAATGATTCGCTGAACAAAGTCAAGAAAAAGAGCTTCAGAAGAGGTCACGTGCTCCCACGTGACCAGGGTCACGTGTCGACACGTGACGTTCAAAGTAGCAAACTCGCTCTCCAATTGAACCAAGGAAAGAAGTGCCAGACAGGGGTCACGTGCTCACACGTGACCAAGAGTCACGTGGTAGCACGTGACGTTTAAGCAACGATCAGAAGACAGTGCAAAAGAAAGGAAAATGCTCATTCCAAAGGGGGTCACGTGCTCACACGTGACCGTGGGTCACGTGGTCACACGTGACCGGCTTTCAAAGCCCTTTTTGTCAACAGAATTAAATTCTGAGAGAAATGCAAATCTTTCCAAAGGAACGCAACTATATGCATCCAATCAAATTAAAGATTCAGAGGTCATTTATTTATGGAAAATCTCGGGTTTGGAAAGATTTCCCCCTTAAATCTAACCAAAATAACAAGGGAGAATCTCTGGATTTGAAATCCAACGGTGAATAAAATTCACCTAATAATCCAAAGGTCCAGAACGAATGAAAGATGCAAATCAGATCTCTCAACGAAGATTCGTCAAAAACCAACTGATTCAGCTGATTCTCCTATAAATAGGAACCAAGAGACACAAAAAAAGGATACATGGGAAGAGAAGAAAAGAAAGAAAAAAGGAGGAGAGCTTTGATATTTTGAAAAGACTCGGATCTTCTGCAAAAACCCTAGGTAAGAAAGGGAAAGCTTTTTGAGAGAAAGAGAATTTAATTCTCAACAGAGTTTGACTCTGATACATAAAACAGAAGAGTAGATTTCTTCTCTCTTTGATAGAGGGTCTGCAAAGTGCACATCTCCCCTTAAGGTTGAGAATTTAATTCTCAATGGGTCGAGATCATGCCATGCAGATCCAAAACATAGAGAAAGAATGCAAGCATGAGAATTTAACTCTCACAGAATTATAGGAATTTAATTCCTTTAGAATAAAATTAGGGCTCGACCCTGTATCATGGGAATTTAATTCCTTCAAAATAAAAGAAGCAGGGTTTAACCCTAATTGAGAACATAGTTCTGTTGAAACAGCAGGAATTTAATTCCCTTAATCATAATTCTTTAAAAACGGGAAGTTTAGTTAGGGTTTAACCCTGTTCAGTTCTTCGCATAAACGAGGAATTTAATTCCCACAGAAAATCTAGAGTTAAACTTTATTCCAGAATACAAGTCTTCAAAAGGAAATAGGAATTTAATTCCTCTAAGATTTAAAGTTCGAGGAATTTAATTCCTGAAAAAAAAGAGTAACAGATCCTCTAAAAACTACATAGAGGCAGGGTCACGTGCTACCACGGGACCCCCCAAAACCCCTACAGAAAGCCCCTTTGAGGCAGCACCCCACGTGACCCACGTGACCCTCAGCAGAAGCCTTAACACAAAGGCATTTGAATGCCCATCACGTGATGGCACGTGATGCTCTGAAAGACGCGATAGTTTCAGCAGAACAAATGAAGGGAAGGCGCTCTCACATGCTGCCACGTGACCCTTCCTGCCTTAGTGTTTAACACTAAAATTAAAACTCTCGAGCCCAGTGTTAAAACACTGTCGGGCCTTAGCATTCAATGCTGATTAAAAAAGCCTTATTTGCAGTGTTCAACACTGATTTGTTTTAGTGTTTAACACTAATTTGAAAAAGCCTTATTGCTGGTGTTTAACACCAATTATCTCTTAATGTTGAACACTAACTTGTCAACCGAGATGTCATTCCCAGTATTCAACGCTGATTGCTCTGAAGTGTTTAACACCAGGCTTAGGCCCAATTGGCTAAAGGGATAGAGGCAAGCCTCTCCTGATTGGACTTAGCCCAAGCTGGCCATAAGTCCTCAATTCGTGATTAACTGGGCCAATGGGCTCATAACATAATTGATCAGTCTTGACCCAAATTGGGCCAGGGACTATTTAATCCACCGCGGTTCTAGGGTACATCTCTTCACTCCTTTGATACTTGGCATTGTAATCCCTCAATGTCTTCAAAGAGGTGACGGGTCCCGAAGACCACTCATGATATGGACTGTGGGGTCCTTAAACCCACGCATCATGCAAAATTCCTGGTTACGTGGAACGCGGATAACGTCACTCTTTGACCCCGTGGAAAACGTCCAGAGCGGATCCTGGTCCTCGCAGAGCACGGCAGTGAACTCGTGTGAAGCATCCAGAGCGGAGCCTGGTCCTCGCCTAGCACGGCAGTGAACCCGTGTGAAGCATCCAGAGCACAAAACGGACTGTGGAGTCCTTAAACCCATGGACTATGACGTCCTTAACCTCGACCGAGATGTCTTTAAACTACCCATGGACCGCAATGTCTTTAAACTACCAATGGACCGCAATGTCCTTAAACTACCAATGGACCGCAATGTCCTTAAAAACTACCCATGGACCGCAATGTCCTTAAACTACCCATGGACCGCGATGTCCTTAAACTAGAACAATAGAGCCCCTATATGCTCTTTTGTCGGATCTAAACGGTCCCGTTTAAGTTGATCTTAGCCTCAAAGATGGCTAACGCGTCCTTAAACCTTCAAGCAGACTGGACTATGAATCCCCCTAATTAACTCTGGCTCGAGGGTACATCTCTGAACTCCTCTGACATCCGTCGTTGAAATCCCTCAACGTCGTCAGAGAGGTGACGGGTCCCGACGGCCACATAGACGATGGACCGCCACGTCCCTAAACTGGAACATTAGAGTCCAAACACTCCTCTGTAGGATCTAAACGATCCCGTTGAGTTGATCTTAGTCACAAAGTTAGACTAACGTATCCTTAACAAACGTTTGAGTTGATCTTAGCCTCAAGTATGGCTGACGTATCCTCAAACCAAACCCCCAAACCCAAATTTAAGATAATGCGGATTTGGACTAGTCCATGCCCTACGGGCGACGACATAACTCAGTCTCCGTAAACGATCCACGGGCAATGAAACATAAAACAAGAACACACGACACGAAGTGACCATCTGGAGAAGGAGAAAGTTGTTACCGCAAAGCGGTAGCGTAATTAACTGCAGGGGCTTGCGCCTGCAGGGAAGAGCGTCCCCACAATCAAAAACCCCTCAAACGAGGGGGAATCTGACGAAGTCTGCTACATCGGACACCTCCGTCTAGACCTCCGATACATGGTGCCATGGATCAAATTGGCATCTTCGGAGAGGTGGACGGATAGCACCAATTAGCATCTGCCCCGAATTTCAGGCGAGACGGCCCCTACGTCCCGCGTGTCCGTTCGGAGGGGAACAGGGATGGTGCATTCGACGATAAAATCGGCCAGGTCTTGCACCTTGATAGCTTGCCTCGGGCGGTACTTGATGTCAAACTGGGACAGTTCCCACCTCCACTTCTCTAAACGACCAGAAGACTCGGGGGAGGCGAGAATAGCCCCTAAGGGGCGTTCGGTGACGACGGGGATAGTGTGCGCCTGGAAGTAGTGCCTTAGTTTCCTCGAGGCCACAATAAGTGCCAGGACAATCTTCTCTATGGCCGGGTACCTTGTTTCCGCATCCTTGAAGACATGGCTTACATAGTAGACCGGCTTTTGGTCACCCTCAACTTCTTGGACGAGCACCGAACCTGCACATTGATCAGAAACCTCCAGATACAGCGATAGCTCATCTCTTTCGACTGGCCGGGTGAGTAATGGGGGAGTCGCCAGGTGAGCTTTAAATTACTCGAAGGCGATCTAACACTACTCCTACTATTCGAACCTTGGGATCTTCCTTAGAGCTTTGAAGAATGGGAGGCACTTTTCCCCGGATCTTGACATGAAACGACTCAGAGCGGCTACCCTCCCTGTGAGTCGCATGATTTCGACGTTAGTCTTGGGCGCGGACATGTTGAGGATGGCGTTGATTTTCTCCGGGTTAGCCTCGATTCCTCGGTGGGTGACCATGAACCCGAGGAACTTTCCATCAGTGACCCTGAATGCGCATTTGGCGGGGTTCAGTTTCATCTTGTATTTGCGGAGGACGTCGAAGGCCTCGCCCAGATCCTTGGCGTGCTGATCCGATGAGGTCAATTTGATGAGCATGTCGTTGACGTAAACCTCCATGTTTCTGCCGATCTGAGGCTTAAACATCTTGTTGACCAAGCGTTGGTATGTAGCTCCGGTGTTTTTGAGGCCGAAGGGCATCACTTTGTAGCAGTATACCCTCCGGTCCGTTGTGAATGCCGTGAGCTCTTCGTCTGCCGGATTCATACGGATCTGGTTGTAGCCGGAGAAGGCATCCATGAAGCTGAGTAGTTCGTGGCCTGCCGAACTATCGACGAGCTGATCTATCCGAGGGAGGAGATAGTTGTCTTTCGGGCATGTCTTGTTAAGGTCAGTGAAGTCGACCACATGCGTCACTTCCCGCTGGCCTTTTTAACCATGACTACATTGGCCAACCACTCCGAGTAAGCCATGTTTCGAATGAAGTTGGCCGCGAGCAGTCTGTCAACCTCGTCTTCGATCGCTTTTTGCTTGATCGGAGCGAAGCATCGTTTCTTCTGCCTGACGGGTCGGACCGCTGGGTCGACCCCGAGCTTATGTGATATTATTTTGGGGTCTATCCCGGGCATGTCGACGGGCGCCCAGGCGAACACGTCCGAGTTTCCTCTGAGGAAGTGGACCAGGTTGTCGCGCCGAGCTCCCGTTAAGAGTGACCCGATTTGGACAGTTCGTTCATTGTTCCCTTCGACGAGGGGGACCTCTGTTAGCGGCCCAACCGGGGCTCCTCGGATCTCTTTATGCTCGTCCCGAGTATTCAAGGATCCCCTGAAATCATCCGTGCTCTCAAGATCATCGCTTTTCTCCTCTGGCATGGACGTCGCTGTAAAGCAAATCTTTGCGGTTTGCTGGTTTCCATAGGCCCGACCTATCCCGTCTTGGTCGAGGGAAACTTGATCGCCAGGTGGTAGGTCGATATCTGGGCCCGGAGGGAATTCAACGTTGGGCGTCCCAAGAGGATATTGTAGGCCGATGGAATTCTGGCGACGATGAACTCCATAAGCACGGTACGCGTATGGCCGGTCTCCCCAACGTTAAGCAGGAGGGTGACCACCCCTTCTATCGGGATGGAGTGATTAGTGAACCCCAACAGGACATTGGCGGTCGGCCTGAGGTCCGATGGAGTGAGTCCCATACGTAGGAAGCAGTCTAGAAGAGGATGTCTGCTGAGCTTCCTGAGTCGACCAGTATCCACTGCACCTCGTAACAGTGGACCTGCGCTGTGATTACTAGAGGGACGTTGTGAGGCGGGGATATCCCGTGAAGGTCCTCGTCGGTAAAGATGATGGGCTCGGCTGTTTTGACCTTCTTCCTTGGTTGGTTGCTGGTTCCTTCGACTGGCAAAGAGCGTCGTGTCTCGACGGCCCCAAGCGTACCCCCGCTGATACGATTATGAATTGGCCGATCGTCAATTCGCCGAGAGGGGGTGGTTCTCTTGTTCTCGGTCGGCTTGTCGCTTGTCCCGCAAGTATCTTGCTAGGTGCCCCGAGAGGATCAACTCCTTGATGTAGTCTTAGAGCTGTTTGCAGTTCTCGGTGAGGTGTCCCTGTGACCTGTGGAAAGCGCAATAGGGGTTTCGTGTCCGTTTGGCCGCCCTGTGGCTGACCGGGGGAAGTTTGAAGAATCCCTCTCCTTTTGCCTCCACCAACAGCTCTGTCTGGGAGACGTTGAGCGGGGTGTACTCCTGGAACTTTGGGAAGTAGGGCTTCGGCCGCTCAATTTTCTTCTTATCCTCTCTTTCCCTCTTCTTCTGATCGGCCTGGTCGGTCCGAGGTAGATTCGCATTTATCTCGGACTCTAGTTGGATCTCTCGTTCAGTCCAGGCTTTTACCTCGGCCATGGTCTTAGGTTGCTCCAATGAAAAGGAGCTGAGCCACTTCTTGTGCCTAAGACTCGACCTAAGTGCAGTGATGACCGTCTCGTCCCGGTGCTCTGGGATCTCGAAGAGGGCGTTGTAGAAGCGGGTGATGTATCCCTTGAAGGACTCTTTGTTCCCGCTCTTTATTGTGAATAGATGATCGACGGTCTGCTTCTGCCGTCTGTTTCCGACGAAGTGGCCGAGAAACTAGGTGGACAGTTCATCAAAGGTAGAGATTGAGCGTGGCGTGAGTCCTCGGAACCAATCTCGTCCAGAACGGATGAGAGTGGCGGGGAAATCCTGGCATTGCGCGGCGTCGGAGTTGTCCTGGAAACTCATCCCTGCTGTGAACGCGTTCAAATGGTCCTTTGGGTCGGACTTTCCGTCGAAGAGGGAGACCTTTGGGGGCTTGTTCCTAGAGGAGACGTGGACAGCGAGAAGCTCCTCGGTGAAGAGCCTCGTAAGCGAGTCGGCGGAGTATCTAGCCCCATCGCTTGAGAGACGACTCTCCCGATGTATGCTCTCGATCTTCTTTTCGAGGGCATCGAGTCGGTCGTGGTATCCCGAGGATTCGGCACACTCGGATTTATTGTCCCTGCTGCTGCCGACCTGCGCCGGGCCGTGGTTCCGGTTCCGTTCTATAAGGTTCCGTAGGTCCCCTAGAGAGGTTGTCTTCGAGCTGCCGTGGTGAGTCTCGTCCGCGCGAACCTGTCGAGGGAGAGGGCGCCGGCCATGCCTGGGAGCAGGCGAGCTGACCGACACCTCCTCTCACGGTGGGGCGCTCTTTCATAGGACATCGGCGTTGAGCTATGAGGTGCCCACCAGGTCATCGAGTTGGTCGCCACTGGGGACCTGTGGCCGCCGGAGATAGAGAGGCGGTGCCCAGATGTGTCGGCGCTGGCAATGTCTTTTCTCCCCATGTGTCGCTCCCGAGGTGGGGGAACGACAACTTGAGGAGCTTGTCCCACCGTTTGGACACGGACAAGCGCATCCACGACGGACGCAAGCCGATCTATCCGAGCAGATAGGGCATGAATAGCGTTCGTGGGAGAAGGGGATCCACCCGCGTCTCCGTTGTGGAGAGGACGGCGGCTGGAGCTTGGATTGTCGCGATGATCACTCGCCATATGTTCGATATCGGAAAATTAACTTTCGTTGAGTGGAACTTCGTTTCCCACAGACGGTGCCAACTGATGGAGGCTGTGATCTCCTTCAAATGTTATCTTCCGTTGATCTGTAGCGAGCGTTGATGGATGGGTGAGATTGAGTTTGAGAGTTGCCTCTTGATGCGTGTGGATCTCAATGGGCTTGATTTGGTAATGAAGCCGAGCTACCTACAAGGAAGTCCCGGGATGGTTGTACCACCGAGGACCCTCCGACGATCAAGTTAGTCGAAGTATTTGGGCAGAGTAACGGCTTGTTGGGGTAAAAATTGCCTTACCTGAGTCGTCTGAAAAGGGGTTTATATAGTGGCAGCCATGGGCTGGCGGGCGCGAGATTCACGTCGGCCGTTACGCCCCTGGCGTTGCGCCTACGTGAAAGACGGGATTTTCCATTAATGACGAGATTTCCCATTAGTGACGAGATATGCTCGTTAATGGGGGAACGCGATGGCATGGAACACGGGATCGTGGGCGGCGGATATCTCGCGTCTGACGAGATTAGCGGAACCATGGCGGAGACGTCTGTGATCTGTGCTGTGGATCGGTCGATGAGACCGAGGAAGCTAAGCTCGGTGGGAGGCTCGAGAACGAGCGGGGGGCCGAGGGAGCTTGTTTCAGGGATAGCTCGGAGGCGAGCTAGGAGGCGAGCTAGGAGGGCTGAGGGAGCTCACGTGCGGGAAGGCTCGGAGGCGAGCCAATGGTTGTTCGGAAGACGAGCATAGGAGAAGTCCAGGAGGCCATCGAAAGTCGGGAACATCCTCGGGAGGGAGACCCGAGATATACTTCCAATGTACCCTTCTTGCTCTTCTCTCGTAAATTTTGGAACACCTCATCTGCCACGTGTCATGATCTGGGGAGTTCTCAGTACCGAGCATCATCACTATATGAAAATTTATAGCAAAAATTGTCAAATGTGCTTAGTCATTGGAGGTGACCAAATTTTAAAAAAGATCTCAGTTTAAAATTTAATTAGTGAAATCGTCCTTTTATCTTTTAATTTATGAAAATCTGCCTCGAAAAAATTCTGAGCTGATTACCGCCAGAATTTTTTTTTTACTTAGCGCTCTTGCAAATCCGGAGTTGCCAACCTCTCGGACCCATGTAAAAGCATTTATTAATCAACAAGCTGTATTTTTTGCGCTTCTCATTGCTCTGTAGATCAAAAGGTTTATACATTTCATGATTAGTTTCTTGTTCAACAAGTTCATCCAATTTGAGCCTTGGTTCCATGATCATATGACTGAAAACCCTAATTCAGCTATTCGATCGAGATCAGCGCTCGGACAGGTGACAATGTTGCTTCGTACAAGCTCTCCTTTTCAACCCGTGTCGATCCGTTTTTAGTGAACAGATGAATTTTTATGGAATCAATATTATGAAATTATTTTTTGTTTATATGTAAATACATACTTGACTAAGATGGGGGTGAGTTCTTTAAGTTCGGAGATATTTTGTACTAAGTTTGGAGCAAATTTGAATTTTTGGAATATTGTGATGTGATCTTACTTTGTCATTCAAGATTGTGTGTATCCAACTTATATATTGTATGTTTGTTTGTTTGTTTTTTCCGCCTTTTGATCAAAGGAAATTCTCTAACACCGGTAATTAAGAGATTCAGTAAAAGTGAAACTTGCGATTTACTGGAGATGGTGACTTGTAACTCATGTTGGAGCTTGGTCTCTGCAAAAGTTTTGATGACTCTCTAGTATATCAACGATCATTTTTCTACCTGTGTTGTTTATGTGCGTTAAAATGAGTAATTGTAAGCATTTTTGCGGCTGTTAAACACTCACAAACAAAATGTATGGTTGTAATGTAGCAGTTCTTATATTAACTTTTGATGATAAAATTAATGTATTATGGAAAGTTATGGTTTCCCAGGAAAATTTACATACGGTGGAAAATGGGAAAAAAGTGGCTGCTATTATGATCTAATAGTATGGACGCTATTAGATCATCCTGTCCATACATCCTACGTGCAAAGCACGTAGAATACACCAATACACAACGGCCTCCTGTTTTACACCAATCTTGACCATTGACTTCAATTTTAGATGAATCTGGACCGTTAGATCTAATAGTATGGATGCTATTATGCTGTAATAGCAGTCAGTCTGGATCCATGGAAAATGGCCTTCATATTGGAAAGGTAAATGTAAGTGACTTGTTGGTTTTACAAAATGCAGGAAGCCAGGTCAGAGATGGCCAAGCAAAGGAACATGTGGCAGCGGGATATGTCCTCCCATGATAGGAATAAGTGTGAGCACAAATAAATTAAGGCGCGCGCGAGGTTAATGGAGGAAAGAGGCTGTAGGAGGGAATTTGTTCCTATGGCGTCGGAAAAATACATCCTCCCTCATTTTTTCCGACGATCGGCGCCCACCATCTTCATCATTATCATCTAAGATGTGCATACACCAAATTTCATGTGATTCTATAACTTTTTCACCGTTGATTTTGTGGGTTCAAAATTAACGGTTTACCGACAATAGAACTTTTTACATTGTTAAATCAACGGTGAAAATGTTGTAGAATCACATGAAATTTGGTGTACCCGCATTTTAAATGATAACGATGAAGATGGTGGATGCCGATCGGCGGAAAAAATGAGACTGGGTGCATCTTTCCTCCATCTCTCTCTCTATATATAATATATATAAAACATTAAAATTATGAGATCCGGATTTGAGTTCGGGATACCCATTAATAAAGGATGGCTAATTTGTCCCGACTATTGTCTCAAAAAATTCTATTTTAACTTTGCATGATGTTGATGATTAGAGTTTCAAGAGAAAACATGGAGAGAGGAGAGAGAAAGAGAGATGGGTAGAAGATATGCCCGGTAAGCATAAGAGAGGATACAACACTAACTTAACAAGATGGGATTTTTCTTAATTCTTGTTGACTGATTCTCAACCCTCGGATTTAGACCGACGGTTCATATCTATTACCGGCTCTCCATTGCCATCTAGGCAATGAATGGCCTTGAATCCCTAGTTCCTAACCCCGCTAAATTTACTCCCTTGATAAAACCCTGTAGGTAAAACTACCCCACCCCCCTGCCCAAATTTTTTTTTTTTTTAAATTTTTAGGTAGAAAAACGTGATAGTGACATGAAAAATATCTATCAAATGCATATCATAATTACTTAGATTTTTTAGATAAATAAGCATGTTCTATTTTTATTTTTTTTGAAATGGTGTTGGATTACCTCCCACCTATACATATTGACTGAAATCCAATATTATTAGGGCTAATATTGGTAAAAATGTGTGAAGTTCAGGTATGGATATGCGAACTCGTAGAGCATCTTCCGGAAAAAAAACATCTTTATGTTTTACTTATATGCTTTGCTGCATGTATATGCCCAAGTGGAATTTCGTAGGCATAATGCCCTAGATGTCTGCCCTTCTGGACAATCATTCGTGGTATCTTGAGGCTGCGAAAACCTTTTCGAATAACCGCTATATACACAGATAATGATATGCATGCTTCTCATGGCCGCTGCATAGGATAGCCAAGGTAAAATTAAAAAAAAACCTATGTTTGCAATAACAGCAATCCATGAAGGATTTAATTATCAAATGAGCTGCATCATGGCACATGCATTAACCGTGTTGCTCGAGGAAACGCCGTTGGGGGAGTGGGGAGCACACGTGCTACCGGACATAGGCATGGGCCCCACCAGGTGCCACGGCCCACCGGACAGGCCCGGCCCGATCCGACACCAGACCGATGACCCATTGACCCCTCACCTTCTGACCATTCCCCAATGCGAATATTTCTTAATTTTTTTAGTAATAAAAAATTTCATTTGATTAATTAAATTAATAGCAATGCCTTGTTTTTTTCACTTGTTGTATGAAAGTCCCTTTCATATTTCTCCTTGGCCAAGAAATTCGTTGCCGACTGTTTCCTTATTTTAAGCAGTTACTGAAATTTTTGGGAAGCTATGGATTTTTTTATTTGGCAATGAATTATAGTACTTTGGGTCATTCTCATGTAATTATGTAGTGATGACTGTGCTAAACTTTAATGTATTATTATGCATCATATTTTTGTGATACATCATCTTACTTTATTTTATTTCTTTTGCACTGTTCATCTTGCTTTATTAGTTATTAGGAAGCAAGTTGGCTCACTATCCTACCATGACTACAGCTTTTGAGAAATTCCCCCACCAAACTTACATGCAGTTTATCCCGTGTGGCGCTTACCCCACCGCCTCTCCTCCCCCCTCCCCCCAACTAATTTCTTGGCACAAACGGCCCTATGCTCATTGATCGATATCCTGAAACAAGCACAGATTCAATGAACCAGTTTTGGTTGTTTGGATAAAATGTCCTTGGTTAATATGTTAACCATCATAATTAACATAACCAATGTAATTAATCTAATTAGATTAAAAACATGATAATATTATCTAAATAAATGTGCTGATGGATCTGTCTGAGACCATGGGAGGATTCAGACACAGCAAGCTAGCATCCCAGAAACCAGAATTATTCATTACTTATTCATAACAATCATTTGTTTATGTTGAATATAATTAGGTGATTAATTAAGAGGACAGACAGGAGTGGGGGAAATGCTTTGGTGAGGGGTGGGGCTCACCATGATACAAGCAGCAGCAGCCATTGCATTTGCTTCACAGGCTTCACCCTTTCAATGGAGCGAAGGGACGTGGAGATATCCGCAGAGCAAAACCATACATATAATGTTTCGTTTTAATTTAAAATTTTGATATCGTCTGGAGATTGTAATAATATGTAGCTTCCCTTATGGACACAGCACAAGGTACTGGGTTGTGGGCCCACTTTTTAGAGCACCCATTTGTCTCTGGCTGGTTACCGGGTTGGCAGCTGGTCCGAACATGAACCGAGTCCGAACAGACCTATCGGCATCAAAAGTACGTTTGACATGGATTAAGTTTAGTGTTCATAAACGGATTTGGACTCGATAATAATCATTTTTTAATTCGGACATGTTAGGTAGAATCAGTAAAATATATAATAAAAGATAGGACAATATATTAGAACGACCTGTGAATGTACCAAAGCATGCCGTGTTGCATAGCTTGAAGTATTTTAAATTATATCTTGAAAAAAGTACATGTCAAATTCTATATTAGTGTGGTCATGCATCCTTGTTGTTTCATATCAGGGTATGTGGAATTGAAGGCCTAACCCACTTCCAATCTTCAATTCTTCAACTTAACAAACCTAGCATCGAATATCTTAATACTTTTGAATTAGAGATCCGATGAAGCTATTTTAATCAATAGATGAATTTGAGTGCAGTACGAAAGGGCAAAAAAAAATGATCATATTTATATCTATGCTTGGAATTTTGTTTAAGTTCAATTAAAAGACAAAGCGGATTGAACTTTTCCAAAACCCGATCTTGGTTCTTTTGGTCAAACCTCGATCCAAAGAACTATATTTTAATAATCAAGTATAATACTTCGATCCTATATATGTTTGTGAGTGTGGCATCGAAGCTTCACGAATGCCTTCCAAACCGTGATTAATTGTTCTTTTAAAATAATTCCAGAGGAATAAGTCATGATTAATTTTCGAGAAGAAAAATAGCAGTTTTTTTGGTTCAAGTAAAAAAACAAAGACAGGTCATCCACAAATTAGTGTTCATTGATCGTAAACAAGCGAAGCAATGACAGTGCAAAACAAATACTCAAACAGAGTGGCTCACATTTGAGCGACTTCAATAATCACTTGCCATTTCCTAAAGTCGCTTTTTAATATGGTATAATTTTACCCGGCATGTTGGAAAACAAAAGCAAACCTTAATTAAACAAATTAAGGTCTCCATCAATCTTTTATCATGGAGATTTAGGTAATCAAGTGGAAGAAAACTAAGTTGCAACTTGGTGTTTTATTGTTGTTGTTGTGTTACCTGCAGACAATGGCACCCTTTGATTTTTGTGGTCCTTGTGTTTGACCCCATGCAACATTAGAGATAGAGAGGGCTTTGCTCTCGATAAAAATTAAGCCTTCGTTTTCATGACTTGGTGTGTAATCATGTGCTACAACCATTTTCTTTGTCTTAACTTGTTCCAACACTATAAGATTAGAATATATATATATATATATATATATATATATATATATATATTTGGCATTTTGATCTAAGTTTATACGGTCAAATTCGTGCATATATTTTCGTTCTGCACAGTGTATCCGGTATCAGATCTCTATATAGTCACATATGAAATTAAGGATTCCTCCCTTGCTTTTAAGAGTCACCCCAGTGGTCGAGCTGGCGACCCGAGGTGGGTTTATTTTACTTTTAGGAAGCGGCCCGGGGTCGCCGCCGGGGCTGGGGTCGTGGCCTTGCCCTCCTCCATTCACGACTGGAAGAAGAAGTTTTTCTTCGTCTCCCCTCCCGAGGGCGAGGACTGGACGGTGCCCACCAAGTGGTCAAGGGAGAAGAGTCTGCCGGGGAACCTGTCCGACGACCCCGCCGCGGTGAGAGTGGCGTCGTGGGAACCCATCCCTCGATACGACGTGCTGCTATCCGAGAGGGTTTTGAGCTGGGCCGGGCTTAGCCCCGTCGAGTTCGTTGGTAAGTTAGGCTTGCTTTCTGGGTTTATGTTTTACTCGCGTTGCTGATAAGCGTGGTGTTTTCTTTGTGCATGATCCATGGACTTCGGCGTTCTCCGAGACGCTATGCGCCAACCGAGGCAGCCGGCTAGGGCTGGGGCACCAGCTATTCCCGGGAGCAGGCTGCCCCCGCTCCCACCGCCCCCGTGCCGGTGCCCTGAGGACGCTCGGTGGTGGATCCCCGCCCCGGGCCTCAGCAGAGTGTCGGGACGGAAGCGGGCCCTGATTGTGGAGGACACGGCCTGGGAAGAGGAGCACCCCCCCCCAGAGACGATCAAGAGGAGTTCCCGGAGACCTTCTCGGGGCCGTTCTTCGCCGACCGTGGTGGAGGAAGCGGGGCTCCGGTTCACGGTGCCGTCCGGGCTGTCGGTTGCGGACAGCCTCCTCCACGAGATAGAGATCTCGGCCGGGGGTCGGGTTCCCGGGGGAACCCTCAAGGCTGAGCTGGCGTCGATCGCCCAGGAAGCTGTGCAAGTAAGCCTCCAGTGTGCAGTGAGATTTAGTGTTTTTCTTCATACTTTCTGATCCTTCTCCTTTTTATGGGTTCCCAGACTCTCCAGCACGTGGCCCTCACCCTTCGCATGGAGACCGAGGTGGTAGCACCGGCGGTGGAGGCCGCGGGCCAGCTCGCCGCGTTGCAAGAGAGCTCCAGACGGGTGCAGGAGGCGATGTCGGCGAGGATCGCCGCCCTGGAGAGCGAGGTGAATGCCGGGAAGAGGGAGGTCGCTCGGCATCGTGAGGCTGCCGCAATCACCGAGGGCAAGTTCGAGGACTCCCAGGTGCTCGCCGGCAACCTCAAGAAGACGGTGAAGACCCTCCGGAAGGAGCTGGGGGCGGCGGCCGAGGCCGAGGCCGAGGCCTATAAGTCGGTGGAATCGAGGGCCGTGGCGAGCTACAAGGGGTCGAGGGGCTTTTACGATGATCCGGCCGTGGCCACGACTCGCACTTGGCACGACGCCCTTGATGCCGTCAAGTCTCGGATGCCGGAGTTCGACGACGCGAATCTGCGGGCCGAGTTCCTCCTCATGGGCGTCGGCGAGCAAGGGGGAGAGGCAGCCGGCGGGGAGGGGGCCGAGGACCCAGCGCCCCCCGTGGTGGAGGTTGAGGATCACGAGGTCATGCCCGAGCCCGAGGTGTAAAGCCCCCGCTCTCCTATCTTCATTTTGTTTTCCTTTGAATTTTGTAAGGCTGAGGAGCCAAAAAATACCTCTTGTAAAAAAACTTATGTTTGGCAGTAGTAATTAAGTTTTTTCTTCTTCAGCTGTGATAAAGTTTTCCTTTCTGCCATCTGTTTGTGAAGAATACTTGCTTTGGGATATTTTTACTTACGTCGTTGAGCTTTCGTGTCAGGTTGGCTCTCTGCCCAACGATCGTCCGTCGAGCCGACTGCAGTTATTTGCCGACGAGTGTCTCCGAGGAGGTATCTCCTGGGGCCCCGAGGTCGGGTGGGATTGGGCAGACCTGACGTCTGTTTCTGATTCAGGGTATCGGCTGTCATCTGGGGGTGGCCGGTCAGGGTAGCTGCGCCGTCATTCCCCGCTGAGGCTTAACGCGTCTGTTGCGGCGTTAGGGGGGTTACCCGTCAGTGGTGGCCGAGCATGGTAGCTGCTCGGTCGTTTATGTCGGAGGATTGGTTCATTAGAGTTGTGTGTAGGTGACTACCAGCCTTAGGGGGTTGAGCGGGGTAGCCGCTCCGATGCTCCTTGTGAGGGATCTTAATCCCTGGTGTAGAGGGTGGGAGCCGGTGTTTGACCGAGCAGGGTAGCTGCTCCGGTTCCTCTGTATAAGGGCTTTTTCTGATCCCCGGCGTTGTGGCAGGGAAGCTGCCCTTTGGGGATAGCCGAGTGAGGGAACCTCGGGCCTCGACTGCCTCTGGGAGGGCTTTTTGATCCTTCAGGACGGGGACCGAGCAGGGTTACTGCCCAGTGCCTCTTGGCGAGGACTTTGATCCCTGTCGGTTGTGGTAGGAAGCTACCAGCCGGGGATAGCCGGGCAAGGACCCGACTGCCTCTGGGAGGACTTTGGACCTTGGCGCGAGGAAAGCTATAAGGCTGTAGGAAGCCCACCAAGGACCTTTGGCCGGGCAGAGTTACTGCCCGGTGCCTCTTGGCGAGGGCTTTTGTCCTGAAAGATAGCCGAGGGAGGGAACCTCTGGCCTCGACTGCTACTGGGAGGGCTTTTTCTGATCCCCGGCGTTGTGGCAGGGAAGCTGCCCACGGGGGATAGCCGAGCGAGGGAACCTCTGGCCTCGACTGCCTCTGGGAGGGCTTTTTCTGATCCCCGGCGTTGTGGCAGGGAAGCTGCCCACGGGGGATAGCCGAGCGAGGGAACCTCTGGCCTCGACTGCCTCTGGGAGGGCTTTTCTGATCCCCGGCGTTGTGGCAGGGTAGCTGCCCGCGGGGGATAGCCAAGCGAGGGAACCTCAGGCCTCGACTGCCTCTGGGAGGGTTTTTTGATCCCCGGCGTTGCGGCAGGGAAGCTGCCTGCGGGGGATAGCCGAGCGAGGGAACCTCTGGCTTCGACTGCCTCTGGGAGGGCTTTTTGGATCCCCGGCATTGTGGCAGGGGAGCTGCCGGCCGGGGATGGTTGAGTGGGGCGGCTGCTGAGTTGAATCTTTGACGAGACGCAGCCTGGTCGTTCGGCAGTAGGTGCGGGGAATGGGAACGGCTCGGGCAACGGCGCCGGCATCGGGTGCATTGAATGCCGGGGGAAGCGAAGCGACAGGGACGCGTCGTTTCGTTTCTTCCCCCCCTTTTTTTAGTCAACGGTAGATCCTAGGAAGAATTTATATTGCTTTTAAAGAAAAAAAAAGGAAGGAAAAGGACAGGTACAGGTTAAAGGATGACTTGATCGGCTTGGGCCGAGCTCCGTGAAGGGCTGTCGGCCCCCGTGGTTAGCATAGGGCATGGGGCTCCCTGAACCCCGGGTCGGTTGTCTGCTGAAGCAAGCATGATCTGGCCGATGGTCAGGTCGGTGGGAGGGCGAGGCTGCTCTTGCTCACGGTCGGCCTGCCGTTGTCCCTTAGGTAGGTGGCGAGGTGCCCAGACCGGATGAGCTCCTCGACATAGTCCCTTAATTGTTTGCAGTCTTCCGTGGCGTGGCCCAGTACTCGGTGGAAAGCGCAGTAGGGGCCCTGGGTTCGCTTAGCGTCCTGACATGGGACCCGGGGGAGCTTGAAGAACCCCTCACTCTGGGCCTCCTCCAGCAACACCGCAAGGGAGACGTTGAGGGGTGTATACTCTTGGAACTTCGGGTGGTAAGACTGCTGACGCTCCGTCATGTCCTCCCGTGTCCTTTTCTTCTGGTCGGACCGATCCGCCCGGGGGAGGTTGGCGTTCACTTCGGATTCCAGCTGGACCTCGCGCTCGGTCCACGCCTTGACTTCGGCCATGGTCTTAGGTTGAGCCAGCACGAAGGAACGCAACCATTCTTTGTGCCTCAAACCAGATCTGAGTGCCGTTATGACGGTTTCATCCCGGTGCTCGGGTACCTCGAGAAGGGCGTTGTAGAAACGGGCGATGTAGGCCTTGAACGTTTCCTTGTCCCCACTCTTAACCGTGAAGAGGTAGTCGACCGTGCGCTTCTGTCGACGGTTCCCCACGAAATGGCCGAGGAACTGAGTAGCCAGCTCGTCGAAGGTTGAGATCGATGTAGGGTTCCTAGGCACCCTAATGAGGTCTCACAAGGCATCAACCATGCCAATTTCAAATTTTAACGGTGCCGAGAAACCCTAGAACGGATCGTCGGCTAGATGTTTAGGCGAAAATGAAACTAGTTAACAACTTAACTAAAGTTTAAACGGAAATACAACCTTTGTAGATCCGGTGCTCCACCTCCATAGCTCCGCAACGAAGTCCCCTCGCTGTCCAAATGAATTCCCGGGCTCTAGCGTCGGCTTCATCGGAGAATGGACGGGCTAGGTCATCGACTAGCATGCCGAAGATGATCTACGTCGAGGCATCACTAAATCAAGCTCCAACTTCACCAAGTCAAGAAACTTGTGAAGAAAACACACTCTACTACTTGGCAAGAGGTAGAGGATGAAGAAATAGGAAGTGGGTAGACTTTAGAATTGGATTTCTCACACTTATGCTCAAATCACCATTGATGAAGTATGCTTTCTTCTTGAAGAAGAAGAAGAAGAAGATGATAAATGTTATGATAAGAATAATCAAAATAGAAAAGAAAATCAATTCTTATCATAACTTTAACCATGGTAAAGTGTAGAGAATTAACTTGAGTTAGGTTGAATGGTTAGGGTTAGAGAAGAAGACAAGAATGGTTGCTTTGGTCAAAGTTACATGAAGCTTGAAGAAGCTTCCAAAAAAGCAACCATTTGTTTTCTTTTCTCATTCTTTTCATCCAAAAATAAATAGATAAATGAATGAATAAATAAATAAAAACCCAAATCATTTACTTAACCAAGGTTTAATTCTTTACACTTAACCAAATAAGCATGTATCATCAATTATGATACAATCAAGTGCACAAAAGTATATCGCATATACAATGCGCACATCCGAGTGAGAAAATCCATCTTAAGTGAACCGATACTAGTTAATGCAAAGTAATATATCAAATATATAATTATACATTAAATCATTAAATCAACACTTGATTTAACGATCCGGTCATATCGCATATAACCGACTGGTATCCTATGTATCGGCTTACCGAATCAATCCTTGATTCGATGACTAGGTTATATCGCATACAACCATTCGATACATTCATCGCGAGAATGAAATACGGTATCACATACACGCAATATTCTCGGTCCCGCACATATCTCATATGCGCTCCTATTTCGTTTCGCTTGAGCCAGGAAACCTCTGTGTAGGACTCTAAAGACTCGTCAATACGCCGGCAGCAGGTGATGATCATATCAAACACCCACAAGCCGCAAGCGGTCTGCTAAACGTAACGGCCACCCGGGTATTGAGCGATCAGAAGATCGACGAGCAAGCCCGCTCACACTCCAGTGAATCCAACCAGTAACACTTACCGTACAGTCCGGTCTGATCGTCTGATATGTCGCATATCTTGCCTAAGGGTGGTAAACGTCAGACCCCAATAGCTCGATAAGTCGTGTCGATATGAGGTCTATAACAATTCGAGAAACTACAGGTAACACTTACCAGTAAATCTCAGCAACCCTGGCCAGGGATTTCCTGTTATAGCCAATCGAACACAGCGCAACATCAACCCCATACACCGGGAGAGACGAATCCCCTCCTATCGCTCATTGCCTCCATGTGACTCGGGACTGTACCCGAAAACCACCGTTTTGCACGCCCTCTTGGACGTGGTAAGATGGAAATCAAAGCACAGTGGGAACCACACAAGACTCTATGACGATCTCGGGTCAACAGACTACTCTGTACCAGTGTCACCAGAGAACTGCCATCTGACGTGAGGTATAATACCATCTGGGAGTTCTCGGCGAGTCCGTCCAGTGTACCCAGTCTCTACTGAGCACCCGTATATCATCTCCGATGTCAAACACCAATGGATATGGGATCATCCATCGCCCATCTGTATGGGTCGAGAAGGTACACGCTAGTCTACTCTGGTATATCGATGCCCCATCTCGATACACCCACGACTAGGGACTTTCAAGGATGTACTTATGGACTACCATGTCCCCACTAGTATGATCCGCATCATAGTCCAGGTTGTCAAGTACACATCCTAAGGGCTTTACCAACATGTAACAGAGAGACAATCAGTATACACGTTAAGGTAAAGTGTAACCAGATAGCATACTATCATGTCGAGCAAGAAAGTCCTCCCTATATATATCCCAGCATCCACTACAATATACATCCTATGTATAGCAATGGCCTCTAGGGCATACATATAACTAACAATCGAGCGGGGCTCGAGCCCCCGGAACCAGTCCCGACCTGCGCGGATGAGGGTGGCTGGGAAGGCCCTGCACTGGGCGGCGTCGAAGTGATCCTGAAAGCTCATCCCCTCGGTGAAAGCGTCCAAGTGGTCCTTCGGGTCGGTTTTCCCGTCGAACAGAGAGACCTTTGGGGGCTTGTTACGCGAGGAGACGCGCACAGCGAGCAGTTCCTCGGTGAACGGCTTCGTGAGCGAGTCAGATGCGTACTTAGCCCCATCGCTCGAAATGTGCTTCTCGGCGTATGCCCTCGATCTTCTTCTCGAGGGCATCAAGCCGACTGTAATACCCAGCCCTTTTTGTACGTCTATATTCGTATTTTCTTTTTCACCTATAAAACTTTATTTATAACTACTTATTATTTTTAAAATGTTCCAATCTATTTTCGTTCTCCACTCTCCTATTTTTACTTCCCAGCCGGCATCTTCATTTTGTTTTACTTATTATTACTACTGTTTCGGCCTAACCCACTTTTACTCAACCCATTTTTCAGTGAGCCCCTTTTCCCTATTTATTAAATTTAAGTTCTCCCTATTATTCCTAAAACTCCCGCCAATTTCGTTTTCCTATTAAAATGTTATGCTTGACCGAGCCCCAGCTTTCATACTCAGCCCATTCTCTCTTTTCTTCTGGCCTATCTTCAATCCCTTCTATTATAAATTCTTTGAAATTTCTCGTGCCGGCCCAGCTGCCATCCCAGTTTTTCCATTTTTTTCCTCTAAGTAAATTTCCTGCGGCTCAGAAATGTTTTTCACAGTTTTCTTTATGATTCAGTTTTTATAATCTTGCAGCCCAATCGAGCCCGAGCCTATTCACTACTTTCTCCTCCATATTCTCCTGTATTTTTCTGGCCCAACTCATTTCCGGCCCACTCTCCATTTCTTTCTAATCAAATTTTATTTTTCCAAAGCCCAGAGCCCAGCTTCATTTTTCCTTAATTAAATTCCTTCTCTACCCGGCCCAGCTCTGAAGCCCGCTCCCTCTTCGAACCCAACCCGACCCCACTCCTGTTCATCTCCTTCACCCCAACGGTAACATTCCCAAATCTCGCGCGCGATCCACCTTCTCCGCCGCCTTCCTCGCCCACACTCGCGCTCTTGTCGCCCCACTCGCGAGCGTTATCATCAACTACGCCTCGTCTCCATCCCTCACTCCCATCGTCTTTCCCTCAATCTTCATCCTCGCAACCCCTCACGAGGCCACTACCACCCGTCCCCTCTTACCGAGCATCGCCATCCTCACCGTCGACGACGACAACGGCAAGTCCGTTCCCTTCCTCCTCCACCGACTGAGTCCCTCATCACTTCACGGCGTAGACCACCACCCTCCATCACCTGAACTCGAGCCTCCCCTGCACCCATCACCTGAACTCGAGCCTCCCCTGCACCCATCACCGACTCACTCCTCTGCACCCTCCTAGACGACCACCTACACATCCAACCCCCAACCTCCATCGATCGAGCACCTCTTCACCATCTCCCCCACTTCTCTCCCCTCTCCCAACCTCTCCAGTTCTCTCTCTTTCTCTCAGTGCTCTCTCTCTTTATATCACACACTCTCTCTCTATTCTCTCTCATCTCACTCTCTAGCTCTCTATCTCTAACTCTGTCTCTCTCTCCATCACCCTCTCTCCTTCTCTACAACTCTCTCTCTCCCTCTCTGTATCCCTCTCACACTCTTTTCCCTGCTCTCTCTCACTTCCCTCTCTCTCTCACCGTCTCTCTCTCTCTCTCTATCTCATTTCTCTCTCTCTCACTCTCAGTTCTCTCTCTCTCTAACTCTGTCTCTCACTCCCTCTCCCCCATTAACGGCCCAGCACAATCGAGCATTCACGTCTCAACAGCAAGCTACGACGCAAACCCAAGCCGAGTCGAGCCCCGATATTCCGTCGAGCACCTACAGAGATCGTCGTTGCCGCTGCCGTGCATCGCACTAGACGCCTCCAGGCAAGTTCTCTACTTGCTTCATGCTATTCTATCTATGTTACAATTTAACATCGTATATAAATTATGCTCTACCTTTCCGTTAAATTATTCAATACAACTGCTCGATACTTGTTCTCTTAGGAAATATTTATCAAATTTGATGGAACTGGATAAATTACATTGGCCTTTGTAGAGATGGTTAATGTGTGCAAATTTCATTAGAAAATACGACTGTTAAAGATTAAAACGACTACCCCCAAGTTTAATCGTAAAACTGAAATTATATTGTACCTAAAAATCGTTAAATTCACCATAAATCATATACACACTAGAATGGTGCGTTCGAGGGCTCAAATCGAAGCCAACTCGACGAACTTTAACCCTATACTGGTTTCCTGGTATTCCTGTACTTAAATTGTGATGATAATTGGATCGGAGTGCGACTCTGGACTGCAGTCCAGAGCGACTCCAGTTGTTGCTTGCCGTTCCGTAATGGGTACCACAGGATTTACTTAACTCGTAGGTTGCGGAACTCTACTGTTTATTATATTTAAACCTGTTAGCTAGAAAACACAATTAGTTTCATTCTATTTCGTTACCGTTTGATATTTAATCTGTAATTTAATAGATCGGGACGCATAACAGTCCCAGCAGAATCAGAACAGACATATTGGCATTGAATAGGGTATAACTCCTGACGTACAGACGCGATCGAAGATCCGTCTATTGCGTTGAAAACCTTGCTGTAAACACTAGAATTCATCCAACTGTAGCATCGCTAAAATCAGATCCCAACTGGGATCAAATTGCGTTGCGAAATGGACTTCTGATTCTGAAATTTGATTTCCAGCCGCGAGCGCTTAAAATGAAATGGCTATAATTAATGATCCTGGAACCCGATTGGCTTGAAACAAAATTAGATGGATAGCTAACTGAACATACTAATTATCACCTGTTTATCGTTTCACCAAACTATACACGTACGTTCCATGATAAATCGTGCAAGCGATAAATTACTGTTTCATAACATCCTAATCATGCTTATATACTTGTTCACGCATCATATCATACCCATATCATTGTATTGATAACCTAGGGATATCGTGCATTTATCCAGTGTTAGATTTTAGTGATGATTGTGGCAAGTACGACAGTGTTCGTGTATCCGTGAATAAGTGAAAGTGATACGTACTTGTACACAATCAGTGACCCTATTATTTTACTGCATTGTCGACGTCTGTGGGATGCGTGTACGTGTGACTATAAGTGGTATGGGACACTTATGGAAGCGCTTGCACGGGTGTCACAGATAAGGCATCCGACACTGCCATTTATCTTAGGTATTAGTCGGGACGTGCTTGATGGAGGTCCTGCCTCCAGTTCTCGCGCAGACTTGTCACGGATCGATTAGTATTTAGGGTTGTTGTTAGCGTTTGATGTAGACCACGGGTTGTGGGGTAGTTTAAGTGTGAGTTCAACAGAATCTCGGGAGTCCCATGCCGGCTTATATATTTAGGGAGTTATATGGAGATTTACAGGGTATGTGATATATACACCGTGATATACATATTACATGTTGGGCCCGTGGTCCCTTGCCCTTGGGTTCTACCCTTGGGTGGAGGACACTCGCGAGTGGTTGACTCTCACACTTGGACCGACGATAGGCTTAGTGACCTGTGCAGTGAGACTTAGAGACTGATAGGGATACTGGCATTTATATTCCTTATATACTGTGTTGGCATATCGTTCTACTGCTTTACTGTTCCGCTGCATTGATTACTGCACATTCATATTCACGATGTCATTGATTTACTGCTTCACATATCTATTATCACTGTTAGAACTGTCATTTGATTTTATACATATTATATTGCTATTGTGTCGCTCTGACGACCTGAGTATGCATGCTCAGTGTGAGGAGAAGATTTAGCCTGGACCAGAACTAGACGTGCAATACAGACTTCTTGACTTGCCATTCCGAGTTACATTCGTTTGTTCCACTTCAGGTCAGTTTATATTATTGTTCCTTTCAGTTACTGCATTTCTCATTACCTGCACATCATTTACTGTTTACCATGAAAAACTAGAAGCCGAAGTGTGACTACGGCAGGACTTTTCCTTGACCGTAGGAGCATGGCTGGCCTTGTCTACCCCTCGTATTCCGTATTTTGGGAAGCGGGGCGTGACACCGATCGTGGTACCTTGAGGAATCGGCGCCTCAGGATTCCCGGGCCTCGCTGCGGGTGGACCGCGTCTGGGAGCGGCCCTGGTTCCTCTCGATAAGGTGCCTCAGGTCCCGGGATGGAGTAGCTCTTGAGCCGCCGGGGTGGACCCCTTCTGTGTGTTCCCGCCGACCATGGTGGGGTCGGCCACGCTCGTGGATAGGAGAGGTGACCGACATTTCCTCAGGGGGGTAAGGGTCGCGAGGAGGCTCGTGGCGAGGCTCCCTGGCTGCGGATCTCGGCATGGAGCCCTGGGGCGCCCAGCGGGCCTCAGGGTGCACCGGTTCGAGGGACCGGTGGCGAGGGGATGCAGCCTGCTAGTGGTTGGCCGTCCAAACAGGGACAGAGTTTTCTGGAGGCGGAGGAGTAGCGATCCGGGGCCCGGGCGCGGTCGTTTGGACGCGGACAAGGGCCTCCACGAGGGATTGCAGGCGATCTATCCTGCCTGCGATGGCGTTGATGACGGTCATAGGGGGAGGTTCATCCCCGCCTTCGGTGAGCGGAAGGCGGCGGCTGGTACTGGGATCCCCACGATGGTCGTCTGCCATGAGAGAGGAGATAGGAAGGTCAACTTTGTACTTTGTGGAACTTAACTCTCCCACAGACGACGCCAACTGATGGAGCTCCTTTTTGGGCCTCCGTCAGATGTTGTCTTCCGTTGATCTCGAGGTGAACTGGGTTGATTGTCCTTCGTTGCGTGCGGGTCTCAATGGGTTTTGAGAGGAGAAGGTTGGGTGAGGGGGCTGCCGCCGAGTACCTGCAAAGAAGTCCCGAGGTGGTTTGGTACCGCCGAGGACCCTCCGACGCTCAAGTTAGTGATGAGATCCGAGCAGAGTAATGGCGTAAAGTGTAAAGAATGGCTTACTTGACCCCTCTGTGATGGGGGTTTATATAGCGGTGGTGGCACGCAGCGGCAGGCGCGAGAATCTCACCGGCGGTTACGCTCCCGACGTCACGCCCGCGCAGAGAGCGGATCACCCATTAATGGGGATCGTGAGGGCGTGGAACATGGGATGTTGTTGGCGTAGAATCTGCGCGTGGCGAGATTCACGGAGCGGATGTTATGCCTGTGAGTGGTGGAGTTGGTCGGAGGAACGAGGAAGACGGCCTCGGCTGAGGGCTCGGGGACGAGCGAGGAGGCCGAGGAGTCTTTGTTCTATGGCAGCTCGGGTGAGCTGAGGGGCCGAGGAGGCTTATCTGCCGGGGCCCCCGAGGAGGGCCAGTTTGCGCTTGCAGGGCGGACACAGGGGACCTGATCGGCCCCTGTGGGCCCTTTCTTCTGAGCCTTGGGACACGTCATCTGCCACGTGTCTTGATCTTGGAGGTCGCCAATATCGAGTGTCATCAGATACAAAATTTTCGGATTGGACATAAGTTTAGTATAAGACCGCAGAATCTAAACCCGATCCAATATAAACCCCCATCCAATATCTATTCTATCTTCATATATAAAAATGTAATCTATGATATCTGGTTGATATAGTTTTTAGTTTAATGGATAAATTTATAATATATAATTTACTCTATTTTTTCCATGGTATAAGCATTACAGAAATATTTGTTAGAACTCGTCTCAAGTCATATAATTTCAATTTTCTTTATAACAAACAATAGGCCAAGACCGGATCCTGCAAAAACCGACCCTCCTGTCTCAATCCGAAAACCAACCATACCGAATTTTCAGGTTCCGGTATAATACGTCATAAACCCGTCGGGTTCCTACGAGTTTTAGGTCTAGGCTATAAATTTCGTGTCGGCTATAAAACCTGCCAAAACCCCCCACCAAGGCGATCCGGTTTCACCCCCTGATGAAATACACTCGATCTTTTCAACAGTTGCCATAATCTTGAGTTTAAGCGTACTAAAATGCCTTTTATGATGGTATAAACATGCGATCTTTTAAACCTGTGAATCAACAGAAATGGAGCTAGGATCCAAGATCAAACAAAATTGTAGTACATGTGATGAATGAATGAATGGATGCATTGGCATCCAAGAGGCCAAGCTGAGCACGATGCCAAGTACTCCCACTGAATCGTTCACCTCTATCTGTCCTCTTCTTGTCCATAACAAGACCCAGCAAACATGCATGGGGCCCCCATTCCACTCCTCCACTCGGTCCGTTTCATGTGGGACCCACAAGCTTACTCAGCGTTTTTAATTATTACCGACATCGTCCATCTTCCTTCCTTTTCCCTGGCGAAAGTACGCCGTCCGTCTTGATCTTCATGGTCTAATACATTTATGCGTTAACTTTCATGTGTTATCAGTAAACCGTTGAACTTGCGGCCCATCCAAGCAAGCGCAAGAGATATCTTGGACGCGATTTAACATATGCTGTTCAACATGAACAATGGCAATCATCATTGATGGATTCTTGATTTTTTTTTGACCCGCCAAGCGTCAAATTTAATTAGAAAACCCAATGAGAAATAGCCATCAGGCCCTCAGTGGGCCGTCACAAATGGGAGACAAAACCTCAAAATGGTACAAAATTGTTCAGTGATCATCACGTACGCATTGTCGTCACGGTAAATTGATGGATGACATGTCTCCATAAGACGTGGTCCCCTCTTTTGTGCACAAGATATGGACGAGGGGTGCCTGGAAGACCAAACTGGACGAGCCAGGACCACAAACCTCATGGGCCATGTGTACCCGGTCCGGCTATGGGCCCAGTGTCATGAGTGGTCCACGAGCCAGTCCTTTTACGTTGTGCTACAAGAACGGATCATTGCGGTGAGGGGTGAGGACCACGGGCGCAGGGTAGCAGACTTCTGAGAGCTGTCATGTCCAAAGAATAGTTGCGTAACATGTTAGACTAACGTGAACCGCTTTATCTGAAATCTGTTTCTTTTATTTCTCTCTCTCTCTATATATATTTTCCCGTTTCCTCTAAGCAACAGGTAAATATAAGCAAGTGAGAAATGAGGTGCAATTTCTATGGTGTATAATTCAGTGGGATGAAATAGCAAACTATGAAGTCATAAAAAGGTATTATTATTTCACTAATAACTCAAGGAATTTTTCCTACCCTATCGGATAGACTAAAGTTTTGCCTTCAGCGTTTGATCCATCATTGTCTCTCTTGGTCGACAAAAATGTTTCGGAGGATGAGTACAAATTATATTGAGATGGTTTGTGCTCGACTCAACCATATAGTATGTATATAGTCGTCGTTAAAATGATACTGAGAGTTTTGCACGGCGAAACATGTGTATTTTAAGAAAAAAAACCGTGGGGTGTGGAGACAGAGATCCAGAGAACAATGACTAAAAGAGGGGGATCTAAACACAGCGTTCTTTTATCGGGTGGCAAAAGGAAGACGAAGAAGGAACCTCATATATAAGATGCAGATTGGAGATCAGGAAGTGGAGGACGAGAATGCGATTCACTCCCATGTCAAGGACCATTTCCGGAACTTATTCGCCAAGGAGGATCCTAAGCGATCGAGGGCGAACTTGGGTATTTGCGATTTGCACGACGAGATTTCTGTAGAGCAGAGGGAAGAACTGGTGTCATGCCCCGCTTCCCAAAATACGTAAATTCAGAAACATAACAAAGCCAACCGTACTATCTACATTAAGGAAAAATCCTCCCATAGTCACATTACGGCTGTCAATTAGTAATCAATAACAATAATATAACTCTCTATCTCTAAATATGTCCAATAGCCACAAACGATAACAGGAAATAATAGCGGAAGCAATAAAGATCTAAACAATAGCTAACCATCAATAAGAGCTATAACGGTAAAATGGTCCTCACTGATCGGTAGTCCTGTCGAATTACTCACGTGCTAAGTCAAATATCTGGGCCGTGCAATATCCAGACGTCGGTGCGTCATAAATAGCATAGTAATAATAAACTGAACAGTGTGCTATGCAAAATAAGGTATGCGCATAAACAAAACAATCACAGGTGTTATAACAGCAAGCTATAGGTATGCCACGCGTATCCTAAGGTCTGTATTTTTAAATTAACTATCCTACAGGTATTTGAAACCATTAAATGTACTCCTCTATTTAACTCAAAAGTATATATCCCGTTACCCCCCGTGACCACGGATAATATATATGAATCAAGAATGATTCTGTTCCGTTACCCCTCCCCCCCCTCTCCCCCTCCCCCTCCCCCTAACCACGGATCAAGTAGTAAGAATCACGAATGATTTTGTTCCGTTACCCCCGGAACCACAGATCAAGTAGTATCCTTTTAAGTTACACTTCAGTTATACTTTTGATTTCCCCATTTCATCTAGTTTCGTTTTCCAAGCCAAGTATGAATAATATCTACCTAATGCTAACATAGGAATAGGCAAGTACATGTTATGTCTATTTAGACAACACGTCACGTCCATCAGGACAACAAGTCAGGGTTGTTGGCATCGGAAAGTATCACAGGTAACAGGTATAAGCAATATAGCAATAGCAGTAGCAAGATAGCAGGTCGTAAGCATGTCAGGTATTGTATACTAAACAGGTGAATTATTTAATTGCATAAATAAATCATAATAAATATCAGGATTATAGTTGTTAAAGTTATCTAGCTGTGATACCGAAAATAACGAAAATGATGTATCCATTATTCATTGTTATATATATATATAACCGTATTTACAATAGCGTTTCCTGACTATCAAGTATTATAAATTAACTGTATAAATTCATACTCTTCGATTTACCAATTGATCCAACTAGATTAATTTGCTAAAATTTCAGATTATAAATAGAATTTAAATAATGTTATAAACTGCAAATTATAAACTTTTTATAATTAACGACATACGAATTCTATAAATATATTATAATAATGATTAATAATACGATATCTAGATAAATAGCAAACATAACATGTAGCAAGTTGTAAACTTGCCTCGTATATGACGATCACGGAACAAATACGACGGAAGCAAGATCCAAGCTTGAGCTCGGCTAGGTAGCAAGGGCTCTCATCGAGTGGATTTTCGAACTGTAGATTGACACTTTTAGCATGTGGACGCATTAAGGAACTGCTGGGAACTTAAACACACTAGCAAACTAATTTTAGAAGATGACAATATGAAATTCAAAAATTTCTAGTTTGCTAAAGTTCCGAAACCATGAATCGAACTAAAGAGTTAGAACTTGTAAACTAAACCAAGTGAGCTAAGCTAATCTACTATGTGTAGAATACTCACATCCTCAAGCTTTCTTCAAGTGCTTCGGATCGCGCTTGCAAGCCGGTCCTCCTTTGCCGAAGAAGATCTACCCGAAGGAAACGATCTAAGCTCCAGGTTTGCCTAGCGAAGCAACCGACGCTCCAAGATCGCTAGCAATGGTGAGTGGGGATATAGGAATTTTCCACTATCTTTTCCTCTCATTTCCAAAACTCAAGTGAGCAGCTAAAGAAGAAGGAGGAGGAGGTGAGGAAAATATAGGCATGAGCAAAAATAAGCAAGCATAGAAGAGCTATCAAGAATGATAGAATGAAGAGTGTAGTATGTAGAATGGAATGGCTTCCAAATTTTTTACAACCATGGAAAATATCTCACAACATTTTCAATAAACTAATAATGGCCATACCTCTCTACATACCTCCAACCATGCTCATGCCACCTCACCCTCCACCTTATTTGCAAATGATTTTTTAAAAAGAAAATCATATAATGAGAAGTCCATCTTCTAGAAGATATTCCGTATAAATACGGAATACAACCCGGTATACGTATCGAAATATAGATACGCGTATTCGTATAAAAATACGAATAGCCAAGAGAGAAAATGAATAGTGAACAATAATATTAGAATACATATATTAATATATATATATATATATATATTATTATTAAATCAAAACTTGATTTAATAATCCGGCTTAATCCTAAGCCGCTAGTATTATCAACCGTCCGATTAAAATCTGTGTAGCCTATACACATATTTAATCAGACACATGTATGTACCAACATACGTCATCTATATCATATCACCTGAACCGTGAAAACCCTCTATGTGGAACTCTAAAGACTCGTCAATACGCTGGCAGTGGGTTTAACCACAAGCACGTCAGTGGCACTAACTGTATGTAATGGCTGCCCAGGTATTGAGCGAAAAGAAGGCCGACGAGCAAACGCATCCATACCCCTATTGAGCATGTCTGTGACAATCTCCATACAGTCCGGTCTGTTCGTCTAAGAGTATCGTATATCGGGTCTAGGGGGTGGATAAAGTCAGACCCCTAATAACGCGATATTTCGTGTCGGTGTGAAGCCCATCACCCACTGAGAAACTACTGATCCAAATCAGTAATTCTCGTCCACCTTGGCCAAGGATTTCTAATGATGGACATCTGTGCATAGCGCGATATCAACCTACAATACCGGGAGAGACGAATCCCCGACGATTCGCTCAATGTGGCTCGAGACTGTACCCAACTAAGACCTATTTGTACGACTCCATTGAGCCGTGGTAGGGTAGTAATCAAAGCACAGTGGAAACTCACATGAGACAAATGACGATCTCAGGTCGACAGACTAACCTGTACTCATATCACCTGAGAACTGCTATCTGGCAACAGGTATAATACTATCTAGCATGTTCACGGTGAGTCCGTCCAGTGTAACTCATAACCCAATGAGCACCTGTGTACTATCTTAGGTGACTAATTGACACCAATGGCTTGTGAGACCGGCCACCGCCCCTCATCGGGATCTCGAAAGGCATACACTAGTCTACTCCGGAGTATCGATGCCCAGTCCCGATAGTCCCTCGACTAGGGACATTTAAGGATATGCTTATGGACCATCCAACCCCCACGTATATGATCGCCATTATAATACTTGTCACGCCCCGCTTCCCAGTAGACTGAAACGGTGACGTGGCAGGTCGCAACGTATTTACTATGAAATAAATACGTTAAGCGTAATTAAGCAATAAATAAAAATGAACAAGAATGACAAGAGTATTAAAATAAAACAACAACTTTATTTACATTCATCTTTACATACAACTGTTTGAAAATAAAAGATACAATGAGTAAAGCAGTGCCCAAACAATGGCATACAGGAAAGTAAGTGAAATGGAACTAGAAGTCAGACTGAGCGGTAAGCTGATCCAAGTCCTCCTGGCTCGGCTCTGTCTCCTCAAAGTCCGGTCCTCCTGAACATTCCAAAGAAATAAATAGAAAGGAATGTCGTCAGCGAACTAGCGCTCGGTAAGTCCCAAAAAAAGAAAGAGAAGATAGTATATGTAACAACCCTGATTTTTCCTATACAAAATTTTCAAATATTTAAAAAAAAAAATAAAATCCACAAAGGGGTATTTTAGCATGAGCACAAGATATAGGTAATTATTTTGTTTTTAATTACAAGCTACAAGAATATAATAACTCCATTTTTAGTGTACAAGAATTTACTTTAAATTTAATGTATACCAGGAGTATTTATTCTTGCTGCTATCAGTTTAAATAATTAAATACCACAATAATTACAAGAAGGAGCTTGTAGCTCATTGGTAATACCTTGCACTGCTGAACCAAGCCACCAGAGTTCGAATCCCATGCCCCACATTATTTTTAGATTATTTTTCTTTTAAAATTCTTGGAAGCCCAACAGTCCACATGCCATAACTCCCAAAATATGAACTGAACCCTAAAAACGGAGTATACCAGAGCCTACATCAGGCGAACCCACGCCCGACGACACCCGGACTCGGCCGGACGGCCGAGTCACCAACACGAAAATTTTGTCTTTTCGTCTTCCCAACTCCCCTGTTAACTCCAATTTAATTGATCAGTTCTCAAATGTTAAATACAACCAATTTAATACAAATTTTAATGCTTTTTCTTTAATTTTTACAATTTTTTAAAATAAAAACCTTTCACCTACTCTATTCTAGCTACCCTATAAATAGACCCCTACCCTCTACCCTCTCATCCCAAAATACTAGGTTTACTCTCTTGAAATTTTCACAAGAAAGGTGTGCTTTGAAACCGAGTTCACGGCGGAGCGCTGATGGAATTCCGGCGACGTTCTTTGAAACAACCGGCGACGAAACAACGCCTCGACCACTCACCTTGTTCCTTTATACTCTTTAGTATAGATCGAAACTCGTAAGTCCCGTTCTTTTCTTCTTTCTATTTCTCAAAAATACGAATTTATGAAACCCGACGGAAATCGGAACAAACCGATTTCCGATTCGGTTTTTCTACAAAATCTCACTTGTCACCCATACCATAATACCTAAACATATTCATGATGACCATTAATCACATAACAATTAATTTGGACAAAGTTTCTCACATGAAATGATAGCTTTCTTGTAATATCGTATTCTTTTCACAATAATACCATAATGATTATTTTTCTTCTTCTAATCAATTCCATCATTCCTAAACATGTTCATCTTGATCACTAAACTTGTAAAAATCAATTTGAATGAGTTTTCACACATGAAATGATAACTTTTGCAAATACCGTATTCTTTCACCTAAATACCCTCATGTTTAATTTATCATATTTAACCCCTAAACTTCACTATACCTTAAAATAAGTCACGAGATAATGACCTACCTCTACACACACGCAATTACAACCCTAATTGATATCGTTAAAACTTAGAATACGAAAATACAAGACTTTACATTAAAATACCATTTTCTTTATGAACCCTTATCTGAAAGTTCTAAGTTGTATACAATTTTAAAACAAAATCTTTTAAAAAGAAAATACGATATGTCATGGACATCGATCGTTTATCTAACTGACTTTGTGGTGTCTAGGCTAGGCAAGTGAGCTTCGGTAACTTTAAAAGGCCCGCCTCACGATTCGTGAGCGGATCCCTCTCTCCTCACTTGTACTTACCTGGCCACAATTGACGGTGAAGAGGCGATTTGAGGCTTCTAATGACTTGTCGTTTAGACCTTTAGAAATAGGCTAGTTGGCTAGGGAACCCTAGAAACTAAAATACGGAAATTTACATCCTTTACAAATAAATACCTTATATTTATAAAACCGTTTTCTAAATGAATAGTGTTTATTAAATCTTTGCAAAGCGCCACTACAACCCACCTTCGGGGAACTCGTTAGGGATTGTACGGTTTATCGTGCACCCTCGAGCTTAGTAGTGCGAGATTCAGACCTCCATAAGAAGCATTCGGTCTCGAAAGGTTTAAAATACGACATTTAAGAAAAATGAGATTTTTGGAAAATAAAATATTTATATAAAATTATTCTTGTATTAACATATGTATATTTATCATTTAAATACCTATTTTATTATAAGATAAAGTTTCCACATTTTCCTAAAAATTACAAGATTAAAAGTTACATTAAAATACCATGAATTTCAAATAAATCAATATTATAATTTAATACTTTTATTAGGATATATTCACTAGAATAACACAAATAAAATTTACACTCATTATAAAAATAAAGACGAATAATAAATACTTGGGGTGTATCTTGAAAACTATACAAAAGTATTTTTATATAAAACCCCCTCAAGTTTTATAATTTACAATAAGGACCCTAACAATTATAGAACTTCAAATTCCATTTCTTTTAGTCTGACTCGGGTTTGAGTCTGACTATTTCTGACTTGAATATGATTCAAGTCATTCTATATTCTTTAATATTCCAACTCAATATGAATACATGAATCCCAGAATCCTGATAACAATCATTACAACTTGACTGAATCAAACCATGGATATACATCCATTATTCCGTTATTCCATTTACCTGATTATGCAGTTACAACATGTTTATTGATATCATGGTTTTGATCAGTCGTCCAACTTATACAATACAATACTACAATACAATCATAACACTACAGGGTTTAAGGGGTAGACTGGTACGGAATATGTTAAAGGTGGCACGAGGTGGTCACTTAAGACGTAATTACATCCATGCCGTTTTTCCGTGGTATTATCGACGGAGCCTTGTACTACAGGTTACCAAGGTCCCCGATGTAAGTGGGACTCCCCTCGTATACACTGGCATCTTCTGTACCAGGCTAAAAACAACAACGTTAATACAATATTATAATACAACAGTAACAGCTCTCTCTCTCTCTCTCTTTCTTACTGTCTGTCTATTTCCCCCTTATCTTTGGGACTTACCGAGCGACCTGTTCGCTGACGACATTCTATTTCTTTCTTCTTTGAATGTCGTCAGGTGATTTGGATCCAGCAGAGATCGAGCCATCGCAAGAAGACTTGGAGCAATTTGCCGAAGACCCTGCACTTTAGTTTCATTATACACTTTTCCTTTCTGTACTTTTCATTTCATGTTATGCCACTATTTAGGCATCTTTTTATTTCAGTTGTACTTCCTTTTCATGTATTGTACAAAAGAATGTTAATAAATAAAAGTTGTTGTTCCTTTTATATCTTGTCTATTGTGTATTTATTTTATATTGCTTAGATACGCTTAGCGTATGTACTTCTGAGTATATACGTAGCGGGCCTCGTCGCGTCCCCTTCGCCGTATACCGGGAAGCGGGGCGTGACAGGTTTTATTGGTGGCCCATGCAGGTCAGAGCTGTATGAATCCCTGTCATGCAGTTCTGGTCCGCGTGAACAACCTAAGCAATATAACACAAGAACCAGCAACTAAAACATTCTTTACAATTCATGTTCCTTGAATCTTGCAAATTTCTATTTCTTGAATCTTATCATTTCATGTATTTGAATCTGTCCTAACCCGAATTTTCTTCAAGGTTATGGATTCCCCGAACAACACCAGCACCAACGTCAACAACACCCCTCCAGCACTAACTCTCGCACCTGCTGTTCCTGCACCACCCACCGAGCAAACAATGCTATTTGAGGCGATCCGCAGCCTTCTCGAGGGACAGCAACAACTTCTGAACCGACCTGAGACCGACGCACCGGGAGTAAAGCAATTCAGGGCTTTACATCCGAACCAGTTCTCTGGAAAAGGAAGCCCTCTTGAAGCGGAAGAATGGGCACAAGGCATCGAAGACGATCTGGCAGCAGCTCAAGTTCCAGACATCGCTTGGGTCCATGTAGCAAAACTACAGCTCACGGATAATGCTCGCAACTGGTGGAAGGCGGAAGAAAGCCGTCTGGTACAGCCGATTGAATGGAAGACTTTTCGCGAGAAGTTCGACGCGAAATACTTTCCAGCGACTGCCAGGTTTGCAATGGACCAACGGTTCATTCATCTACAACAAGGATCGATGTGGGACAAATCAGTAGATGAATACGACGCTGAATTCACCATGTTAAGCCGATTCGCAGCACACTTGATACCGACGGACGATATCAGAGCCCGTCGCTTTCAACAAGGACTGGACATGGAGATTCAGACTGCCCTAGCCACGGGAAAATTTTTGACTCATGAAGATGCTCTGGAAGCTGCCCGCAGCTATGAAGCAGTGATAAAGGCAAGGGGCAGACCTCAGTCTGCAGGAGTGAAACGTCCTGCCACTCAAATGGCAGGAGGGGCCTCTTCAAGGCCAGCTGTTGAACTCAGAAGACTGGAAGAAGTTAAGGATCGGTCAAGACCCGATTTTTGCTTTTATTGCAAGAGGGAAGGTCACTTGTGGAAGGACTGTAGGCGCGCAAAAGGCCTATGTTTGGTTTGTGGCGCGTCCAATCACGGAATTGGAAACTGTCCTTATAGACGCAACTCAGCACACACACCCGTCAACTACCCGCAGCAGCCAGCTGTCCAGGCTCCTGCAACTCGTCTTGCACTCCCAGCACCACCTCCACGTAGATTCCCTGCTCAGCCAAATCGTCAATTCCATCAGGCACAGAGAAACATGCCTCGAGTACAGGGGAATATGCCTCCGGCCAGGAGGAACGTGCCACGGCGACAAGCTTTCACCTTAACAGCCATAGAACCTGAAACTGTGAACCAAGGTAACCCAGGTAACTTCCTCACAATTTTGACCAAAACTTCTTTACAATCTTTAGCTCTGTCACCAAACTGTTACACTTTCCTTTTAAAATTTCGAGGACGAAATTTTTATAAGGAGGGTAGAATGTAACAACCCTGATTTTTCCTATACAAAATTTTCAAATATTTTTTTTAAAAAAATAAAATCCACTAAGGGGTATTTTAGCATGAGCACAAGATATAGGTAATTATTTTGTTTTTAATTACAAGCTACAAGAATATAATAACTCCATTTTTAGTGCACAAGAATTTACTTTAAATTTAATGTATACTAGGAGTATTTATTCTTGATGCTATCAGTTTAAGTAATTAAATACCACAATAATTACAAGAAGGATCTTGTAGCTCATTGGTAATACCTTGCACTGCTGAACCAAGCCACCAGAGTTCGAATCCCATGCCCCACATTATTTTTAGATTATTTTTCTTTTAAAATTCTTGGAAGCCCAACAGTCCACAGGCCATAACTCCCAAAAGATGAACTGAACCCTAAAAACGGAGTATACCAGAGCCTACATCAGGCGAACCCACGCCCGACGACACCCGGACTCGGCCGGACGGCCGAGTCACCAACACGAAAATTTTGTCTTTTCGTCTTCCCAACTCCCCTGTTAACTCCAATTTAATTGATCAGTTCTCAAATGTTAAATACAACCAATTTAATACAAATTTTAATGCTTTTTCTTTAATTTTTACAATTTTTTAAAATAAAAACCTTTCACCTACCCTACCCTAGCTACCCTATTAATAGACCACTACCCTCTACCCTCTCATTCCAAAACACTAGGTTTACTCTCTTGAAATTTTCACAAGAAAGGTGTGCTTTGAAACCGAGTTCACGGCGAAGCGCTGACGGAATTCCGGCGACGTTCTTTGAAACAACCGGCGACGAAACAACGCCTCGACCACTCACCTTGTTCCTCTATACTCTTTAGTATAGATCGAAACCCGTAAGTCCCGTTCTTTTCTTCTTTCTATTTCTCAAAAATACGAATTTATGAAACCCGACGGAAATCGGAACAAACCGATTTCCGATTCGGTTTTTCTACAAAATCTCACTTGTCACCCATACCATAATACCTAAACATATTCATGATGACCATTAATCACATAACAATTAATTTGGACAAAGTTTCTCACATGAAATGATAGCTTTCTTGTAATATCGTATTCTTTTCACAATAATACCATAATGTTTATTTTTCTTCTTCTAATAAATTCCATCATTCCTAAACATGTTCATCTTGATCACTAAACTTGTAAAAATTAATTTGAATGATTTTTCACACATGAAATGATAACTTTTGCAAATACCGTATTCTTTCACCTAAATACCCTCATGTTTAATTTATCATATTTAACCCCTAAACTTCACTATACCTTAAAATAAGTCACGAGGTAATGACCTACCTCTACACACACGCAATTACAACCCTAATTGATATCGTCAAAACTTAGAATACGAAAATACAAGACTTTACATTAAAATACCATTTTCTTTATGAACCCTTATTTGAAAGTTCTAAGTTGTATACAATTTTAAAACAAAATCTTTTAAAAAGAAAATACGATATTTCATGGACATCGATCGTTTATCTAAACTGACTTTGTGGTGTCTAGGCTAGGCAAGTGAGCTTCGGTAACTTTAAAAGGCCCGCCTCACGATTCGTGAGCGGATCCCTCCCTCCTCACTTGTACTTACCTGGCCACAATTGACGGTGAATAGGCGATTTGAGGCTTCTAATGACTTGTCGTTTAGACCTTTAGAAATAGGCTAGTTGGCTTAGGGAACCCTAGAAACTAAAATACGGAAATTTACATCCTTTACAAATAAATACCTTATCTTTATAAAACCGTTTTCTAAATGAATAGTGTTTATTAAATCTTTGCAAAGCGCCACTACAACCCACCTTCGGGGAACTCGTTAGGGATTGTACGGTTTATCGTGCACCCTCGAGCTTAGTAGTGCGAGATTCAGACCTCCGTAAGTAGCATTCGGTCTCGAAAGGTTTAAAATACGTCATTTAAGAAAAATGAGATTTTTGGAAAATAAAATATTTATATAAAATTATTCTTGTATTAACATATGTATATTTATCATTTAAACACCTATTTTATTATAAGATAAAGTTACCACCTTTTCCTAAAAATTACAAGATTAAAAGTTATATTAAAATACCATGAATTTCAAATAAATCAATATTATAATTTAATACTTTTATTAGGATATATTCACTAGAATAACACAAATAAAATTTACACTCATTATAAAAATAAAGACGAATAATAAATACTTGGGGTGTATCTTGAAAACTATACAAAAGTATTTTTATATAAAACCCCCTCAAGTTTTATAATTTACAATAAGGACCCTAACAATTATAGAACTTCAAATTCCATTTCTTTTAGTCTGACTCGGGTTTGAGTCTGACTATTTCTGACTTGAATATGATTCAAGTCATTCTATATTCTTTAATATTCCAACTCAATATGAATACATGAATCCCAGAATCCTGTTAACAATCATTACAACTTGACTGAATCAAACCATGGATATAAATCCATTATTCCGTTATTCCATTTACCTGATTATGCAGTTACAACATGTTTACTGATATCATGGTTTTGATCAGTCATCCAACTTATACAATACAATACTACAATACAATCATAACACTACGGGGTTTAAGGGGTAGACTGGTACGGAATATGTTAAAGGTGGCACGAGGTGGTCACTTAAGACGTAATTACATCCATGCCGTTTTTCCGTGGTATTATCGACGGAGCCTTGTACTACAGGTTACCAAGGTCCCCGATGTAAGTGGGACTCCCCTCGTATACACTGGCATCTTCTGTACCAGGCTAAAAACAACAACGTTAATACAATATTATAATATTATAATACAACAGTAACAGCTCTCTCTCTCTTTCTTACTGTCTGTCTATTTCCCCCTTATCTTTGGGACGTACCGAGCGACCTGTTCGCTGACGACATTCTATTTCTTTCTTCTTTGAATGTCGTCAGGTGATTTGGATCCAGCAGAGATCGAGCCATCGCAAGAAGACTTGGAGCAATTTGCCGAAGACCCTGCACTTTAGTTTCATTGTACACTTTTCCTTTCTGTACTTTTCATTTCATGTTATGCCACTATTTAGGCATCTTTTTATTTCAGTTGTACTTCCTTTTCATGTATTGTACAAAAGAATGTTAATAAATAAAAGTTGTTGTTCCTTTTATATCTTGTCTATTGTGTATTTATTTTATATTGCTTAGATACGCTTAGCGTATGTACTTCTGAGTATATACGTAGCGGGCCTCGTCGCGTCCCCTTCGCCGTATACCGGGAAGCGGGGCGTGACAGGTTTTATTGGTGGCCCATGCAGGTCAGAGCTGTATGAATCCCTGTCATGCAGTTCTGGTCCGCGTGAACAACCTAAGCAATATAACACAAGAACCAGCAACTAAAACATTCTTTACAATTCATGTTCCTTGAATCTTGCAAATTTCTATTTCTTGAATCTTATCATTTCATGTATTTGAATCTGTCCTAACCCGAATTTTCTTCAAGGTTATGGATTCCCCGAACAACACCAGCACCAACGTCAACAACACCCCTCCAGCACTAACTCTCGCACCTGCTGTTCCTGCACCACCCACCGAGCAAACAATGCTATTTGAGGCGATCCGCAGCCTTCTCGAGGGACAACAACAACTTCTGAACCGACCTGAGACCGACGCACCGGGAGTAAAGCAATTCAGGGCTTTACATCCGAACCAGTTCTCTGGAAAAGGAAGCCCTCTTGAAGCGGAAGAATGGGCACAAGGCATCGAAGACGATCTGGCAGCAGCTCAAGTTCCAGACATCGCTTGGGTCCATGTAGCAAAACTACAGCTCACGGATAATGCTCGCAACTGGTGGAAGGCGGAAGAAAGCCGTCTGGTACAGCCGATTGAATGGAAGACTTTTCGCGAGAAGTTCGACGCGAAATACTTTCCAGCGACTGCCAGGTTTGCAATGGACCAACGGTTCATTCATCTACAACAAGGATCGATGTGGGACAAATCAGTAGATGAATACGACGCTGAATTCACCATGTTAAGCCGATTCGCAGCACACTTGATACCGACGGACGATATCAGAGCCCGTCGCTTTCAACAAGGACTGGACATGGAGATTCAGACTGCCCTAGCCACGGGAAAATTTTTGACTCATGAAGATGCTCTGGAAGCTGCCCGCAGCTATGAAGCAGTGATAAAGGCAAGGGGCAGACCTCAGTCTGCAGGAGTGAAACGTCCTGCCACTCAAATGGCAGGAGGGGCCTCTTCAAGGCCAGCTGTTGAACTCAGAAGACTGGAAGAAGTTAAGGATCGGTCAAGACCCGATTTTTGCTTTTATTGCAAGAGGGAAGGTCACTTGTGGAAGGACTGTAGGCGCGCAAAAGGCCTATGTTTGGTTTGTGGCGCGTCCAATCACGGAATTGGAAACTGTCCTTATAGACGCAACTCAGCACACACACCCGTCAACTACCCGCAGCAGCCAGCTGTCCAGGCTCCTGCAACTCGTCTTGCACTCCCAGCACCACCTCCACGTAGATTCCCTGCTCAGCCAAATCGTCAATTCCATCAGGCACAGAGAAACATGCCTCGAGTACAGGGGAATATGCCTCCGGCCAGGAGGAACGTGCCACGGCGACAAGCTTTCACCTTAACAGCCATAGAACCTGAAACTGTGAACCAAGGTAACCCAGGTAACTTCCTCACAATTTTGACCAAAACTTCTTTACAATCTTTAGCTCTGTCACCAAACTGTTACACTTTCCTTTTAAAATTTCGAGGACGAAATTTTTATAAGGAGGGTAGAATGTAACAACCCTGATTTTTCCTATACAAAATTTTCAAATATTTTTTAAAAAAAAATAAAATCCACTAAGGGGTATTTTAGCATGAGCACAAGATATAGGTAATTATTTTGTTTTTAATTACAAGCTACAAGAATATAATAACTCCATTTTTAGTGCACAAGAATTTACTTTAAATTTAATGTATACTAGGAGTATTTATTCTTGATGCTATCAGTTTAAGTAATTAAATACCACAATAATTACAAGAAGGATCTTGTAGCTCATTGGTAATACCTTGCACTGCTGAACCAAGCCACCAGAGTTCGAATCCCATGCCCCACATTATTTTTAGATTATTTTTCTTTTAAAATTCTTGGAAGCCCAACAGTCCACAGGCCATAACTCCCAAAAGATGAACTGAACCCTAAAAACGGAGTATACCAGAGCCTACATCAGGCGAACCCACGCCCGACGACACCCGGACTCGGCCGGACGGCCGAGTCACCAACACGAAAATTTTGTCTTTTCGTCTTCCCAACTCCCCTGTTAACTCCAATTTAATTGATCAGTTCTCAAATGTTAAATACAACCAATTTAATACAAATTTTAATGCTTTTTCTTTAATTTTTACAATTTTTTAAAATAAAAACCTTTCACCTACCCTACCCTAGCTACCCTATTAATAGACCACTACCCTCTACCCTCTCATTCCAAAACACTAGGTTTACTCTCTTGAAATTTTCACAAGAAAGGTGTGCTTTGAAACCGAGTTCACGGCGAAGCGCTGACGGAATTCCGGCGACGTTCTTTGAAACAACCGGCGACGAAACAACGCCTCGACCACTCACCTTGTTCCTCTATACTCTTTAGTATAGATCGAAACCCGTAAGTCCCGTTCTTTTCTTCTTTCTATTTCTCAAAAATACGAATTTATGAAACCCGACGGAAATCGGAACAAACCGATTTCCGATTCGGTTTTTCTACAAAGTCTCACTTGTCACCCATACCATAATACCTAAACATATTCATGATGACCATTAATCACATAACAATTAATTTGGACAAAGTTTCTCACATGAAATGATAGCTTTCTTGTAATATCGTATTCTTTTCACAATAATACCATAATGTTTATTTTTCTTCTTCTAATCAATTCCATCATTCCTAAACATGTTCATCTTGATCACTAAACTTGTAAAAATCAATTTGAATGAGTTTTCACACATGAAATGATAACTTTTGCAAATACCGTATTCTTTCACCTAAATACCCTCATGTTTAATTTATCATATTTAACCCCTAAACTTCACTATACCTTAAAATAAGTCACGAGGTAATGACCTACCTCTACACACACGCAATTACAACCCTAATTGATATCGTCAAAACTTAGAATACGAAAATACAAGACTTTACATTAAAATACCATTTTCTTTATGAACCCTTATCTGAAAGTTCTAAGTTGTATACAATTTTAAAACAAAATCTTTTAAAAAGAAAATACGATATGTCATGGACATCGATCGTTTATCTAAACTGACTTTGTGGTGTCTAGGCTAGGCAAGTGAGCTTCGGTAACTTTAAAAGGCCCGCCTCACGATTCGTGAGCGGATCCCTCCCTCCTCACTTGTACTTACCTGGCCACAATTGACGGTGAAGAGGCGATTTGAGGCTTCTAATGACTTGTCGTTTAGATCTTTAGAAATAGGCTAGTTGGCTTAGGGAACCCTAGAAACTAAAATACGGAAATTTACATCCTTTACAAATAAATACCTTATCTTTATAAAACCGTTTTCTAAATGAATAGTGTTTATTAAATCTTTGCAAAGCGCCACTACAACCCACCTTCGGGGAACTCGTTAGGGATTGTACGGTTTATCGTGCACCCTCGAGCTTAGTAGTGCGAGATTCAGACCTCCGTAAGGAGCATTCGGTCTCGAAAGGTTTAAAATACGTCATTTAAGAAAAATGAGATTTTTGGAAAATAAAATATTTATATAAAATTATTCTTGTATTAACATATGTATATTTATCATTTAAACACCTATTTTATTATAAGATAAAGTTTCCACCTTTTCCTAAAAATTACAAGATTAAAAGTTACATTAAAATACCATGAATTTCAAATAAATCAATATTATAATTTAATACTTTTATTAGGATATATTCACTAGAATAACACAAATAAAATTTACACTCATTATAAAAATAAAGACGAATAATAAATACTTGGGGTGTGTTTCCTGATTTAAAATCAGAAAAGTTTGTGGAAAAGGCTTCAGAAAAGGATCACGTGCTTACACGTGACCAGCAGTCACGTGTTGGCACGTGACACCTAAAAGTATCGGCAAGGCAAGTTCAGTTTCCCAACTACATCAGAGAAAGGGGCTTCAGTAAAGGTCACATGCTCCCACGTGACCTGGGTCATGTGTCGCCACGTGACATTTAAAAGCAGCGGCAAAGACCCAATGGTTCCCTGAGCAAATCAAGAAAAAGGCTTCAGAAGAGGTCACGTGCTCCCACGTGACCAGGGTCACGTGTTGGCACGTGACACTCAAAACATCAGACTCATTCTCCGGTTAAATCAAGAAGAAGGCTCCATGCCAGGGTCACGTGCTCACACGTGACCAGTTGTCACGTGGTGGCACGTGATAGCTAAGCAGCAACCAGAAGACAGAGCGTAAAAAGAAGGAAGAAGGCTCGTTCCAAGGGGGTCACGTGGCCACACGTGACCAAGGGTCACGTGGCCACACATGACTGTTTCGCCCAATCAAGCAAAGCTCTGTTTGAATTCAAAATTCAAATTTTGAAGCAACGCTTCAAGTCGCGGGCGCAACGCGCCCCGTGTCTGGCGCTAATACGTCAGCGCAGCGCCCAAGAAAGCGCACCCAATCAGAGCAAAGCTCTGTTTAAAGGAAGCAACGCTTCAGCTGCGCTGCGCTCTGCGCTGCGCGACACGTGTCAGCGCAGATACGCTGCGCTCTGCGCTGCGCGACACGTGTCAGCGCAGATGCGCTAGCGCACTTGCGCTGCGCTGCGCTGCACGTGTCATGCGCTGAGGCATCTGCGCCAAACTAAATTAAGATTTTAAGAAATCTTTTCTGTTCTTTCCAAAACCAGAAGATTTTCTTCTGCCTTTGGATCAAAGATCCAGCGGTGGGAAAATTCCCAAAATCAATCAGAAAAGATCTTGTTAACAAATTCAACAAATTTGTGGGCACTATAAATAGGACCCCAGACCTCATTCAAAGGCATCAACAATTTTCTCGAAAAATCAAGAACTCTAAGCAGAGAAAACTCTGAGAAGATCTCAAGAAAAAGGTAAAGAACCTTCATGAAGTATAAGAAAGGCCTTCTAATAGATCATTGATCTAAAAATAAAATGAATGATCTTTATATAAAAAAAAACAGTTCTTTGCACTTCTTGTGAACCTTCGGTTCTTTAAAAACAATAAAAATAATAAAATAATAAAAGAATAGTGCTTTGCACTTTTAAGAACCTCTGGTTCTTCGAATAAAAAAGAAAAATTTATTTTTCTTTGATCTAATTTAGATGAAGAAATTAAACAGTGCTTTGCACTTCCCTTCCTGAATCTAAAAGATTCTTAGTGCTTTGCACTTCCAAACTGCGCTGTTGCGCTCTTAAGAGAGCGCCACATGTCGGCTATAGAACCACTTGCGCTAAGCGCCCTTAAGATAGAGCTTTGCTCTCTGGAATTGGCGCAACTCGCTGAGAGCGCGCCACGTGTCAGCGGCGCAATAGCGCAGCGCAACAGCGCATTGCACTGCGCTAGTGCGCCTACGCTCACAAGAGCACGACACGTGTCATCACTATATGAGCTTGCGCTCATTACTTAGCGCAAAGCGCAGATGCATTATTTTAAAGGGCCGAGCCCAATTAAAAGAAGGCCTAACAGGCTTAATAAAATGCAATGCAGATGCTCTGCATCATTTATAAATGGGCAGAGCCCAAACAAAATATTCAGAATGCTATGCATTTTAAAAGGGGCAAAGCCCAAACAAGGTAGATACTTTGCATCATCTACAAATGGGCAGAGCCCAAAATAAATTGATACTCTGTATCTTTTGTGGGTAGAGCCTAAATAAAAAATACAATGCAAGAGCAAATAAAATGTTGAACTGGACTTAGCCCAATCGTGGCCATAAGTCCTTAAATTAAATTGACTGAGCAACATGGCTCTCCTAAATCAATTTACATCCGGTTCGAGGGTACATCTCCGAACTCCTTTGACATCCGTCGTTGTAATTCCTCAACGACGTCAAAGAGGTGACGAGTCCCAACGACCACACATCCATATGGACTGCGGGGTCCTTAAACTCGTGGACCGAAACGTCCTTAAACTAATATTGGACCGAAACGTCCTTAAACTAATATTGGAACGAAACGTCCCTAAACTAATATCGGACCACCACGTCCCTAAACTGGCGATGGACCACCATGTCCCTAAACTGGAATATGGACCACCACGTCCCTAAACTGGCGATGGACCACCACGTCCCTAAACTGGAAAATGGACCACTACATCCCTAAAACTGGAACAATAGAGCCTCCAAATGCTCTTTTGCCGGATCTAAACGGTCCCGTTTAAGTTGATCTTAGCCCCAAATACGGCTAACGTATCCTTAAACCATTTAAAATGAATGATAAGACTCCAAATCAATTTCGGCTCAAGGGTACATCTCTGAACTCCTCTGACACCTGTCGTTGTAATCCTTCAACGACGTCAGAGAGGTGACGAGTCCTGACGGCCATATATTAAATGAATCATTACGTTAAGTTGATCTTAGTCTAAAAATAGGACTAATGTATCCTTAACGAACGTTTAAGTTGATCTTAGCCGCAACGCGACTAATGCAACCTTAAACTAAAAAACACCAAACCCAAATCTAAGTAAACACGGATTTGGACTAATCCACGTCCTACGGGTGACGGCATCACTCAGTCTCCGTATACAATCCACGGGCAACCACAAATAAAACAAACACACACGACACGAAGTGAAATTCTGGAGAAGGAGAAAGTTGTTACCGCGATGCGGTAGCGTAATTAACTGCAGGGGCTTGCGCCTGCAGGGAAGAGCGTCCCCACAATCAAAAACCCCTCACCCTGAGGGGGAATCTGACGAAGTCTGCTACATCGGCCGCATCCGTCTAAACCTCCGATACACGGTGCCATAAATCAACTTGGCATCTTCGGAGAGGTAGACGGATAGAACCAAATAGCATCTGCCCCGAACCTCAGGCACAGACGCGAAGTCCAGGCCGCCGTTCGGAGGGGAACAGATTCTGGCACGCCCGGTGGGACCTTTTCCTCTTTCCACTCCACACTTCGTGTGTCGTCTTCGCGAACCAATCGCGGTTTGTTAAAGGGTTGCCTTTGGATTTCAAGTTGCTAAGATTTGGTCTTTTACCTGGCGCAGAATTCAAGATTCAATGGCCGCCAACTGCACCAACTGCTCGAAATGCCACTGCAACGGACGCTCCACCTCACCGAGAGGTGTAATATATGGGCCCCAAGCGGCTTCCTTCCTGACTCTGCCGGTAGACCAGGTGACCCAAGCTACCACCGGCTTGTTCTTCGGGACCATGGTCCCACCTACAAGCTTCTCTATGCCGACACCTGTACCGAAAATGAACAAGAAGTCGGTGTTCGACCGGCTCACTGCTACCACGGCCCCTGTCAACGGGTCGCCTGCTACCGAACCAACAGCCTCCGTTTTCACCAGGCTAGGTCAGAACTATAAAGTGGCCGTCCCAAAGAGGGCAACGGCCGCTGCTTTGGAAGTCGTTAAGGCAGCTTCTCCCATCAGAGAGTCGGTCTTCACAAGATTGACGGTTCCCACTCCTCCCCCAGCTGGTCAGAAGGCATCAGTCTTCGATAGGCTGACATCGGCAGTTACCCCACACTCAAACAGGGGGCAGCAAGAAACCATCTCGACTTCCGAGCCAGTCCCAACGGCCCGTCGTGCGCGACGTCGCCATTGGCAACGAGTAAGGAAAGCAGGGGGCAACTCCCCCTCAGGGCTAGCCCCACCTGCTCCAGTGGTGGAGGTCAACACTGCTGTTCCAACTGGGAACAGCTTTGAATTGCTGAGGAAGGTGAGAAAGAACTCTCCAATTGCTACATTGAAAAGATCTCCTCCGCCTATGGAAAAAGCTCCGGAGACAAAGCAGGAACAGCCCCCTCAACGGCTGTCGTCAAAGATTTATAAAGTTTGGCGGAGGGTTCAAGACTCCGTGATTGACTCAGACCACTTCCGTCGCCAGAAAAGGGCGAAGGTGGAAAAGGACAAAAACCGCCCCATTAAACAGCAGGGGGCAACAAATGCTAGGATGCCCATTTCAACGGCTCCTTCAGCCTCAATGGTCCACAAAAGAAAAAGGCCGGAGAAAGCCTCCGTGACACTGACAAAGTTTAAAAGCGATGAACCTAAACGCCCCAAGTCAATGGGCATAACAGTTCATACGGTCTATATGGCTTCTGGAAAGGAAGAAAGTCGTACTTCTACGGGTCACCGACCGCTTACCCGATCAGTGACCAAGGCTCAGGAGCAGCAACAAAAGCTCCAGGAGATGATGACTACAATGGCTGCACTCACGGAGCCAAAGGAGAACCCTGGGACGTCCTTAGACGAACGCCAAGAGGAAGAGACCGACGCCGAGTTCCTCCGCCGAGTACTGGAAAAGAGAGACAAAGAGGCTGCTGAACAAGCAGCCAATATACAACGTATGGGCCTCCTCTTCCAGGACATGATAGGGATGATGATACAACCAGAGCCCCCGACTGAAGAACCCCCGATCGTCCTTGGGGATGATAGGGGAGAAACATCAAACCCTCAGCCCGTTCTATCAACGGCTAAAGAGGACACAATCTCTAAAACTGATCTGGACGAATATATAGCCCAGCAAATAAAGGTTCATCACGCGGCCGAAGCAGCCGGCCACGTCGTAAAAACGGGGCGACCGTATCCGGGCTGGTATGACCAAATAAAGTACCCGCCGTGCTACACAATTCCCAAGTTTCATGTCTACAAAGGGACCGGCAATCCCCATCAACATGTCGCCCAGTTCAGGGCGCTTTGCGGTAACACCGGCGGCGACGACAAGCTTCTGCTTCGCCAGTTCGTTGGAAGCCTATCAGATACGGCGTTCGAATGGTATTCCGAGCTCCCCAACGACTCTATTAAAACCTTTGCGGAGATGGAGCTGCTCTTCACCCAACGTTTTGCAAGTGCCAGTGAGCGTACTCCGATGACGGCGCTGATTAACGCCAGGGTAAAGCCCGGCGAGACGTGGGTCCAGTACGCTATACGGTGGCGTAATCTATGGTCTAAGTGTGAACAGCGCATAGAAGAAGCCCCTACGGTGGGAATGTTTGTTGGAACCCTTGATCCACAAGCAACCATTTCACAGTTTATGATGTTCTTCAAGCCGACTTCCTTCCAGGCTTTGATCGACAAATTGGCGCAGATGGACCATAAACCCCCTCTCCCGAAGCCGGACTCCCGAAACGATAAAGGAAAGGGAAAAGCGATCATAGTCGCTAATGCCCAACAACAACCGAACGACTCGAAGCCGGTTGCTCGTCCAAACAATACGCGCCCATACGTACTCCTTGAGGACAGGATGGGACGTGCTTACTCCTTCCCCCGTGATAAAACGAGGAGGCTATTCGAGCTGGCATTGCGCAACAGGCTCATAAATCTGCCAGATCCAAAACGCCCGTCGCAACCAAGTGACGTCAACGAGCCTAATTACTGCCCTTATCATCGAGTGCTAGGACATCCGATCGAAGACTGTTACGTTTTCAAAAATTGGCTTGAAAACCCGTACCGCCAGGGCAAATTTGCGCTATCCGACAAATGGAAGGTGAATCCCCCGCAACCCCACACCTCTAAAGGGGCGAATGCGCCTGGGGAAACATGTTCCGTCATTGAGGAAGCTCCTTGGGAGGTTGTATTATCGGCCAAAACGAGGAGAATGCTAAATGATCTTCAGACCTGTCCTGCGGTCAAGTGGAAGAACCCCTTGGAACCGCAGGTTATAGAGGGGATGTTGAAGCCACGTCCGACTCCGAAGACCGATGGTGGTAGTTCAAGCGTTCATAACCAGCCGTCAAAATCTTCGAAAAAGAAGAAGAAGAAATATAAGAAGCCCGTGAAGCCTGGCGACAAGCGCACGGACTTACAAAAGCAAATCGACGCACTAGATGAATACAACCAAAAAGCGCGGACTCCCATTACGCTCCAAGATTTCCTTGATCACATCTTCCAAAAAGAAGATGAGGGAGAAAGTTCATCGGATGAATCCGAGGAATATGTGGCGAGCTGTCGTATGATCTCCCATTCGACCGCGGACGATGAAGGGACTTCTGGCACTGAAACGCTGGGGGCAAATGCCGAACCAAGAGCCCCAGGGTTATCAGTTGAAATGATTGGCGCGTTTCTTAATGAAGCTCGATTAAAAAGCAAAGCTGATCGAGAATGCGAGATGATTATATTCGAAAGGGCCAAGAGCCAGCGACTTGATGAAAGAGCTGAGATGATCCCGCTGGAGCAAAATGCCTCCATCGCTGACAAAAGCCAATTCAAGATAAAAAAAGAAGTTTGCTAAGGCCATATCGATAGGCATGAAGCTACCACCCTCTGCAGAAAAAGTTACTGGCATGGAAGAAATGCACCCCTCTTATTGCCTATATCATCAGAAGATCTCGCTTTCCACCCAGGATTACAAAGCTTTCAATGGATGGTGGCAAGGATACGTCGCCAATCGACAACGCTTTAAATGGGAAAAGCGTAAAATTCGTCGGGAGCAAAGAAACACGACCAAAGAGCTTAAAAGAACTGCCAACAATTGTCACATGATTAACACCGCCGGGTCACAAGTGCCTACATTTGGGAGCGATTCCGATGAGGAGCTAGAGCTTGGCCCCCTCTTCAAAGAATCCACTTCGGGAAAAGAAGAAGAACCGAAGTCTTGCGAAAATATATAGCTGCGAAGTCGGACACTGCCTGAAAAGAATCTCGGACCCTTAAACAAGAAAGACAAAGGGAAAGAGAAGGTCTCTGAAGACATCACTTTGGATGACCAAGTCGCGGAAGAGTTAACCGCCAAGAATCCGCCAAAGAGGAGTAAAGTGGATTACAATGTCTTGGCGCATCTGAGGAAGCTACCCTCACAACTCAGCATTCTCGATGCCTTGTTACTATCAAAGGAGGCGAGAGACTCTTTGATTAAAGCACTACAAGATCCGGACCAGTTCCAAGCCTTCTTAGCCGAAGAAAAGATGAAAGACGAATTAGAAAAAGTGCACACAGCCGACGTTGCTTTTGGTGATGAAGACCTTCTTCTCGGGACGTGTGAACACAATCGCCCCCTTTATGTCTCAGGATACTGCCATGACATAAAGATAGGTAAAATCTTGGTCGATAACGGATCGTCTGTTAATTTACTCAATGTGCGAGTGTTAAAGGAGATTTGCATGAGCGTCCAACACCTCGCCCGGGACAAGATCACTATCTCCGGTTTCGACTCCCAATCCTCAAAAACTCTTGGATCTTTGATATTGATGCTACGCTTCGGGTTGCTCGTCACAGACATCAAATTCCATGTTATAGATGCCAAGACGTGCTACAATGCTCTGCTCGGCCGACCATGGCTACACGAGTACAATATCATCCCTTCTACACAGCATCAGTGCATGAAGTATTCTAGGGATGGCCTCGAGTACACAGTGGAGGGAGAGTTGAATCCATTTTCCGTAAACGAAGTTCGCAAGTATGAAGATGCCAAATACTTCTTACCGAGTTTCGAAGACACGGAAAGGTGTCACAAACCGGAGAACAAAGCTAACGCCACCATCCCTGTCTTCGGCAGTGACACCGAGGAGGAGGAGGATATCATTTATTCAGGTCCATCCCAATCCACCAGGCCGGGACCGTCCGTTCCTTCATTGATCTTCGGTAGTGATTCAGAGGATGAAGTTCATGCTGTATTCCCTGCTCGGCCTTCGATACGGGTTTCCGCTGATGAAGAGCGAAGTCTGCAGATAACCATGGTGCCGCTTGAATATTACAAAGAACTGGATGCACTCGACACCAACAGCGTAGAAGAATTGCAGACATTCTATATCCCTCCCGGACGAAAAGGCGAGAAGGCAATCCTATTCTATCGTTCTGAAGAAAACAAGGTGGAAAAAGAAATTTGGCATGGCGCGGATCCTACGCTCGACAGGCTTCAGCCTATCCGCCTTCCCAGATATTATACCGAAGGCTTAAAGAAACTACTGAAACGCCAGGGGATGTCCTTCACACAGACCGTTAGAAAAGCCAAATTCTATGACAAGGTCTGGAACATTCCCGGGACTCAATGCAAACTGCCTAACGGGAGAATAGAAACAAAAGGGCTTGGGTACGTCCGGTCAAAGAAACGGGAGTTAGTAAACAGCTGTTATGTCATGTATGACTTCGATGAAGAGACGGACGCTCAATGGGAGGATGTTAATCCTGAGCCCGCAGAAGTTCCTGACACAAAACCGCCCAGTCCATCGTGTGATGACCAGATGAGCAAACTTATAAGGGATGCGAGTCAAAAAGCCCGAGATGATCATGATCGCGAAATGGCAATCTATGAGAAAGCCAAGACACAGCGTCTCCTTCAACCGGCAGTAAAGAACGAAGATGCTGCCCCACGTCAGCCTGCTACAAAAAGGGTTCGACGCGAAAGCAAAAACAAGTCGAAGGGCCGAAAAAGTGCTCGACAACCACAAAGCAGAGCTAAAAAACCACGTATCCGAGAATCGAGCGTTATCGATTTAGCCCTCAGGAAGAAAATGGGTCGAGCATACTCATTTCCTTGTAACAAAACAAGGAAGATATTCGATCTCGCTCTAAAACATCAAATGCTTACGTTGCCAGAGTCCAAGCACCCCGAGCACGCAGGCGAGGTATTCAACCCAAATTATTGCTTTTACCATCGAGTAGTAGGGCATCCGCTTGAAGATTGTTTCACCTTTAAGAATTGGGTTGAGGACCAATATCAGCTTGGCAAATTCGCGCTATCTGACAGTTGGAGGGTAGCGCCGCCGCAAAAGCACGAACCCGAAAACACAAGGATAGAACCAACTCCGCATTGGGATTGGCAGAAAATTTGCACTTGCCACGTGGTAACAATATTAAAAGAAGAGCCCGAGGACATGAACAGCCTTCCTTGGTGCTTTGAAAACAACAGCGATGAGGTAATCTCAGAATTTCCCCCAGCACCAAAAAAGCTGGAAGATGGAATCCATACTACTGCAGATAATCTCAAGAAAATTGAGTTGGGAACGGTAAATGATCCGCGACCGACGTTAGTCAGCGAGCTGCTGTCTGAAGAGAGGGTGGCTGCGTTAAAAGACGTCCTTGTACAGCATAAAGATTGCTTCGCATGGAATTATTCCGAAATGCCGGGACTAGATCCAGAAATTGCTGTGCACAAATTGGCGATATCTCCGGACGTCAAGCCAGTCAAACAGGCGCCGAGAAGAATGCGGCTCGAGCTTGAAATGAGCATCAACGCCGAAGTCAAAAAACTGATAGACTCCGGCTTCATCCAGGAAGTTCAATACCCTGAATGGATCGCCAACATTGTCCCGGTGATGAAGAAAAATGGGACAGTGCGCATATGCGTGGACTTCCGGGATCTCAATAAAGCCTGCCCGAAGGACGACTTCCCAGTGCCAGTCACTGAATTGATGATAGATAATACATCCACTCATGAGGTTTTCTCCTTCATGGACGGCTCGTCGGGGTATAACCAGATAAAGATGCATCCCGAAGACCAGAAGCACACAGCCTTCAGGACTCCTCTTGGTATATTTTGTTATAAAGTGATGCCCTTCGGTTTGAAGAACGCCGGTGCTACTTATCAGAGGGCCATGACAAAGATCTTCGACGACCCTATACACGAAATCGTTGAATGCTATATCGACGATCTCGTGGTTAAAAGCAAATCATATGAGGAACATCTCGAGCATCTGAAGACTGTATTTCAACGCCTTCGGCTATACAACTTGAAGATGAATCCTCTTAAATGTGCGTTCGGAGTTTCCTCAGGCAAATTCCTGGGATTCGTTATTCGACACCGAGGTATTGAAATAGATCCGTCAAAGATTAAAGCGATCATGGAAATGCCTCCGCCGAGGACTCTCAAACAGCTGCGGTCTCTCCAAGGGAAACTCGCATACATACGGCGATTTATAGCCAACCTTTCAGGAAAGTGCCGTCCTTATAGTCACCTGATGAAGAAGGGAACCCCATTCGTCTGGGATCAAAAATGCCAAAGCGCACTGGACGAGATCAAGCAATACCTGCAGAACCCGCACGTGTTGGCTGCTCCGGTTAAGGGGAAGCCTCTCATTCTTTATACAACCGCCCTCGAAGGTTCCTTAGACGCATTATGGGCGCAAGAGAACGATCAAGGGAAAGAAAGAGCACTCTACTACTTAAGTCGAGTTCTGCTGGGGGCAGAAAGCAACTACTCTTCCATTGAAAAACACTGCCTGGCATTGATCTTCGCAATAACAAAGCTTAGGCACTATGCGTTGGCTCACGAGGTCCGTCTTATTTCAAAAGTGGACCCTCTTAAATATCTAATGTCAAAAGCCATATTGACAGGGCGACTCGCTAAATGGGCCCTGCTCTTGATGGAATTTTCGATAACATATCAACCTCTCAGGGCAGTAAAAGGCCAGGCCATCGCCGACTTCCTTGCTGAGCATCCCATACCTGCCGATTCTCCTTTAAATTGCGATTTGCCAGACAGACATGCGTTTGACGCAATCGACAGTGGTGATACCCGGTGGGAGCTTTATTTCGATGGAGCATCTTCCATGAAAAAGCACAAACAAAATACGCCAATAATCAAATCAGGGGTAGGACTCATCTTTGTGACTCTACAAGGAGGAATAATGCGATTCGCCTTCTCCTTAACGGAGCCGAGGACGAATAATGAAGCTGAATATGAAGCTTTGATAGCAGGCCTCGAGATCGCCATTGATATGGGAATTGAAAGCCTCCTCATATATGGGGACTCCCAACTGGTCGTCAGCCAAGTGAACGGCGATTACCAAACGTGCAAGCCGGAATTGGTGAAATACGGTGAAAAAGTGCAGCAACTGCTAACCCAAATTCCCTCCTACACGTTGGAAAGTATATCGCGTGCGGAAAACAGCAAAGCAGACGCACTGGCCAAACTTGCTAAAGAATTGGCTGACGAGAACCTCGATGACGTTAGAATCGTGGTACAAAGCCGTCGAATACTCTCCCCAGCAGAAATACCTCCAGAATCATATAAAGAAAAGGGAGCAACTGAGCAGGCGACCCTACAAATAAAAGACCATGAGAAGACCGAAGACTGGAGAGAATTTTTCACAGATTACTTCAAGTTCCACCGAATGCCTGAAGAAGCGTCCATAAGACATCAGCTCGTGAAACGAGCTCTGTCTTTCGCCTTCGTTAACGATACTCTATACAAGAGGACATTCGATTCTCTGTGGCTGAGATGCCTAGGACCTGACGAAGCGAGAAGGGTCGTCCAAGAAGTTCACGACGGACTCTGTGGTTCCCACCAAGCAGGCCCTAAGATGAAGTTGAAGATAAAACGGATGGGCTACTACTGGCCCACGATGATGCAGGATTGCCTGGAATACGCGAAGCAATGTCATTCATGCCAAATTCATGGGGACTTCATCCATCAGCATCCCAATCCATTGCATCCAACAGTGGCTAGTTGGCCATTCGAAATGTGGGGAACTGACATAGTCGGCCCCATCGAACCAGCATCGTCAAAGGGACACCGTTTCATCTTGGCGACGACTGATTACTTCTCCAAATGGGCAGAGGCGGTACCGTTGAGGGAAGTGAAGACGGAGAACATCCTCCATTTCTTCAAAACGCATGTCATATACCGGTTTGGAACCCCGAGAAGGATCATCTCTGATAATGGGCTAGCCTACCGAAGTCATAAAATTAGCCGCTTCGCACAGCAGCACAATATAGACTGGAGATATTCTTCAGTTTATAATCTACGAGCTAACGGTCTGGCTGAGGCCTTCAACAAGACCTTGACGAAGATCATGAAGAAAACAGTGTCACGAAATAAGAGAGATTGGCACGAAAGATTGCAAGAGGCTCTTTGGGCATATCGAACTACATTTAAAACGGCCACAAACACAACGCCATACGCGTTGGTATTTGGGACGGAAGCAGTACTCCCTCTCGAGATAGAACTACCCTCTCTACGAGTGGCAGTCCACTACGAGCTGACTGACGAAGAAAATGCTCACCTTCATTTTGAAGAGCTTGACGCCCTCGATGAAACCCGGCTCGTAGCGCAACAAAATCTGGAAGCCTATAAAACAAAGATGACGCGCTCATACGAAAGATTGACCCGACCGAGGACATTCCGCCAGGGCGAACTCGTGCTAGTGGTCAAAAGGCCTATGATCCCCAATCGCGCCAAGCGGGGAAAGTTCGAGCCAAACTATGAAGGCCCGTACATCATAGATAAAGTTTACCAGGGTGGAGCCTATCTACTCATGGACATGCACGGTGAAAGGCCTTTCAGGCCAATAAACGGTCGCTTCCTAAAGAAATATTACGCTTAATGAGCCACAGCCTAGGTCAATGATAGATGACGACGACTATGTCCGCTCGCTATCTTCCTAAGCTAGAACTTTATAAGCAGTAGCTGGCCTTCTCCATGATGGACCGAAGTGTCCTTAAACTAATAGCAGACCGAAACGTCTTTAAACTAACACCGTAGCATCCTTAGGCTGACGAGAAAAAAAAACATATAAAAATAAAATAAAATAAACGGTATGTCCATAAGCAAAAAGGGCACGGATGAAAACCCGAAAGGGCTCCGTGAGTAAGAACAGCAGGGCTACCGGCGAGTGTTCGTGAAAACCTGAAAGGGCGCGACCTCGTAAAAAAAAAGAAAGAAAAAGAAAAAAAAAGAAAAACGGTATGTCCATAAGCAAAATGGGCACGGATGAAAACCCGAAAGGGCTCCGTGAGTAAAAACAGCAGGACTACCGGCGAATGTTTGTGAAAACCCGAAAGGGCACAACTTCGTTAGAGAATCCTTATGGAGTCCTCTCGACCTTGTAAGGAGAAACCACCTGCGTGAGATCCTTACGACTTTCAAAGGAGCAACACACTTAGGAATCCCCACGATTCCTAAGGAGAAAATACACTTGCGGGATCCTCACGACTCGTAAGGAGAACTCTCTTATGGGACCCTCACGGCTCATAAGATTTGAAAGTCTTAAGTTACAGAGATCTAAACCTGTGCTTAAGCAAACCCCCACAAACTTCCAATATGGCCCTACAAGAGGTCCAATATTGACCCTTGTATACAATCCATGGGCGTGAATAAACATTTCCCTAGCCAAATTTCATCCATGACTGGGAATACGTTCGCATGGTAAGCAACCCTTATAAATCCCCTCGATTTATGAGGAGAAAACCTTCCTGTAGGATCCTTACGACTTACATAAGAACAAAATACTTAGGAACCCTCACGGTTTCTAAGGAGAAAATACACCTACAAGATCCTCACGACTTGTAGGGAGAAATATCTTTGTGAGACCCTTACGGCTTATGAAGTCAAAAGCCTTAGTCGACAGGACCTGAACCCTGGTCGCTAAGCCTCCCTTGTTCGACAACGATAGAGACAAATGATGATTCGCTCCTGGCAATATCCCAGTTGTAGCGGTGCTGACGCCGAAATCGGTGTCCAATTTCAGGTTTACGGCGAAAGCCAGTAGGCCGCTCATGCATACGAAATAGCCGAAATGATTGGGCAACTTGCAATAAAAAGCAGCAAGTAAAATGTATGCATGGAAAATAGCCGAAATGATTGGGCAACTCGTAATAAAAAGCAACGAGTAAAGATAAAATAAATAGCCGAAATGATTGGGCACCGCGAAAAATAGCCGAAATGATTGGGCAATCGCGACCTTCGCGATATAAAAGCTGAAATGATAGAGCATCGCGGAAATAAAATAAAATAAAAAAGAAGAAATGATAAAACTTCGGCCCTACAGTTAAGATCACATCGATCCCTGTATACAATCCAAGGGCGTAAACAGAAAGGGAACCATACTTTCCCAGCAGGCTCTGCCAGAAGACGAAGCCAAACCTCGACGGTTCATTCTAACTCCGAAGAAACCAGTGTCTTCAGCAAACTTCTCAACTCACGGATACAAACACTCCTTGACGAGAGCCTTCTGATCCGCGTCGACTCGCAGAGCCATCAGCGCCTCCGTGGGAACCATCGACTCGTTTCAAACCCCAAGGACACAAATAATCCTTGGCACTTAGGAAACAAATAATCCCTCGCAAAACTTCTCGACTCACGGATACAAACACTCCTTGACGAGAGCCTCCTGATCCGCGTCGACTCGCAGAGCCACCAGCGCCTCCGTGGGAACCATCGACTCGTTTCAAACCCCAAGGACATAAATAATCCTTGGCGCTTGGAAAAAAAATAATCCCTCGCAAAACTTCTCAACTCACGGATACAAACACTCCTTGACGAGAGCCTTCTGATCCGCGTCGACTCGCAGAGCCACCAGCGCCTCCGTGGGAACCATCGACTCGTTTCAAACCCCAAGGACACAAATAATCCTTGGCGCTTGGGAAACAAATAATCCCTCGCAAAACTTCTCAACTCACGGATACAAACACTCCTTGACGAGAGCCTTCTGATCCACGTCCACTCGCAGAGCCACCAGCGCCTCCGTGGGAACCATCGACTCGTTTCAAACCCCAAGGACACAAATAATCCTTGGCGCTTGGGAAACAAATAATCCCTCGCAAAACTTCTCAACTCACGGATACAAACACTCCTTGACGAGAGCCTTCTGATCCACGTCGACTCGCAGAGCCACCAGCGCCTCCGTGGGAACCATCGACTCGTTTCAAACCCCAAGGACACAAATAATCCTTGGCGCTTGGGAAACAAATAATCCCTCGCAAAACTTCTCAACTCACGGATACAAACACTCCTTGACGAGAGCCTTCTGATCCGCGTCGACTCGCAGAGCCACCAGCGCCTCCGTGGGAACCATCGACTCGTTTCAAACCCCAAGGACACAAATAATCCTTGGCGCATGGGAAACAAATAATCCCTCGCAAAACTTCTCAACTCACGGATACAAACACTCCTTGACGAGAGCCTTCTGATCCACGTCGACTCGCAGAGCCACCAGCGCCTCCGTGGGAACCATCGACTCGTTTCAAACCCCAAGGACACAAATAATCCTTGGCGCTTGGGAAACAAATAATCCCTCGCAAAACTTCTCAACTCACGGATACAAACACTCCTTGACGAGAGCCTTCTGATCTACGTCGACTCGCAGAGCCACCAGCGCCTCCGTGGGAACCATCGACTCGTTTCAAACCCCAAGGACACAAATAATCCTTGGCGCTTGGGAAACAAATAATCCCTCGCAAAACTTCTCAACTCACGGATACAAACACTCCTTGACGAGAGCCTTCTTATCCGCGTCGACTCGCAGAGCCACCAGCGCCTCCGTGGGAACCATCGACTCGTTTCAAACCCCAAGGACACAAATAATCCTTGGCGCTTGGGAAACAAATAATCCCTCGCAAAACTTCTCAACTCACGGATACAAACACTCCTTGACGAGAGCCTTCTGATCCGCGTCGACTCGCAGAGCCACCAGCGCCTCCGTAGGAACCCTCGACTCGTTTCAAACCCCAAGGAAACAAATGATCCTTGGCGCTTGGGAAACAAATAATCCCTCGCAAAACTTCTCAACTCACGGATACAAACACTCCGTGATGAGAGCTTCTTTGACTCACATCTCGGGCAGTAAGGATTCAAAAACTTGCTTCCTGAACAATGTGACCCTGCAAGTCAATCCTAAATGGTCTCTTGCATACTATTCACGGGTCTCACTCTCTGAAGTCGATTCTTGACAAGGAGGGAAACAACCACTTACGAATCCTCTCGACTCGTAAGAGGGAAAATTCTCTTATAGGATCCTTACGACTTATAAGAGAAAACCACACTTAGAAATCCTCACGATTCCTAAGGAGAAAACCCACCTACGAGATCCTCTCGATCCGTAGGGAGAAAAGTCTCCATAAGACCCTCACGGCTCATGGAGTTGAAAAGTCTTAGGCAGCAGATCTGAACCTGCGACCTAAGCCATCGCTGATTCTTAGGAAAGTCAAGATGCATGCCCTACTATCCGTCAACCATGTTCGCTAAGGTGATATGCTGATAATAAAAGAAAGAAAAAAGCAAAGAAGTGACACAAGACATTACAAAAAGGTGTATCTTTTATTCATAAACTTGATTGAATACAGGATACATTATGTCAAAGGATAAAAAATACATATATATATATATATATATATATATATACATTCTTTACAAAAATGGATAGCTACTGAGGAGGAAGTGTCTTTAGTAAGTTCACAAGCCGCTCTCGCACTTCCTTCAGCGCTTCCTCTCGAGTGACAGCTGCGGCCACCTCCGCCTCCACCTGAGCCCGCTGCTACAAGAAAGATGAAAGTTGCTCCTCTACCGCCTTCTGGGCTGCTTCCTGGCTGGCTGCAGCTCGCTCGACAAAGTCAAGTCTTTGCCTCAATGATAACCCTTCGGAGAGGCATTGCAGGAGGCCCTCAAAGATAACCTTCAGCCGTGCGGCATTGGCCTCCACCCGAGCATGCAGTTGAGCAGACTTGCTTGAAGCCTCACCACGCTCCTTACGCCTTGAAATGACTTCTTGTTCGAGATGGCGGAAGTAAGGAGCGCTTTGCTCAATCCACGCTGTCCTCTGATTATTGGCAGCCACGGTCTCGGGAGCGGGACGCAGCGACTCCAACTGATATAGGCGACCCTCGATCTCCTTACAGTGGTTAACCCAGGATGCAATGATGCCCTCCTCATGAAAGTTCATGAGTATTGCTAGCATTGGGTTAACCACCATAGCGAAGTCTGCGGCAGATGTAGGAGTTTCAATGTCGAGTTCCTCAACATAGTCACTCAACATGCGCAGACTATTCGCGGCGCTTTTTAAAGACAGACTCCTCAGATAAGGACCCGCCGGCATTGTGACGCGAGGTTCGAAGGACGCCGAAGCCAGAACGACAGCTGAAAGAGACAGTATGCGATCAGATAACAGTACAGAAAATAGAGAGAGGAAAGTTACCAATATGACGGTCATTGTACCAGTTGAGACAGGTGGCAAGGTCGGAAGGGCTGGTGGCGCAGCTGATCTTTCATCCCCTCCTTCAATCTGTAGCACTGCAGTTGAGATGAGAAAAAGAGGTTAGAGACAATTCCGTCAATAAGAAAAAAGAGAGGAAGGATGTCAACGGAAATCATACTCACCAACGCCACTAGAAGAAGAAGCAAGCTCAGATGGGAAGGAAAAGTGTGGGAGCAACATCTGATATACGTAATCAAAAAGCACTCCTGAAAACACGACAGTGTCACTTTAGTACGCGAATTATATGTCTGGAAAACAAGATTAATAAATCGTAAACACAGACCTTCCAGCATCTTCGAGGGTATGAGAGAAAGCTGAGAGGTGACCACCGCCAAAGCAGTCGTTGAAGGCGCTCCCTCGAGCAGTGGGGCATCGGCGCTAGCCGCACCTGCATTACGAAAAGGTGAACTTGTCAGAAAAGGTTATAAAGTAAAGAAAAGTAGCCACTTAGGGTTTACCTGAGGAGCTCCCGGCGGAAACAGAGGCAACTCCCTCCTCTACCGACATAAGACCACCGCCCGTGGCCTCGTCACCCGACTCGATGGGGACCGTCGTCATGCTAGCCAGACCTGGGGACGGCGGAGGACCGTAGACGGGGAGGGCTATGACTGGAGTATTGCCAGATTCCAGAGAAGGAGCGGTTGGCTCGTCCTCGGGAATCATGGCCGCCTCACCCACTACTCTCTCAGGTTCAGTAGCTGCGGTTGTATCGTCTACCATCGCCAGGGGACCGCCGACCTCGAGCGCCTCAGCCGCCACCACCCTGGACTTAGCTATAATGATCATATCATCTGCCCCCGCTTCGGGTTCGGCATCAATGACCTTCTCGACGGTAGGCCCCTCGACCTCCACTCCAGGCTCCATGGCCTCAACGATATTACCCACTGTCGGCTCGAATTCGGCAGGCACCGCCTCCTCCGTTCCCCTAGGACCGACGGCTTCCGCCTCTCCCTCGATCGGACTTGGCCCTGCAAAGATAAGAGATATAAGGACCAATGACATTAAAATTCTTATAACAAAAACTCTGAGAGAAATATTACCTGAAGCGGATTTACCGTTTGCGCTCCGAACTGCTCGCGCCACCTCTCTGCGGGCAGTGGATAGGGCGACAGGGGCCTCTTCGGAGGGAGTATCAGCTCGAGGGGCGGTGCTGGGGCCCGCTCCCATAGACAGGGCAGCCCTGCGCGCCTTCGCCTCACGCCTCAACCGCTTTCTCTCCTCCCGAGCGGTTATGAGGGACCTCTGTGACGCCTCCTTCAAGGCATCATCATCTTCATTCAGGGATGCCTCCAGAGCCTTTAAGGCATCTCTCATCGGCTTTTCAAGATGAGCCTCCTGCGGTGGCCCAGAGGAAACAGGAACGTCGGCCGCTGGTAGAACATCTGCGCCGCTAGGAGGGAGCGGCATTGAGGTTCCTGTAATTAAAATGGAAAGGTTAGATTGACCATAACGCAAGGAAAATGAAAAATTCGATGAGTCGAAACCTACTAAGGCCCATAGATGCTCTGAGACGTTCCTCCTCCTGAAAGTTCTTCAGAGAAGCAGCAATGGCTTCTTCATCAGTGATGCCTGTTGAAAAAAAAAAGAAAGAAAAGCGTTAGTCAAAAAAATAATGAAGAGGATATGTTACAATAAAGAAGAGGCGACTAGTAGTTACCTGATTGCGCAAGCTTAGCTAGCCACGCGTCACGCTTCACCAACCATGCCGAAGCTCTGAGAGCAGCCTCCAAGTCTGTATCGTCCGGCGGTGGCATCACTAATCCTGCGTTAGTCCCATATTCGAGCAGACCCTCGGAGTAGGGAGCATGGGGTTCCTGGCCGAACACAACGTCCGCGGCGAGGAGCGACTTCTTCTTCTTTTGCCCTCCGACCCTGGGCCCACGAGGGATCGACTTCCGCTTAGCAGCCACTTTGGGACGACGAGTCCCGATGTCCGCACCCACGCCAGACTCCGGCGAGGGTGCAACCATTGTTTCCGCCTGAGCACGGGGTGCGGGAGGTGCATCCGCGATATCAGGGAGCGGCAATTCACGTGGAGGACTTTGCGCACGTGATGGTCTGCCCCCAGCATCTTTTAAAGGAGCGACTACTGGAGTCCTAGGCACCAGAGGAGCGTTGCGATCGCTACCTGGGGATGCAACCTTACGATCGATCAGCAACTGCCTTTCCTCCTTTATCACCGCTCCTGTCGAATGACTATACCATTCGGTGTATACCCTAAGAAGTCGGGGAGCGCAAGCCGGCTCACTGATAAAGAAGTGAGAGCCCGTGTTTAGACGCATGAAGTGATGCAGCGCTCTCTCCATCCCTTCTTCAGTCGCGGCAGGTTCCGATAAAAAGGCCTCCAGCGGTACCCCTTAGTTATAGCTCAGCTGTGGGGCGAAACGATGCGGGTTATATCTCATGAAGATCGCTCCCCCGTCCTGCCTAAACACCAAAAAGCCCGGTCTGATGGAATATAAGTGAAGGGTCTCCCGGGCCGTTAAAACCGAAGCGCCATCCTTGAAAGTGTCTTGCAATGGCCGTACTGCAGTGGTGGACGTTTTTCCAATGGTCAACACCTTGTCAATAAAAGACACACCGGTTCCAACGGTGTGGGAGCGAAGGAGTAAACTCCTGGCATCTCGCGGCGATGGATTTACAATTGATGCGCCGATCAACTGTAGAAGGCGAGGAAAAATGCACCTTTCGTAGAATGAGGGCCTTTTATGCATGCCGAAAACACCCGCTGTATGTAGTTCGAGCCACGACATGAAGTAGTGCATTGGGAAAACCACGTGCAACACCCCAGGCTCATTAGCATCCGCTGCTCGGCTAAGGCCGTGATATAAATGCGCCAAGCCGGCGATCCCAACAGCCACCTTCACCCCGATGACCATCCGGTGTGCTGGATAAAAGACAGAGGGCCGCATCCGATGAGAGTGCATTAGGATAGCGAACCAACTCAACCATAACCCGAGAAACCCCAAGAGAAAGGCCTCCTCATCCATCCCAGGGGCCGCTACTTCTGCAAGAGACATGGTTGGAAAGTTAGGAAGAAAGAAATCCTTTTGACCTATTTCATTCGCCGGCAGGTTATCCAAACCTAAACCGAAAGGGTCCTCGAGGGTGGCAAACTTGGCGGTGGCGGCAGAGAGGGCGTTAGGGTGAAGGAACCGAGCAATAAAATCCTCAAAATTAACTCCACGGCTCCCATGCTCAACGAAAAGGGCCTCGTAGATGTTCAACACCTTGATCAGACTTAGAAACTGATGTTGAACAGCATTCTCCAGCGTGAGCTCCCTTATCATCGGCTTGGCACCAAAGATGTACTCATCCGGCGGGAGCAACTCTTCATAATGTTCCCCCATAGCCGGTAGGCCAGACACCTCCGTAAACTCTTCCAGCGAGATGGATACTTCCCGATCCATGGCAAGGAAAGTATGGGTAGGAATGTTCCACTGCTCCAGGAAGGCCTTGAACCACCAAGTGGGAAGCGTAGGATACTGGAAGAGGGAGACATAGACTGCGGTATACAATCCTAATTTTATCAACTGCGACTTCTTTGTCGACAAGATATACCGAGCCCACGGCAGATAGCCAACCGGATGGCGGGGGATCAGACCAATGTTATATGATTGCCCCCAAGGTCTCGCCTCGCCCTGACAGATACGGCGCCCTAGGATATCCAAAACCATAGGACGCTGGACCGGGATGGCATCTATGGCCGGATGAAGAAAACCCTTCGATGTCCAATCCGTCATCTCCGCGGCATACTGCACCGGGGGTGGGCTGGCGTAATGAATCGCCGTTATGGGTTCCGACGGCACCGCGCATGTAAAGCTCCGTCGGCCCATAATGATCTGATTGTACCACGACCCCCAAAGGTGGAGACTCTTGGACTCAGGGTCGTATGCCTTGATCATGGCCAGGATCTCACGATCCAAAGGCGCCTCTGGAAATCCCTCCTCCGAGCGGATGAACGGAAATGAAGTGTCTTCAGACATGATCGCTGCAAAGGGCAGTGTATCCGTTAGTGTTGTAATCCCAACGTTTGGCATTAAAAGAAGAAAATGCATTAATTAAATTAAATCAAAATCAAAATCAATTAATTACACCGCACCACAGTGCAGTGAGTAGGAGACCAAAGAGGGACCCATGAAATCTAAATGACAATACATCAAGGAGACAAACTCATCATTGGGTGGGATTGTCAGATTGGCCCCTTGGGGGGAACATTCCCATAATAAAGAAGGGGGAAAATCACTAGAGACAAGGAGAAAATCTCCTCTTTCAGAGCAAAGCTCTGTCACAGAATGACCCTTGTCAAGTTCTGGTCTCAAAAGAGTAAAATTCCTTAAAAAAGAGCTTGGCTTTATAATATTCCATCAAAAAGAAAATTCTGAAAATAATTTTAAAATTAAAATTTCTGGAATCTTGAAAAAATCCATGAAAACTTACAAAAAGGGTTCTCTGTTTTTCAGATCTAAAAGATCTACATTTAATTCAAGAGCAAAGCTCTGTTCATGGGTTAGAACCCATGAACAAGATCTCTGTAGATCTATGGATTTATGAGAGCAAAGCTCTGTGGATGAAACCCCAAAGGGAATTTCTTTAGATCAAGAGATCTATGAGAGCAAAGCTCTGTGGGTTAAAATTGACTTAAATTAATTTAACTTAGTTTTAAATTAAATATTACCTAAAGTTTTCTAAAAAACTTTGGGAAATGAGAGCAAAGCTCTAGAGTTCTGAAAGCAAGAGCAAAGCTCTGAAATTCCTAAGCAAGAGCAGAGCTCTGAAAATCTAAATTTAGAAAAATGGTGGAGAGTTTTCTAAGGGCCAGAGGCTCTATTTATAAGGCGCTTGCGCCTCTTGAGATTCCCCCTTGATCTAACGGTCAGGGGGGGTTGCCACCGTTGCACTCACGTGTGCGCCACGTGAGCGCAACGGTGGGGGGGCATTTGTTTCGCCCAATTAGAGCAAAGCTCTGTTTGAATTCAAAATTCAAATTTTGAAGCAACGCTTCAAGTCGCGGGCGCAACGCGCCGCGTGTCTGGCGCTAATACGTCAGCGCAGCGTCCAAGAAAGCGCACCCAATCAGAGCAAAGCTCTGTTTAAAGGAAGCAACGCTTCAGCTGCGCTGCGCGACACGTGTCAGCGCAGATGCGCTAGCGCACTTGCGCTGCGCTCTGCGCTGCGCGACACGTGTCAGCGCAGATGCGCTAGCGCACTTGCGCTGCGCTCTGCGCTGCGCGTCACGTGTCAGCGCAGATGCGCTAGCGCACTTGCGCTGCGCTGCGCGATACGTGTCATGCGCTGAGGCATCTGCGCCAAACTAAATTAAGATTTTAAGAAATCTTTTCTGTTCTTTCCAAAACCAGAAGATTTTCTTCTGCCTTTGGATCAAAGATCCAGCGGTGGGAAAATTCCCAAAATCACTCAGAAAAGATCTTGTTAACAAATTCAACAAATTTGCGGGCACTATAAATAGGACCCCAGACCTCATTTAAAGGCATCAACAATTTTCTCGAAAAATCAAGAACTCTAAGCAGAGAAAACTCTGAGAAGATCTCAAGAAAAAGGTAAAGAACCTTCATGAAGTAGAAGAAAGGCCTTCTAATAGATCATTGATCTAAAAATAAAATGAATGATCTTTATATAAAAAAAAAACAGTGCTTTGCACTTCTTGTGAACCCTCGGTTCTTTAAAAACAATAAAAATAATAAAATAATAAAAGAATAGTGCTTTGCACTTTTAAGAACCTCTGGTTCTTCGAATAAAAAAGAAAAATTTATTTTTCTTTGATCTAATTTAGATGAAGAAATTAAACAGTGCTTTGCACTTCCCTTCCTGAATCTAAAAGATTCTTAGTGCTTTGCACTTCCAAACTGCGCTGTTGCGCTCTTAAGAGAGCGCCACGTGTCGGCTATAGAACCACTTGCGCTAAGCGCCCTTAAGATAGAGCTTTGCTCTCTGGAATTGGCGCAACTCGCTGAGAGCGCGCCACGTGTCAGCGGCGCAATAGCGCAGCGCAACAGCGCATTGCACTGCGCTAGTGCGCCTACGCTCACAAGAGCACGACACGTGTCATCACCATATGAGCTTGCGCTCATTACTTAGCGCAAAGCGCAGATGCATTATTTTAAAGGGCCGAGCCCAATTAAAAGAAGGCCTAACAGGCTTAATAAAATGCAATGCAGATGCTCTGCATCATTTATAAATGGGCAGAGCCCAAACAAAATATTCAGAATGCTATGCATTTTAAAAGGGGCAAAGCCCAAACAAGGTAGATACTTTGCATCATCTACAAATGGGCAGAGCCCAAAATAAATTGATACTCTGTATCTTTTGTGGGTAGAGCCTAAATAAAAAATACAATGCAAGAGCAAATAAAATGTTGAACTGGACTTAGCCCAATCGTGGCCATAAGTCCTTAAATTAAATTGACTGAGCAACATGGCTCTCCTAAATCAATTTACATCCGGTTCGAGGGTACATCTCCGAACTCCTTTGACATCCGTCGTTGTAATTCCTCAACGACGTCAAAGAGGTGACGAGTCCCAACGACCACACATCCATATGGACTGCGGGGTCCTTAAACTCGTGGACCGAAACGTCCTTAAACTAATATTGGACCGAAACGTCCTTAAACTAATATTGGACCGAAACGTCCCTAAACTAATATCGGACCACCACGTCCCTAAACTGGCGATGGACCACCATGTCCCTAAACTGGAATATGGACCACCACGTCCCTAAACTGGCGATGGACCACCACGTCCCTAAACTGGAAAATGGACCACTACATCCCTAAAACTGGAACAATAGAGCCTCCAAATGCTCTTTTGCCGGATCTAAACGGTCCCGTTTAAGTTGATCTTAGCCCCAAATACGGCTAACGTATCCTTAAACCATTTAAAATGAATGATAAGACTCCAAATCAATTTCGGCTCAAGGGTACATCTCTGAACTCCTCTGACACCTGTCGTTGTAATCCTTCAACGACGTCAGAGAGGTGACGAGTCCTGACGGCCATATATTAAATGAATCATTACGTTAAGTTGATCTTAGTCTAAAAATAGGACTAATGTATCCTTAACGAACGTTTAAGTTGATCTTAGCCGCAACGCGACTAATGCATCCTTAAACTAAAAAACACCAAACCCAAATCTAAGTAAACACGGATTTGGACTAATCCACGTCCTACGGGTGACGGCATCACTCAGTCTCCGTATACAATCCACGGGCAACCACAAATAAAACAAACACACACGACACGAAGTGAAATTCTGGAGAAGGAGAAAGTTGTTACCGCGATGCGGTAGCATAATTAACTGCAGGGGCTTGCGCCTGCAGGGAAGAGCGTCCCCACAATCAAAAACCCCTCACTCTGAGGGGGAATCTGACGAAGTCTGCTACATCGGCCGCATCCGTCTAAACCTCCGATACACGGTGCCATAAATCAACTTGGCATCTTCGGAGAGGTAGACGGATAGAACCAAATAGCATCTGCCCCGAACCTCAGGCACAGACGCGAAGTCCAGGCCGCCGTTCGGAGGGGAACAGTGACCGACTTCAAAGCCCATTTGTTAACAGAATTAAATTCTGAGAAAGACCTCTCAAATCTTTCCAAAAGCAACCGATTGAATTAAAAATTTAGAGGTGATTGAATATCATCTATCTATGGGAAAATCTCGAATTTGGAAAAATTTCCCCTTTAAATCTAACAGAAATCACAAAGGAGAATCCCTGGATTTGAAATCCAATGGTGAATAAAATTCACCCAATAATCCAAAGGTCCAGAACGAATGATGGATGCAAATCAAATCTCTCAATGAAGATTCGTTAAAAACTAATTGACTCGGCTGCTTCTCCTATAAATAGGAGCAAAGAGATACAAGAAATATATACACGCAGAGGGAAGAAAAGGGAGAGAGCCTTGATACTTTGAGGAATTTGGATCTTCTGCAAAAGAAAACCCTAGGTAAGAAAGGGAAGGCTCCTTGAAAGAAAAGAGAATTTAATTCTCAACAGAGTTCAACTCTGATGTAAAACAGAAGAACATATTTCTTCTCTCTTTGATAGAGGATCTGTAAAGCGCACATCTCCCCTTGAAGTTGAGAATTTAATTCTCAATGGGTTGAGATCCTGCCATGCAGATCCAAAGCATAGAGAGGGAATGGAAGCACGAGAATTTAATTCTCACAGAACTATAGGAATTTAATTCCTTTAAAATAAAATTAGGGTTTGACCCTGTGTTATGGGAATTTAATTCCTTCAGAATGAAAAGAATTAGGGTTTAACCCTAGTTAAGAACTTAGTTCTGTTGAAACAACGGGAATTTAATTCCCTTAATCATAATTCTTTAACCGAGAGTGGGAGTTTAATTCCTTAAAGCTTTTATTAGGGTTTAACCCTATCCAGTTCTTCACATATATGAGGAATTTAATTCCTACAGAAAATTCAGAGTTCAACTCTATCCCAGAATATAAATCTTCAAAAGGAAGTAGGAATTTAATTCCTCTATTGTCAGGGTTCAACCCTACGAGGAATTTAATTCCTGAAAGGGATTTACAGATCTTCTAAACATACAGAAAAGAAGGGTCACGTGTCACCACGTGACCCCCCCAAAGATCTACAGAAAGCCCCTTTGAGGCAGTGCCTCACGTGACCCACGTGACCCTTGACAGAAGCTTTAACACACAAGCGCTTGAATGCCCGTCACGTGATGGCACGTGATGCTCTAGAAGATGCAATAGTCTCAGAAGAACAAATGAAGGGAGGGCGCTCTCACGTGTTGCCACGTGACCCCTCCTGCCTTAGTGTTTAACACTAAATTAGAATCCCTGAATTCAGTATTAAAACATTGTTTGTGTTCCCCTCCGAACGGCGGCGCACAAGACCGCGATGTCTTGGCACTGAGATTCGGGGCAGATGCTAATTGGTACTATCCGTCCACCTCTCCGAAGATGCCAAGTCGATCTATGGCGGCCGATGTAGCAGACTTCGTCAGATTCCCCCTCGTTTGAGGGGTTTTTTGATTGTGGGGACGCTCTTCCCTGCAGGCGCAAGCCCCTGCAGTTAATTACGCTACCGCATCGCGGTAACAACTTTCTCCTTCTCCAGATGGTCACTTCGTGTCGTGGGTGTTTATTTCATTTTTTATTGCCCGTGGATTGTTTACGGAGACTGAGTTATGTCGTCGCCCGTAAGGCGTGGACTAGTCCAAATCCGTGTTTATCTTAGATTTGGGTTTGGGGGTTTGGTTTGAGGATACATCAGCCATACTTGAGGCCAAGATCAACTCAAACATTTGTTAAGGATACGTTAGTCTAACGTTGAGACTAAGATCAACTTAACGAGATCGTTTAGATCCGACAAAAGAGCATTTGGGCTCTATTGTTCCAGTTTAGGGACATAGTGGTCCATCGGGACCCGTCACCTCTCTGACGACGTTGAAGGATTACAACGACGGGTGTCAGAGGAGTTCAGAGATGTACCCTCGAGCCAGAGTTAATTTGGGGGATTCATAGTCCAGTCTGTTTGAAGGTTTAAGGATACGTTATCCATCTTTGAGGCTAAGATCAACTTAAACGGGACCGTTCAGATCCGACAAAAGAGCACATGGAGCTCTATTGTTCTTGTTTAAGGACTTCGCAGTCCATGGGTAGTTTAAGGACGTTGCGGTCCATGGGTAGTTTAAGGACATTGCGGTCCATGGGTAGTTTAATGACATTGCGGTCCGTAGTTAGTTTAAGGACATTGCGGTTCGTGGGTAGTTTAAGGACATTGCGGTCCGTGGGTAGTTTAAGGACATTGCGGTCCGTTGTTAGTTTTAAGACATCTCGGTCAAGGTTAAGGACGTCGTAGTCCATGGGTTTAAGGACTCCACAGTCCGGTATGTGCTCTGGATGCTTCACACGGGTTCACTGCCGTGCTTGGCGAGGACCAGGTTCCGCTCTGGGCGTTTTCCGCTGGGTCAAAGAGTGACATTATCCACGTTCCACGTGACCAGGAATTTTGCACTAGATGCTTCACACGGGTTCACTGCCGTGCTCGGCGAGGACTAGGCTCCGCTCTGGGCGTTTTCCGCGGGGTCAAAGAGTGACATTATCCACGTTCCACGTAACCAGGAATTTTGCATTAGACATGAGTTTAAGGACCCCACAGTCCATATCATGGGTGGTCGTCGGGACCCGTCACCTCTTTGAAGACATTGAGGGATTACAATGCCAAGTATCAAAGGAGTGAAGAGATGTACCCTAGAACCGGAATGGATTAAATAGTCCTTGGCCCAATTTAGGCTCAAGACCCATTAATTATATTATGAGCCCATTGGCCCAGTTAATTACGAATTGAGGACTTATGGCCAGCTTGGGCTAAGTCCTATCATGTCTGGAATATTGACTTCTTGTGGGTCCATTGAGGGAGAGGCTTTGCCTCTATCCCTTTAGCCAATTGGGCCAAAGCCTAGTGTTAAACACTTCAGAGCGATCAGTGTTGAACACTGGGAATGAGGTTGACAAGTTAGTGTTTAACACTAAAAGATAATTGGTGTTAAACACCAGCAACAAGGCTTTCAAATTAGTGTTAAACACTAAAACAGATCAGTATCAAGCATCGGCAACAGAGTTCTCAAATTAGTGTTAAACACTAAGGCTGCAAGTAAAGTTCTTTGATTGGTGTTGAACACTACAGCCCAACAGTGTTTTAACACTGGATTCAGGAGTTCCAACTTAGTGTTAAACACTAAAGCAAGAGGGGTCACGTGGCGACACGTGAGAGCGCCCTCTCTCCATTCATTCTGCTGAGATTATTGCATCTTTCAGAGCATCACGTGCCATCACGTGACGGGCATTCATATGCCTATGTGTTAGAGCTTCTGTCAAGGGTCACGTGGGTCACGTGGGGGACTGCCTCAAAGGGCTTTCTGTAGATCTTTTGAAGGGGTCACGTGGTGGCACGTGACCCTGCCTCCATGTATATTGTTTAGAGAATCTGTTGATCCTTTTCCAGGAATTAAATTCCTCGAACTTTAATTTTCAAAGGAATTAAATTCCTACTTCCTTTTGAAGACTTATATTCTGAAGTAGAATTGAACCCTGAATCTTCTGTAGGAATTAAATTCCTCGTTTATGTGAAGAACTGAATAGGGTTAAACCCTAATAAAAGCTTTTTAAGGAATTAAACTTCCAGTCCCTGTTAAATTATGATTAAGGGAATTGAATTCCCGTTGTTTCAACAGAACTAAGTTCTTAATTAGGGTTAAACCCTGTTTCTCTCTGTCCTGAAGGAATTAAATTCCCATAACACAGGGTCAAGCCCTACTTTTAGAGGAATTAAATTCCTAAAGTTCCGTGAGAATTAAATTCTCGTTTTTTCCATTCCCTCTCCATGTTTTGGATCTGCATGGCAGGATCTCGACCCATTGAGAATTAAATTCTCAACCTAAAGGGGAGATGTGCACTTTGCAGATCCTCTATCAAAGAGAGAAGAAATATGTTTCTTCTGTTTTTTATTTTGTCAGAGTTAAACTCTGTTGAGAATTAAATTCTCCTTCTTTCAGGAAGCCTTCCCTTTCTTACCTAGGGTTTTCTTTTTGCAGAAGCTCCAAATTCCTCAAAGTATCAAGGCTCTCTCCTTTTTTCTCCCTCTGCGTATATCTCTTTTTGTGTCTCTAGGCTCCTATTTATAGGAGAAGCAGCCGAATCAATTAGTTTTTTGATGAATCTTTATTAAGAGATTTGATTTGTATCCATCATTTGTTTTTGACCCTTGGATTATTAGGTGAATTTTATTCACCATTGGATTTCAAATCCAGGGATTCTCCTTTGTTATTTCTGTTAGATTTAAAGGGGAAATCTTTCCAAACTCGAGATTTTCCATAGATAGATGATATTTAATCATCTCTGAATTTTTAATTTGATCGGTTCCACATAATTGCTTTCCTTTGGAAAGATTTGAATCTCTTTCAGAATTTAATTCTGTTAGCAAAATGGGCTTTGAAAGCCGGTCACGTGTGACCACGTGACCCATGGTCACGTGTGGACACGTGACTCTCTTGGAACGAGCCTTTTTCTTCTTTTGGACTCTGCCTTCTTCTGCTGCTTAGCCGTCACGTGCTACCATGTGACCCCTGGTCACGTGTCAGCACGTGACCCTTGTCTGGCGCCTCTTTCCTTGGTTCAATTGGAGAGCGAGTCTGCTGCTTTGAACGTCACGTGCCAATACGTGACCCTGGTCACGTGGGAGCACGTGACCTCTTCTGAAGCCTTTTCCTTGACTTGATCAGGGAACCAATGTGCCCTTTTCCGCCGCTTTTATATGTCACGTGTCAACACGTGACTGCTGATCACGTGTAAGCACGTGGCCCCTTTTTGAAGCTTTTCCCAGAAGCTTTCCTGATTTTAAATCAGGAAACAAATGCCCCCACAGCGTTGTTCTCACGTGTCTGCACGTGAGTGCAACGCTGTCACCTCTTGTGACCGTTGGATTCCTCTAGGGATCTGGGGAGATGAAACGTTTCCACTGCCTTCTATAAATACCTCTGTCTCTTCATAGGAGCCTTCACTTTGCTCATCTTCTTCTTCCGAGAATTTCTTCTTTGAGAATTTAATTCTCGCTTTCAGAGCTTAGTTCTCTGTCTTGAAACAATCTTCAGAGTTTAACTCTGTTCGAAAAGAACCCTTTTTTCCTCAGGTAATGTTCTTGGACAACGATGGACCTTCACATTTCTCTGGATTTTAAATCCAAAACAAGGGTTTTTACCCTTTTTCCTTCAGATTTTCCATAAGAACATGAAACCGCTTAACCCTCAAACTGTAGATCTCTTAGGGTTTAGATAATCTTTGAGGAGATGATGATGGCGTTTCAACCCCATGGAATTTAATTCCATCAAAAATGTTTCTGGGAATTTAATTCCCTTTTCTTAATTAGGAATTTAATTCCAATGAAGAACTCAGTTTCTTCGCATGGAGGCTTCCTGAGGTCTCTTGGCCCTAGGTGGTTCTTCCTGACATTAATGCAATGGGGTTTTGTAATGATGTCTTTTGGTGGGAATTTAATTCCTTTGATTTTGCTAGATTCTTTATAGAGCCCGAGACAGCTTCTGTTGGGGGGGAATGTGCATGGTCATCATTCTTTGAGGATATTCTCTTTGTTTTATTGTAACGCTTTTGGTCTCATTATTAATGAGCCGTCATCCGGATTCTGTGGGACCCATATGTTTTGTAGCTAGTGACCTCAGAAAACTCTGCTGTTGCTCTCTTTAACTAGTCTTCAAGTTTATGGATGAATATATGTTGCTGACTTTTCTTCTAACGGTCCTCCTTTATTGGATTTCAGGTGCGATGGCTTCTGTTCCACGCTTTCCTTTTTCTCGCTCAGAGGCTGCTTTTCCTCAGTCGCCGTCTGATGAGGAAGCGATGGCGATGATTCGGGCCCATGACCCGAACTGCACCAATCTTCTTGAATGGGGACCTTGGTACAATCAGATTATTCAGGGTCGCCGGAGCTTTCTTTGCGCAGTGCCGACGGAGCCCACTTTCCCATTTTTACCGATGGATCCTCCAAGGACAGCTTTTGCTGTGGAAATGCCCAACTGGACTCCAACGGGGAGGTTAGAGCCTTCGACGACCGGCATTCCGAACCATCCGATCCCGGCCATAGACATCTTGGGACGGCGTATCTGCCAGGGTGAGGCCCACCCGTGGGGGCAAATTTATAAGATAGGGCTCACTCCTAGGCATCCTACGGGCTACCTTCTCTGGGCTCGCTACATCCTTTCTGCCCACCGGACGCGGTTGCAGAAGGTCGGGCTTTATCAGGCCATATACGCGTCGCTATTCCATTACAAGTCCCCGCATGCCTGGTGGGTCAAGGCGTTTTTGAACCAGTGGAATCTTCCCACTAATACTTTCATTCTGGGAGATCGCGAGGTTTCGATTTCTCTGGCCGAATTTTATGATATCTCGGGGTTGCCGATAAGGGGTAATCTGTATGAGGAGTTGTTACCTCCTGACGAGTATGTTTTTGAGCCCGAGCTCGCCCCAGTTGACGGTCTGTCTGCTGAGAATGCTGTTCGCCACAAGCGCCCCAGTTTAATTAAGGCCCTAGGCATCTTCGACCAATTATTCACCGAGTCCGAGGAGCAGGGTGTCACTTTCAAGAGCTTCATTGCTCGTTTCCTGCGTGAGGACGCCTTATCGAAGACAGCCCCGAAGTTTGCCAACATTGGGGACCCTTTTGGGTTTGGCCCGAAGAGGTTGCCGACCAACGAATCAGATCTACCTCAGTATTACATTCCTATTATATCGCCGATCTCTTTTGAATCCATTGCTGCCCCAGGCATGGACGAGGAGACGTTCTTTGTGGGGTTTGTTAGCGTCTGGCTCAGTTGGTTCGTTATCCCCATGCATCGCCGCTTCATGAGAGCCTCGGTCATCAACCCGGCTCATCGTATTGCTGAGGGGATGAGGTTGGCTATCGGCATCCCGGCCTTGGCGCACCTCTATAACGGATTAGGCACCGCAGCTAATACTTCTACGCCTGGCGTGGACGTAGTGAACTTTTCGCTTCATTATTTCACGTCGTGGATCGAAATGCATGTGCTGGGGTCTTTTGCTATGCATCAGAGGCCCGCCTTTTACGACGCCTATCCCTTCCCGTGACTCATGCGACTGGTGGGTGCTTCTGCTGCCGACCCAACTCAATTTGGGGCTATTCGGGTGCTGATTTCCCCTCATGCCACCGCTGGCGGGTTGGTTTTTAATGATCGGGTTCTGTCTACTCCTTCGGGTCCCGTTCAGCAACTTTGGGACCAGTCAAAGGACAACGCGCCTTCTCTGAAGCCCCGAGAGGCCACGCATTTGTATTCAATTAGACCGGGCTACTTGGTGTTTCGCCAGGATAGTGCAGCTCTTTTTATGCGGTACAATCCGCATCGATTTTCCCGGCAGCTTGGATACGACCAGGGTGTTCCTTTTGAGGCTTTTATTGTCGCCCCGATCCCTTCGCTCGACGCTGTTCGCGATGCCGCTCATCATTTCATGAGGTTAAACACCGGCTCTCATTTCATGGTCCCCGAAGCCGAGTACATGCCCCGATGCGTAGGTGCATTTACGGGCTGGTATCTTCATCGAATCACCCCAATTATTGCTGAAGAAAGAAGGGTTCTTCTTGGTCATGACTCCCCTCCTCAGGTTTCGGGAGCTAAGCTGTGACCAAGGGTTCCAGTCCGCTTCCCCTTGAGGGAGATTGGCACCGCCCTCATTCCGGGGGAGTCAGGGGTAGACCTTACTCCAACAGCTGGTATGCCCTTGGGTTCCCGATCGCGGGGTAGACGGGCTCCAGTAGTAGCACCTCTCTCGGTGGCGGCACCGCCCCCCGTGGCGTCGACACTGGCGATGTCGTCCTCGGTTGTGGCACCGAGCGAAAGTAACAGGGATGAGAGTGCTGAAGGCGATGTGGGCCAGCGCCGCCCTAAGGCTTCGCGAGGGAGGAAGCGGTCATCCTCAGCGACCGGCTCTGGGTCTAAACGGCGCAGGAAAGCGGCTACCACCCTGCTTGATTCTGTGGTGGAGTCTGAGCCTATCCTCGAAGACGAACCATTGGCCTTGCAAGAGTCAAGCGCTGGACTTCTCTTCCCGAGTTCGGCTGATGAGGAGGCTGCACAGTTGGCTGAGGCCATACGGCGTTCAAAAGACGCATCCCATAATGCCAAGGTTCCGAAGAAGTCTTATCCCGCTGTAATTTTTTACGAAGACCCTTCGTGGATTCGGCGGCGATTTATCGGCCCTTTGGAGGAATGGGGGGAAAGGGCTTTGAAGCAGGCCGCTTCAGAAGACGCAGCTGATGCACTTTCTTTATGGACCGACGGTCATGAGTCTACTCTTGAACCTCGGCGAGCTTATCTCCTTGAGAAGGAGAAGCGGCTTGAAGAAGCCATATTGAGGGCTTCTTTGCGTATAGGTATGTTGTGCTTATTCTGTAATCTTGTCGATTATTTATGCTCGTGGGTATGTATCATTATTTTTGTTTGAATCGTGCAGAATCTTCGACGTTGGGGGAGCTCCCTACTGGCCTATTAAAGCTAAAGCCCGCCGAAATTCTTAATGAAGCTTTGCCGGATGTGGAGAGGGCTGATGAGGCTGCTCCTCTCATGATAGAACCTCCAGCGGCGGTTCTTGGCCAGGGAGTGCTTGCCCCTTTGGGGGAGGCTCCCTTGGAGGCTGCCGCCCCAATGGCTCTTACTGAGGTCGGCTCAAGGGCTGGAAGCGAGGTAGTCGGGGCTCCTCTCCCTTTGTTGGAGCCTGAGGTCACGGTGGAGACCGTTGAAGCCGCTATCCCCCCGGCTCAGAATGGGAGGAGTGTTGAAGGTATCTTTCTGCGTTTTAATTTAGCAACCCCTTCATAGTCTGAACTTTTTTACCTTTCCCAGAATTGCGTGGCTTGGTGGCCACGATCGCGGATCTGTCGCCTCGTCAATCGTTTCAGCGTTTATTGGAGATGGCAGCTCCGCAGGCGATCCCCCCTCAGCGTATTGTCCTTTCCTCTGGGCAAGGTTAGTGTCATTCGCCGTTTTTTTTACCATAGCATTGTTACCATTTTGCGAAATGACGTTGATGTCTCTTATAGTTTTAGAAGCCGACGATGAGGTTGAGGTCGTCGAAGGGCCAGGGGAACCTTCAGCTCCTACTTGCATGACTGTCGGTGAGTGACATTTTATTATAGTCCCATTCATTCTGCGTTTAAAAGTTTTACTAACATTCGCCAAATTTGAGCAGCCCTGCCAGTCTCCATGGCTTTGGAATCACGCATTGTGATGCCGCCTGGCCCCTATGCTTTGCGGGCTTCAGAACGCTTGGCCCAATTGAGCCTTGTCTCCCTATCTTCTTTCGTCGAGGAGCTTCGCGCTGGTAGTGCGACTACAGCCGAAGCGTTTGCTGCTGAAGCTAACGGCTCCCTTCCTTTTCTCGCCACCTATCACCGTGAGGAGGTGGTGCGGGTCTGGGTGGAGTTCTGTAGGAAGGTGGAGGCTTGTTTGTACGCTCTCGAGTGTTCTCGCCTTTCCTCGGAGGCCGTGGCTGCAAAGGCAGAGTTACGGGGGCTGATAGCACGGTGTGCGGCAAACATGACGTCATGTGAGAAGAGGCTTGGCCGCAAATTCTCGGAAAGGGAGCTAGCCTCCAAGGCGCTGGGCGAGCTTCAAGCCAATCTCACAGCCAGGGCCAACAAAGCATACGAACTCTGGCGGGTGCTTCAGGAGTCCATAAAAGAGGTGGTGGCTCTCGATAAAGCTGCCACGTTCACTCGTGAGAGGGTCGAGGCTCATAAAGCCACCGAGAAAGTGCTCGAAGCTCGGCTTGCTTCATATCAGGCCCAACAAGCTCAGGCGGAGGCTCGCCTTCTGGAGATCTTACGTCATGAAGCTGTGGCTCAGCAACAGAACGATGAGCTGGTAAAATTACTACACCGCCCGCCGGCTTGAGGACTTGTATCTTTTCTCCCTTTTTGTACATACTCATGGATGAGAGTATCCTTTCTTTTTTTTGTTTCTTTCATAAATTGTACTTTGTATCCATTTTGGTTTATGAATAAAAGATACAATTTTCCTCTCAATGGTGTGTCCCCTTTTTTATTGAATGCATTCTGCGGATACTATATCTTGATCTCCTTCCAGGACAGCGATGGCTTAGGGTTCAGGGTTAAGATCTGCTTCCTAAGACCTTTGCATTTTATGAGCCACGAGGGTCTCATAAAGAGTTTTTCTCCCTACAGGTCGAGAGGATCCCATAGGTGTAAGTTCTTCTTAAGAATCGTGAGGATTCTTAAGCGGGTTTTCCCTTGAGAGTAGTAAGGATCTCACAGGAGAGTTTTTTCTTCCTTACCGGTCGTGAGGACCTGCAAGTGCTGGCTGTGGTCGCCCTTATCCGTGTTTCACGGGGTCAGAGGCTGCTCCGGGTATTGTAGTTTAAAGACGTCGCGGTCAAGGTTAAGGACCTCGTAGTCCGTGGATTTAAGGACTCCACAGTCCGATGTTAGTTTTAAGACATCACGGTCAAGGTTAAGGACCTCATAGTCCGTGGATTTAGGGACTCCACAGTCCGATGTTAGTTTTAAGACATCACGGTCAAGGTTAAGGACCTCATAGTCCGTGGATTTAGGGACTCCACAGTCCGGTGTTTGGTTGCAGGGACCCGCCACCTCTTTGAAGACGTTGAGGAATTACAACGCCAGGTATCAAAGGAGTGAAGAGATGTACCCTTAAACCAAGACAGAATCCGTAGGGAATCGGGGTGGTTGATCGTTAGTTTTAAGACATCACGGTCGAGGTTAAGGACGTCATAGTCCGTGGATTTTAAGGACTCCACAGTCCGGTATTTGCTCTGGATGCTTCACACGGGTTCACTGCCGTGCTTGGCGAGGACCAGGCTCCACTCTGGATGCTTCACACGGGTTCACTGCCGTGCTCTGCGAGGACCAGGATCCGCTCTGGACGTTTTCCACGGGGTCAAAGAGTGACATTATCCGCGTTCCACGTAACCAGGAAGTTTGCACTAGATGCTTCACACGGGTTCACTGCCGTGCTTGGCGAGGACTAGGCTCCGCTCTGGATGCTTCACACGGGTTCACTGCCGTGCTCTGCGAGGACCAAGATCCGCTCTGGACGTTTTTCCACGGGGTCAAAGAGTGACATTATCCGCGTTCCACGTAACCAGGAAGTTTGCACTAGATGCTTCACACGGGTTCACTGCCGTGCTCGGCGAGGACTAGGCTCCGCTCTGGACGTTTTCCACGGGGTCAAAGAGTGACATTATCCGTGTTCCATGTAACCAGGAAGTTTGCACTAGATGCTTCACACGGGTTCTTTGCCGCGTTAGGCGAGGACTAGGCTCCGCTCTGGACGTTTTCCACGGGGTCAAATAGTGACATTATCCGCGTTCCACGTAACCAGGAAGTTTGCACTAGATGCTTCACACGGGTTCATTGCCGCGTTAGGCGAGGACTAGGCTCCGCTCTGGATGCTTCACACGGGTTCACTGCCGTGCTCTGCGAGGACCAGGATCCGCTCTGGATGTTTTCCACGTGGTCAAAGAGTGACATTATCCGCGTTCCACATAACCAGGAAGTTTGCACTAGATGCTTCACACGGGTTCACTGCCGTGCTAGGCGAGGACTAGGCTCCGCTCTGGACGTTTTCCACGGGGTCAAAGAGTGACATTATCCGTGTTCCACGTAACCAGGAAGTTTTTACTAGATGCTTCACACGGGTTCATTGCCGCGTTAGGCGAGGACTAGGCTCCGCTCTGGACGTTTTCCACGGGGTCAAAGAGTGACATTATCCGCGTTCCACGTAACCAGGAAGTTTGCACTAGATGCTTCACACGGGTTCATTGCCGCGTTAGGCGAGGACTAGGCTCCGCTCTGGATGCTTCACACGGGTTCACTGCCGTGCTCTGCGAGGACCAGGATCCGCTCTGGATGTTTTCCATGGGGTCAAAGAGTGACATTATCCGCGTTCCACATAACCAGGAAGTTTGCACTAGATGCTTCACACGGGTTCACTGCCGTGCTAGGCGAGGACTAGGCTCCGCTCTGGACGTTTTCCACGGGGTCAAAGAGTGACATTATCCGCGTTCCACGTAACCAGGAAGTTTGCACTAGATGCTTCACACGGGTTCATTGCCGCGTTAGGCGAGGACTAGGCTCCGCTCTGGACGTTTTCCACGGGGTCAAAGAGTGACATTATCCGCGTTCCACGTAACCAGGAAGTTTGCACTAGATGCTTCACACGGGTTCATTGCCGCGTTAGGCGAGGACTAGGCTCCGCTCTGGATGCTTCACACGGGTTCACTGCCGTGCTCTGCGAGGACCAGGATCCGCTCTGGATGTTTTCCACGGGGTCAAAGAGTGACATTATCCGCGTTCCACATAACCAGGAAGTTTGCACTAGATGCTTCACACGGGTTCACTGCCGTGCTAGGCGAGGACTAGGCTCCGCTCTGGACGTTTTCCACGGGGTCAAAGAGTGACATTATCCGTGTTCCACGTAACCAGGAATTTTGCTGATTGTATCCGCATTTCACGGGATTGGGGTTTGACTCTCTGTGGGAATACATCGTCGAGTCATGGAACTGGGAATTGCTGTCGTTCCGTTTCGCTTGATGTTGTGTTTGCTTCCATGAGACGAATGACGAGATGATCTCTAGGCTATCTGTGAACCGTCGAGATTTGGTTTCTCCTTATGATGAAACCTGGGGAAGAAGTATGATCCCCTCTTTGTTTGCGCCCCTGGATTGTATACGGGGTAGATGTACCATCACCTGTAGGGCGAGGATTTCACTTTTGTTTTATTTCTTTTTCCGCGATGCTCTATCATTTCAGCTTTTATATCGCGAAGGTCGCGATTGCCCCATCATTTCGGCTATTTTTCGCGGTGCCCCATCATTTCGGCTATTTATTTATTTTCTGCTCGCTGCTTTTTATTGCGAGTTGCCCCATCATTTCGGCTATTTTTCATGCCTTCATTTTTACTTGCTGCTTTTTATTGCAAGTTGCCCCATCATTTCGGCTATTTTGTAGGCATGTGTGGCTTGCTAGCTTTTTCGCTGCAAGCCTGGATTTTAGGCACCGATTTCGGCATCAGCACCGCTACAACTGGAATGTTGCCAGGAGCGAATCATCATTTGCCTTTGTCGGTGGCTCAGCAAACAGGGTTAAGGGTCTTGTCGACCAAGGCTTTTGACTTCATGAGCCGTAAGGGTCTCACAAAGGTATTTCTCCCTACAAGTCGTGAGGATCTTGCAGGTGTATTTTCTCCTTAGGGATCGTGAGGATTCCTAAGTGTGTGCTCCTCTGTAAGTCGTAAGGATCCTACAAGAGGGCTTTCTCCTTATGGATCGAGAGGACCTACAAGGGCTGGACTTTGCTGGGGAAATGTTTATTTGCGCCCGTGGATTGTATACAAGGGTCAGTATGAGCCGCTTGTAGGGCAATATCGAAGGTTGTGGAGGATTTTCTTAAGAACAGGTTTAGGTTTCTGTAACTTAAGACTTTCAAATCTTATGAGCCGTGAGGGTCCCAGGAGAGAATTCTCCTTACGAGTCGTAAGGATCTCGCAAGTGCGTTTTCTCCTTAGGAATCATGAGGATCCCTAAGTGTGTTGCTCCTTCGTGAGTCGTAAGGATCTCACGCAGGTGGTTTCGCCTTACGAGGTCGAGAGGACCCTATAAGTGTCTTTTAACGAGGTTGCGCCCTTTCGGGTTTTCACAAACACTCGCCGGTAGTCCTGCTGTTTTTACTCACGGAGCCCTTTCGGGTTTTCATCCGTGCCCATTTTGCTTATGGACATACCGTTTTTATTTTATATACTTTTTTTTTCTTTTTTTTTTATCTCGTCAGCCTAAGGATGCTGCGGTAGTAGTTTAAGGACGTTTCGGTCCGTCGTTAGTTTAAAGACATTTCGGTCCATCGATAGTTTAAGGACGTTTCGGTCCGTCGCTAGTTTAAGGACGTTTCGGTCCGTCGTTAGTTTAAGGACGTTTCGGTCCGTCGTTAGTTTAAGGACGTTTCGGTCCACCGTTAGTTTAAGGACGTTTCGGTCCGTCGTTAGTTTAAGGACGTTTCGGTCCGTCGCTAGTTTAAGGACGTTTCGGTCCGTCGTTATGGGAAGGCCAGCTGCTGCTTGTAAAGTCTGAGCCTAGGAAGATTGCGAGCGGACATAGTCGTCGTCATCTATCATTGACCCAGGCTATGGCTCATTAAGCATAGTATTTCTTTAAGAAACGGCCGTTTATTGGCCTGAAAGGCCTTTCACCGTGCATGTCCATGAGTAGATAGGCTCCACCCTGGTAGACCTTGTCTATGATGTAAGGGCCTTCGTAGTTTGGCTCAAATTTCCCCCTCTTGGCACGATTGGGGATCATAGGTCTTTTGACCACTAGCACGAGTTCGCCTTGGCGGAATGTCCTCGGCCTGGTCAATCTTTCGTACGAGCGCGTCATCTTTGCTTTGTAGGCTTCTAGATGTTGTTGCGCTATGAGCCGGGTTTCGTCGAGGGCATCAAGCTCCTCAAGCCGAAGGTGAGCAGTTTCTTCGTCCGTCAGCTCGTGGTGGACTGCCACTCGCAGAGAGGGTAACTCTATCTCGAGGGGGAGTACTGCTTCCGTCCCAAATACCAACGCGTACGGCGTTGTGTTCGTGGCCGTCTTGAATGTAGTTCGATAAGCCCAAAGGGCTTCTTGCAGCCTCTCGTGCCAGTCTCTCTTATTCCGGGAAACGGTCTTTTTTATGATCTTCGTCAAGGTCTTATTGAAAGCCTCGGCTAGACCGTTAGCTCGTGGGTTGTAAACTGAAGAATATCTCCAGTCTGTATTGTGCTGCTGCGCGAAGCGGCTAATCTTATGGCTTCTGTAGGCTGGCCCGTTATCGGAGATAATCCGTCGTAGGGTTCCGAACCAATAGATGACGTGCGTCTTGAAGAAATGGAGGATATTCTCCGTCTTCACTTCCCTCAATGGTATTGCTTCTGCCCATTTGGAGAAGTAATCAGTTGTCGCTAGGATAAAACGATGTCCCCGGGATGATGCTGGCTCGATGGGGCCGACTATGTCAGTCCCCCACATTTCGAATGGCCAACTAGCCACCGTTGGATGTAGTGGATTCGGATGTTGGTGGATAAAGTCTCCGTGAATCTGGCACGAGTGGCATTGCTTTGCATACTCGAGGCAGTCCTGGATCATCGTGGGCCAGTAGTAACCCATCCGTTTAATTTTTAACTTCATCTTTGGGCCTGCTTGGTGAGAACCGCAGAGTCCGTCATGAACTTCCTGAATGACTCTTTCCACTTCGTTAGGTCCTAGGCATCTCAGCCAGAGAGAATCAAACGACCTCTTGTATAGAGTATCGTTGACGAAGGCGAAAGATAGGGCTCGTTTCATGAGCTGATGCCTTGAGGATGTATCCTTGGGCATTCGGTGGGACTTAAAGTAGTCTATGAAGACTTCCCTCCAGTCCTCGGCCTTCTCATGGTCTTTTATTTGTAGGGTCGTCTGCTCAGTCGCTCCCTTTTCTTTATATAATTCCGGAGGTATTTCTGCCGGGGCAAGCACTCGACGGCTTTGTACCACGATTCTTACATCATCGAGGTTTTCGTCCGCCAGTTCTTTAGCAAGTTTGGCTAACGCGTCTGCTTTGCTGTTTTCCGCGCGTGGTATGTTCTCCAAAGTATAGGAGGGAATTTGGGTCAATAGTTGTTGCACCCTTTCGCCGTACTTCACCAACTCCGGTTTGCACGTTTGGTAATCACCATTTACTTGACTGACAACCAGTTGAGAATCCCCGTATATAAGGAGGTCTTCAATTCCCAAGTCGATGGCGATTTCGAGGCCCGCTATCAGAGCTTCGTATTCAGCTTCATTGTTTGTCCTCGGCTCTGTTAAGGAGAAGGCGAAGCGCATTATCCCTCCTTGTGGAGTTGCAAAGATGCGGCCTATCCCCGATTTGATCATTGGGATACCCTGTTTCTGTTTCTTTACGGAGGACGCTCCATCGAAATAGAGTTCCCATCGGATGCTACCGCCGCCAATCGCATCAAATGCATGCTCGTCCGGCAAATCACAGTTCAGAGGAGAATCGGCCGGTATCGGGTGCTCAGCGAGGAAATCGGCAATGGCTTGGCCTTTTACTGCCTTGAGAGGTTGATACGTTATCGAGAACTCCATCAAGAGCAGGGCCCATTTAGCGAGTCGTCCCGTCAATATGGCTTTTGACATTAAGTATTTAAGGGGGTCCACCTTTGAAATGAGGCGGACTTCATGCGCCAACGCATAGTGCCTGAGCTTTGTTATCGCGAAGATCAATGCCAAGCAATGTTTTTCAATGGGAGAGTAGTTGTTTTCTGCCCCCAGCAGAACTCGACTTAAGTAGTAGAGTGCTCTCTCTTTCCCCTGATCGTTCTCTTGTGCCCATAATGTGCCCAAGGAACCTTTGAGGGCGGTCGTATAAAGAATGAGGGGTTTTCCCTTGACCGGCGCAGCCAACACCGGAGGGTTCTGCAGGTACTGCTTGATCTCGTCTAGTGCACCTTGGCATTTGTGATCCCAAACGAATGGAGTTCCCTTTTTTATCAGGTGACTGTAAGGACGGCATTTGCCTGAAAGATTTGCGATTAACCGCCGGATGTATGCGAGCTTCCCTTGGAGAGACCGCAACTGTTTGAGGGTTCTTGGCGGAGGCATTTCCATAATCGCTTTAATCTTTGACGGATCTATTTCAATACCTCGGTGTCGAACGATGAATCCCAGGAATTTGCCCGAGGAGACTCCAAACGCGCATTTGAGGGGATTCATTTTCAAGTTATATTGCCGAAGGCGTTGAAATACAGTCTCCAGATGCTTTAAATGATCTTCGTATGACATGCTATTTACTACGAGGTCATCGATATAGCAGTCGACGATGTCATGTATGAGGTCGTCGAAGATCTTTGTCATGGCCCTTTGATAGGTAGCGCCCGCGTTCTTTAGACCAAAGGGCATAACCCTGTAGCAGAATATACCCAAAGGGGTCCGGAAAGCGGTGTGCTTCTGGTCTTCGGGATGCATCTTTATCTGATTGTATCCTGACGAACCGTCCATAAAGGAGAAAACCTCGTGAGTGGACGTGTTATCTATCATCAGCTCGGTTACCGGTACCGGGAAATCATCCTTTGGACAGGCTTTATTGAGATCCCTGAAATCCACACATATGCGTACTGTCCCATTCTTTTTCATTACCGGGACGATATTGGCGATCCAATCGGGATATTGGACTTCTTGAATAAATCCAGAATCGATCAGCTTCTTGACTTCGGCGTTGATGCTCATCTCAAGCTCGAGTCGCATCCTTCTTGGTGCTTGCTTGACTGGCTTGATATCCGGGGATATTGCTAATTTATGCACGGCAACCTCCGGATCTAATCCTGGCATCTCAGAGTAGTTCCACGCGAAGCAGTCTTTATGCCGTAGAAGCACGTTCTTTAACGCGGCCACCCTTTCTTCAGAGAGTAGCTCGCTGACAAATGTCGGTCGCGGGTCATCTGCCGATCCCAACTCAATCTTCCTGAGGTTATCCGCCGTAGCATGTATACCATCTTCCAGTTCTTTCGGAGCTGGTGGAAATTCTGAGATCACCTCGTCGTCGCTGTTCTCAAAGCACTGGGGAAAGTCATCCATGTTCTCGCGCTCTTCTTTTAATATCGTAATCGTATAACAGGTGCGAATCCGCTCCCAGGACCGAGGCGGATTCGGTTCTGCTCTTGCGGCCTTGGGTTCATGCTTTTGTGGCGGCGCTACCCTCCAGCCATTGGATAAAGCGAATCTGCCCCGTTGGTACTGGTCCTCGACCCAGTTCTTGAAGGTGAAGCAGTCTTCGGTAGGATGTCCTATGGCTCGGTGATAAGAGCAATAGCTTAAACGAGAAGCCTCGTTAGCTTGCTTAGGGTGTCTAAACTTTGGAAGCGCGATCATTTGATGTTTTAAAGCGAGTTTGAGTAACCTTTCCGTCTTGTCTCGGGGGAAGGAGTACGCTCGACTCATCTTCTCTATGAGAGACGAATCCGAGCCGCGCAGTACCCGTAACCCTCTAATCCTGCGTCGTTGTTGTCGGCTCCTCTTCCCGCTTCTTAATTTATTTCCGTCTCCGCATCGGGCCTTTCGCTCAACGGGTTGACAAAGATGAGCGTCTTTGTCTTTTGTAGCCTGTTGAAATAGACGTTGCGTCCTGGCCTTCTCGTAGATGGCCATTTCACGGTTGTGGTTTCCCTGAGCTTTCGGACCCATTTTCCTGATAGGCTTGTCCGTTCGTTCTCCAAACGACGGACTCGGCGCTTCGATCGCGGGGTGTAATTTTGACGAGTGGTTGGCATCTCCTGGCAGGGCGTCCTCTTCTTCATCAAAGGTGTATATGGCGTAGCTACTGTGGGCCCGTCCCCGTTTTCCCGCTCTCGCGTATCCAAGCCCGAGTGTTTCCATTTTCCCGTTAGGCAATTTGCGTTGAGTCCCAGGGACATCCCAAATCTTGTTGTAGAACTGAGCTTGCCGAACAGTCTGTTTTAAGGGTACTCCTTGGCGCTTCAATAGCTTCTTTAATCCATTTGTATAGTATCTGGGCAGACAGATGGGTTGGAGTCTGTCGCATGTAGCATCCGCGCCATGCCAAATCTCTTTCTCTATTTTCGACTCTGAGGATCGGTAGAATAGGATTACCTTCTCACCCCTTTGCCTGGGAGGGATGTAAAATGTTTGCAGGTCCTGCACATTGTGATCTCGAAGCGTGTCGAGATCCTTGTAGTGTTCTCGCGGTACCATGGTGATTTGCAAACTATGGTCATCGCAAAGGGATGCTTGTATCGGCAGCCGATTGGAGAACACGGCATTAACCTCATCTTCGAGTCACTTCCGAAGACTAACATGGGGGTGGGCGTTCCCGGGTTGCTGCGTCGAGATGGCCCTGCATAAACTATCTCTTCCTCTTCTTCGGTATCGCTCCCGAAAACAGGGATGGTGGCGGCGGCTTTGTTCTCCGGGTTGCGACACCTTTCTGTATCCTCGAAATCTGGCAAAAAGTATTTCGCATCCTCGTATTTGCGGACTTCGTTCACGGAAAATGGGTTCAACTCGCCTGTTACAGTATACTCGAAACCATCCTTAAAGTACTTCATACACTGATGTTGTGTAGAAGGGATGATGTTGTACTCGTGTAGCCAAGGACGGCCGAGCAAGGCGTTGTAGCAGGTCTTAGCGTCAATGACATGGAATTTGATGTCTGTGACGAGAAGCCCAAAGCGTAATGTTAGTATCACAGATCCGAGAGTCCGTGACGATTGTGAATCGAAACCGGAGATAGTAATTTTGTCACGAGCGAGATGTTGCACACTCATGCAGATTTCCTTCAACACCCGAACATTAAGGAGATTGACGGAGGATCCATTATCCACCAGGATCTTGCCTATCTTGATATCATGGCAGTATCCGGAGACATATAGGGGACGGTTATGGTCGCATGTCCCGAGAAGGAGGTCTTCATCACCGAAAGTGATATCGGCTGTATGCACTTCCTCCAGTTCATCCTTCATCTTTTCAGTGGCGAGGAAGGCTTGGAATTGTTCAGGTTCTTGTAATGCCTTAATTAGTGAGTCTCGCGCTTCTTTTGATAATAGGAGGGCGTCGAGAATGCTAAGCTGAGAAGGTAGCTTCCTTAGGTGCGCGAGGATGTTATAGTCCACTTTACTCCTCCTAGGAGGGTCTTTGGCAGCCAGTTCTTTCATGACTTGGTCATCTAAAGTGATATCTTCAGTGGCCTTTTCCTTTCCCTTATCTTTTCTACTTACGGGCCCGAGATTCCTTTCTGGGAGTGTGCGATTGCGCAGCTGGATGTTCTCGCAGGCCTCCGACCCCTCCTCTTTCCCTAAAACGGATTCTTTAAAGAGAGGGCCCAGAGCCATTTCTTCATCAGAGTCGCTCCCAAAGGTGAGAACTTGTGACCCCCCGGCGTTAACCATGTAACAGTTGCCAGTAGTTCTGTTGTGCCCTTCGACAGTACTTCTTCGCTCCCGACGGCTCTTGCGTTTCATGCGCTTAAAATGTTGCTGACGAGTAACATATCCTTGCCACCATATTTTAAAGGCGTCGCACTCCTCCGTGGGGTGTGAGATTCTCCGATGATATGTGCAATAATTAGGGTGCCTCTCTGCCCCATCGCGTGTATTCCCTTCCGAGGGTGGTAGCTTCATTCCCATTGACATGGCTTTGGCAAACCTTTTCCTCGTCTTGAATATCTTCTTGTCTACTTCGGATGCCTTTTGATCTGGCGGGGGTAGTTCAACTCTTTCATTCAGTCGCCTGCATTTGGTTCCTTCTGACGTTGCCATCTCACGCTCCTGATCCGCTTTGCTTTTTAGACGAATCTCGTCTAGAAAGGCATTGATCATTTCATTTGTCAGCCATGCACGCTCAGGTTCTGCCTCCAGCTTCTTAGCGCTAGGAGTTTTCTCATCATCGGTAAACGAGTGGGAGATTACGTTACAACTCGCCACATACTCTTCGGATTCATCCGATGAGCTCTCTTCATCATCTCCCCCTTGAAAGATGTGGTTGAGGAACTCTTGCAATGTGACAGGAGTTCGCGCCTTTTGATTATACTCTTCCAGCGCGTCGATTTGCTTCTGCAAGTTCGTGTGCTAGTCTCCAAGCTTCGCGGGCTTCTTGGATTTCTTCTTCTTTTTCTTCGAAGATTTTGACGGTTGGGCGTGAGTGTTTGGGCCCTTATCACGAGCCTTCGTAGTTGTGCGGGGCTTCAACATCCCCTCGATAATTTGAGGTTCAAGAGGGTTTTTCCATTCGATCGCAGGGCACGCGTGAAGGTCTCTCAGCATTCTTCTGGTTTTCGTTGATAGCACGACCTCCCATGGAGCTTCTTCAATAAAGGAGCAGGTTGCCCCCAATGTATCTGTTTTCTTAGGAGTATGCGGCTGTGGTGGGCTCACCTTCCACTTCTCGGACAGTACAAACTTCCCCTGGAGGTATTGATCTTCAATCCATCCTTTGAAGACGAAGCAATCTTCAATCGGATGGCTTACCGTATGATGGTAAAGGCAATAGTTAGGGTTATTCATTTCGGTGGGTTGCGGCGGTCGCCTTGGATTCGGTAGGTTTATAAGTCTGTTGCGTATTGCCAGCTCGAATAACTGTTTCGTCTTGTCTCGTGGGAACGAGTAGGGACGTTTCATCTTCTCATTATAATACCGGCGTCTTTCTTCCAATTGATCTGCCGGTTTCGGGGCGTTAGGTTGCTGTTGGGCATTCGCGACGAAGGTTGCCCTTCCTTTACCCTTGTCATTCCGCGGTTCCGACTTCGGGGGAGGTGGTCTATGACCCATCTGGTCCATCTGAGCCAACTTGTCGATTAAAGCCTGGAATGTGGTTGGCTTAAAGAACATCATAAACTGGGAGATAGTTGCGTGGGGGGTCTAGGGTTCCTACGAACATGCCCACTGCGGGTGCCTCCTCAATGCGTTGCTCGCATCTCGACCACAAGTTCCGCCAGCGTATAGCATACTGGACCCAGGTTTCGCCTGGTTTGACCCTGGCGTTAATCAAAGCAGTTATTGGAGTGCGTTCGCTGGCGCTCGCGAATCGCTGAGTGAATAGCAGCTCCATTTCAGCGAACGTTTTGATAGAATCGTTCGGGAGTTCCGAATACCATTCGAACGCTGTTTCTGATAAGCTACCTACGAACTGGCGGAGCAACAGTTTATCATCGCCGCCGGTGTTACCACAGAGGGCCCGGAACTGGGCGACATGTTGATGGGGATTGCCGGTCCCCTTGTACACGTGGAATTTTGGTATCGTATAGCCTTGCGGGTATTTGATTTGGTCGTACCAGCTTGGATACGGCCGCCCCGTTTTCACGACTTGACCAGCTGCCTCAGTCGCATGATGGACCCGGATTTGCTGGGCTATGTAGTCAGCCAAGTCCGCCTTAGAGATTGCCTCCTCCTTGGCCGTTGAGAGGGCCGGCAGTGGATTCGACGTTTCTCCTCGGTCGTCTTCAAGAACGATTGGGGGATCTTCGGCGGGCAAGTCCTGCTGGATCATCATTCCTATCATATCTTGGAAGAGAAGGCCCATACGTTGTATGTTGGCTGCTTGTTCAGCAGCCTCTTTGTCCTTTTTCTCCAGTATCCGGCGAAGGAATTCAGCGTCGGTTTCTTCTTCTTGGCGCGCGTCTGAGGACGTTTCCGGGTTTTCTTTTGGCCCGGTAAGTGCGGCCATAGCATTCATCATTTCTTGGAGCTTTTGTTGCTGCTCCTGGGCTTTCGTCACGGATCGGGTAAGTGGTCGGTGGCCTGTAGAAGCGCGGCTCTCCTCCTTTCCAGAGGCCATGTATACGGTGTGGACCATCATGCCCCCAGACTTAGGGCATCTGGGCTCAGTGCTTTTAGCCGTCGTTGCACGTTGGGGGGTCTTCTCTGGCTTCCGCCTTTTATGAGCCATGGAGGTTGAGGGGGCCGTTGAGGTGGGCGTCCTGACAGCCTTTCGGGGTCCAGCCTGGTGACCAGCTTCTGGTTGGATTTTCAGCTTCTTGTGCTGGCGGGAGGAGTTTGGATCGATGATCGAGTCTCGGGCCTGCCGCCAAACCTTATAGATTTTGGAAGACAGCCGTTGAGAAGATTGGGGCTGTTCTGATTCCATTTCCACAACCTTTTTTAACGGGGAAGGAGACCTCTTCAGCACTGCAGTAGGAGAATTTCTTCGCACCTTATTTAGCATTTCGAAGCTGTTTCCAGTTGGAACAGCAGCATTAACTTCTGCCACCGGGGCTGATGGAGTCAACCCAGAGGGGGAGTGGCCCCCAGCCTTCCTTACTCGGCGCCAATGGCGACGTCGAGCGTGTCGAGCGGACGGCGTTGGGTCAGCGGTAAGAATGGTTTTGTCTTGCCCCCTGTATGGGTGGGGGGTTGTTGTTGGTGTTAGCCTGTCAAAGACCGACGTCTTTTGGATAGCAGGAGCGGGAGCTGGAGCCGTCAATCTTGAAAAGACCGACTTTGTGGCAGGGGAAGTCGCTTTAATGTCTTCAGGAGCAGGACCGGTCACTTTCTTAGAAGAAGCCTTCTCTGAGATTGTAGGCCCTATGATGAGTTCGCACGATTTCCGGCCCAATCTAAAGAAGACTGAGGCGCTGACGTTGGGCGACTCGTTGAGAGGAGCCGCGGCAGGGGTAAGACGATCAAAGACTGACTTCTTGGGAGCTTCCTTTGTCAGTACCGGCGCCGCGAAGCTTGACGATGGGAGTATAGTCCCGAAGAACAATCCGGTAGTGGCTTGAGTCACTTGGTCCACCGGCATTGTGAACAACGAAGCAGCTTGGGGTCCATAGGCTATACCTCCTGGCGAGGTAGAGCGTTGGTCGCAATTGCAGTTTGAGCAGTTGGAGGATTTCGAAGAAGTAGAAGCCATCGATCCTTTGTTTTCTGCAATAGGCAAGATGCCAATTCTTAGTATCTTGAAACCCAAGGGCAACCATTAGCGAACCGCGATTGGTTCGCGAATCACGACACACGAAGTGTGGAGTGGAAAGAGGAAAAGGTCCCACCGGGCGTGCCAGAATCTGTTCCCCTCCGAACGGCGGCGCACAAGACTGCGATGTCTTGGCACTGAGATTCGGGGCAGATGCTAATTGGTACTATCTGTCCACCTCTCCGAAGATGCCAAGTCGATCTATGGCACCTGTGTATCGAAGGTTTAGACGGATGCGGCCGATGTAGCAGACTTCGTCAGATTCCCCCTCGTTTGAGGGGTTTTTTGATTGTGGGGACGCTCTTCCCTGCAGGCGCAAGCCCCTGCAGTTAATTACGCTACCGCATCGCGGTAACAACTTTCTCCTTCTTCAGATGGTCACTTCGTGTCGTGGGTGTTTATTTCGTTTTTTATTGCCCGTGGATTGTTTACGGAGACTGAGTTATGTCGTCGCCCGTAGGGCGTGGACTAGTCCAAATCCGTGTTTATCTTAGATTTGGGTTTGGGGGTTTGGTTTGAGGATACATCAGCCATACTTGAGGCCAAGATCAACTCAAACATTTGTTAAGGATACGTTAGTCTAACGTTGAGACTAAGATCAACTTAACGGGATCGTTTAGATCCGACAAAAGAGCATTTGGGCTCTATTGTTCCAGTTTAGGGACATAATGGTCCATCGTATATGTGGCCGTCGGGACCCGTCACCTCTCTGACGACGTTGAAGGATTACAACGACGGGTGTCAGAGGAGTTCAGAGATGTACCCTCGAGCCAGAGTTAATTTGGGGGATTCATAGTCCAGTCTGTTTGAAGGTTTAAGGATACGTTAGCCATCTTTGAGGCTAAGATCAACTTAAACGGGACCGTTCAGATCCGACAAAAGAGCACATGGAGCTCTATTGTTCTAGTTTAAGGACGTTGCGGTCCATGGGTAGTTTAAGGACATTGCGGTCCATGGGTAGTTTAAGGACATTGCGGTCCGTAGTTAGTTTAAGGACATTGCGGTCCGTGGGTAGTTTAAGGACATTGCGGTCCGTTGTTAGTTTTAAGACATCTCGGTCAAGGTTAAGGACGTCGTAGTCCATGGGTTTAAGGACTCCACAGTCCGGTATGTGCTCTGGATGCTTCACACGGGTTCACTGCCGTGCTTGGCGAGGACCAGGCTTCGCTCTGGGCGTTTTCCGCGGGGTCAAAGGGTGACATTATCCACGTTCCACGTGACCAGGAATTTTGCACTAGATGCTTCACACGGGTTCACTGCCGTGCTCGGCGAGGACTAGGCTCCGCTCTGGGCGTTTTCCGCGGGGTCAAAGAGTGACATTATCCACGTTCCACGTAACCAGGAATTTTGCATTAGACATGAGTTTAAGGACCCCACAGTCCATATCATGGGTGGTCGTCGGGACCCGTCACCTCTTTGAAGACATTGAGGGATTACAATGCCAAGTATCAAAGGAGTGAAGAGATGTACCCTAGAACCGGAATGGATTAAATAGTCCTTGGCCCAATTTAGGCTCAAGACCCATTAATTATATTATGAGCCCATTGGCCCAGTTAATTACGAATTGAGGACTTATGGCCAGCTTGGGCTAAGTCCTATCATGTCTGGAATATTGACTTCTTGTGGGTCCATTGAGGGAGAGGCTTTGCCTCTATCCCTTTAGCCAATTGGGCCAAAGCCTAGTGTTAAACACTTCAGAGCGATCAGTGTTGAACACTGGGAATGAGGTTGACAAGTTAGTGTTTAACACTAAAAGATAATTGGTGTTAAACACCAGCAACAAGGCTTTCAAATTAGTGTTAAACACTAAAACAGATCAGTATCAAGCATCGGCAACAGAGTTCTCAAATTAGTGTTAAACACTAAGGCTGCAAGTAAAGTTCTTTGATTGGTGTTGAACACTACAGCCCAACAGTGTTTTAACACTGGATTCAGGAGTTCCAACTTAGTGTTAAACACTAAAGCAAGAGGGGTCACGTGGCGACACGTGAGAGCGCCCTCTCTCCATTCATTCTGCTGAGATTATTGCATCTTTCAGAGCATCACGTGCCATCACGTGACGGGCATTCATATGCCTATGTGTTAGAGCTTCTGTCAAGGGTCACGTGGGTCACGTGGGGGACTGCCTCAAAGGGCTTTCTGTAGATCTTTTGAGGGGGTCACGTGGTGGCACGTAACCCTGCCTCCATGTATATTGTTTAGAGAATCTGTTGATCCTTTTCCAGGAATTAAATTCCTCGAACTTTAATTTTCAAAGGAATTAAATTCCTACTTCCTTTTGAAGACTTATATTCTGGAGTAGAATTGAACCCTGAATCTTCTGTAGGAATTAAATTCCTCGTTTATGTGAAGAACTGAATAGGGTTAAACCCTAATAAAAGCTTTTTAAGGAATTAAACTTCCAGTCCCTGTTAAATTATGATTAAGGGAATTGAATTCCCGTTGTTTCAACAGAACTAAGTTCTTAATTAGGGTTAAACCCTGTTTCTCTCTGTCCTGAAGGAATTAAATTCCCATAACACAGGGTCAAGCCCTACTTTTAGAGGAATTAAATTCCTATAGTTCCGTGAGAATTAAATTCTCGTTTTTCCATTCCCTCTCCATGTTTTGGATCTGCATGGCAGGATCTCGACCCATTGAGAATTAAATTCTCAACCTAAAGGGGAGATGTGCACTTTGCAGATCCTCTATCAAAGAGAGAAGAAATATGTTTCTTCTGTTTTTTATTTTGTCAGAGTTAAACTCTGTTGAGAATTAAATTCTCCTTCTTTCAGGAAGCCTTCCCTTTCTTACCTAGGGTTTTCTTTTTGCAGAAGCTCCAAATTCCTCAAAGTATCAAGGCTCTCTCCTTTTTTCTCCCTCTGCGTATATCCCTTTTTGTGTCTCTAGGCTCCTATTTATAGGAGAAGCAGCCGAATCAATTAGTTTTTTGATGAATCTTTATTAAGAGATTTGATTTGTATCCATCATTTGTTTTTGACCCTTGGATTATTAGGTGAATTTTATTCACCATTGGATTTCAAATCCAGGGATTCTCCTTTGTTATTTCTGTTAGATTTAAAGGGGAAATCTTTCCAAACTCGAGATTTTCCATAGATAGATGATATTTAATCATCTCTGAATTTTTAATTTGATCGGTTCCAGATAATTGCTTTTCTTTGGAAAGATTTGAATCTCTTTCAGAATTTAATTCTGTTAGCAAAATGGGCTTTGAAAGCTGGTCACGTGTGACCACGTGACCCATGGTCACGTGTGGACACGTGACTCTCTTGGAACGAGCCTTTTTCTTCTTTTGGACTCTGCCTTCTTCTGCTTCTTAGCCGTCACGTGCTACCACGTGACCCCTGGTCACGTGTCAGCACGTGACCCTTGTCTGGCGCCTCTTTCCTTGGTTCAATTGGAGAGCGAGTCTGCTGCTTTGAACGTTACGTGCCAACACGTGACCCTGGTCACGTGGGAGCACGTGACCTCTTCTGAAGCCTTTTCCTTGACTTGATCAGGGAACCAATGTGCCCTTTTCCGCCGCTTTTATATGTCACGTGTCAACACGTGGCTGCTGATCACGTGTAAGCACGTGGCCCCTTTTTGAAGCTTTTCCCAGAAGCTTTCCTGATTTTAAATCAGGAAACAGTTTGGTCTTAGTGTTCAATACTAAGCAAAGAACTTTACTTGCAGTGTTCAACACTGATTACCTTAGTGTTCAACACTAGTTTGGGACTTCTGTTGACAGTGTTTAACACTGATCTGTTTTAGTGTTTAACACTAATTTGAAAGCCTTGTTGCTGGTGTTTAACACCAATTATCTTTTAGTGTTAAACACTGACTTATCAATCTCATTCCCAGTGTTCAACACTGATTGGTCTTTAGTGTTTAACACTAGGCATTGGCCCAATTGGCTAAATGGATAGAGGCAAAGCCTCTCCTTCAAGGGACCAACAGGAAGCCAATATTCCAGACATGATTGGACTTAGCCCAAGCTGGCCGTAAGTCCTCAATTCGTAATTAACTGGGCTAATGGGCTCATAACATAATTAATTGGTCTTGATCCCAAATTGGGCCAAAGACTATTTAATCCACTCCGGTTCCAGGGTACATCTCTTCACTCCTTTGATACTTAGCGTTGTAATCCCTCAACGTCTTCAAAGAGGTGACGGGTCCCGATGACCACGCATTGATATGGACTGTGGGGTCCTTAAACCCATGGACTACGACGTTCTTAACCTCGACCGAGATGTCTTAAAACTAACAATGGACTGTGGGGTCCTTAAACCCATGGACTACGACGTCCTTAACCTCGACCGAGATGTCTTAAAACTAACAATGGACTGTGGGGTCCTTAAACCCATGGATTACGACATCCTTAACCTCGACCGAGATGTCTTAAAACTAACAATGGACTGTAGGGTCCTTAAACCCATGGACTACGACGTCCTTAACCTCGACCGAGATGTCTTAAAACTAACAATGGACCGTGGGGTGCTTAAACCCATGAACTATGACGTCCTTAACCTTGACCGAGATGTCTTAAAACTAACATTGGACCGCAATGTCCTTAAACTACCCATGGACCGCAATGTCCTTAAACTACCCATGGACCGCAATGTCCTTAAACTAGCAATGGACCACCACGTCCCTAAACTGGAACAATAGAGCCCCGCATGCTCTTTTGTCGGATCTAAACGGTCCCGTTTAAGTTGATCTTAGCCTCAAAGATGGCTAACGTATCCTTAAACCTTCAAATAGACTGGACTATGAATCTCCCCCAATTAACTCTGGTTCGAGGGTACATCCCTGAACTCCTCTGACATCTGTCGTTGTAATCCTTCAACGTCGTCAGAGAGGTGACGGGTCCCGATGGCCATACATACGATGGACCACTATGTCCCTAAACTGGAACAATGGAGCTCAAATGCTCTTTTGTCGGATCTAAACGATCCCGTTAAGTTGATCTTAGTCTCAGGCCAGACTAACGTATCCTTAACAAACATTTGAGTTGATCTTGGCCTCAAGTATGGCTAACGTATCCTCAAACCAAACCCCCAAACCCAAATCTAAGATAATACGGATTTGGACTAGTCCACGCCCTACGGGCGACGACATAACTCGGTCTCCGTAAACAATCCACGGGCAACAAAACACAAAACAAACACACACGACACGAAGTGACCATATGGAGAAGGAGAAAGTTGTTACCGCGATGCGGTAGCGTAATTAACTGCAGGGGCTTGCGCCTGCAGGGAAGAGCGTCCCCACAATCAAAAACCCCTCAAATGAGGGGGAATCTGACGAAGTCTGCTACATCGGCCGCATCCGTTTAAACCTTCGATACATGGTGTCATGAGTCAACTTGGCATCTTCGGAGAGGTGGACGGATAGCACCAATTAGCATCTGCCCCGAATCTCAGGCAAGACAGCCCGCGTCTCGGCCGCCGTTCGGAGGGGAACAGATTCTGGCACGCCCGGTGGGACCTTTTCCTCTTTCCACTCCACACTTCGTGTGTCGTGATTCGCGAACCAATCGCGGTTCGCTAATGGTTGCCCTTTGGTTTCAAGATACTAAGAATTGGCGTCTTGCTTATCGCAGAAAGCAAAGGATCGATGGCTTCTACTTCTGTGAAATTCTCCAACTGCTCAGACTGCAATTGCGACCAACGCTTTGCCTCGCCAGGAGGTATAGCCTACGGACCCCAAGCTGCTTCGTTATTCACAATGCCGGGGGACTAGGTTGTTAGTCTACGATAGCGCCCCGGCAGTCTACAGACGCCAAAATGCGGAACAAAACTTTTAAACTGGCGCTATCGTATACTTTAACCCGGATCTGCCATTATTGCTAAACTAACAAACTGTAAAGAGTGTAGGAATGTTATACCGAACGATCCGAGTCCTTCGTTCTTCAACCATCATCCCACGCTCTGTTGCGGCTGCTCCGATCTCGTCGATCTCCGATCTCCTCGTCGAGGTGGCACCACATGATCGGTTCTTTAAACGGGCTCCCGCCTCTGACTCGAGGCAACTCGATCGTCAAGTTTGCTAAAAGAGACGACCAAGAATGATGTAGAGAATGAGTAGATGACTTTGTCTCACTTCGTCCAAGTCCGTGGACGATCGGTTAATGAAGTTGCCGAGGGAATTGGGTGATGGAATGAAATGAGCTGTGGATTCCATACACCCCAAATCTATCATAATCTTTTTTCCAACCATGAAAAACTATCAAGTGAGAGTATGAATGAGAGAGGAGGCCTTCCATTCATATATGAAGGAGGAGAGTGAGTGTAGGAGCAAAGGGTGACTATAAGAAAGCTTCTCACTCAAAAGATCAAGAAGAAATATCCTTAGCTAAACAAAACTCATTAATGAAAACCATGAGTCACTTAAACACCTCATCATGCCTTTAATGAAACCATTAATGCACTAATGAGTCATATGCCTCATCATCACTTCTAGAAGCTTCTAGAATGATGACTCACCCATATCAGAAGAAAAGATAAATCCGTCTTTAACCGAATGTTAAAAGACGGCTGATAGAAAACTGGAAACTGGCAACTTCCAAAAGTGATCCTGAAACAACTTTCAGGATAACCCCGAAACTGTATAAATATACCCGCATTTATATTACGACCGAATATAAATGTAACTGAGACAAAGATATTATACCTACTCAATATAATACTCGGATCCGGCTTAAACCAAAGCCGACCAGTATTATCTGCCCGAAAAATAACACGTGCGTAAACGCACGTGCATTTTCCGAACCCTGCCATAAAACCATACGGCCTCTACAACGTTTCGCCCGAACTTGGGAAACTGTCTGTGGGGGACTCTAATGACTCGTCAGCACCCTGGCAGTGGGTTTAACCACAAACCGTCAGCGGCACTAGCAATGCGTAACGGCTGCCCATGGACTGACCTCAAGGGATGCCGATGAGCGCACTCATCCGGAAAACCCTACTGAGCCTAACAGTGACAATGTATATACAGTCCGGTCCGTTCGTCAATGAGTATCGCATATATGTCTAGGGGGCTAGTAACGTCAGACCCCCAATAGCAGTATAAGTCGTGTCGGAGTGAAGCCCAATACACCTTGAGATACTACTGGAGTACCTACCAGTAAATCTCCTACCATGGCCATGGATTTGTGTAATGGCTCTCCTAGACACAGCACGACCTCGCCCCCAATACCGGGAGAGACGAATCCCCTGCCGATCCGCTCACGTGCCTCCATATGGCTCGGGACTGTACCCAAAAGCTACCTGTTTGCACGACTCCTTTGAGCCGTGGTAGGGTAGAAATCAAAGCACAGTGGGAACTCACACGAGACAAATGACGACCTCAGGTCGATGAACTAACCTGTACACATGTCACCAGGGAACTGCTATCTGACGGTAGATATAATACTAACTAGCAGATTCCCGGCGAGTCCTGTCCGGTGTACTCATAACCCAATGAGCACCTGTATACATCTTAGGTGATCCAACTGACACCAGTGGCTTGTGAGACCGGCCACCGCCCCTCATCGGGGTCTCGACTGTACACACTAGTCTACTCCGGAGTATCGATGCCCTGTCTCGAAACTCCCATGACTAGGGACCACAATTAAGGATATGCATATAAACTACCCAACTCTCACGTATATGATCGCCATCATACTGTTGGTAGTAAAGCAAGATCCTAAGGGCTCTATCAAAGTGTAACATGCAATCAGTCACCTGAACATGTACGCGACTGACAAAGGCAAACCAGATAGCATACTATCATTTCGAGTAAGACTGTCCTACCGGGATAGGTCCTCCGCAATCATTGCAATCACGTACCTGCGATCCAATAATTGACTATGAGGGCACTATCTCCAACAATCTCCCACTTGCAATCAAGGCTAATATTGCGATGTCGACTACTCACAGCCCGTGTGAAACCGAACATCCAACTCCTCTACTAATCAGTTTCACAAAGCCCGTTTGTAAAACTATTGTGTTCGAGAAATAGCCTCGGTGAGTGGATCCGCCTAGAAGTTTCTTTCTGTATCTCTCTTAATCTCAAGTTCGCGGAGAAAGCCATCTCCCGAATTGAGTAGTACCTGTCTTAGAATATGTCTGGATATCTGATGGGACCTTTGTTCATAAATGAACTCCATATCCAAACTTCTTAGACTAAATCGATCACTGAACCTAATCAGTATCGGGCACCTTGCCACCCACAGTATCCTCTGGAACCACCTGTCCATAATACTGTCCCTCGTCAGAGGGAAAACTAAAAACTCTGACAATCACTCTGTCATGCATGTCACCTTTGGAGCCTGGAATGATAACCGTCTCCCGAAAGAGGCTGCCGTTATCAAATCCGTAGAACATGTACTAATGTTCTAAAACTGCTTCCTTATGTTTCTCCAGGATTGGATTAATACAAACTTATTGCATCTAGTGCAAAAACAACATTTGGTGCGGTACTTGACATCTCATGATTGACTCAATTGCCTAAGCAAGTGATCTGCCAATCATGCACATCCCTCTCCCCTTTAGTCTATACGACACCTTTAGAGAGGGTGACTCCATCACCTGCAGGTACACTACCATGCTAGGAGTCAACTATTCCAAAAACCATTAAAATATCTGTCTAAGTACTCACATTGGGAAACTACCCAAATCCAGATCTAAAACCATAGATCTAGAAACCAGAATGTCAAATATTATATCCATATCCTGTCTGGAGAAACAACTGTGTGACGACCACAGTACAACCGATCGTAGTATAGGAATTTTACTTCCCACTCTGTGTATGTCATCCAGATACCATGACATCATACCCTACTACCTTCTTAACTGATCCATCCCTTATTCTGATTGAAGTCAAACCCATGACTGTCACATCAAAATTAGATGATCTATCTCCGCTATAACTGCTCAAGTCTATAAATAGATATAAGCATCTTGCCCACTATGCTTCCGCTGCTCCCACTGACTACGACAACCCTCCTACCGGGTCTCATATCCTAGAACAACAGTAGTGTCAAGTCTTGGTAGATAAGAACCTCCCTGTCACCGTCCTTGAGGCTACCGAAGTACCTCTCAGGTGTCTGAGGTTACCTACCATACCTGCGGAGTGGCTATTGGAATGTCAAACCTGATTGAATGTATTGGTCCTATTAAATTTTCCGTAATCGTTCGCGGTTCTGGAATCACTTCCAGTTCTACCATACTCCCACTACTGTTTTCTTAAAAAGATCCATTTTACTAAAACTGTGGCGAGTCAAGAACAATAACACTATTGATCTTCCAAATGGTAGAATATCAACCCTCGTCATAGCCAGGGTCAACCCACAAACAGCCATTACAGAAACGTGCCCTGAGTTATCCAGTGTCTGGTTTTAATCATAAGCTGGACAACTCCCCGTACCTTAATTTCTTTTAAGGTACGAACTATTCTATATCCAATATAGAAACTTTGGCACTAATTTAATTGGAACCATGTTCAATCCATGCAGCTGTCTCCAGTGCATATCAACTTAATGGAAAGAGGCTAATCAGCATTACTCAACTTAGGAATCCATCCAATTATGAGTAACCTGAAAGAGAAACACGTTTCTCAAAACCATCACTATCATCTGAATACCAATCACAAGAATCTACATCTTCGATCTCTTTGAAGAATCCCGATATTTGTGATACCTGGTTCTCTACTTTATTCTTATACCCACAACTTCTCAAAACTTAGACCATGTATTTCTACGAAACACTTGTCTAAATACTAGAGAAGTTATAAGTAAACAGAACATAGCACGAGGACCTACCCCTTTGTCCTTATGGACACTGGACAACATACAATACTCTGTATAAGTCCGCTGAGTTGAACAACTCATAACCTGTGCGTTGTAGGTTGAAAACTGTACCCTGGCGATTTCCTCAACTATCACCAATTACAACGAATTCCGATATAATGAGGATGATCACCTAATTCCCAATATCTTACTCCCACTCATCATCTGTAAAACCATACAGATATGAGAATGAAACCTGGTAAATACATACCCTTGGAGTAAGTGTCTAATCGGGAAAACAGTTTTTCCTTTAACAATGCACTGAAACATGAAAATGTTTCGTAGGGGTATCCTGGTATTCATAGCAATGCCTCTTCCATAATCCAATTCATGACTTCAACCGTATATCTCTTTGCCATCTCTCCAAATCCCCTTTATTTGTCTTTAGTCGTTACCTTCTGTACACCATCGTTAGGCTAAATGGTTTTCTTCCTTCCCTACCGTTCGGCACCAGCCTATGGTTTGGAAGAAGACTATCCAGTAAGCATAATAGGTGTACCCTCCTAAACTAAGGAGTACTCGCATCTCGAGAGAAGGTGACGATAAAAGACAACTGAATAATACCTTTATTCTTTAAAGGTGAAATAGGAGTGGCGATGAAGTACGCGGTTTTGGTCGTGAATGATATCGGTCGCAATTTACTTTGCCCTCTTTCTAATCCCTTTATTTTGTCTTTACATATAACCTTCTGCACACCCTACTTAGGCTAATTGGTTTTCTTCATTCCCTACCTTTCGGCACCAGCCTATGGTTTGGAATAAGACTTTCCAATAAGCGTAATAGGTGTACTCTCCTAAACCAAGGAGCTCTCGCAACCTGAGAGAAGGTGATAATAAAAGACAACTGAATAAACCAATTCTATTTCTCCTGAACCTGGATCCATCCTCAAAGAAGTCCCTTCGAGTTCGTATATAACCATACGATGGATCTATCCAATGGAAGTGGATATCCGTAGTAATACGGGTGTTCTGAGAAATTCAAAGGGTAAAAGAAGGAGTGGCAATGACTTATGCAACTCAGACAATCCAAAAGCCAGTATTTTAAGAAGGTTCGGTCAACTTGGTCACTGAGTCATAGTCTAGGGTCGGTCAAAGGTCGCTGCCAAAGAGAGAGAGAGAAAAGAAACACTCTGCGTGCACTCTATCCTAGATCAGAATGGTCATCATTTTATCTAATCCGGAAACCTCCCACTGTCCTGTCAAATTCTCCTCCAAACCTAAAGAAGAATCAATCGGGATCACCCGAAGAGTAAACCAACTCATCAGTGGGAATCAGGATCCAACTCTCATCGCATGATAACGTGGTGGAATGCATCCACGTTACTCATACTCCAGAAGGTATGCGCATACTCGGCAAGTTTCAGTTTCTTTAGAAACTCCTGATATAGTTTTTGCCCCATGCTCTTATGATCCTGACTAAGGGCCAGCAAATCATAAGTCACATGTCAAGTTCTGCCCATCATTATCTTGTTAATTTGAACCCACCCGTACTCGCCCTTGACTAAGGGCCAACAAGGCTGTACGACTGTCCCAAACCAACTCATCTATCTATGCAACATGTGAACACCCCAGCAGCTACCAATCACTATGTCCTAGCAAAGGGCTAGACCAACATAGCTTGAATACTACTGACCATCCATATGAAATGACGGAGGGCTACGGCTGGTTTTTGGCGAAAAACCTTTAGCGTAGTGAATTTGATATCGCTGAAGGAACCTGATAGCTTTTTTAAAATATAGTGGCGAAAACCTTTTGCTAAAGAGGTCACTCCCGGTAAAGGGATCTCGGCTCTTTCCTCGTGGAATGAGGTGCAGGATATTCCACTGAATACCGCTATGCAAAGCAACATGTAATCGACTATAGTGAAGTTATTACTCTGACGCAAACTTCTGTCCAAGGGGTCAGTCCCGGTGAAGGGATATCGGCCCTTGCCCCGTCGAATGAGGTGCAGGATATTCCACTGAATACCGCTATGCATAACAAAAGAAAACGTCTTTGCAATAACACTTTTTAAATTGTTCCAATAACTGTAAACAGGTTTGTTTTACTTTGCGTTGATCAGAATCAACGCAGTCCCATCATTCAATCACACCAGAAAAGAACGAAAATAAAATGTACGTATATGCCATCCGCATTAGTCACTGGCCCGTCATCACCCGTTAGGTTACTTAACTAACGACAGAGCGGGGACATGACTAGCGCGGGTGTAAAACATATACAACATTTAATAGTATATAAACCAATATACAATAATCGCTCCAGGCGTGATAATATGCAACATTACAGAAAAGTAATAAGCATCACAGAACAATACAGATAATCTGGGATCCCCGGGTTTCACAGAGCCGCTGCTGAAACCCGACGTTCCCCTGTCGTGTGGATAGCCTGTGCAATGAAACCTAGACCCCTACGGGTGCGGCAAGTTACCCGCCAAAACCTGAAGCGAGGTAGTCCCCACAGCATAGTGAATGGAACACCCGGCACTTCACGGAATCCGGTAAATTGAGCACCCCTCCTTGGGTCAACCTGTACCCCCTACGAGTGCGGCGAATAGTCTGCCAATTCTGAAGTGGGGCCCCTCTGCCTCTCAAAGCCATGAGATGCGGACCCGTTGCTTTCCCGAACCCGGCTATCCGTGCACTCCGTCGCGGGGTAAAACCTAGTACAGTAATGAAAAATAGTACAATAGGTACATCGACCGCAACCTGGTCGTGCTCCAAAAGAATATTATACAACAGGCAGTGACGGCTGTCCACAAGTTGGATGCTCGCCCCGCAATATCAAATATACAAATAAACTCAAACTGTACTACCATTGCACACTGCTATCCACCACGACAAATCCGCAACATCACAGCACAACACAGAACATCAACGCGAATGTCACGTTCGCAAACCCGTCTAAAAGAACTATAGCAATCAGACGCTGTTTACCGATCAAATGACATTCCCGGTCGGAGATATAATATAAGCACTATAAACTAACGCATTTAAATTTCGATCGACCAAAGACCAATTATCAAAAAGTGGGCCCCACAGCTTACTGGTGAACAGTAACAAAATCTGGGCCAAAACTTTATATACCAAAAACCCCAAAATCCAACACAGAGCCAACTGAGAAAATTTGGGAGCACGTGCTCCCCACGTGGCCGCGGTTACGCGGCCAAACCATGGGTTTGGCCGCCCTTCCGCGGCAACTTGGAGGGATCACGATCCCAAATTTTGTCGTGGCTCTTACAATTCCCTGCACAGATTTTTAAGACATCCAGAAATAAATTTTGAGACCGTTTAAAATTAACAGAAACTGTCGGGATAAGAAATTGCGATTTTTGTGATTTTTGATTTCCGGTCGGATCGATGTTTTAAACGCGTTAGCACAAGTTAGCATAGCAAAATGGTGAGGCTCTGATACCACTGTAAGTCTACGCTAGCGCCCCGGCAGTCTACAGACGCCAAAATGCGGAACAAAACTTTTAAACTGGCGCTATCGTATACTTTAACCCGGATCTGCCATTATTGCTAAACTAACAAACTGTAAAGAGTGTAGGAATGTTATACCGAACGATCCGAGTCCTTCGTTCTTCAACCATCATCCCACGCTCCGTTGCGGCTGCTCCGATCTCGTCGATCTCCGATCTCCTCATCGAGGTGGCACCACATGATCGGTTCTTTAAACGGGCTCCCGCCTCTGACTCGAGGCAACTCGATCGTCAAGTTTGCTAAAAGAGACGACCAAGAATGATGTAGAGAATGAGTAGATGACTTTGTCTCACTTCGTCCAAGTCCGTGGACGATCGGTTAATGAAGTTGCCGAGGGAATTGGGTGATGGAATGAAATGAGCTGTGGATTCCATACACCCCAAATCTATCATAATCTTTTTTCCAACCATGAAAAACTATCAAGTGAGAGTATGAATGAGAGAGGAGGCCTTCCATTCATATATGAAGGAGGAGAGTGAGTGTAGGAGCAAAGGGTGACTATAAGAAAGCTTCTCACTCAAAAGATCAAGAAGAAATATCCTTAGCTAAACAAAACTCATTAATGAAAACCATGAGTCACTTAAACACCTCATCATGCCTTTAATGAAACCATTAATGCACTAATGAGTCATATGCCTCATCATCACTTCTAGAAGCTTCTAGAATGATGACTCACCCATATCAGAAGAAAAGATAAATCCGTCTTTAACCGAATGTTAAAAGACGGCTGATAGAAAACTGGAAACTGGCAACTTCCAAAAGTGATCCTGAAACAACTTTCAGGATAATCCCGAAACTGTATAAATATACCCGCATTTATATTACGACCGAATATAAATGCAACTGAGACAAAGATATTATACCTACTCAATATAATACTCGGATCCGGCTTAAACCAAAGCCGACCAGTATTATCTTCCCGAAAAATAACACGTGCGTAAACGCACATGCATTTTCCGAACCCTGCCATAAAACCATACGGCCTCTACAACGTTTCGCCCGAACTTGGGAAACTGTCTGTGGGGGACTCTAATGACTCGTCAGCACCCTGGCAGTGGGTTTAACCACAAACCGTCAGCGGTACTAGCAATGCGTAACGGCTGCCCATGGACTGACCTCAAGGGATGCCGATGAGCGCACTCATCCGGAAAACCCTACTGAGCCTAACAGTGACAATGTATATACAGTCCGGTCCGTTCGTCAATGAGTATCGCATATCTGTCTAGGGGGCTAGTAACGTCAGACCCCCAATAGCAGTATAAGTCGTGTCGGAGTGAAGCCCAATACACCTTGAGATACTACTGGAGTACCTACCAGTAAATCTCCTACCATGGCCATGGATTTGTGTAATGGCTCTCCTAGACACAGCACGACCTCGCCCCCAATACCGGGAGAGACGAATCCCCTGCCGATCCGCTCACGTGCCTCCATATGGCTCGGGACTGTACCCAAAAGCTACCTGTTTGCACGACTCCTTTGAGCCGTGGTAGGGTAGAAATCAAAGCACAGTGGGAACTCACACGAGACAAATGACGACCTCAGGTCGATGAACTAACCTGTACACATGTCACCAGGGAACTGCTATCTGACGGTAGATATAATACTAACTAGCAGATTCCCGGCGAGTCCTGTCCGGTGTACTCATAACCCAATGAGCACCTGTATACATCTTAGGTGATCCAACTGACACCAGTGGCTTGTGAGACCGGCCACCGCCCCTCATCGGGGTCTCGACTGTACACACTAGTCTACTCCGGAGTATCGATGCCCTGTCTCGAAACTCCCACGACTAGGGACCACAATTAAGGATATGCATATAAACTACCCAACTCTCACGTATATGATCGCCATCATACTGTTGGTAGTAAAGCAAGATCCTAAGGGCTCTATCAAAGTGTAACATGCAATCAGTCACCTGAACATGTACGCGACTGACAAAGGCAAACCAGATAGCATACTATCATTTCGAGTAAGACTGTCCTACCGGGATAGGTCCTCCGCAATCATTGCAATCACGTACCTGCGATCCAATAATTGACTATGAGGGCACTATCTCCAACACAGGTGACTCAGGCCACTACCGGATTGTTCTTTGGGACTATACTCCCACCAACAAGCTTCACGGCGCCGGTGCTGACAAAGAAAGCTCCCAAGAAGTCGGTCTTTGATCGTCTTACCTCTGCCGCGGCTCCTCTCAACGGGTCGCCCAACATCAGCGCCTCGGTCTTCTCTAGATTGGGCCAGAAATCCTGTGGACCCATCATGGGGCCTACAATCCCAGAGAAGGCCGCTTCTAAGAAAGTGACCGGTCCTGCTCCTGAAGTCATCAAAGCGACTTCCCCTGCCACAAAGTCAGTCTTTACAAGATTGACGGCTCCAGCTCCCACTCCTGCTATCCAAAGGACGTCGGTCTTTGACAGGCTAACACCAGCAACGACCCCCCACCTACACAGGGGGCAAGACGAAGCTATTCTCACCGCTGAACCAACACCGTCCGCTCGGCACGCTCGACGTTGCCACTGGCGCCGAGTAAGGAGGGCTGGGGGCAACTCCCCCTCGGGGCTAACTCCACCAGCCCTGATGGCAGAAGTTAATGCTGCTGTTCCAACGGGGAACGGCTTTGAGATGCTAAATAAGGTGCGAAGGAATTCTCCTACTGCAGTGCTAAAGAGGTCTCCTCCCCCATTAAAAAAGGTTGTGGAAATAAAATCAGAACAGCCCCGATCCCCTCAACGGCTGTCTTCCAAAATCTATAAGGTTTGGCGGCAGGCCCGAGACTCGATCATCGATCCAAACTTCTCCCACCAGCACAAGAAGCTGAAAATCCAACCGGAAGCTGGTCACCAGGCTAAACCCCGAAAGGCTGTCTGGACGCCCACCTCAACGGCCCCATCAACCTCCATGGCTCATAAAAGGAGGAAGCCAGAGAAGATCCCTCAGCCTGCAACGACAGCTAATAGCACTAAGCCCAGACGCCTGATTAGTCGAAAATATTGTATATTTTAGCCGGTAATTTTCTCATCATTTGCACTCATTTAGAAGTATACGGCATTCATATTTTATATATTAGCAAAACTGTCGCAAAATATCAGATTGCATGTATTAGACTCTTAAACCGACACTATAAAGGAAATTGACTGCATTGCATGGCATCGCAATATTTCTATATGTCGCAACCCGTGTTTTGAAGTCTGTGCAGGAAACTAGAAGCGTGCTCGAATCAACGCTGCTCAAAAGATACACCAACTCACTAACTTCAGATCTGGTATCAATTCAAAGGAGCAATCACAAATCAATATATCAGAAGAAGCCCTAAAAGTCAGCCCAAGCCTGTACCAGAGAGCCCAAGGCCCAAGCCTCCTAAAGAGCCGCGGATCCGCGGCAGGAGCCTGCTTGCGCCGCGGATCCGCGGTGGGTCCAAGGAGTCAGCCTCTCAATTTTAGTGCAAAACTCCTGTCTCAGCTTCTACAGTTCAGAAATGTACTCCAAGTTCCAGAAGATTCCAGATATTTCTGCCAGATCAGCAAACTAGGGTTTCTAAGCCTAATTAAACCTAGCTTAAACCCTAAGCTAGCTCCTAACAAACTACCTTCTAGAAGACTCAACAAACTTTTGGAGGGAACTACCATTTCAAACCTAAACCTAGGGTTTGGGAAGTCTATAAATAGAAGCCTAGACCTAGGGTGAGAAATGATGTGGAGATAGATAGAATAAAACCATTTTGTGATTCATTTTAGTTCATTTTTTTAGCCAATCTCCTTCTTCATCTCCTTCCTCCACAAGTCTAGTGAGAGGGCTTGTGTGAAACCCTAATTCCAATCAAAATCAAGATCCCGAGTACCCATTAAGCAAGAAGCCCTACAACCTTTAGGAGCGAAGCCGATCTTCAACGGAGCAAGCGATCCGAGCCGATCCACGACTCACGGAGCCGAGCGAAGCCAAATCGACGATCAAGTTCTTCCTCTTGTAGTTCTGAAGCGAATGTAATCAAAATTGTTGAGATAAATAAAGGTGATATTCGTTTATCTTGTTTTCTTTAAATTCTGCATCATGATATCTTCACAATTCATAAATATTTTCTGTGTGGTGATGTGTGAATAAAACTCCGCTCGTCGAGGAGTCGAGACGGTCAATAGAATGATGATGTAACATAGCTTTAATCGATTCTTGATTCCTACGATGTTTTGTAAACCCTAGCAAGTTCAAGAACCGACAACCCATTTCGTTACGATGCTTTCTTGAATGATATCGCTCGAAATTGGGGAGTTAGGATCGTTTCTTGAAATTGCTAGAGGCTAGAATGTGAATGATATCGACAAAAGAACAAGGGATAAGATGAAACCCTAGTTTCACAAGAAAGCCCTAACTCTCGTCGATTATCATCGATCTAGTATCAATCCTTCGAAGGACAAGAACACGAAATCTTGAGATTACATCACGTCTATAGATCCGATCGATTCCTACGAGCCTCTTTTAGATTCTTGACCGTTGATTGGAAATATCATCGATACACCGATTCTTGATTGTCTATCATTTTCTTGATTCTTGAATAGAATAGTGACACTTGAAAATCAAAATCCTTGAATCATGTTTTCGTTTATTTTAGCTTAACTTTTCAATTCAAGCTTATCATAATACAAACGAATCGTGCAATCCCTGTGGACGATCCGCACTCACTCATGAACTACAATTGACACCGTAGTTTGATTGCGGTCAAAATATTTTTTGGTTGTGAAGTTCTTTATAAATTTTCTGAATTCCGACACAAGAAACAGTTTCAATCAAATGGTGCCGTTTTAGGGAACCTTTTGAATTGATTCATACTACACAACAGGAAAATCTACCAATCAAAATGGCGCCGCTGCCGGGGATCCGCGCTAATTCGTTACATTTTATAGTTTGAATTGAAAGAATTATTCCATTGTTATTTTGAGATCAAAATTCGTGCAAACCCTAAACAATTTGTTGTGTTTAATTGCAAGGAGATCTGGAGCTTGCTGGGATTTGAGAAATTTTTTTGGAGAGTACCAGAGAACAGAGGGAAGCAACAGAAAGCAGCTGTTGAAATCTTGTGATGTGAACCCATCAAGAAGCCGCGGAAGCGCGGCATATAGGAGGTTATTGCGGCGGAACCGCGGTCCCACAGAGGGTTCTCTGTACCAACTTTCTGCAGGTGACTTCTTGCTCTCTCCTCTCTCCTCTTTTTAGCTCCAACTAATACTTTGCTGCAGGATTCTTTGCAAATAATCCCAGCTCGCAAATTGCAAAAGTAAATTTGTGCGTGATTTTGTTTCTTGGTTGTTTGCATTCAAAATACGGATATTAAGGGGCACGGCCAAATCCAAATTAGGTGGGGATTTCATTACCCTTCCTAGGCCCCGAAAACCACCAAACTTGCATCCGCATTGACCCACATTAACTAAAAGAAATCTAAAGATGACTCTAAGGACTGTCGCGCTCAATTAGGACAGAAGAAGGCCGTGGGTAATTCATTGCTTATCCGCGTTTTCCTGTGGTGCCTAAGGCGAGTGTGTCTAAGGCTAGTGGTTATTAATTAGGCCCACTACATACGTAGTGGAGTACCTTCCCACTTACCTGGCACTTATCCGGCCACAGGGGGACAAAGAGGCAGTGGAGGATTCTATCCCGCGACTTGTCTTTTGGCAGTTAGGAGCGGTCTAGAGCCGGACCTAGGTGACCACTAGATTCTACGGTTTGTGTGCTGCATTTGTTGTGTCGCATCATTTTTTCAAAAATCTGTCCCTTTTCAAAAGCAAACACCGCATTCATTCATTTACCCCTAATTATAAGCCAACGCTGCCACTTGTACTAACCCTTTTTAGTACAAGATAGGCTGGACACAAGATTCTAGTGCCCGTTTAGTCCGCGTACCCTTTATCGACTCCGAAGTCGATATTTCTCCATTTACCTTTTCTTTACCTACTACCACATCCACACTGATGGATCCACCTCCATCAAACTTCTTTAACCCTAATCTGCCGCCGTCCGTTGGTGCGCAGAATCCACCCCGCATCTCTCTCCAGGAGAGGTGTTATCCACTTAGAGGTCCTCTTTCGACCTGCTTATCCACACCACCAGCCAATGGGGATAACTTTGAGATTAAGCTCCAGTATATCAATCTTTTACCTAAATATCACGGACTCGAGACTGAGGACGCTTACGTTTTCATTACCAAATTTGAAAACGTATGCGCAATGATGGGTACGTCACAACTTTCAGTGGATGCTATGCGTCTACGACTTCTCCCATTTACATTGTGCGATATAGCCGAGAAGTGGCTATATAACACTACCGCACATTCTATTACGAATTGGGGAGAATTCGTCGCTGCATTCCTTAAGAAATTTTACCCAATACAAAAGACAGCTCGAATCCGTAGCGAACTAAATCAATTTGCCCAGCTCCCTGCGGAACCATTTTCAAAATGCTTTGAACGTTTCAAGGATCTATTGGTTCAATGTCCTCATCACGGCATCCCGAGATGGGAGCTTTGCCGAATCATATATGAGGGCAGTAACCCTAACACTAAACAGAGCCTTGAAAACATGTGTCAAGGTACCTTCATGTCTAAGGATGATGGGGAAGCTTGGCGATATTTAGAAGAGTTCGCTGAAAAGTCTTTACAGTGGGAAAGTCCATCATTTAGGAGTGGCAATAACCAATCGGATGTTTCCATAGGAGTTAGAGCTGACATTTCAGCTATACAAAAGAAACTCGAGACTATGGAAAACAAATTTTTAGCCGCCTCCCTTAATCAAAAGTCACTTTCCAAAACTGTATGTGGCTGCTGTTCTGATCCGTCTCACTTGACGGAAGAATGTCCGTTTTAAGGTCGTGAGCATACCAATGCCGCATTTCAAAGACCCAGGAACGATCCTTTTTCTTCCACATATAATCAGGGTTGGAGGAATCACCCTAATTTTGCTTGGAACCAATCACACTCTCAAAACACGGTTCCAAACCAAAACAATTTCCAAAGGGTCCCTCCACCACAACAGCAACCACAACTTCAATTGAGTCAGCACCCCTTTCAAGCACATAATTTTCAAAATCAGGTCAACACACCTGCACTGTCTAGTCCTTTACAGTTGACCGGAACTGATGAATCCTCTTCTTTTGCACAATACATGAATTTGGTCTTAACAAATATCATGCAAGTCTCGGCTGAAATGAAGTCTTCTGTCGATAAAATTGAGAAAAACTCTGCGTCCCAAAACGAGAGTATTAAATCGATGGAAGAAGAAATTGCACGATTAAAAGCCGATATGAGTGCAAGAGAGAAAGGGAAACTTCCAGCTCAACCCTTACCCAATCCTGGCTATTCACATCATGTGAATGCAATCACCACGTTGAGATCTGGGAGCGTGCTTGACAATCATGTTGGGGAAGAAGTTGATGATATTGACAATCCTATCAACACCCCGGCTGAGACCTTTCCTCACACACACACTCCTAATTCTGACCCCAGTTCTTCTACCCTACCACCTTCTTCCGAGCCTATTCTCCATTTCCCAAAAGGCTCACCACTACAGCCCACCTCTTTTACCCCTCCACGGACGATCCCCACTTCTATTTTGGGATCGGTTCCACACACACTTCCTTCTCCTATGATGGACCCAGCGCTTATTGCTAAAGCACCTTATCCTAATCGGTTAAGGGCTAACACACCAAGTCCACATATGGAGAAGATCACTGAGATGTTTAAACAGGTTAACATCAATATCCCTCTTCTAGATGCTATCCAACAAGTCCCCGCATATGCGAAAGTTCTTAAAGATTTTTGCACTAGAAAGAGGAAGAAACAAATGCCCAAGAAGATATTCATGGCAAAAACAGTAGACACGGCTTTCCCCCAGCAATTACCGAGAAAACGTAAGGATCCTGGATATCCTACGATTTCCATCTCTATTGGGGAGAAACACATTAATCGTGCTCTACTAGATCTTGGGGCAAGTGTTAACCTGCTTCCTTTCTCAGTTTATGAACAGTTAGGGATCGGAGAGTTGAAACCATCTCCTTGCACTCTCCAGATGGCTGACCGATCAATCACCAGACCTAGGGGTGAACTAGAGGATGTGTTAATAAAAATCGGAGAATTTATATTCCTGGTAGATTTTATTGTAATTGATACACAGCCTGTAGCGAACCCACGGAATCAAATTCCGGTGATTTTAGGTCGCCCCTTTTTGGCCACTTCCAATGCAATAATCAACTGTCGTAACGGTTCTATGACCCTATCTTTCGGGAATAGGTCAATAGAGCTGAACATTTACAAGTTGGGAAGTGTACCCTCCGAACCTATTGCTCAGGTCTGTTCTGTCGACTTAATGGATGTCGACAGCAGCGAATTAGATGATCCTCCTGATACTGATCTTGACTCTTTTCATACGTTATTGTTTGACCCAACTATGTATCTTACACATACAGACTCTTCCACCAAGACGTCCGGGTCAACAATTAACACTGATTATGAACTGTTCTTAGAGTCTAAAGATCACCCCGCACCTTGTGATGACATTATTCTTCGGGGTATAGATGAAACTTTTCGCTGATGAACTCGCATTTCTAAAAAGCACGGGTGTTGAGACGAATCATGTCCAAATCAATGAAATTGAACCTCCACCCCTTCTTCTGAAATGTAATAAGAATGCGAATTATCCATCACAATCACTGCATCGTCTTTCCAAAATGAGACGCATATACATTCTATTCCACCACTTACCTTTTCCCCACTTCTTCTTCTACCAACCAGAGTACTGCATTGATAAAAATTTTGAATGGTTGGTGTTAACTTTCGGTCTTTGCAAAGCTTGGCATCGACCAATGATTTTTGACCCCCACTTGTGATTTTAAAAGAATAACATTGCATAACTCAAGTTTGGGGGGGTATGTTTTTCTGGCTCCTAAAAAGAATTTTTACAAAATGATGAGCCAAAAATAAGTTTGGGGGAAGATCTTCACTTAAATATTTTGCCCCCACTAATAATTCCTCCCAGATTTACAGGTTTTTGTAGATATAACTGTCGGCAACAGTGAGGACACTGTTGAAAACAAGTTTGGGGGAGGTTTGCGCTTATTTTTGCATCATTTGCATATCATCTGCATAAGCACAAAACATTTCTTTTAAAAATCTATAAAAATTGAAAAATTTTCAAAACCCATAAAAATTTAAAAGTTTTCAAGTATAAAAATAATTTTAATATTTACAATTTTTTTTGTATATAAATAAGATAATGAAAGTTTAGATAGTGAACAATTACATCCATGAGATTAGAAAAATTTAAGAAAACCAAGAAAATTAGAAGTTTTCTTATACGAACTAGTAATAAGTAGTTATGAGCCGTTGTCCCAAGGGTCAGTAAGATGAAGGACGTCACTAATCTGAGGATAAAAATAAGTCTGAAAAATAGTTTCTATTCTGAAAGCCAAATATTTTGAACGTTGCTACCCTGCTATTCGCACTTACACACGTCTTAAAGCCTGGGATAGTAGAGGATACATTGAAATGCTCTTGTCTTAAAGCCAAAAGTATGAAGGAAATAAAAAAATGATGAAAACAATATAAAGTGGTGAGAAAAATAGACACTGGTTTTGTTATCACCGAGGGCAATAAAAAAAATATATAGCGAGGGTGCTTCTTCACCTAGTGCTCTAAGGCCAACTGGTCTGGGAGTCACTGCTATGCCTGAGGTGGTGCAAGACGAGGAAAATACACCAAATAAGAAAGCACAGGAGTAATCGGTCGGTTAGTACCTCAAGAAGTATTAACGGTCGCATGAAAGTGTGTGAGCAATCTCGTCTAAATATTCATTAATTAAAAAGTACTGAGGCTGATGGGCAAGAGTATGATAGCTTGAATTGAATTCTCCGGGTGTAGGGATGTCCTTTACACACACGCAGGGTTATATGATCAATGTTTGGAAGAAAGATAGGAATGAAAAATAAGACGATGTTTTTTTGAGGGAGGACGTGATTTCTAACATCTTTTCATGACCATTAAGATAGGGCTCATGACAACCGAAAAGCTAGCTTAGTTGGAAACCCTAATTTTCGAAGCTTTTCTTTTACAATTCTTTTCTTTAAATGTAATATTCATGATCTTCCTTTTATTATTGGATTTTGTGGGTGTAATCCGCTGAAAACCCTCAGGAGACAACACTCCTCCTACTAGAGACACCTAGAGGTTTAAAGGCTTGTTGCACATGCTCAGTGCAATCGTGTTGCCTACGAAAGTGTGCTAGTTAGTTTTTCTCTTTCTTTATTTTCTCCTTCTCTTTTTTAATAAAAGTTCGCTCGAGACGATCGAAATTAAGTTTGGGGGTATTTGATTAGTCGAAAATATTGTATATTTTAGCCGGCAATTTCCTCATCATTTGCACTCATTTAGAAGTATACGGCATTCATATTTTACATATTAGCAAAACTGTCGCAAAATATCAGATTGCATGTATTAGACTCTTAAACCGAAACTATAAAGGAAATTGACTGCATTGCATGGCATCGCAATATTTCTATATGTCGCAACCCGTGTTTTGAAGTCTGTGCAGGAAACTAGAAGCGTGCTCGAATCAACGCTGCTCAAAAGATACGCCAACTCACTAACTTCAGATCTGGTATCAATTCAAAGGAGCAATCACAAATCAATATATCAGAAGAAGCCCTAAAAGTCAGCCCAAGCCTGTACCAGAGAGCCCAAGGCCCAAGCCCCCTAAAGAGCCGCGGATCCGCGGCAGGAGCCTGCTTGCGCCGCGGATCCGCGGTGGGTCCAAGGAGTCAGCCTCTCAATTTTAGTGCAAAACTCCTGTCTCAGCTCCTACAGTTCAGAAATGTACTCCAAGTTCCAGAAGATTCCAGATATTTCTGCCAGATCAGCAAACTAGGGTTTCTAAGCCTAATTAAACCTAGCTTAAACCCTAAGCTAGCTCCTAACAAACTACCTTCTAGAAGACTCAACAAACTTTTGGAGGGAACTACCATTTCAAACCTAAACCTAGGGTTTGGGAAGTCTATAAATAGAAGCCTAGACCTATGGTGAGAAATGATGTGGAGATAGATAGAATAAAACCATTTTGTGATTCATTTTAGTTCATTTTTTTAGCCAATCTCCTTCTTCATCTCCTTCCTCCACAAGTCTAGTGAGAGGGCTTGTGTGAAACCCTAATTCCAATCAAAATCAAGATCCCGAGTACCCATTAAGCAAGAAGCCCTACAACCTTTAGGAGCGAAGCCGATCTTCAACTGAGCAAGCGATCCGAGCCGATCCACGACTCACGAAGCCGAGCGACGCCCGATCAACAATCTAGATTCTTCCTCTTGTAGTTCTTGAAGCGAATGTAATCAAAATTGTTGAGATAAATAAAGGTGATATTCGTTTATCTTGTTTTCTTTAAATTCTGCATCATGATATCTTTACGATTCGTAAATATTTTCTGTGTGGTGATGTGTGAATAAAACTCCGCCCGTCGAGGAGTCGAGACGGTCAATAGAATGATGATGTAACATAGCTTTAATCGATTCTTGATTCCTACGATGTTTTGTAAACCCTAGCAAGTTCAAGAACCGACAACCCATTTTGTTACGATGCTTTCTTGAATGATATCGCTCGAAATTGGGGAGTTAGGATCGTTTCTTGAAATTGCTAGAGGCTAGAATGTGAATGATATCGACAAAAGAACAAGGGATAAGATGAAACCCTAGTTTCACAAGAAAGCCCTAACTCTCGTCGATTATCATCGATCTAGTATCAATCCTTCGAAGGACAAGAACACGAAATCTTGAGATTACATCACGTCTATAGATCCGATCGATTCCTACGAGCCTCTTTTAGATTCTTGACTGTTGATTGGAAATATCATCGATACACCGATTCTTGATTGTTTATCATTTTCTTGATTCTTGAATAGAATAGTGACACTTGAAAATCAAAATCCTTGAATCATGTTTTCGTTTATTTTAGCTTAACTTTTCAATTCAAGCTTATCATAATACAAACGAATCGTGCAATCCCTGTGGACGATCTGCACTCACTCATGAACTACAATTGACACCGTAGTTTGATTGCGGTCAAAATATTTTTTGGTTGTGAAGTTCTTTATAAATTTTCTGAATTCCGACACAAGAAACAGTTTCAATCAAATGGTGCCGTTTTAGGGAACCTTTTGAATTGATTCATACTACACAGCTTATCAGAAACAGCGTTCGAATGGTATTCGGAACTCCCGAACGATTCTATCAAGACGTTCGCTGAAATGGAGTTGTTATTCACTCAGCGATTCGCAAGTGCCAGCGAACGCACTCCAATAACAACATTGATTAACGCCAGGGTAAAACCAGGCGAAACCTGGGTCCAGTATGCTATACGTTGGCGGAATTTGTGGTCGAGATGCGAACAACGCATTGAGGAGGCACCCGCAGTGGGCATGTTCGTGGGAACCCTAGATCCCCACGCAACTATCTCCCAGTTTATGATGTTCTTTAAGCCAACCACATTCCAGGCTTTAATCGACAAGTTGGCTCAGATGGACCAGATGGGTCATAGACCACCTCCCCCGAAGTCGGAACCTCGGAACGACAAGGGTAAAGGAAGGGCAACCTTTGTCGCGAATGCCCAACAGCAACCTAACGCCCCGAAACTGGCAGATCAACTGGAAGAAAGACGCCGGTATTATAATGAGAAGATGAAACATCCCTACTTGTTCCCACGAGACAAGACGAAACGGTTATTCGAGCTGGCAGTATGCAACAGACTTATAAACCTACCAAATCCAGGGCGACCGCCGCAACCCACCGAGGTGAATAACCCTAACTATTGCCCTTACCATCAAACGGTAAGTCATCCGATTGAAGATTGCTTCGTCTTCAAAGGATGGATTGAAGATCAGTACCTCCAGGGGAAGTTTATACTGTCCGAAAAGTGGAAGGTGAACCCACCACAGCCGCATACTCCTAAGAAAGCAGATACACCGGGGGCAACCTGTTCCTTTATCGAAGAAGCTCCATGGGAGGTCGTACTATCAACTAAAACCAAAAGAATGCTGAGAGACCTTCATGCGTGCCCTGCGATCGAATGGGAGGACCCTCTTGAACCTCAAATTATCGAAGGGATGCTGAAGCCCCGCCCAACTACGAAGACTCGCGATAAGGGCCCAAATACTCACGCCCAACCGTCAAAATCTTCGAAGAAAAAGAAGAAGAAATCCAAGAAGCCCGTGAAGCTTGGAGACGAGCACACGAACTTGCAGAAGCAAATCGACGCGCTGGAAGAGTATAATCAAGAGGCGCGAACTCCTGTCACACTGCAAGAGTTCCTCAACCACATCTTTCAAGAGAGAAGTGATGGAGAGAGCTCGTCGGATGAATCCGAAGGGTATGTGGCGAGTTGTAACGTAATCTCCCACTCGTTTACCGATGATGAGAAAACTCCTGGCACTAAGAAACTGGGGACAGAGCCTGAACCAGAGCGTGCGTGGCCAACAGATGAAATGATCAACGCCTTTCTAGACGAGATTCGTCTAAAGAGTAAAGCGGATCAGGAGCGTGAGATGGCCGCATCGGAAGGAGCCAAATGCAGACGACCGAACGAAAGAGTTGAAATGCTCCCGCCAGATCGAAAAGCATCCGAGGCAGACAAGAAGATATTCAAGACGAGAAAAAGGTTTGCCAAAGCCATGTCAATGGGAATGAAGCTACCACCTTCGGAAGGAAACACGCTCGATGGGGTGGAGAGGCACCCTGATTATTGCGCATATCATCGGAAAATTTCACACCCCACAAAGGAGTGCGACGCCTTTAAGATATGGTGGCAAGGATATGTTGCTCGTCGGCAACATTTTAAGCGCATGAAACGGAAGATTCTTCGGGAACGAAGAAGCACTGTCGACGGGCGCAACAGAACTACTGGCAGCTGTTACATGGTTAACGCCGGGAGGTCACAAGTTCTCACCTTTGGGAGCGACTCTGATGAAGAAATGGCTCTGGGCCCTCTCTTTAAAGAATCCGTTTTAGGGAAAGAGGAGAAATCGGAAGCCTGCGAAAACATTCAGCTGCGCAATCGCACACTCCCAGGAAAGAATCTCGGGCCCGCGAGTGGAAAAGATAAGGGAAAGGAAAAGGTCACTGAGGATATCACTTTAGATAACCAGGTCATGAAAGAACTGACTACCAAAGACCCTCCCAGGAAGGGTAAGGTGGACTACAATATCCTAGCGCACCTAAGAAAGCTACCTTCTCAGCTTAGCATTCTCGATGCCTTCCTGTTATCAAAAGAGGCGCGAGACTCACTAATTAAGGCGTTACAAGAACCTGAGCAATTCCAAGCCTTCCTCGCCACTGAAAGGATGAAGGATGGACTGGAGGAAGTGCATACGGCCGACATCACTTTCGGTGACGAAGACCTCCTTCTCGGGACGTGCGACCACAACCGTCCCCTATATGTCTCTGGATACTGCCATGATATCAAGATAGGCAAGATCCTGGTGGATAATGGATCCTCCGTCAATCTCCTTAATGTTCGGGTGTTGAAGGAAATCTGCATGAGTGTGCAACACCTCGCTCGTGACAAAATTACTATCTCCGGTTTCGATTCACAATCGTCACGGACTCTCGGATCTGTGATACTAGCATTACGCTTCGGACTTCTCGTCACAGACATCAAATTCCATGTCATTGATGCCAAGACCTGCTACAACGCCTTGCTCGGCCGTCCTTGGCTACACGAGTACAACATCATCCCTTCTACGCAACATCAGTGTATGAAGTACTTCAAGGATGGTTTCGAGTATACCGTAACAGGTGAGTTGAACCCATTTTCCGTGAACGAAGTCCGTAAATACGAAGATGCGAAGTACTTTTTGCCAGATTTCAAGGATACAGAAAGGTGTCGCAACCCGGAAAACAAAACCGCCGCCACCATCCCTGTTTTCGGGAGCGATACCGAAGAAGAGGAAGAGATAGTTTATGCAGGACCATCTCAACGCAACAACCTGGGGACGCCCGCCCCCATGTTGGTCTTCGGAAGTGATTCAGAAGATGAAGTTAATGCCGTGTTCTCCAATCGGCTGTCAATACAAGCACCCCCTGGCGATGACTATAGTTTGCAAATCACCATGGTACCGCGAGAACATTACAAGGATCTCGACACACTTCAAGCTCACAATGTGCAGGACCTGCGAACATTTTACGTCCCTCCCAGGAAAAGGGGTGAGAAGGTGATCTTATTCTACCGATCCTCAGAGTCGAAAGTAAAGAAAGAGATCTGGCATGGCGCGGATGCTACACTCGACAGGCTCCAACCTATCCGTCTGCCCAGATACTATACAAATGGATTAAAGAAGCTATTGAAGCGCCAAGGAGTACCCTTAAAACAGACTGTTCGACAGGCTCGGTTCTACAACAGGATTTGGGATGTCCCTGGGACTCAACGCAAATTGCCCAACGGGAAAATGGAAACACTTGGGCTTGGATACGCGAGAACCGGAAAACGGGGACGGGCCCACAACAGCTACGCTATATATACCTTTGATGAAGAAGAGGACGCCCTGTCAGGAGACGCCAACCCCTCATCAAAACTAGACCCCGCGATTGAAGTGCCGAGTCCGTCGTTTGAAGAACGAATGGACAAGCATATCAGGAAAGTGGGTCAGAAAGCTCGGAAAGACCACAACCGCGAGATGGCCATCTACGAGAAGGCCAAGACGCAACGTCTATTTGAACAGGCTGCAAAAGACAAAGATGCTCATCTTCGTCAACTCGTTGTACGAAAGGCCCGACGCAGAGACGGAAATAAATCAAGAAGCGGAAAGAGGAGCCGACAACAACGACGCAGGATTAGGGGGTTACGTGATCGAGTATTGCACGGCTCGGATTTGTCCCTCACGAAGAAGATGAGTCGAGCGTACTCCTTCCCCCGTGACAAGACGGAGAGGTTACTCAAGCTAGCTTTAAAACATTAAATGATCGCGCTTCCAGAGCTTAAGCACCCTGAGCAAGTTAATAAGGCTTCTCATCCGAGCTATTGCTCTTATCACCGAGCCATAGGACACCCTATCGAAGACTGCTTCACCTTCAAGAACTGGGTTGAGGACCAGTACCAACAGGGCAGATTTGCTTTATCCAACGGCTGGAGGGTAACGCCGCCACAAAAGCACGAACCCAAGGCCGCAAGAGCAGAACCGGATCCACCTCAGTCCTGGGAGCGGATTCACACCTGTTATACGATTACGATATTAAAAGAAGAGCCCGAGAACATAGATGACCTTTCCCGGTGCTTTGAGAACAGCGATGATGAGGTGATCTCAGAGTTTCCGCCAGCTCCGAAAGAACTGGAAGATGGTATACATACTACTGCAGATAACCTCAAGAAGATTGAGTTGGGATCGGCAGATGACCCGCGACCGACATTTGTCAGCGAGCTGCTATCTGAAGAAAGGGTGGCTGCGTTAAAGAACGTTCTTCTACGGCATAAAGACTGCTTCGCGTGGAACTACTCCGAGATGCCAGGATTAGATCCGGAGATTGCTGTGCATAAATTAGCAATATCCCCGGATATCAAGCCAGTCAAGCAGGCGCCAAGAAGGATGCGACTCGAGCTTGAAATGAGCATCAACGCCGAAGTCAAGAAGCTGATCGATTCTGGATTTATCCAAGAAGTCCAATATCCCGACTGGATCGCCAATATCGTCCCGGTAATGAAGAAGAATGGGACGGTACGCATATGCATGGATTTCAGGGATCTCAATAAAGCCTGTCCAAAGGACGATTTCCCAGTACCAGTAACCGAGCTAATGATAGATAACACGTCCACTCACGAGGTTTTCTCCTTTATGGACGGTTCGTCAGGATACAATCAGATAAAGATGCATCCCGAAGACCAGAAGCACACCGCTTTCCGGACCCCTTTGGGCATATTCTGCTACAGGGTTATGCCCTTTGGTCTAAAGAACGCCGGTGCTACCTATTAAAGGGCCATGACAAAGATCTTCGACGATCTCATACATGACATCGTCGAGTGCTATATCGATGACCTTGTAGTGAAGAGCATGTCATACGAAGAGCATTTAAAGCATCTGGAGACTGTCTTTCAACGCCTTCGGCAATATAATTTGAAGATGAATCCCCTCAAATGCGCGTTTGGAGTCTCCTCGGGTAAATTCCTGGGATTCATCATCCGACATCGAGGTATCGAAATAGATCCATCTAAGATCAAGGCGATCAGGGAAATGCCTCCGCCAAGAACCCTCAAACAGTTGCGGTCTCTCCAAGGGAAGCTCGCATACATCCGGCGGTTTATCGCTAATCTTTCAGGCAAATGCCGTCCTTACAGTCACCTGATGAAGAAGGGAACCCCATTCGTCTGGGATAAAAAATGCCAAAGCGCGCTAGACGAGATCAAGCAATACCTGCAGAACCCGCCGGTGTTGGCTGCTCCGGTTAAGGGAAAACCTCTCATTCTTTATACAACCGCCCTCGAAGGTTCTTTAGGCGCATTGTGGGCACAAGAGGACGATCAAGGGAAAGAAAGAGCACTCTACTACTTAAGTCGAGTTCTACTGGGGGCAGAAAGCAACTACTCTCCCATTGAAAAACATTGCTTGGCGTTAATCTTCGCGATAACAAAGCTCAGGCACTATGCGTTGGCACATGAAGTCCGTCTCATCTCGAAGGTGGACCCTCTTAAATATCTGATGTCAAAGGCTATATTGACGGGTCGACTCGCTAAATGGGCTCTACTCCTGATGGAGTTCTCAATAACGTATCGACCTCTTAAGGCAGTGAAAGACCAGGCCATTGCCGACTTCCTCGCTGAGCATCCAGTACCTACCGGTTCTCCTCTGAACTGCGAGTTGCCGGGCGAGCATGCATTTGATGCGATTGGCGGCGGTAGTACCCAATGGGAACTCTATTTCGATGGAGCGTCCTCCGTAAAGAAACAGAAACAAGGTATCCCAATGATCAAATCGGGGATAGGCCTAATCTTCGCAACTCCACAAGGAGGGATAATGCGCTTCGCCTTCTCCTTAACAGAGCCGAGGACAAACAATGAAGCTGAATACGAAGCTCTGATAGCAGGCCTCGAGATCGCCATCGACATGGGAATCGAAAATCTCCTTATATACGGGGATTCTCAATTGGTCGTTAGTCAAGTAAATGGTGACTACTAAACGTGCAAACCAGAGTTGGTGAAGTACGGCGAAAAGGTGCAACAACTATTGACCCAAATTCCCTCCTATACTTTGGAGAACATACCGCGCGCGGAAAACAGCAAAGCAGACGCGTTGGCCAAACTTTCTAAAGAACTGGCTGACGAGAACCTCGATGACGTCAGAATCGTGGTACAAAGCCGTCGAGTGCTCGCCCCGGCAGAAATATCTCCGGAATTATACAAAGAAAAGGGAGCGACTGAGCAGACGACCCTACAAATAAAAGACCGTGAGAAGGCTGAGGACTGGAGGGAAGTCTTCATAGACTACTTTAAGTCCCACCGAATGCCCGAAGAAGCGTCCTCAAGACATCAGCTCATGAAACGAGCTCTATCTTTCGCTTTCGTTAACGATACTCTATACAAGAGATCGTTTGATACTCTATGGCTGAGATGCTTAGGACCTGATGAAGCAGAAAGAGTTATTCAGGAAGTTCACGATGGACTTTGCGGTTCTCACCAAGCAGGCCCAAAGATGAAGTTTAAAATTAAACGGATGGGTTACTACTGGCCCACGATGACCCAGGACTGCCTCGAGTATGCGAAGCAATGCCACTCATGCCAGATTCATGGAGACTTTATCCACCAACATCCGAATCCACTACATCCAACGGTGGCTAGCTGGCCATTCGAAATGTGGGGGACTGACATAGTCGGCCCCATCGAGCCAGCATCGTCCCGGGGACATCGTTTTATCCTGGCGACAACTGATTACTTCTCCAAATGGGCAGAAGCAGTACCACTGAGGGAAGTGAAGACGGAGAATATCCTCCACTTCTTCAAGACGCACGTCATCTATCGGTTTGGAACCCCACGGCGGATTATCTCCGATAATGGGCCAGCCTACAGAAGCCATAAGATTAGCCGCTTCGCGCAGCAGCACAATATAGACTGGAGATATTCTTCAGTTTACAACCCACGAGCTAACGGTCTGGCCGAGGCCTTCAATAAGACCTTGACGAAGATCATAAAAAAGACCGTTTCACGGAATAAAAGAGACTGGCACGAGAGGCTGCAAGAAGCCCTTTGGGCTTATCGAACTACATTCAAGACGGCCACAAACACAACGCCGTACGCGTTAGTATTTGGGACGGAAGCAGTGCTCCCCCTCGAGATAGAGTTACCCTCTCTACGAGTGGCAGTCCACTACGAGCTGACGGACGAAGAAAATGCTCACCTTCGGCTTGAGGAGCTTGATGCCCTCGACGAAACCCGGCTCATAGCGCAACAACATCTAGAAGCCTACAAAGCAAAGATGACGCGCTCGTACGAAAGATCGACCAGGCCGAGGACATTCCGCCAAGGCGAACTCGTACTAGTGGTCAAAAGACCTATGATCCCCAATCGTGCCAAGTGGGGAAAATTTGAGCCAAACTATGAAGGCCCGTACATCATAGACAAGGTCTACCTGGGTGGAGCCTATCTACTCATGGACATGCACGGTGAAAGGCCTTTCAGGCCAATAAACGGCCGCTTCTTAAAGAAATACTATGCTTAATGAGCCACAGCCTGGGTCAATGATAGATGACGACGACTATGTCCGCTCGCTATCTTCCTAAGCTCAGACTTTACAAGCAGCAGCTGGCCTTCCCCTAACGATGGACCGAAACGTCCTTAAACTAATGATGGACCGAAACGTCCTTAAACTAACGACGGACCGAAACGTCCTTAAAATAACGACGGACCGAAACGTCCTTAAACTAACGATGGACCGAAACGTCCTTAAACTATTGACGGACCGAAATGTCCTTAAACTAATGACGGACCGAAACGTACCTAAACTACTACCGCAGCATCCTTAGGCTGACGAGATAAAAAAAAAAGAGAAAAAAAGAACATATAAAATAAAAAAAACGGTATGTCCACAAGCAAAATGGGCACGGATGAAAACCCGAAAGGGCTCCGTGAGTAAAAACAGCAGGACTACCGGCGAGTGTTTGTGAAAACCCGAAAGGGCGCAACCTCGTTAAAAGACACTTATAGGGTCCTCTCGACCTTGTAAGGAGAAACCACCCGCGTGAGAGCCTTACGACTCACAAAGGAGCAACGCACTTAGGGATCCTCACGATTCCTAAGGAGAAAACGCACTTGCGAGATCCTTACGACTCGTAAGGAGAATTCTCTTATGGGACCCTCACGGTTCATCAGATTTGAAAGTCTTAAGTTACAGAAACCTAAACCTGTTCTTAAGCAAATCCTCCACAACCTTCGATATTGCCCTACAAGGGGCTCGATACTGCCCTTGTATACAATCCACGGGCGCGAATAAACATTTCCCCAGCAAAGTCCAACCCTTGTAGGTCCTCTCGACCCATAAAGAGAAAGCCCTCTTGTAGGATCCTTACGACTTAGAGAGGAACACACACTTAGGAATCCTCACGATCCCTAAGGAGAAAATACACCTGCAAGATCCTCACGACTTGTAGGGAGAAATACCTTTGTGAGACCCTTACGGCTCATGAAGTCAAAAGCCTTGGTCGACAGGACCCTTAACCCGGTTTGCTGAGCCACCTTTGGTCAACATCGACAAAGGCAAATGATGATTCGCTCCTGGCAACATCCCAGTTGTAGCGGTGCTGATGCCAAAATCGGTGTCTAAAATCCAAGCTTGTGGCGAAAAAGCTAGCAATCTACACATGCCTACGAAATAGCCGAAATGATGGGGCAACTTGCAATAAAAAGCAGCAAGTAAAAATGTATGCATGAAAAATAGCCGAAATGATGGGGCAACTCGCAATAAAAAGCAGCGAGTAGAAAAGAAATAAATAGCCGAAATGATTGGGCACCGCGAAAAATAGCCGAAATGATGGGGCAATCGCGACCTTCGCGATATAAAAGCTAAAACGATAGAGCATCGCGGAAAAAGAAATAAAATAAAAATAAAATTTATGCCCTACAGGTGATGTTCCATCACACCCTATACACAATCCAAGGGCGTAAACAAAAAGGGACATACTTCCCCCCCAGGTTTCACCCAAGAAAGAAGCTAAGTCTCGACGGGCCACAAGCGACCTAGAGATCATCCCAACATTCGTCCCGTAACGACGGACACAACTTCAAGCTAAGCAGGAATAGCGGCAACTCCCAGTTTCACGGCTCGGTGGTATACATATCGCCAACAGTCAAACCTCCATCCTGTGAAATGCAGATACAATCAGCAAAATTCCTGGTTACGTGGAACGCGGATAACGTCACTCTTTGACCCCGTGGAAAACGTCCAGAGCGGATCCTGGTCCTCGCAGAGCACGGCAGTGAACCCGTGTGAAGCATCCAGAGCGGAGCCTAGTCCTCGCCGAGCACTGCAGTGAACCCGTGTGAAGCATCTAGTGCAAAATTTCTGGTTACGTGGAACGCGGATAACGTCACTCTTTGACCCCGTGGAAAGCATCCAGAGCGGAGCCTAGTCCTCGCCGAGCACGGCAGTGAACCCGTGTGAAGTATCTAGAGAAAAATTCCTGGTCTCGTGGAACGCGGATAACGTCACTCTTTGACCCCGTGGAAAACGTCCAGAGCGGATCCTGGTCCTCACAGAGCACGGCAGTGAACCCGTGTGAAGCATCCAGAGCAGAGCCTAGCCCTCGCCGAGCACGGCAGTGAACCCGTGTGAAGTATCTAGTGCAAAATTCCTGGTTATGTGGAACGCGGATAACGTCACTCTTTGACCCCGTGGAAAACGTCCAGAGCGGATCCTGGTCCTCGCAGAGCACGGCAGTGAACCCATGTGAAGCATCCAGAGCGGAGCCTAGTCCTCGCCGAACACGGCAGTGAACCCGTGTGAAGCATCTAGTGCAAAATTCCTGGTCACGTGGAACGCGGATAACGTCACTCTTTGACCCCGTGGAAAACGTCCAGAGCGGAGCCTAGTCCTCGCCGAGCACGGCAGCGAACCCGTGTGAAGCATCTAGTGCAAAATTCTTGGTTACGTGGAACGCGGATAACGTCACTCTTTGACCCCGTGGGAAGCATCCAGAGCGGAGCCTAGTCCTCGCCGAGCACGGCAGTGAACCCGTGTGAAGCATCTAGTGCAAAATCCCTGGTTATGTGGAACGCGGATAACGTCACTCATTGACCCCGTGGAAAACGTCCAGAGCGGATCCTGGTCCTCGTAGAGCACGGCAGTGAACCCGTGTGAAGCATCCAGAGCGGATCCTAGTCCTCGCCAAGCACGGCAGTGAACCCGTGTGAAGCATCTAGTGCAAAATTCCTGGTTACGTGGAACGCGGATAACGTCACTCTTTGACCCCGCGGAAAACGCCCAGAGTGGAGCCTGGTCCTCGCCAAGCACGGCAGTGAACCCGTGTGAAGCATCCAGAGCAAACATCGGACTGTGGAGTCCTTAAAATCCACGGACTATGATGTCCTTAACCTCGACCGTGATGTCTTAAAACTAACGATCAACCACCCCGGTTCCCTACAGATTCTGCTTTGGTTTAAGGGTACATCTCTTCACTCCTTTGATACCTGGCGTTGTAATTCCTCAACGTCTTCAAAGAGGTGACGGGTCCCTGCAAGCAAACATCGGACTGTGGAGTCCCTAAATCCACGGACTATGAGGTCCTTAACCTTGACCGTGATGTCTTAAAACTAACATCGGACTGTGGAGTCCCTAAATCCACGGACTATGAGGTCCTTAACCTTGACCGTGATGTCATAAAACTAACATCGGACTGTGGAGTCCTTAAATCCACGGACTATGAGGTCCTTAACCTTGACCGCGACGTCTTTAAACTACAATACCTGGAGAAACCCCTGACTCCGTAAAACACGGACAAGGGTGACCGCATCCAGCACTTACAAGTCCTCACGACCTGTAAGCGAGAAAAACTCTCTTGTGGGATCCTTACGACTCTCAAGGAAAACCCTCTTAAGAATCCTCACGATTCTTAAGAAGAACTTACACCTATGGGATCCTCTCGACCTGTAGGGGAAAAAACTCTTTACGAGACCCTCGTGGCTCATAAAATGCAAAAGCCTTAGTAAGCAGATCCTAACCCTGAATCCTAAGCCATCGCCGTCCTGCAAGGAGATCAAGATAGAATATCCGCAGAACACATTCAATAAAAAGGGGATACACCATTGAGAGGGAAAATGTATCTTTTATTTATAAACCAAAACAGATACAAAGTACAATTCATGAAAGAAACAAAAAAAAGAGATACTCTCATTCATGAGTATATACAAAAAAGGGAGAAAAGATACAAGTCCTCAAGCCGGCGGGCGGTGCAATAATTTTACCAGCTCATCGTTCTGTTGTTGAGCCACGGCTTCATGACGCAAGATCTCCAGAAGACGAGCCTCCGCCTGAGCTTGCTGAGCCTGATACGAAGCAAGCCGAGCTTCGAGCTCTTCCTCGGTGGCTTTATGAGCCTCGACCCTCTCACGAGTGAACGTGGCAGCTTTATCGAGAGCCACCACCTCTTTTATGGATTCCTGAAGCACCCGCCAGAGTTCGTATGCTTTGTTGGCCTTGGCTGTGAGGCTGGCATGAAGCTCGCTCAGCGCCTTAGAAGCCAGCTCCCTCTCCGAGAACTTGTGGCCAAGCCTCTTCTCGCATGACGTCATGTTGGCCGCACATCGTGCTATCAGACCCCGCAACTCCACTTTTGCAGCCACGGCTTCCGAGGAAAGGCGAGAACATTCGAGAGCGTACAAGCAAGCCTCCACCTTCCTACAGAACTCCACCCAGACCTGCACCACCTCCTCGCTATGATAGGTGGCGAGAAAAGGAAGAGAGCCGTTAGCTTCAGCGGCAAACGCTTCGGCTGTGGTCGCGCTACCAGCACAGAGCTCCTCGACGAAAGATGATAGGGAGACAAGGCTCAATTGGGCCAAGCGTTCTGAAGCTCGCAAAGCATAAGGACCGGGCGGCATCACGATGCACGATTCCAAAGCCATGGAGACTGGCAGGGCTGTTCAAATTTGGGAAATGTTAGTAAAACTCTTAAACGCAGAACGAACGGGACTATAATAAAATGTCACTCACCGACAGTCATGCAAGTAGGAGCTGAAGGTTCCCCTGGCCCTTCAACGACCTCGACCTCATCGTCAGCTTCCAAAACTATAAGAGACATCAACATCATTTCGCGAAATAGTAACAATGCTATGGTAAAAAATGGCGAATGACACTAACCTTGCCCAGAGGAAAGGACAATACGCTGAGGGGAGATTGCCTGCGGAGCTGCCATCTCCAATAAACGCTGAAATGACTGTCGAGGCGACAGATCCGCGATAGTGGCCGCCAAACCGCGCAATTCTGGGAAAGATAAAAGAGTTCAGACTATGAAGGGGTTGCTAAATTAAAACGCAGAGGGATACCTTCAATACTCCTCCCATTCTGAGCCGGGGGGATAGCAGCTTCAACGGTCTCCGCCGTGACCTCAGGCTCCAACAAAGGAAGAGTAGTCCCGACTACCTTTCTTCCAGCCTCTGGGTCGCCCTCAGTAAGAGTCATTGGGGCGGCGACCTCCAAAGGAGCCTCCCCCAAAGGGGCAAGCGCTCCCTGATCAAGAAACGCCGCTGGAGGCTCTACTATGAGAGGAGCAGCCTCATCAGCCCCCTCCACATCAAGCAAGGCTTCATTGAGAATTTCGGCGGGCTTCAACTTTAATGGGCCCGTAGGGAGCTCCCCCAGCGTCGAAGGTTCTGCACGATTCAAATAAGAATAATGATACATATGCACGGGCATAAATAATCGGAAAGACTGTAAAAGAAGCACAACGTACCTATACGCAAAGAAGCCCTCAATATGGCTTCTTCAAGCCGCTGCTCCTTCTCAAGTAGGTGGGCTCGCCGGGGTTCAAGGGTAGACTCATGACCGCCGGTCCATAGAGAAAGCGCATCAGCGGCGTCTTCTGAAGCGGCCTGCTTCAAAGCCCTTTCCCCCCATTCCTCCAAAGGGCCGATAAATCGCCGCCGAATCCACGAAGGGTCTTCGTAAAAAATCACAGCGGGATAAGACTTCTTCGGAACCTTGGCGTTATGAGACACGTCTTTTGAACGCCGTATGGCCTCAGCCAACTGTGCGGCCTCGTCATCAGCCGAACTCGGGAAGAGAAGTCCAGCGTCTGACTCCTGCAGGGCCAATGGTTCGTCCTCAAGGATAGGCTCAGACTCCGCCACAGAATCAAGCGGGGTGGTGGCCGCTTTCCTCCGCCGTTTGGACCCAGAGCCGGTCGCTGAGGATGACCGCTTCCTCCCTCGCGAAACCTTAGGGCGGCGCTGGCCTACATCGCCCTCAGCGCCCTCATCCCTGTTACTCTCGCTCAGTGCCACAACCGAGGATGACATCGCCATCGTCGACGCCACATGGGGCGGTGCCGCCACCGGCAGGGGTGCTGCCACTGGGGCCCATTTACCCCGCGATCGAGAACCCAAGGGCATACCGGCTGTTGGAGTAAGGTCTATCCCTGACTCCCCCGGAATGAGCGCGGTGCCAATCTCCCTCAAAGGGAAGCGGACTGGAACCCTCGGTCGTAGCTTAGCTCCCGAAACCTGAGAAGGGGCGTCGTGACCAAGAAGCACCCTTCTTTCTTCAAGAATAATTGGGCTGATCCGATGAAGATACCAGCCCGTAAATGCACCTACACATCAGGGCATGTACTCGGCTTCAGGGACCATGAAACGAGAGCCGGTGTTCAGCCTCATGAAATGATGAGCGGCATCGCGAACAGCATCGAGCGAAGGGATCGGGGCGACTATAAAATCATCGAAAGGAACACCCTGGTCGTATCCGAGCTGCCGGGTGAATCGATGCGGATTGTACCGCATAAAAAGAGCTGCACTGTCCAGGCGAAACACCAAGTAGCCCGGTCTAATTGTATACAAATGCGCGGCCTCCCGGGGCTTCAAAGAAGGTGCGTTGTCTTTCGATTGGTCCCAGAGTTTTTGAACGGGACCCGAAGGAGTAGACAAGACCCGATCATTAAAAACCAACCCACCAGCGGTGGCATGAAGAGAAATCAGCACCCGAATAGCCCCGAATTGAGTCGGGTCAGCAGCAGAAGCACCCACCAGTCGCATAAGTCGCGGGAAGGGATAGGCGTCGTAAAAGGCAGGCCTCTGATGCATAGCGAAAGCCCCCAGCACATGCATTTCGACCCAGGACGTGAAATAATGAAGCGAAAAGTTCACTACATCCACGCTGGGTGTAGAGGTGTTAGCTGCGGTGCCCAATCCATGATAGAGGTGCGCCAAGGCCGGGATGCCAATGGCCAACCGCGTCCCCTCAGCAATACGATGGGCCGGGTAGATGACCGAAGCTCTCATGAAGCGGCGATGCATGGGGATAACGAACTAACTGAGCCAAACACTGACAAACCCCACAAAGAACGTCTCCTCGTCCATGCCTGGGACAGCAATGGATTCAAAAGATATCGGCGATATAATAGGGATGTAGTACTAAGGTAAATCTGATTCGGTGGTCGGAAACCTCTTCGGACCGAACCCAAAGGGGTCCCCAATGTTGGCAAACTTCGGGGCTGTCTTCGATAAGGCGTCCTCACGAAGGAAACGAGCAATGAAGCTCTTGAAAGTAACACCCTGCTCTTCCGATTCGGTGAATAATCGGTCAAAGATGCCTAGCGCCTTGATTAAACTGGGGCGCTTGTGGCGAACGGCATTCTCAGCAGACAGGCCGTCAACCGGGGCGGGCTCGGGTTCAAAAACGTACTCGTCAGGAGGCAACAACTCCTCATACAAACTACCCCTGATTGGCAACCCCGAAATATCATAGAATTCTGCTAGAGAGATCGAGACCTCGCGATCTCCTAGGATGAAAGTGTTGGTGGGAAGATTCCATTGGTTTAAAAACGCCTTGACCCACCAGACATGCGGGGACTTATAATGGAATAATGACGCGTATACGGCCTGATAAAGCCCGACTTTCTGCAACCGCGCACGATGGGTAGAAAGGATGTAGCGAGCCCAGAGAAGGTAGCCCGTAGGATGCCTAGGAGTGAGCCCTATCTTATAAATTTGCCCCTACGGGTGGGCCTCACCCTGGCAGATACGCCGTCCCAAAATGTCTATGGCCGGGATCGGATGGTTCGGAATACCGGTCGTCGAAGGTTCGAGCCTCCCCGTTGGAGTCCAGTTGGGCATTTCCACAGCAAAAATCGTCCTCGGAGGATCCATCGGTAAGAATGGGAAAGTGGGCTCCGTCGGTACCAGCGCAAAGAAAACTCCGGCGACCCTGAATAATCTGACTATACTAAGATCCCCATTGAAGAAGGTTGGTACAGTTCGGGTCATGGGCCCGAATCATCACCATCGCTTCCTCATCAGATGGCGACTGAGGAAAAGCAGCCTCCGAGCGAGAGAAGGGAAAGCACGGAACAGAAGCCATCGCACCTGAAATCCAATAAAAGGAGACCGTTAAAAGCAAAGTCAGCGATATAAATCCATGAACATGAAGACTAGTTAAAGAAACCAACAACAGAGTTTTCTGGGACCATTAGCTACAAAACACATGGGCCCCACAGAATCAGGATGGCGGCTCATTAATAATGAGACCAAATAATTACAATAAAACAAAGGGAATATCCTCATTTAATAAAGAATGGTAACCCTACACATTCCCCCCAACAAGATCTGCTTCGGGCTCTACAATGGATCCAACAAGATCAAAGGAATTAAATTCCCACAGAAGACATCATTACAAAGCTCCTATTGCATTGATTGCAGAAGGACAACCTCGGGTCGAGAGCCCCCAAGAAGCCTCCGTGTGAAGAAACTGAGTTCTTCATTGGAATTAAATTCCTTATTTAGAAAAGGGAATTAAATTCCCAGAAACATTTTTGGATGGAATTAAATTCCATGGAGTTGAAACGCCATCATCATCTCCCCAAAGATCATCTAAACCCTAAGAGATCTACAGTTCGAAGGTTAGGCGGTTTCATGTTCTTATGGAAAAACTTGAAGAAAAATGGGTTCCTTGTTAAAAAAGAGTAAAAACCCTTGTTTTGGATTTAAAATCCAAAGGAATGTGGAAGTTCGCTGCTTGTCCAAGAACATTACCTGAAGAAAAAAGGGTCACCTGAACAGAGTTAAACTCTGAAGATTGTTTCAAAGCAGAGAACTAAGCTCTGGAAGAAGAGAATTAAATTCTCAGAAAAAGTTCTCAAAGGAAGAAGATGAGCAAAGTGAAGGCTCTTCTGAAGAGACATGGGTATTTATAGGAGGAGATGGAGACGTTTCATCTCCCCGAATCCCTAGAGGAATCCAACGGTCACAAAAGGTGACAGCGTTGCACTCACGTGCGGACACGTGAGAACAACGCTGTGGGGGCATTTGTTTCCTGATTTAAAATCAGAAAAGCTTGTGGAAAAGGCTTCAGAAAAGGGTCACGTGCTTACACGTGACCAGCAGTCACGTGTTGGCACGTGACACCTAAAAGTATCGGCAAGGCAAGTTCAGTTTCCCAACTACATCAGAGAAAGGGGCTTCAGTAAGGGTCACGTGCTCCCACGTGACCTGGGTCATGTGTTGGCACGTGACATTTAAAAGCAGTGGCAAAGACCCAACGGTTCCCTGAGCAAATCAAGAAAAAGGCTTCAGAAGAGGTCACGTGCTCCCACGTGACCAGGGTCACGTGTTGGCACGTGACACTCAAAACATCAGACTCATTCTCCGGTTAAATCAAGAAGAAGGCTCCATGCCAGGGTCACGTGCTCACACGTGACCAGTTGTCACGTGGTGGCACGTGATAGCTAAGCAGCAACCAGAAGACAGAGCGTAAAAAGAAGGAAGAAGGCTCGTTCCAAGGGGGTCACGTGCCCACACGTGACCAAGGGTCACGTGGCCACACGTGACCGACTTCAAAGCCCATTTGTTAACAGAATTAAATTCTGAGAAAGACCTCTCAAATCTTTCCAAAAGCAACCGATTGAATTAAAGATTTAGAGGTGATTAAATATCATCTATCTATGGGAAAATCTCGAATTTGGAAAGATTTCCCCTTTAAATCTAACAGAAATCACAAAGGAGAATCCCTGGATTTGAAATCCAATGGTGAATAAAATTCACCCAATAATCCAAAGGTCCAGAACGAATGATGGATGCAAATCAAATCTCTCAATGAAGATTCGTCAAAAACTAATTGACTCGGCTGCTTCTCCTATAAATAGGAGCCAAGAGATACAAGAAATATATACACGCAGAGGGAAGAAAAGGGAGAGAGCCTTGATACTTTGAGGAATTTGGATCTTCTACAAAAGAAAACCCTAGGTAAGAAAGGGAAGGCTCCTTGAAAGAAAAGAGAATTTAATTCTCAACAGAGTTCAACTCTGATGTAAAACAGAAGAACATATTTCTTCTCTCTTTGATAGAGGATCTGTAAAGCGCACATCTCCCCTTGAAGTTGAGAATTTAATTCTCAATGGGTTGAGATCCTGCCATGCAGATCCAAAGCATAGAGAGGGAATGGAAGCACGAGAATTTAATTCTCACAGAACTATAGGAATTTAATTCCTTTGAAATAAAATTAGGGTTTGACCCTGTGTTATGGGAATTTAATTCCTTCAGAATGAAAAGAATTAGGGTTTAACCCTAGTTAAGAACTTAGTTCTGTTGAAACAACGGGAATTTAATTCCCTTAATCATAATTCTTTAACAGAGAGTGGGAGTTTAATTCCTTAAAGCTTTTATTAGGGTTTAACCCTATTCAGTTCTTCACATATATGAGGAATTTAATTCCTACAGAAAATTCAGAGTTCAACTCTATCCCAGAATATAAATCTTCAAAAGGAAGTAGGAATTTAATTCCTCTATTGCCAGGGTTCAACCCTACGAGGAATTTAATTCCTGAAAGGGATTAACAGATCTTCTAAACAACTACAGAAAAGAAGGGTCACGTGTCACCACGTGACCCCCCCAAAGATCTACAGAAAGCCCCTTTGAGGCAGTGCCTCACGTGACCCTTGACAGAAGCTTTAACACACAAGCGCTTGAATGCCCGTCACGTGATGGCACGTGATGCTCTAGAAGATGCAATAGTCTCAGAAGAACAAATGAAGGGAGGGCGCTCTCACGTGTTGCCACGTGACCCCTCCTGCCTTAGTGTTTAACACTAAATTAGAACCCCTGAATTCAGTATTAAAACATTGTTTGGTCTTAGTGTTCAATACTAAGCAAAGAACTTTACTTGCAGTGTTCAACACTGATTACCTTAGTGTTCAACACTAGTTTGGGACTTCTGTTGACAGTGTTTAACACTGATCTGTTTTAGTGTTTAACACTAATTTGAAAGCTTTGTTGCTGGTGTTTAACACCAATTATCTTTTAGTGTTAAATACTGACTTATCAATCTCATTCCCAGTGTTCAACACTGATTGGTCTTTAGTGTTTAACACTAGGCATTGGCCCAATTGGCTAAATGGATAGAGGCAAAGCCTCTCCTTCAAGGGACCAACAGGAAGCCAATATTCCAGACATGATTGGACTTAGCCCAAGCTGGCCATAAGTCCTCAATTCGTAATTAACTGGGCTAATGGGCTCATAACATAATTAATTGGTCTTGATCCCAAATTGGGCCAAAGACTATTTAATCCACTCCGGTTCCAGGGTACATCTCTTCACTCCTTTGATACTTGGCGTTGTAATCCCTCAACGTCTTCAAAGAGGTGACGGGTCCCGATGACCACGCATTGATATGGACTGTGGGGTCCTTAAACCCATGGACTACGACGTCCTTAACCTCGACCGAGATGTCTTAAAACTAACAATGGACTGTAGGGTCCTTAAACCCATGGACTACGACGTCCTTAACCTCGACCGAGATGTCTTAAAACTAACAATGGACCATGGGGTCCTTAAACCCATGGACTACGACGTCCTTAACCTCGACCGAGATGTCTTAAAACTAACAATGGACTGTGGGGTCCTTAAACCCATGGACTACGACGTCCTTAACCTCGACCGAGATGTCTTAAAACTAACAATGGACTGTGGGGTCCTTAAACCCATGGACTACGACGTCCTTAATCTCGACCGAGATGTCTTAAAACTAACAATGGACTGTGGGGTCCTTAAACCCATGGACTACGACGTCCTTAACCTTGACCGAGATGTCTTAAAACTAACATTGGACCGCAATGTCCTTAAACTACCCATGGACCGCAATGTCCTTAAACTAGCAATGGACCACCACGTCCCTAAACTGGAACAATAGAGCCCCGCATGCTCTTTTGTCGGATCTAAACGGTCCCGTTTAAGTTGATCTTAGCCTCAAAGATGGCTAACGTATCCTTAAACCTTCAAACAGACTGGACTATGAATCTCCCCCAATTAACTCTGGTTCGAGGGTACATCCCTGAACTCCTCTGACATCTGTCGTTGTAATCCTTCAACGTCGTCAGAGAGGTGACGGGTCCCGACGGCCATACATACGATGGACCACTATGTCCCTAAACTGGAACAATGGAGCTCAAATGCACTTTTGTCGGATCTAAACGATCCCGTTAAGTTGATCTTAGTCTCAGGCCAGACTAACGTATCCTTAACAAACGTTTGAGTTGATCTTGGCCTCAAGTATGGCTAACGTATCCTCAAACCAAACCCCCAAACCCAAATCTAAGATAATACGGATTTGGACTAGTCCACGCCCTACGGGCGACAACATAACTCGGTCTCCATAAACAATCCACGGGCAACAAAACACAAAACAAACACACACGACACGAAGTGACCATCTGGAGAAGGAGAAAGTTGTTACCGCGATGCGGTAGTGTAATTAACTGCAGGGGCTTGCTCCTGCAGGGAAGAGCGTCCCCACAATCAAAAACCCCTCAAATGAGGGGGAATCTGACGAAGTCTGCTACATCGGCCACATCCGTTTAAACCTTCGATACATGGTGTCATGAGTCAACTTGGCATCTTCGGAGAGGTGGACGGATAGCACCAATTAGCATCTGCCCCAAATCTCAGGCGAGACAGCCCGCGTCTCGGCCGCCGTTCGGAAGGGAACAGGGTGTATCTTGAAAACTATACAAAAGTATTTTTATATAAAACCCCCTCAAGTTTTATAATTTACAATAAGGACCCTAACAATTATAGAACTTCAAATTCCATTTCTTTTAGTCTGACTCGGGTTTGAGTCTGACTATTTCTGACTTGAATATGATTCACGTCATTCTATATTCTTTAATATTCCAACTCAATATGAATACATGAATCCCAGAATCCTGTTAACAATCATTACAACTTGACTGAATCAAACCATGGATATACATCCATTATTCCGTTATTCCATTTACCTGATTATGCAGTTACAACATGTTTACTGATATCATGGTTTTGATCAGTCATCCAACTTATACAATACAATACTACAATACAATCATAACACTACGGGGTTTAAGGGGTAGACTGGTACAGAATATGTTAAAGGTGGCACGAGGTGGTCACTTAAGACGTAATTACATCCATGCCGTTGTTCCGTGGTATTATCGACGGAGCCTTGTACTACAGGTTACCAAGGTCCCCGGTGTAAGTGGGACTCCCCTCGTATACACTGGCATCTTCTGTACCAGGCTAAAAATAACAACGTTAATACAATATTATAATATTATAATACAACAGTAAAAGCTCTCTCTCTCTCTCTTTCTTACTGTCTGTCTATTTCCCCCTTATCTTTGGGACTTACCGAGCGACCTGTTCGCTGACGACATTCTATTTCTTTCTTCTTTGAATGTCGTCAGGTGATTTGGATCCAGCAGAGATCGAGCCATCGCAAGAAGACTTGGAGCAATTTGCCGAAGACCCTGCACTTTAGTTTCATTGTACACTTTTCCTTTCTGTACTTTTCATTTCATGTTATGCCACTGTTTAGGCATCTTTTTATTTCAGTTGTACTTCCTTTTCATGTATTGTACAAAAGAATGTTAATAAATAAAAGTTGTTGTTCCTTTTATATCTTGTCTCTTGTGTATTTATTTTATATTGCTTAGATACGCTTAGCGTATGTACTTCTGAGTATATACGTAGCGGGCCTCGTCGCGTCCCCTTCGCCGTATACCGGGAAGCGGGGCGTGACAGTATATTAAGTGAAACGAACATGTAAAGTGTATATGGCCGATTACTAGTATATTATAACGTGGTTGTTTGTAGTTTGGTAAACAAGGTATTCATGTATACGAGAGGAGTCCATCTTACCTCATGGACTATGGTAACATATAGTATAAGGCCCCGTCATAACTCACGGGACAACGACACGAGAATTCATATAGGTGTCTTTTAAGTGACTTCTCGTACCACGATATACGTTCCGTACCAATCTACCCCTTTATCCCCGCGTAATGTATTATATAGATTATATTTACAAGTATTACCGAAACCATGGATATAAAATGTTCAGATATTCATGTTCAGGATGTAATCATATATTCAAGTAGTCATGTCAAGTTCAAGTCAAGTTATAACCATGGTTCGGTCAAGTCAAGTCAAGTCATGTATACATGTTTGATATTGATGTTTGAATTCGAGTATTCATGTGCATGATCAAGTATTCGTATTTGAATTTGAATTCGGGTTTGAATTGGACTCAAACTGAGTCAGATACTTGTATTGATTTAACTCTAGAATTCTTAGGTTTGGGATTCATCGGCAACTGCTGCATATGGACGGCAGGATTTGTGTCTTTTTCCAAGATAATTTCCATTGATAACTCCGGTTAAGTTTTCTAACCTGAATAATCAAGCACTCACTTTCTCCGGCTCCCTGGGGCTCAAGAGAATTGATCCCGCTTAAACCTATATTTACTAAGGTCCTTAAAATATTGTTTTATATATCTCGAGGGGGTTTTATGAAAAATATTTTAATATTATTAAAAAGTAAACCTCGAGGGTGATTAGTATTACTTTAGGGCTTTCATGAGCATGGATTTTATGTATTAGGGTATTTTAGTGATAAATACTTAGATTTGGAAAGTTTATGGTATTTTATTGAAAAACTTGTCTTTTTGGTATCTTGATGGTATTTTATTGGTATTTATTAATCTTTCGTTTTAAGAAAAATATAGGTTCATTATATTTTGAAAATAAGGATTTATAATTTTATATAATTTAAAAATTAGTTTTATTTAGAAATTTTTTTTTCTTAAAAACCGTATTTATATCCTTTCGAGATCGAATGCTCCGTGAGGAGGTCTGCAACTCGCTCTACTATCCCCAGGATGTGCGATAATCCGCCCCATCTATTAGCGGGTGTTCTAAAGAGGGTTGCAAATGCATAATTGTAAAGGGGTATGAAATATTGTTTTAAAAGAAACCCGGTTTTAAATTATGTGGTATTTTATTGTAAATACTATCTTCAAACCAAAAATACGTACAATTAGGCATCGTACTATGAAACCAAGTGTGCGTGTGGGGTAGGTCATTACCCTGTGAAGTTTTTCCTAAAGGTATTGTTTAAACGATTAGTCGAAAATGTGTGATAACAAAGTTCAAGATATTTTAATGTAAAAGTTCAATTATGCTTGTTTCACATGAGATTCTTTGTTAAAATTGATTCTAAACATTAGTATTAAGATTATAAGTGAAATGGTAAAATTGGTTTGACCAAATGATAAAAGAAAATGGAGTTATAGGTTTTAGAAAAGATGATATCGGTAATAACTCCACTTTTACCGATATTTGATTTTAAAAGAGTATCAATGAAAAGGAGGAGAATTGAGAGGGACTTACGGTTTGAATACGTGAAAGGAAGAGTTAGGAAGGAGAGGGATGCCTTGGGGCGTCGTGGGAGCTCCGGAATTGGCTTCAATCTTCGCCGGAACTAACTTGTTTGCTAACTCCACTTTACTCCACTTGCACTTAAGAAATTTTTAGATAGTTTTGGCTAGAATTTTCAGAATGGTGCCGAGCCAAATTGTGGGGTGGTATTTATAATGGAGAATTAGGGTTTGGAAATTAAAATTATGGATTAAAAAGCATTAAAAGGGTGTTAAATTGTGAAATGAAAGGTCTCTGTTTAATTGCAGAGAAATCAAATAGTGCACAGGAGTTAATAGGAGCTGAAGAGACGTGTGTGCAAAGCACGGAGCAATTTGGCCATGATCTGACCGTCGGCGCCGGCCCTAGAGCTCATTTGGCCAGACGATCTTAAGGCATTTTCCTCGAGATTCGTGCCATCTAATTAAATCCCTGTTTACTCCATTTTCCACATGTTTGATTTTTCTGAACTTTTCATTTCCCGTGTATTGCACGTGAAATCTTTTGGGCTTCCAAAAAGTTAAAAAGAAAAATCAGAAAAAATAATTGTGTCTGATGGGAATCGAACACAGGACTACGTCAGAGCAATGCAAGGGCCTTATCAGTGAACTACAAGTTGTTTCTTGCTATTATTTCACAAAAGTGATGTTCTCCGCGGAAAGATCGGGAAGACTGACGTCTTGCCTGAATTTGGGGGTAGATGCTAATTGGTGCTATCCGTCCACCTCTCCGAAGATGCCAAGTTGATTTATGACACCATGTATCGGAGGTTTAAACGGATGCGGCCGATGTAGCAGACATCGTCAGATTCCCCCTCGTTGAGGGTTTTTTGATTGTGGGGACGCTCTTCCCTGCAGGCGCAAGCCCCTGCAGTTAATTACGCCACCGCATCTCGGTAACCACTTTCTCCTTCTCCAGATGGTCACTTCGTGTCGTGTGTGTTTGTTTTGTTTTTGGTTGCCCGTGGATTGTATACGGAGACTAATTTATGTTGTCGCCCGTAGGGCGTGGATTAGTCCAAATCCGTATTTTCTTAGATTTGGTTTTGGGGGGTTGGGTTTAAGGATACGTTAGCCTCATTTGAGACTAAGATCAACTTAAACGTTTGTTAAGAATATATTAGTCTCATTTTTAGACTAAGATCAACTTAACGGGATCGTTTAGATCCAACAAGAGAGCAATTGAGCTCTATTATTTAGTTTAGGGACATTACGGTCGATTAGTTTAAGGACATTACGGTCCAATGTTAGTTTAAAGACATCGCGGTCGATTGTTAGTTTAAGGACATTACGATCCAATGTTAGTTTAAAGACATCACGGTCGAGATTAAGGACGTCATAGTCCGTGAGTTTAAAGACCTCACAGTCAAGGTTAAGGACGTCATAGTCCACGAGTTTAAGGACCACAAAGTCCAATGTTAGTTTAAAGACATCACGGTCGAGGTTAAGGACATCATAGTCCGTGAGTTTAAATACCTCACAGTCAAGTTTGAGGACATCATAGTCCGTGAAATGTGTGGTTGTCGGGACCCGTCACCTATCTGAAGACGTTGAAGGATTACAACGACAAATATCAAAGGAGTGAAGAGATGTACCCTTGAACCAAAGTTTATTGGGGAGATCTATAGTCCAATTTTGGAACTAAGATCAATTAATTAGATTATGAGCACATTGGCTCAGTTAAATCTGAATTGAGGACTTATGGACAACTTGGGCTAAGTCCAATTAGATTTGAAGTGTTGGCCTTTTATTGGACCATTAGACATTTGTCTGGGTTCAGCCCCTCATCACTTAGCAATGCTAAACAAGAGTTTGAGGGCTCTGATAACATTTTTGTCTTTGACTGAGCATTAAACATTGTAACTCTGAGTTTTACTCAATTTTGAGGTTTAGTTAAAGGAGAGGTTTTTGCCTATGGAAACTTAGCCAATTTGGCTAAGATTGGCTTAAAAATAGTGTTAAACACTAGAGGACAACATTGTTAAACACTGGAAATAAAATGCTCAAAGTAGTGTTAAACACTAGAGGACAACAGTGTTAAACACTGGAAATAAAACGCTCAAACTAGTGTTAAACACTAGAGAGGAAAGGGTCACGTAGGGACACGTAAGGGCACCCAAAGGTGAGGCCAGATCTCCTTTACTTTGTTCTTAGAACTGTAAATAAGTGTTAAACACTTTTAATTTTCATAGCCATCACATGTGGGCACGTGACGGGTACTCATGCCCTGATTTATTAGGATGTTTATTAGGGGTCACATGGGGACACGTGAGAGCGCCCAAAGCCAGTATTGCCTTTGCTTTTATTCTCTTTGTTTTGGAGGTCACGTGGGAGCACGTGAGGTATTGCCTCAGGGCTAATTCCTTCTTATTTTGGAGGATCTTTTCAGGGGTCACGTGGGGACATATGACCTTAGTTCTTAATATCCATAGAGATATTTCAAGTCTCTTTATTTTTTAAGAATTAAATTCTTTATAGGGTTAAACCCTAATTTCGTTCTTAAAGGAATTAAATTCCTATTCATATGGAAGGATTAAATTCTTAGGTAGGGTGAAACCCTAATTTCATTTAGGAGGAATTAAATTCCTGTGAATTTGAGAGAATTAAATTCTCAAGTAGGGTTAAACCCTAGTTTTGTCCGTCTTAAAGGAATTAAATTCCTATAAATTGGGAGAATTAAATTCTCATATAGGGTTAAATCCTAGTTTTATCTTAGAGGAATTAAATTCCTGTGAATTTAGGAGAATTAAATTCTCATATAGAGTTGAACCCTAGTTTTATCTTTGAGGAATTAAATTCCTGTGAATTTGGGAGAATTAAATTCTCTAAACTCAATTCTCCCTCTAAGTTTTGGATCTGCATGGCAGAATCTCCCCGATGAGAAGTAAATTCTCAACCTGTGGGGAGATTTGCTTCTGCAGATCTTCAACCAGAGGAAGAACTAAGTTCTTTTGCAGAAGAGTTAAACTCTTAGATTGAGAATTAAATTCTCTTTTTTTGTTTTATGAAGCTTTGATCCCTTTCCCTTTTCTCACCTAGGGTTTTCTTTTCTTGAGAATTGAATTCTCCTTTCTTTTCTCTCTTTCTCTGCTATTTTCCTTCAGAAAATTTCAAGATCCCAAAATTCTCCATCTCTTTTCTCTTCTTAGCTCCTATTTATAGGAGAAGGGAAAGAATCAATTTGTTTAGTAAATCTTTTATTGAAAGATTTTGTTTGTTTTTCATAACTAATATGATCTTTTAGATCACTCAGTGAATTTTATTCACCATTGGATTTTTAATCCAAAAGATATTCTGTTTATTATTTTTGGTGAAATTTAGGGAAATCTTTCCTTGTATAAAATCTTTCCATAAATTGGTGATTTTTAATCACCATTGGATTTCTAATCCAACGGTGCTCCACTTTACAGAGTATAGTCCTCTTTTGTTTGGAAAGATTTAAAGAAACACTTTCCCCGTTAGGGTCTTTGATTTCCCTTAATTAGAATTTAATTCTATTAACTCATAAGGCTTTTAAAGCCCATTACGTGTTGGCACGTGAACCCAACTTTTGACCATTGAATAGAATTTAATTCTATCTGTCATGTGTTGGCACGTGACCCTCCCTCATTCAGAATTTAATTATGTCTTTTAACTGGGCTGAAGGACCATCACATGTCAGCACGTGACCCTTTGTCACGTGTGAGCAAGTGATGCCCTATTGGGGTCTTTCCTTAGCCGTTTCGTTACATTTTTGTTTGATTTAGAATTTAATTCTAAAAAGTTGAGATCACAGGAAACTATCACGTGTCAACACGTGACCCTTGGTCACGTGTGAGCACGTGATACCTCATTGAGGTATTTCCTAATTTTTATCAAGGAACAAATGCGCCCACAGCGTTGTTCTCACGTGTCTGCATGTGAGTGCAACGCTGTCACCTTTGTGACCGTTGGATCTGTCTAGGGAATATGGGAGATGAAACGTTTCCCATCACATCCTATAAATGCCAGTAGTCTCTTCAGAAGCGCCTCCACTCTTTCATCTTCTTCCTTGCTAACTTTTTCCCTTTAAGAATTTAATTCTCTTTTCTTAGAGCTTATTTCTCTGTTTCGAAAATTTTCAGAGTTTAACTCTGTTGAAAGATTCCCTTTTCTCAGGTAATGATCTTGAACGACTGAAGAACTTTTGCAGAAACCTTCATTGGATTTTAAATCCACACCAAGGGTTTTTTCCCTTCAAAGAACCCATCTTTCTAAGTTCTTCAAAGATGTCCAATATTTAAATAATAAATCCCTTTTGCTAGGGTTTCTCTGATCTTAAGGAATTGATGATGAAACTTGTCTTCCCTCTGGAATTTAATTCCACCTCCAAGAGCATAGCTCTGCCAACTTTCTGGGAATTTAATTCCTCTGCTCAAAAGGAATTTAATTTCTCTAAAGAACTCAGTTCTTCACAGAGAACTTCTTGGGGTTTTCTTGCCCTGAGTTGTTTCTTTGCACCCAAAAAGAGGAGATTTGCAGTAGGGTTTTCTGGGAATTTAATTCCCTTGTTTTGCTTGATTTTTTGCAGAGTCCAAGATGGATTTCTTTTTGGGGAATGTGTATGGTCATTTGAAATCCACTTGTTCATTTATTGAGAATCTTCTTTTTGTCTTATAGTGATTGCTTTGCCTCATCATTAGCGAGCCGCCATCTTGATTTTGTGGGACCCTGTGTTTTGTAACCAATGGTCCCATAAAATGAGTCCTCTGTCGCTTTCTGATTGTTTCGATGTTTTGCTTACGTGCTTATTTTATGATCAAAGAATTAACCGCAATCAATAACGGCGTCGCTTGATAGCTAGCCGGTGAGTACGGGTCGGTCCACAGGGATTTTGTGTATTTTCTAATTGTTCTAACGAGTTAATTCCAATTGTGGTTGGATTGATTATCACTAAAAAACTGAAATGAGTTGATTAGGATTAAAATCTTGCTAGGGTTAGGTTTAGGTTAAGTTTGGAAAGTCAATATTCCTCACCGCTTTCTATGCCCTAATTAAGAACTGTTTAGGTGTTAAGGTAATAGTTAACAAAGTGGATTAGTACCATCGGGAAGAAACTAGGTTTCTTTCTCTAGGTCCTTGTCCGTCCTTTCTTAACTCTTACCCTAACCTCCATGGAAAACATATACAACCGGTCTTTTAAACTACGGTATCACCGCTACCTAGTGGGATAGGGTGCCGTAGTGAGCGGTGTGTGTATGTATGCATAGATTCCTATTAAAACGTATGACGGGCAAGAAAGGGGTGAGAGATTTTCATCTCTCAAACATTTCCCATTCCTAACCCTAACAAGTGAGGAACTACTCACTCATTAGGGAATTGATAACAAGAGACATTTTTATGATCGTTTTTAATAACCTAATTATCTAATTTACGGCGGATAAATAAAAGTGCTAAACTAGGGCAGATAAATAAAATTAACTAGGGCAAAAAGGAAAATTAACTAAGGCAAGAAAAAAAAGACTTACTTTATCTTTTATTTGATGCACTCTTCAAACATTACAGGAATTGAAATTCTGAATTTAGATGAATAAAATGAGGCACAAGAAGAGGCATGCTCCAAAAAGAGCTGTAGGGTTCCTATTTATAGATTATAGAAACCATAGGTTACATTCTGATCCCTATCTACATTTACAAAACTACCCTGAGAAGCCTAGTCAACGCACCTCCACCCACCGTCAAAAAATGCACCGACACGTGCTCAGCACAGCCACGGATCCGCGGCCATATGCCTTGTTTGGCCGCGGATTCGCGGCCATCTTGGAGGCTCTTGGGCTAAAATCTTCTGGTGTTCTTTCTGTTGCTTTTTACTTAGCTTTTCTTCACTTGGTTCTTCAGAATGTCTTCTAGTTTCTTCCAGATTTCCACAGTGCATAATGTCGTGGACTTTTACCGTTTGCTTCGTGTTGAAGTCTTGAATCTTGCGCTGTCTTTGTACTTTGTGAAATTGTTCATTGATCTTCATTTGTCCCTCAAACTGTAGGCATGATCAAGATTCATCTATTTGTTGGTCGTAGTCTCACTTTTGTATCGTCTTTTCATCATTTTCACTGTTTTGTTCCGAGAACCTATAACCTGCAACTATGTAGCAGACATGGATCAAAAGCACCTGTTTATTTATAAAATGAATAAGAATGGGGAATATAATAATGCAAAATTATGATATGAACAAATACCCCCAAACTTATCTTTTGCTCGTCCTCGAGCAAAATTAGTTTATTCTCGAAAAATACCTAACCTCACTTTCGCAGGGAAACGCGATTGCACTGAGCTCGTGCAACAAGCCGTTAAACCTCTAGGTGTCCCTAGTAGGAGGAGTGTTGTCTCCTGAGGGTTTTCAGCGGATACTACCCACAAAATCCTATCAATTCGAGCTATTGACTTTTATTCTCCAATTCAGTTTTCTAACAAGAAATTCTATTATCTTCAACTTAGAAATTATCAACCCGTATTTTTCACGCTTCCTTATCATTTATCTTAAGATTATATATATTTGTAAATTTACTTAGCTTTTAGCATCTTTTAAGTTTTCCTTCTAAGGTTCCATCTCAACTTAGAAATTTTTATCATCTCTACTAAAGATATAAGTCCTATTTTTCATTCCTATCTCTCATCCATACCCCAATCATATACCCCTACGTGTGTGTATGTATCACCCCTACACTTGGAAATTCAATTCAAGCTCTTATACTCTTGTCCATCGTCCAAAGTACTTTTAGTTGGTGAATTGTTTAGATGAAATTTCTCACATATCCTTCATGCGACCGTTAATACTTCTTGAGGCACTAGCGACCGATTACAAAATGTGTTTGCACATTAAGGCGTAATTCCTAGTCTTGTAACACCTAAGGCTTTAGCAGTGACTCCCAGACCAGTTGGTCTAAGGCACTAGGTGATAAAGCACCCTCGCTAAATATTTTTTCTATTTATGCAGCCTTAAGTAATTACAAAAACCAGTGTTCATTTTTTTTATCTCTTTATTCACACTTGTATTTTTATTTTATTTTCCTTCATACTAAGGACTTTAGACAAGAGCATTTCAAGATCTCTTCTACCATTCCAAGTTTCAAGGTTCGTGTTTGTGCAAGTTGTAGGGTATATATTTTCAGAATTTAGACTTAAGCTTAGGGATTATTTTTCAGACTTATACTTTAATAAAAATCTCAATACTCTTCCCTTATTTTGACTTAGCTCAAGAAGTGAACTCAAAATTTGCCTATTTCTAAGTAAACTACAAATACATATATTTTCTACCGTTAAATTTTAAGAAAGATTATTTTTAAGGTTTCTAATTTACTAAGTTTAGGATCTAGTTTTTCCTAGCCAGTTAACCGTCTTGTCAAACTTAAGTCAATTATGGCCAAAATTGAATTTTTCAATTTTTATAAATTTTAAATTTTTTCAATTTTTATGGGTTTTAAAATAAGTATGTAAATGCAAAAATATACAAATGAATGCGAAGGAAGAAACCTTACCGAGCACACCCCCAAACTTAAACTTGACAGTGTCCTCACTGTCAGGCTACACCAAGAGGGTCAAAATTGTCGGTACTCCCCTGTTTATTTTTTTTTATAATTTTTTTTATTGTTAACAAAACAAAATATATATACAAAAAGGCCCCCCCAAAACTTAAGTGAAACAGTGTTTCCACTGTTTAAACGTTAAAGTTTAGAGTTAGGGGGGAGAAAAACACAGTATCAAGCTATACAAGGCCTTACACAAGCCAAAGGTTAGCACCAACCATTCAAAAAATTTATCGTTATAATGGTGTGTTTGGTGAAAGAATGGAGTGTAGAGAAAAGAAATGAGAAACACACGAGACCGTATGGGAAGAAAAGGTGGAATATGGTCTCGGTATATTAGGAGAAGAATGGCGGAAAAGAGAAAGAAGTGTAGTACGAACTTGAGGGTGTAAATTGAGTGAATAAATTAGCACAAATTGTGATGACCGATGTGTTAAAAGCGATTGTGCTAATTTATCAACCCGTCGAGAAATGGGGTCAAATCCCTCAAGATTCGCGAGAAAACATGGGTACGTTGAACTTGGTAAACCATCCATTGAAAATGGAAGTGTGACAGATTCTTGCGCGGTTGAAACGATGGAAAGAACGAAGGGGGGTGATTTAGGAAGGGTCTCATTCTCACCTAAGTAAGCGTATGTAAGGTGAGACGGCAACAGCTTGAGTTCGAGTTTCAAAGGTGAAATAATTGAAGGTGAAATTGGTGAAACTGTCTCGAACTCGAAGGATTCCATCAATGGTTCGAAATGACTGTAAGCAACCAAGTCTGATGGTTCAACTAACTCATCTGAAAATTCAAAGGACTCAAACTCGGACGGTGAGTCTTCAAAATCGTCCGAAAAAATGAAACACTCGTAATCGTTATCGGTTGTGAGAACTGTGTCAGATTCAAGGAGGAACGCACAAGTGGTGTCAAAATTGCTGTGATCGAACAGAAATTTTTCAAGCTCACAGTCCTCCTGCGTGATCTCTTGCGTGGTCGGAACGACGGAAAGGATGAAGGGGGTGATTTAGGAAGTATAACAGTTAAAGGTTCAGGAGGATGAATTGGAAAATCCGACTCATTAAACAAAACTGGTTCATCCTCAATACTATCCTCATAATTCTCCTCAAAAGTTATCTCATCCATGCAATTATCATCAAAATCAAGACGCATATGAAGTTCAGGAGAAACATTTAATGACCCAGGATGATGAATTGGAGAAAAAAATTCAGTCAAATCTGTAGGTTCATCATCCAAAATATTCCCTGCGTCAATATCCTCAATCAAGTAAAAATCAATTTTTTCGGACACCTCATCAAAAGCATGGATATTTATCAATTCAGGTTCTAGATTGGAGGTGTAGAGGTCGAAAGGATTGGTGATGGTTTCACTCGAAAGGGACCCTTCACAATCTGGCAAATCAAGCACTACAAAGTCGCACAACTCATTAAACGTTTTATTTTCAACTGGTGAATCATTTGGGACACTTGATAGATATTCAAAACCGGAGTTGTGGGATTCAATTGGTGATGGGTAGGTTTGATTTGGAAGGGTGCACAGCTCACTCTCTCCACTCAAATTCTTAATCTGTCCAACCGCCTCATCATACATTGGAATTTTTGGAGTTAGTTGGAAACTAGCTACCGTGTCACTGGGTTGCATAAGGGCGGCAATGGATGCATCCAAATTTCTCATATGTTGGTTTGTCACTACAATATAAGCTTCCAACGACTGTTTCAGACTAGACATGGGTTGTGAAGGGGTTTCAGTAAAAGATTCAAAGTTGTTTGGATACGTGAAACTCCCAAATGGTTGTGTAGAAGCAATTTCTAGGGAAGGTGCGAAAGTCGGGTAGGACTGGTAGGAATTGAATGGTTGGACAGGAGTAGGATCAACATTTGGATAAAAAGGTGAATGGACTTGTTGATCCCAAAAACTGGAAGTGTTGAAAGGAGTGAAAGATCGGTTACGAGATTGTTCAATATGTTCAGCAATAGACATGGGTTTCGGAGTTACAACAGGACTCGAAAAAGGAGTATCAACGTAAGAAGGTGGTGATGGTTGATACAAAGTGGATTGCGGAGTCCAACTGTTTCTCCTAGACGCTTCTATTCGATCTTTCAAAGAAATTTTGGGCATGGAGGGGTCGTCCATAATTCGACCAAAACAATTCGCGTAGGAAGCAATGTTTGGATGAGGGTACCAAAGTTCGGCAAGAGTTTTGTGAGGTGGGGTACCCATGATGTAAGAAGGAGAAGAAAAAGAATGTGGGTGCAAGTGAGGTGCAATGGATTTCTAGCGACAAAATTGGCAAGTCTTTGTAAAATATTTCTGTTTTGTGTTTTTTAATATATAAAGAGCTTTTTGCAAAAAGATTTTCAATAAAAATCTTAGACACACGTTCAATCAATCACAATATGCACAATCAAGCCTAGATCTACGGTCACCTAGGTCAACTAGACTGCTCCTAACTGTTCCAAAGGGCAAGTTGTGAGGTCCTCAAATCGTCTCTTCACCGCCAATTGTGGCCAGGAAAGCACAAGTAAAGAAAGGAGGGACCCGCTCACAAATCACCGTGAGACGAGCCTTTTAAAATTACCTTTCCCCACTTGTCTAGCCTAGGCACCACAAATTCTGTTTTAGATAAACGATCGATGCCTACAACTATTCCTTTGTCCTATTGAGCGCGACAGTCCTTAAGGCCGAGTCTAATTTTTTTTTTAATTAACTCAATGGTCAATGTAATATGCTTTTTGTGATTTTTGGGGTCCTAGGAAGGGTAATGAAATCCCCACCCAAACTGGATTGGTGTAAAAGCCCCTTAAAGTCAATTTTAAAGATGCAAAGCAGTAAACACAATCAGACACTTCCCAAAAAAATTTTATTTTTTATTGCGGCGCAAAGAATCCTGCACAAGATCAAGTTATTGGAGAAGGGGGGAAAAATTTTGCGCAAAGAACCCTGCAGGAAAAAATTTCAGAGGAGATCAGGGGGTTCAGAAGAAGAAAAGATGCTTACAGAGAGTTTTCCACGTGCTGACGTCACCACCAGGCCGCGGATCCGCCGCGGGAACGTGCCTTTGACCGCGGTTCTGCGGTTGACTTGGTGGTTCAGATCCCAACTGTTTTTCTGTTTCTCTGTTCTGATTTTTCTCTGTCTGTTCAGATCTGATGTTTGCTGTTTTGCTCACTGGAATTTTCCAGATCTGAATCCGTTCGTCGATCCTGCACAATTCAAACGAAACACCCTTCACAAAATAACAAGATGATAAATTTTTTTTATATATATATATTTTTTTTCAGTTTTTATGATTTTTCAATTTTTATATTAACCCGAAATTACAAAAAGAAAATAACTACGCCATCCCCGGCAACGACGCCATTTGATTGTTTTGATGTTTTGCTTACGTGCTTATTTTGTGATCAAAGAATTAACCGCAATCAAGAACGGCATCGCTTGGTAGCTAGCCGGTGAGTACGGGTCGGTCCACAGGGATTTTGTGCATTTTCTAATTGTTCTAACGAGTTAATTCCAATTGTGGTTGGATTAATTATCACTAAAAAACTGAAATGAGTTGATTAGGATTAAAATCTTGCTAGGGTTAGGTTTAGGTTAAGTTTGGAAAGTCAATATTCCTCACCTCTTTCTATGCCCTAATTAAGAACTGTTTTGGTGTTAAGGTAATAGTTAACAAAGTGGATTAGCACCATCGGGAAGAAACTAGGTTTCTTCCTCTAGGTCCTTGTCCGTCCTTTCTTAACTCTTACCCTAACCTCCATGGAAAACATATACAACCGGTCTTTTAAACTATGGTATCACCTCTACCTCGTGGCATAGGGTGCCGTAGTGAGCGGTGTGTGTATGTATGCATAGAGTCCTATTAAAACGTATGACGGGCAAGAAAGGGGTAAGAGATTTTCATCTCTCAAACCTTTCCCATTCCTAACCCTAACAAGTGAGGAACTACTCACTCATTAGGGAATTGATAACAAGTGACATTTTTATGATTGTTTTTAATAACCTAATTATCTAATCTACGGCGGATAAATAAAAGTGCTAAACTAGGGCAGAAAGGAAAATTAACTAAGGCAAGAAAAGAAAGACTTACTTTATCTTTTATTTGATGCACTCTTCAAACATTACGGGAATTGAAATTCTGAATTTAGATGAATAAAATGAGGCACAAGAAGAAGCATGCTCCAAAAAGAGCTGTAGGGTTCCTATTTATAGATTATAGAAACCCTAGGTTACATTCTGATCCCTATCTACATTTACAAAACTACCCTGAGAAGCCTAGTCAACGCACCGCCACCCACTGTCAAAAAATGCACCGACACATGCTCAGCACGGCCGCGGATCCGCGGCCATATGCCTTGTTTGGCCGCGGATCCACTGCCATCTTGGAGGCTCTTGGGCTGAAATCTTCTGGTGTTCTTTCTGTTGCTTTTTACTTGTCTTTTCTTCACTTGGTTCTTCAGAATATCTTCTAGTTTCTTCCATATTTCCACAGTGCATAATGTCGTGGACTTTTACCGTTTGCTTCGTGTTGAAGTCTTGAATCTTGCGCTGCCTTTGTACTTTGTGAAATTGTTCATTGATCTTCATTTGTCCCTCAAACTGTAGGCATGATCAAGATTTTTCTATTTGTTGGTCATAGTCTCACTTTTGTATCGTCTTTTCATCATTTTCACTGTTTTGTTCGGAGAACCTGTAACCTGCAACTATGTAGCAGACATGAATCAAAAGCGCCTGTTTATTTGTAAAATGAATAAGAATGGGGAATATAATAATGAAAAATTATGATATGAACACTTTCTTCCACTGTCTTTTTATATATGCATTTACAAACATATATATATATATATATATACACGTGTTGGCTTCGCTTAACAGTTTCCCCTTCTTTTATTTCAGGCACAATGACTTCTGTTCCATACTTCCCTTTCACTCGCTCGGAGTCTGCCTTTTCTCAGTCACCGTATGACGAGGAAGTGATGAAGATGATCAAGGCTCATGACCCGAATCACACCAATTTACTTTTATGGGGGACCTGGTACGGTCACATCATCCGCGGTCGCCGCAGTTTTCTTTGCGAGATACCGACGGAGCCTACCTATCCATTCCTGCTGATGGATCCTCCACGGACTGCCCTTGCTGTGGAGATGCCGAATTGGACCCCTATGGGACGGCTTGAGCCTTCAACAACTGGTATTCCGAACCATCCGGTGCCGGCTATAGATATTTTAGGGCGCCGCATTTGCCAGGGCAAAGCCCGGCCATGGGGACAGATTTATAAGATAGGGCTTACCCCTCGACACCCCACGGGCTACCTTCTCTGGGCTCGTTACATCTTGTTCGCCCATCGCGCGCGACTGCAGAGGGTTGGACTATATCAGGCGATATATGCATCCCTTTTCCACTACCAATCTCCCCATGTCTGGTGAGTTAAGGCCTTCTTGAACCAATGGAATCTTCCCACCAACACCTTCCTTCTAGGGGACCGCGAAGTTTCAATTTCTCTAGAAGAATTTCGCGAGATCTCAGGGCTGCCGGTCAGGGGGACACTTTATGAAGAATTTCTGCCTCCCGATGAGTATGTCTTTGAAACCGAGCCTGCAATGCTTGACGGCCTGTCTACCGAGAACGCCGTCCGCCACAAGCGCCCGAATTTGATCAAGACCTTAAGTATTTTTGACAAACTGTTCACGGAGTCAGAGGAGCAGGGCGTCACTTTTAAAAGTTTTATCGCTTGTTTCCTTCGCGAAGATGTCCTATCAAAGACGGCTCCGAAGTTCGCGAACATTAACGACCCCTTTGGGTTTGGTTTAAACAGGCGGACGACTAAAGAAGAGGACTTGCCGTAGTATTACATTCCCATCATGTCAGCGGTATCTTTCGAGTCGATTGCAACTCCTGGTATGGATGAGGAGACTTTCTTTGTGGGCTTCATTAGCGTTTGGCTTAGCTGGTTCGTCATTCCCATGCATCGCCGTTTAATGAGAGCCTCGGTTATTTACCCTGCTCATCGCATTGCTGAGGGAACGCGACTAGCTGTGTACATTCCAGGGCTAGCGCATCTATATCATGGGTTAGGCGTCGTGGCTAATACCTCAACTCCAGGTGTAGATGTGGTAAATTTCTCTCTTCATTACTTCACATCCTGGATTGAGATGCACGTGTTGGGGGCCTTTGCTGCGCACCAAAGACCCAAATTTTATGACGCCTACACTTTTCCGCGACTCATGCGGCTGGTGGACGCTTCTGCTCCTGACCTGACTCAGTTTGGGGATATTCGTGTGCTGATCGCTCCCTATGCTAATACGGGCGGAATGATATTCATCGATCGAGCCCTATCTGCTCCCTCAGGACCGATTCAACAGCTCTACGACTTGTCGAAAGAGGGGGTACCTTCTCTGAAGCCCAGGGAAGCCATGCACCTGTACGCGATCAGACCAGGTTATCTGGTATTTCTTCAGAACGGTGCGGCCCTCTTTATGCGGTACAACCCACACCGCTTTGCCCAGCAACTTGAATATGATCAGGGCATCCCCTTTGAAGCATTTACAGTGGCGCCTAGCCCATCGCCTGAAGCTGTTCGTGACGCCGCTCATCACTTTATGCGGCTGAACACTGGTTCTTGCTTCATGATCCCTGAAGCTGATCATATTCCTCGATGTGTAGGGTCTTTCTCGGGCTGGTACCTCCACCGGATTAGTCCAATTATTTCTGAGGAGAAGAGGGTGCTTCTTGGATACAGCCCTCCCATCCCGATTCAAGCCACGGGAGTTCCGCTGCAACCGCGTGCAACGGTTCGCCCTCCCTTGAGGGATACCCGTGTCGTGCTTATTCCGGGGACGGCGGAAGTGGACTTAACTCCCACAGCTGGTATGCCACTGCGTACTCAGGCTCAATCAAGGGCTAATAGGGCGCCGGTAGCAGTATCATCGTCCACGGCGTCAACAATGGCCGTGTCGTCCTCGGTAGCACCGCCAAGCAAGGACATTGAAGGTGAAGTGGGTCAGCGCCGTACCAAAGCTCCACGGGGGAGGAAACGATCGTCTTTGGTGGTTAGTTCTGGGTCCAAGAGGCGGAGGAAGACGGTCACCAATCTGCTCGACTCTTTAATAGAGTCCGAGCCTATTCTTCCGGATGAACCGCTAGCTATGCAAGAATCGGATGGTGGCCAACTTTTCCCGGGTTCGTCTGCCGAGGAAGCCGAACAATTGGCTGAGGCATAAGACGCTCACAAGACGAATCCGAGAATGTAAGGATCCCGAAGAAGCCTTACCCTGCCGTCATCTTTTACGAAGACCCTCCGTGGATACAGCGGCGATTCATAGGCCCTTTGGAAGAATAGGGCGAAAGGGCCCTTAAACAGGCTGTTTCCGCCGACGCCGAGGACGCGCTTTCATTGTGGACCGGTGGCCACGAGTCTACCCTCGAACCTCGGCGAGCACATCTCCTCAAGAAGGAGCGTCGCCTTGAACAAGCCATACTTGAAGCTCCCTTGCGCATCGGTATGTTCATGTATCTCTTTGTAATATTTTGTATTGCTTGCATACATATATATGTATCTTTATCCTCGTACAAACTTTGCAGGGACTTCGGCGGCGGCGGAGGCTCTGAGTCGTGCTTTGACACGTAGATTCTGCTGATATCCCCAGTGAAACACCAATCAGTGTGGAGGGGGTCGATGCAACTGTTGCTCTTGCGATAGAGTCTCCCTCGGTGGTTCCTGCTTCCGAAGCGCTTGCTCCCTCGGGGGAGGCATCTTTGTCGGTCGCCGCTCCAATGGATCTTCCTGAGGACGACCCGGGGACTAGGGTACAGGTAGTCGAGGATACCGTCCTTCCGCTGGAGCCTGCAGTGGCAGTCGCTGCTCCTCGCTCGGAAGTCGCTATATTGGTCCACGTCCTCGATGATGTGCCTGAGGTCACGGAGGAGGCCGCTGAAACTGAGCGTCGAAGGTAGCCTTCTATATTTTACATTAATAATCTCTCCATTATCTGAACCCTTCTGTCTTTTCAGAATTGCATGGGTTGGCGGCATCTATTGCTGATCTGTCTCCCAGGCAGTCCTTTCAGCGCCTGTTGGAGATGGCTGCTCCGCAGGCGATATCTCCTCAACGCATCGTTATCTCCTCCGGGCAAGGTTAGTGTTGTTTACCATTTTTTCACAGCATTATCACTATTTCATAAAATGACATTGATGTCCTTTACAGTTCTGGAGGCCGACGACGAGGTTGAGATTCTTGACGGGCCTGGGGAGCCTTCAGATCCTTCTTGCATGACTGTGGGTAAGTAAAGTCTCAGCATCGTTCCATTTGTTCTCTGGTTACAAGTCTCGCTGACTATTTATAAATCTGAACAGCTCTGCCAGTTCTCACCACGCTGGAGTCTCGCATCGCCATGCCACCCGGCCCTTATGCTCTGCGTGCCTCGAAACGGATGGCAAAGCTAAGCCTTCACTCCTTATCCGCACTGATTGAAGACCTTCGCGCTGGTACTCTGATCACGGCCGAAGCGTTTGCCGCCGAAGCTAACGGCTCTCTTCCCTTTCTTGCTACCTACCATAGTGAAACATTGGTGCAAGTCTGGGTTGAATTTTGTCGGCAAGTGGAGGCTTGCTTGCATGTCCTTGAATGTACACGCCTTCCTTCGGAGGTTGTGGCCGCGAAGGCGAGCTTACAGGGGCTGATTAAGCGGTGTGCTGCGAACATGATATCATGTGAGAAAAGGCTAAGCCGCAAGTTTTCGGAGAGGGAGCTGGCTTCTAAAGCGCTGAGGGAGTTTCAAGCCAACCTTACGGCCAAGGCCACTAAAGCATATGAACTTTGGCTAGTGCTTCAAGAGGCCATCAAGGAGGTGGTAGCCATTGATAAAGCCGCCGTGTTCACTCGTGAAATGGTCGAAGCCCATAAGGTTACTGAAAAAGAACTTGAAGGCCGACTTGCCTCATACCAGGCCCAACAGGCTCAAGCGGAGGCCCGTCTTTTGACGATACTGAATCATGAAGGCGAGGCTCAGCGAAAAAGGGATGAACTGGCAAATTTACAAAATCGCCTGCCGACTTGAAGAATTGTATATATATTTTTTCATTCTTCCTTTGTACATACTCCTGAATGAGAGTATATTTTTTGTTCTTTCACGAATTGTACTTTGTATTCACTTTGATTCATGAATAAAAGAAATATTTTTCTTCACGATGGTGTGTCCCTTTTATTAAATGTATTCTGTGGATAGTCTATCTCGATTTCTTTGCAGGACAACGATGACTTAGGATTCAAGGTTAAGATCTGCCTCCTAAGACTTTTCAACTTTATGAGCCGTGAGAGTCTCATAAAGAATTTTCTCCCTACCGGTCGAGAGGATCCCGCAGGTGTAATTTCTCCTTAAGAATCGTGAGGATTCCTAAGTGTGTTTTCTCTTGCAAGTCGTAAGGATCTCATAAGAGAATTTGCTCCCTTACGAGTTGTGAGGACCCGCAAGTGATGGGTGAGGTTACCCTTATCCGCATTTCACGGAATTAGGAGTTGATTTGGATGCTTCCCACGGGGTCATAGCCGTGTTCTGTGAGGACCAGGCTCCGCTTTGGACGTTTCCCACGGGGTCATGATTGACTTAAGCCTCGTTCCACGTAACCAGGAATTTCGCTCTTGATGCTTCCCACGGGGTCATTGCCGTGTTCTGCGAGGACCAGGCTCCACTCTGGATGCTTCATATGGGGTCATTGCCGTGCTCTGCGAGGACCAGGATCCGCTCTGGACGTTTCTCACGGGGTCAGGATTGACATAACCCGCGTTCCACGTAACCAGGAATTTGCTCTGGATGCTTCCCACGGGGTCATTTCCGTGTTCTGCGAGGACCAGGCTCCGCTCTGGATGCTTCACACAGGGTCATTTCCATGCTCTGCGAGGACTAGGATCCGCTCTGGACGTTTCCCACAGGGTCAGGATTGACATAACCCGCATTCTACGTAACCAGGAATTTGCTCTGGATGCTTCCCACGGGGTTATTTCCGTGTTCTGCGAGGACCAGGCTCCGCTCTAGATGCTTCTCAAGGGGTCATTGCCGTGCTCTGCGAGGACCAGGATCCGCTCTGGACGTTTCCCACGGGGTCGGGATTGACATAAGCCGTGTTCCACGTTACCAGGAATTTGCTCTGGATGCTTCCCACGGGGTCATTGCCGTATTCTGCGAGGACCAGGCTCCGCTCTGGATGCTTCACACGGGGTCATTGCCGTGCTCTGCGAGGACCAGGATCCGCTCTGGAAGTTTCCCACGGGGTCAGGATTGACATAAGCAGCGTTCCACGTAACCAGGAATTTGCTCTGGATGCTTCCCACGGGGTCATTTCCGTGTTCTGCGAGGACCAGGCTCTGCTCTGGATGCTTCACACGGGGTCATTGCCGTGCTTTGCGAGGACCAGGATCCGCTCTAGACGTTTCCCATGGGGTCTGGATTGACATAAGCCGCGTTCCACGTAACCAGGAATTTTCTTTGGATGCTTCCCACGGGGTCATTGCCTGTTCTGCGAGGACCAGGCTCCGCTCTGGATGCTTCATACGGGGTCATTGCCATGCTCTGCGAGGACCAGGATCCGCTCTGGATGTTTCCCACGGGGTCAAGATTGACATTATCCGCGTTCCACGTGACCAGGAATTTGCTCTGGATGCTTCCGACGGGGTCATTGCCGTACTCTGCGAGGACCAGGCTCCGCTCTGGATGCTTCACGCCGTGCTCTGCGAGGACCAGGATCCGCTCTGGACTTTTCCCACGGGGTCAGGATTGACATAAGCCGCATTCCACGTGACCAGGAATTTGCTCTGGATGCTTCCCACGGGGTCATTTCCGTGTTCTGCGAGGACCAGGCTCCGCTCTGGATGCTTCACACGGGGTCATTGCCGTGCTCTGCGAGGACAAGGATCCGCTCTGGACGTTTCCCACGGGGTCAGGATTGACATTATCCGCATTCCACGTGACCAGGAATTTGCTCTGGATGCTTCACACGGGGTCATTGTCGTATTCTGCAAGGACCAGGCTGCGCTCTGGATGCTTCACACGGGGTCATTGCCGGGCTCTGCGAGGACCAGGATCCGCTCTGGACGTTTCCCATGGGTCAGGATTGACATAAGCCGCGTTCCACGTGACCAGGAATTTGCTCTGGATGCTTCCCACGGGGTCATTGCCGTGTTCTGCGAGGACCAGGCTTCGCTCTAGATGCTTCACACGGGGTCATTGCCGTGCTCTGCGAGGACCAGGATCCGCTCTGGACGTTTCCCACGGGGTAAGGATTGACATAAGCCGCGTTCCACGTGACCAGGAATTTTGCTCTGGATGCTTCCCACGGGGTCATTGCCGTGTTCTGCGAGGACCAGGCTCCGCTCTGGATGCTTCACACGGGGTCATTGCCGTGCTCTGCGAGGACCAGGATCCGCTCTGGACGTTTCCCGCGGGGTCAGGATTGACATAAGCCGCGTTCCACTTAACCAGGAATTTGCTCTGGATGCTTCCCACGGGGTCATTGCTGTGCTCTGCGAGGACCAGGATCCGCTCTGGACGTTTCCCACGGGGTCAGGATTGACATAAGCCGCGTTCCACGTATGCAGGAATTTGCTCTAGATGCTTCCCACGGGGTCATTGCCGTGTTCTGCGAGGATCAGGCTCCACTCTGGATGCTTCCTACGAGGTCAGGATTGACATAAGCCGCGTTCCATGTGACCAGAAATTTGCTCTGGATGTTTCCCACGGGGTCATTGCCGTGTTCCACGTAACCAGGAATGGTTGACTTTATCCGTATTTCACAGAATCGGGGTCTGACTCTCGGTCATCTGTGCACCGCCGAGCATGGAACTGGGAGTTGCCGCGGTTCCGCTTTGCTTGATGTTGTGTCCGTTGTAATGAGACGAATGTTGAGATGATCTCCAGGGTATTTGTGAACCATTGGGATTTGGCTTCGTCTTCTGATGAGGCCTGGGGAGGAAAGGTGTGATTCCCTCTTTATTTGCGCCCCTGGATTGTATATAGGGATTGATGTGATATCACCTGTAGGGTAAAAAATTTCATTCATTTTTTTATATTATTTTTTTAATTTCCGCGATGCTCTATCATTTCAGCTTTTATATCGCAAAGGTCGCGATTGCCCAATCATTTTGGCTATTTTTCGCGGTGCCCAATCATTTCGGCTATTTGTTTTATTTTTACTCGCTGCTTTTTTATTGCGAGTTGCCCAATCTTTTCGGCTATTTGTTTTATTTTTACTCGCTGCTTTTTTATTGCGAGTTGCCCAATCTTTTCGGCTATTTGTTTTATTTTTACTCGCTGCTTTTTTATTGCGAGTTGCCCAATCTTTTCGGCTATTTTTCATGCATACATTTTTTTACTTGCTGATTTTGTTGCAAGTTGCCCCATCATTTCGGCTATTTCGTATGCATGTGTGGCTCGCTAGCTTCTTTGCTGCAAGCTTGGAATTAGACACCGATTTCGGCATCAGCACCGCTACAACTGGGATATTGCCATGAGCGAATCATCATTTGCCTTTGTCGATGTTGAACAAAGGTGGCTTAGCGAAAAGGGTTAGGATCCTGTCGACTAAGGCTTTTGACTTCATGAGCTATAAGGGTCTCATAAAAGTATTTCTCCCTCCGAGTCGTGAGGATCTTGTAGGTGCGTTTTCTCCTTAAGAATCGTGAGGATTCCTACGTGCATGTTCTCTTATAAGTCGTAAGGATCTTACAAGAGTGTTTTCTCCTTATAAGTCGAGAGGACATACAAGGGTTGTTCACCGTGTAGACATATCCCTAGTCACGGATTGGACTTTGTTAGGGAAATGCTTATTCGCGCCCGTGGATTGTATACAAGGGTTAAAATTGAGCCGCTTGTAGGGCAGTGTTGGAGGTTGTGGTGGCTGCTTAAGAACAGGTTCAGATCCCTGTAGCTTAAGACTTTTGAATCTTATGAGCCGTGAGGGTCTCATAAGAGGGTTCTCCTTACGAGTCATGAGGATCTCGCAAGTGTAATTTCTCATTAGGAATCGTGGGGATCCCTAAGTGTGTTGCTCCCTTGTGAGTCGTAAGGATCTCACGCGGGTGGTTTCTCCTTACAGGGTCGAGAGGACCTTGTAAGTGTCTTTTAACGAGATTGCGCCTTTCGGGTTTTCACAAAACTCGCCGGTAGCCCTGCTGTTTTTACTCACGGAGCCCTTTCGGGTTTTCATCCGTGCCCATTTTGCTTATGGACATACCGTTCTCTCTCTCTTTTTTTATAATTTTTTTTGTGTCAGCCTTGGGATGTTGCGGTCCGTAGTAGTTTATCGACGTCTCGGTCAATAGCCAGTTTAGGACATAGTGGTCCATCGTTAGTTTAATGATGTTTCGGTCCGTAGCCGGTTACTACTTATAAAGTTTGGGCTTAGGAAGATAGCGAGCGGACATAGGCGTCGTCATCTATCGTTGACCTAGGCCGTGACTCATCAGGCGTAGTATTTTTTCAGGAAGCAGCCGTTTATTGGCCTGAAAGGTCTTTCACCATGCATGTCAATGAGTAGATAGGCTCCACCCTGGTAAACTTTGTCTATGATATACGGGCCTTCATAGTTCGGCTCAAATTTCCCCCGCTTCGCACGATTAGGGATCATAGATCTCTTGACCACTAGCACGAGTTCGCCTTGGCAGAATGTTCTCGGCCTAGTCAGTCTCACATATGAGCGCGTCATCTTTGCTTTATAAGCCTCCAGATTTTGTTGCGCCATGAGACGGGTTTCATCATGGGCATCGAGCTCCTCAAGCCGAAGGTGAGCATTTTCTTCGTCTGTTAGCTCGTAGTGAACGGCCACTCGAAGAGAGGGTAACTCTATCTCGAGGGGGAGTACCGCTTCTGTGCCGAATACCAACGCATAGGGCGTTGTGTTTGTGGCAGTTTTGAACGTAGTTCGATATGCTCAGAGAGTTTCATGCAGTCTCTCGTGCCAGTCCCTCTTATTTTGAGACATCGTCTTTTTCATGATCTTCGTCAAGGTTTTGTTAAAAGCCTCAGCCAGACCATTAGCTTAGGGATTATAGACCGAAGAGTATCTCCAGTCTATATTATATTGTTGTACGAAACGACTGATCTTGTGGCTTTTATAGGCTGGCCCGTTATCGGAGATAATCCGTCGCGGAGTGCCGAACAGATAAATGACGTGTGTCTTGAAGAAATGGAGGATATTCTCCGTCTTCACTTCCCTCAGCGGTACTGCTTCTGCCCATTTGGAGAAGTAGTCAGTTGTCGCCAAAATGAATCGATGTCCTTTGGACGATGTTGGTTCGATGGGGCTGATTATGTCAGTTCCCTACATTTCGAATGGCCAGCTAGCCACCGTTGGATGTAACAGATTGGGATGCTGGTGGATAAAATCCCCGTGAATCTGGCACGAGTGGCACTGTTTCGCGTATTCGAGGCAGTCTTGGATCATCGTGGGCCAATAGTAGCCAATCCTTTTGATCTTCAGCTTTATCTTCTGGCTGGCTTGGTGAAAACCGCAGAGTCCGTCGTGATTTTCTTGGACGACTCTTTTTGCTTCTTCAGGTCCCAGGCATCTTAACCACAGAGAATCAAATGACCTCTTATACAGAGTATCATTGACGAAGGCGAAAGATAGAGCTCGCTTCATAAGCTGATGTTTTGAGGACGCATCTTCAGGTGTTCGACGGGATTTGAAGTAATCTATAAAGACTTTCCTCCAATCCATAACCTTTTCCTGGTCTTTTATTTGCAGGGCCGTTTGCTTGGTCGTTTCCTTTTCTCCGGACGACTCCAGAGATATTTCTGCTGGTGCAAGAACCCGACGGCTTTGCACAGCGATCCTTACGTCATCGAGGTTCTCGTCGACCAGTTCTTTAGCGAGCTTGGCTAATGCATCCGCTTTGCTATTTTCCACGCGTGGTATGCTTTGTAGGGTGTAAGAAGGAATTTGAGTCAGCAGTTGCTGTACTCTCTCACCGTACTTCACCAACTCTGGCTTACACGTTTGGTAGTCGCCATTTATTTGACTAACGACCAGCTGGGAGTCTCCGTATATGAGCAGGTTTTCAATTCCTATGTCGATGGCGATCTCGAGACCTGCTATCAAAGCTTCGTATTCGGCTTCATTGTTTGTCCTTGGCTCTGTTAAGGAGAAAGCGTAGCACATTATCACTCCCGAAGACCGGAATAGTGGTGATAGCTTTGTTCTTCGGTTTGTGACATCTTTCCGTGTCCTCAAAATCTGGTAAGAGGTATTTTGCATCTTCGTACTTTCGGACTTCGTTCATGGAGAATGGGTTCAACTCCCCCGTCACAGTGTACTCGAGACCATCTTTGAAATACTTCATACACTGGTGTTATGTAGAAGGGATGATGTTGTACTTGTGTAACCAAGGCCGGCCGAGCAAAGCATTGTAGCAAGTCTTGGCGTCAATGACATGAAATTTAATATCCGCGATGAGTAGCCCAAAGCGCAGTGTCAGTATCACAGACCCGAGAGTCCGTGATGACTGGGAGTCGAAACCAGAGCTGGTGATTTTATCACGAGCGAGGTGCTGAATGCTCATGTAGATTTCCTTCAACACTCGCACGTTGAGGAGATTGACAGAAGACCCATTGTCAATCAGGATTTTGCCTATCTTAATATCGTGACAGTATCCGGAGACATAAAGGGGACGGTTGTGTTCGCACGTCCCAAGAAGGAGATCTTCATCGCCGAAGGTGATATCGTCTGTGTGTACTTCTTCCAGCTTGTCTTTCATCCTTTCTTCGGCGAGGAAAGCTTGGAATTGCTCTGGCTCTGGTAGTGCCTTGATCAATGAATCTCTCGCTTCTTTGGATAGCATAAGGGCGTCGAGAATGCTGAGCTGCGAGGGTAGCTTCCTCAAGTGTGCCAGAACGTTGTAGTCCACCTTACTTTTCTTTGGCGGATCCTTGGCGGTCAGCTCTTTGATGACTTGGTCATCTAGGGCGATATCCTCAGAGACTTTTTCTTTTCCCTTATCTTTTATATTATTGGGTCCGAGATTCTTTTCAGGCAGCGTACGATTGCGCAACTGAATATTTTCACAGGTCTTCAGTTCTTCCTCTTTTCCCGAGGCGGATTCTTTGAAGGGAGGGCCAAGAGTCATTTCTTCGTCAGAGTCGCTCCCGAAGGTGAGAACTTGTGATCCTCCGGCGTTAACCATGCGACAGTTGCCGGTGGTTCTTCTAAGCTCCTCGTTCGTACTTCTTTGCTCCCGACGAGTTTTTCATTTCATCCGCTTAAAACGTTGCCGGTGAACAACATATCCCTACCACCATCTTTTAAAAGTGTTGCACTCTTCGGTAGGGTGTGCAATCTTTCGATGATATGAGCAGTAGTTAGGATGTGTATCCACTTCACCAAGAACATATCCTTCAGAGGGTGGCATCTTCATTCCCATTGATATGGTTTTAGCGAACCTTTTCCTCGTCTTGAACCTACTTTTATTCGCGGCGGATGTACTTTGATTTGGCGGGAGCGTTTTAACCCTTTCGTCCAGTCGCCGGCGCTTGGCTTTTTCAAATATGGCCATCTCAAGCTTCCGAGCAGTTTTGCTTTTAAGAAGCGCTTCATTCAGGAATGCATCAATCATTTCGTCTGATGGCCTTGGAAGTTCTGGCCCAGGACCTGCCCCCAGTTTCTCTATGTAAGGAACTTCTTCATCGTTTATCGATGAGTGAGAGATCACATGGCAACTTGCTATGTAATCCTCAGATTCATCCGACGAGTCTTCTCCATCATCTCCGTCTTCAAGGACATGACTGAGAAATTCTTGGAGTCCGCGCTTTCTGGTTATACTCTTCCAGCGCGTCAATCTGCTTTTGCAGGTCCGTGCGCTTGTCACCAGGCTTCACGAGCTTTTTGGTCTTCTTTTTCTTCTTTGAAGACTTTGATGGCTAGGTGTGAGTATTTTGAATATCGCCACCAACTTTTGGAGTTGGGCGTGGTTTCAGCATTCCCTTGATAATCTTGGGTTCCAGCGGATTCTTCCACCTGATCGCCGTGCATGTCTGGAGATCGTTCAGCATTCTTTTAGTTTTGGCTGAAAGAGCGACCTCCCATAGAGCCTCTTCAACAAAAGAGCACGATGCCCCCGGTGTGTCTGTCTTCTTAGGAGTGTGCGGTTGTGGTGGGCTTACTTTCCACTTCTCAGACAGCGCAAACTTGCCTTGTTGGTATTGGTCCTCGATCCATCCCTTAAAGACGAAGCAATCTTCAATTGGATGGCTTACCGTTTGGTGGTAAGGGCAATAATTGGGACTATTAGTCTCGCCGGGTTGCAACGATCGTTTCGGATTCGGCAGATTGATGAGCCTGTTACGTACCGCCAGTTCAAACAGTCTCTTCATTTTGTCCCAAGGGAACGAATAAGGACGCTTCATTTTCTCATTGTAGTATCACCGTCTCTCTTCCAGTTGATCCGTTAGTTTTGGGGCACTAGGTTGCTGTTGAGTATTCGCAACGAATGTCGCCTTCCCTTTACCTTTTTCGTTCCGCGGTTCCGGCTTCGGAGGAGACGGTCTATGACCTATCTGGTCCATCGGGCCACCTTGTCGATCAAGGCTTGGAATGTGGTCGGCTTGAAGAACATCATAAATTGGGAGATAGTTGCATGAGGGTCCAGAGTGCCCACGAACATGCCCACCGCCGGTGCTTCCTCGATGTGTTGCTCACATTTTGACCATAAATTTCGCCACCGTATTGCGTATTGTACCCAAGTTTCGCCTGGCTTTATCCTGGCGTTAATTAATGCGGTAATCAGGATATGCTCGCTAGCGCTCGCGAATCTTTGCGTAAACAGCAGTTCCATTTCCGCCAATGTCTTGACAGAGCCGTTTGGAAGTTCATAATACCATTCGAATGCCGTCTCTGACAAGCTGCCGACGAACTGGCGAAGGAGCAGTTTATCATCACCTTCGGTGTTACCACACAGAGCCCTGAACTGGGCGACATGCTGGTGCGGATTTCCCGTCCCTTTATATACATGAAATTTAGGGATGGTATATCCCGGCGGGTACTTTATCTGGTCATACCAGCCTGGATATGGTCGCCCAGTTTTAACGACTTGGCCGGACACTTCATTCGCCTGGTGAGCTCGTATTTGCTGAGCAATGTAGTCGTCCAGAGCGGCCTTGGATATGATTTCCTCTTTGGCTACTGAAAGAGCCGGAGGAGGGTTCGATGTCTCCCCTCTATCGTCTTCAATGATGATCGGAGGGCCTTCAGCTGGAGGTTCTGGCTGTAACATCATCCCGACCATGTCTTGGAAAAGAAGCGCCATTCGTTTTGTATTAGCTGCTTGTTCTGCGGCTTCTCTGTCCTTCTTTTCGAGGACTCTGCAGAGGAAGTTAGCATCGGTTTCTTTTTGATGACGCTGCTCTGAGGATGCCTCTGGGCTTTCTTCTGGCCCGGTGATTGCAGCCATTTGCGTTAGCATTTCCTGAAGCTTCTGTTGCTCCTCCTGGGCTTTTGACACGGATCGGGTGAGCGGTCGGTGACCCGTAGGAGTGCGGCTTTCTTCCTTACCGGAAGCCATATAAACAGTATGCACCATTATGCCCTTCGACTTGGGGCGTTTGGGCTCAGCGTCTTTACGGTTGGCCGCAGTCATATGGGCTTTCTCTGGCCTCCTTCTCTTTTGAGTGGTTGACGTTGAGGGGGCCATTGCAGCGGGCACCCAGACAGCTGTTACCTTTTGTGGCTTGGCAAGATGGTTCTCTTCTTGTTGAACCTTCACCTTTTTCTGTCGGCGAGGGTAATCTTGATCAATTACTGAGTCCTGAACCCGTCGCCAGACTTTGTAAATTTTGGAGGACAACCGCTGATGGGGTTGCTCCGACTTTGTTTCTGTAACATTCTCCACGGGTGGAGGAGATCTTTTCAGTATGGCGGTAGGAGAATTCCTACGCACCTTGTTCAGCAATTCAAAGCTGTTCCCGGTTGGAACAGCAGCATCGATCTCCACCGTTGGAGCTGATGGAGTGAATCCAGATGGAGAGCTGCCCCCATCCTTCCGTACTCGGCGCCAGTGACGACGGCGAGCATGTCGTGCAGATGGTGTTGGTTCAGCTATGGGGATGGCTTTGTCGTGCCCCCTATGCTGGTGAGGCGTTGATGATACCAACCTCTTGAAGATCGACGTCCGCTGAGCAGCAATATCCAATCTGTCAAAGACAGTCCTCTGAGCAGGAACGAGAGCCGGAGTGGCCAGCCTCGTAAAGACCGATCCCTTGACGGGAGATGCTTCTTTAGTGACCTTGAGAGCAGGAATGGCTATCCTCTTTGAGATGGCCGCTTCAGTTATCGTGGGCTTCTTGACAGACCTATTGGAGTTCAGGCTCAGCCTGTCGAAGACTGACGCTGTTAGCTTGACATCAGACGACCCGTTGAGAGGGGCCGTGGTATTAGTGAGCCGATCAAAGATCGACTTCTTTTGCGTCTCTTGCGGCAGCGGGATGTTAATGTTCACTGGTGGGAGTATGGTCCCGAAGAACAAACCGGTGGTGGCCTGCGTCACCTGCTATATCGGCATTGTGAACAGGGAGCCCGCATGGGGCCAATAGGCTATACCTCCAGATGAGGCGGAACGTGAGTTGCAGCTGCAGCTGGAACACTTCGTGCAAGTGCACGCCATTGATCCTTCACTTTCTGCACCAAGTAAGACGCTAAATCTTAGTACCTCGAACCCAAAGGCAACCATTAGCAAACCGCTATTCGTTCACAAACACGACACACGAAGTGTGGAGTGGAAAGAGGAAAAGGTCTCACCGGGCATGCCAGAATCTGTTCTCCGCCGAAAGACCGGGAAGACTGACGTCTTGCCTGAATTTGGGGGCAGATGCTAATTGGTGCTATCCGTCCACCTCTCCGAAGATGCCAAGTTGATTTATGACACCATGTATCGGAGGTTTAAATGGATGCGGCCGATGTAGCAGACTTCGTCAGATTCCCCCTCGTTGAGGGGTTTTTGATTGTGGCGATGCTCTTCCCTGCAGGCACAAGCCCCTGCAGTTAATTACGCTACCGCATCGCGGTAACCACTTTCTCCTTCTCCAGATGGCCACTTCGTGTCGTGTGTGTTTGTTTTGTTTTTGGTTGCCCGTGGATTGTATACGGAGACTAATTTATGTTGTCTCCCGTAGGGCGTAAATTAGTCCAAATCCGTATCTTCTTAGATTTGGGTTTGGGGGGTTGGGTTTAAGGATACGTTAGCCTCATTTGAGACTAAGATCAACTTAAACGTTTGTTAAGGATACGTTAGTCTCATTTTTAGACTAAGATCAACTTAACGGGATCGTTTAGATCCAACAAGAGAGCAATTAGGCTCTATTGTTTAGTTTAGGGACATTGCGGTCGATTAGCTTAAGGACATTACGGTCCAATGTTAGTTTAAAGACATCGCGGTCGATTGTTAGTTTAAGGACATTACGGTCCAATGTTAGTTTAAAGACATCACGGTCGAGGTTAAGGACATCATAGTCCGTGAGTTTAAAGACCTCACAGTCAAGGTTAAGGATGTCATAGTCCATGAGTTTAAAGACCCCACAGTCCAATGTTAGTTTAAAGACACCACGGTCGAGATTAAGGACATCATAGTCCGTGAGTTTAAAGACCTCACAGTCAAGTTTGAGGACATCATAGTCCGTGAAATGTGTGGTTGTCGGGACCCGTCACCTCTCTGAAGACGTTGAAGGATTACAACGACAAATATCAAAGGAGTGAAGAGATGTACCCTTGAACCAAAGTTGATTGGGGAGATCTATAGTCCAATTTTGGAACTAAGAACAATTAATTAGATTATGAGCACATTGGCTCAGTTAAATCTGAATTGAGGACTTATGGCTAACTTGGGCTAAGTCCAATTAGATTTGAAGTGTTGGCCCTTTATTGGACCATTAGACATTTGTCTGGGTTCAGCCCCTCATCACTTAGCAATGCTAAACAAGAGTTTGAGGGCTCTGATAACATTTTTGTCTTTAACTGAGCATTAAACATTGTAACTCTGAGTTTTATTCAACTTTGAGGTTTAGTTAAAGGAGAGGTTTTTGCTTCTGGAAACTTAGCCAATTTGGCTAAGATTGGCTTTAAAATAGTGTTAAACACTAGAGGATAACAGTGTTAAACACTGGAAATAAAATGCTCAAAGTAGTGTTAAACACTAGAGAACAACAGTGTTAAACACTGGAAATAAAACGCTCAAATTAGTGTTAAACACTAGAGAGGAAGGGATTATGTGGGGACACGTGAGGGCACCCAAACGTGGGGCCAGATCTCCTTTACTTTGTTCTTAGAACTGTAAATAAGTGTTAAACACTTTTAATTTTCATAGCCATCACGTGTGGGCACGTGACGGGTACTCATGCCCTGATTTATTACGATGTTTATTAGGGGTCACGTGGGGACACGTGTGAGCGCCCAAAGCCAGTATTGCCTTTGCTTTTATTCTCTTTGTTTTGGAGGTCACGTGAGAGCACGTGAGGCATTGCCTCAGGGCGAATTCCTTCTTATTTTGGAGGATCTTTTCAGGGGTCACGTGGGGACACGTGACCTTAGTTCTTTACATGCATGGAGATCTTTCAAGTCTCTTTATTTTTTAAGAATTAAATTCTTTATAGGGTTAAACCCTAATTTCGTTCTTAAAGGAATTAAATTCCTATGCATGTGGAAGGATTAAATTCTTAGGTAGGGTGAAACCCTAATTTCATTTAGGAGGAATTAAATTCCTATGAATTTGAGAGAATTAAATTCTCATGTAGGGTTAAACCCTAGTTTTGTCCGTCTTGAAGGAATTAAATTCCTATAAATTGGGAGAATTAAATTCTCATATAGGGTTAAACCCTAGTTTTATCTTGGAGGAATTAAATTCCTGTGAATTTGGGAGAATTAAATTCTCATATAGAGTTGAACCCTAGTTTTATCTTGGAGGAATTAAATTCCTGTGAATTTGGGAGAATTAAATTCTCTAAACTCAATTCTCCCTCTAAGTTTTGGATCTGCATGGCAGAATCTCCCCGATGAGAAGTAAATTCTCAACATGTGGGGAGATTTGCTTCTGCAGATCTTCAACCAGAGGAAGAACTAAGTTCTTTTGCATAAGAGTTAAACTCTTAGATTGAGAATTAAATTCTCTTTTTTTGTTTTATGAAGCTTTGATCCCTTTCCCCTTTCTCACCTAGGGTTTTCTTTTCTTGAGAATTGAATTCTCCTTTCTTTTCTCTCTTTCTCTGCTATTTTCCTTTAGAAAATTTCAAGATCCCAAAATTCTCCATCTCTTTTCTCTTCTTAGCTCCTATTTATAGGAGAAGGGAAAGAATCAATTTGTTTAGTAAATCTTTTATTGAAAGATTTTGTTTGTTTTTCATAACTAATATGATCTTTTAGATCACTCAGTGAATTTTATTCACCATTGGATTTTTAATCCAAAAGATATTCTGTTTATTATTTTTGGTGAAATTTAGGGAAATCTTTCCTTGTATAAAATCTTTCTATAAATTGGTGATTTTTAATCACCATTGGATTTCTAATCCAACGGTGCTCCACTTTACAGAGTATAGTCCTCTTTTGTTTGGAAAGATTTAAAGAAACACTTTCCCAGTTAGGGTCTTTGATTTCCCTTAATTAGAATTTAATTCTATTAACTCATAAGGCTTTTAAAGCCCATCACGTGTTAGCACGTGATCCCAACGTTTGACCATTGAAATAGAATTTAATTCTATCTGTCACGTGTTGGCACGTGACCCTCCCTCATTCAGAATTTAATTCTGTCTTTTAACTGGGCTGAAGGACCATCACGTCTCAGCACGTGATCCTTTGTCACGTGTGAGCATGTGATGCCCCATTGGGGTCTTTCCTTAGCCGTTTCGTTACATTTTTGTTTGATTTAGAATTTAATTCTAAAAAGTTGAGATCACAGGAAACTATCACGTGTCAACACGTGACCCTTGGTCACGTGTGAGCACGTGATACCTCATTGAGGTATTTCCTGATTTTTATCAGGGAACAAGTGACTTATAAATCAAACTCAGGCTGTAAAACTCATTTCTTGTATATTAACAGAAAATTTCCGTACAAAGATTTTAGAGTCGTTACATTCTACCCTCCTTAAAAAAATTTTGTCCTCGAAATTTACATTTACATATGGACTAACTTTCAAATAGATAAGGGTATCTTACACGCATGTCTTCTTCTCGTTCCCATGTTGATTCTCCCGGCGAATCTTTTCTCCACATCACTCGGACTAAGTTTACTTCCCTGTTCCGTAATTTCTTCACATTTCGGTCCAGGATCTCAACTAGTGGTTGCTCGTAGGTTATGTCAGTCTGTACTGTAAGCTCTGAGTGATCGAGTATATGGTTGGGGTTGCTCACATATCGTCATAGCTGGAATATGTGGAACACGTTGTGCACACCTTTCAATGAAGGTGGTAGTGCTAACCGGTATGCCACTTCTCCAACTCGTTCGAGTAGGTCGAACGGTCCTATGTATCTTGGACTTAGCTTACCCCTCTTGCAAAAGCGGATCACTCCTCTGTTTGGAGAGATCTTCAGGAATACACGGTCTCCAGGTTAGAACTCCAGATGTCGATGCTTTGCATCTGCCCAATGCTTCTGTCGGTCTTGGGCTATGCGCATTCTTTCGCAGATCATGCGAACTACGTCCACAGTTGCCACAATCATCTCTGGTCCAAGGAGTTCACGATCTCCGATGTCGTCCCCACTTAGCGGTGAACGACACTTCCATCCATAGAGTACTGCGAATAGTGTCATTCCAATGCTTGCCTGATAGCTGTTAGTGTATGAAAACTCTATAAGGTGTAGGTGATCTTCCCACGAACCTCCGAAGTCTAACATACAAGCTCTAGGCTTGTCCTCCAGAATCTGAATTGTTCGTTCGGACTTTCCGTCCATTTGTAGATGATAAGCCGTGCTGAAATTCAGACTTGTTCCCAGGATAGCTTGCGGACTCTACCAAAATTATGATCGGAATCTGGTATCACGATCGGAAACGATGCAAACAGGTACTCCATGTAATCTCACGATCTCCTGCATGAGTTCATGGGTATCAAATAGGGTACATCTTTAAGTTTAAATCTTACTTTAGATTTATTCTTACCTCCATGTACTTCTTTGCTAACATCTCGGTTGACTGGCCAATTCTGAATAGAATAAAGTGAGCTGACTTTGTGAGTCGATCCACAATAACCCATATTGCGTCGTTACCCTTCGTGCTGCGAGGAAGGTCAGTCACGAAGTCCATGGTAATATGCTGTCATTTCCATTCTGGAATTGATAACGGCTGAAATAGACCAGCAGTTCTGTGATACTCAACCTTCACTTGCTAACACACTAAATACTTGGCTACGCTTCTAGCTACTTCAAGGTTCATTCCATTCTATCAGTAGTATTGTCATAGATCCTTATACATTTTTGTGCCACCAGGGTGTACAGAATAAGAAGAGCTATAAGCTTCTTTAATCAACTCTTCTCGAATTGGGCCGATTGGCACACATAATCGACTTCCATATCTCAAGAATCCATCTTCGTGGATGATGAAGTCAGTTCGAAGTCCACTTTCTACTTTTTCTCGGATCTTTTGTAACTTGGCATCATTTGTTTGAGCTGCCTTGATCTAATTGACAAGAGTGAAATGGACTTATAAGTTCATCAAATATGAAGCGTTACCTGGCATAATTACTTCGATCGCCAATCCGTGCAATTCTTACTGTAGCTTCCACTGAGCGGTGAGGTTCGTTGCTAATGGCTGGCGGCTAAGTGCATCAGGAACTACGTTCACCTTCCCCGGATGATACTGTAGGTTGATGTCGAAGTCCGCCATGAGTTTTGGCCATTTTCTCTGCTGCATGCTTAGTTCCTTCTGAGTAAATATATACTTCAGACTCTTGTGGTTAGTGTATATATCCACTCGTTCTCCCAAGAGGTAGTGGAGCCAAATCTTAAGTGCGAAGATGACGATTGCCAACTCCAGATCATGTTTTTAGATAGTTGCGCTCATGAACTTTTAGTTGTCTTGATGCAAAAGCCACAACTTTTTCATGCTGGTGTAGAATACATCCTAATCCTTTACTGGACGCATCATAATGCACAACAAATCCTCCAGATTGATCCGGTGTTACGAGGATAGGAGCAGAGTTTAATCTCGAATTGAGTTCTACAAAAGCTTTTTCACATGCTTCTGACCACACGAATGTTTCATCTTTACATGTGAGCTTGGTCAGGGTTGATGCAATCTTTGAGAAGCCTTCAATGAATAGTCAGTAGTATTCTGCTAATCTCAAGAAACTTCATATATCTTTCACTGTCTTTGGTGTTGGCCATTCGCTGACAGCTGACACCTTAGCTGGATCTACTGAGATTCCTTCGCCTGAAACGATATGTCCGATAAATCCGACTTGATCTAGACAAAATTCATGCTTGCTGTACTTGGCGTAGAGCTGATGTTGTCGTAATGTCTTCAGGACAACCCGTAAGTGATCGGCGTATTCTTTCTGATTCTTTAAATACACCAGGATGTCGTCGATGAAGATGACAATGAACCTGTTTAATTACTCTCGGAAAACTTGATTCATCAGACTCATAAAGATGGCAGGTTCATTGGTCACTCCAAATGGTATTACGAGATATTCATAATGACCATATCAATTCCTAAACGTCGTGTTCGGAATGTCGGACTCTTTGACCTTCGCCTGATGATAACCCGAACGAAGATTTAGCTTCGAAAATACATAAAACCCACTTAGCTAATCGAAAAGGTCATCGATGCACGGTAGTGAATACTTGTTCTTGATCGTCACTTCGTTCAGAACTCGATAATCTACACACATCCTGTAAGAACCTTCTTTCTTCTTCACGAGTAATACTGGAGATCCCCAGCTTGAAGTACTGGGACGAATCCAACCTTTCTTCAGGAGTTCGCCCAACTGAATGAGGATTTCCTTCAATCCTTCTGGACTTAACCGGTACGAAGCTTTGATTACAGGTTGCGCACCAGGTTGTAAATCGATGCTGAATTTAAGAGCTCGATCGGGAGGCAAACCTGATATATCTTCCGGGAATACATCCTCGAACTCTTGAACTACCTCTGGATTCGATTCTTCCACTTACAATGCTGCAACCACCGCCTTCTTTGGTTTTTCTTTATAGACGTTAGGTTCCAAGGTACGGTCTCCACTCTTAAAATAGAACACTGGATGATATGGTATTTCAAACACCACCCTCCTTTGGCGACAGTCGATAGTAGAGAAGAAAGTTCCTAACCAGTCCATTCCCAAGACTATGTCGAAGTTCGGTATGTCCAGCACCTTGAAGTCCGCATAAAATTCTCTGGGCTTATTTGTAGCAAGCGTGCCTTAGTTTGGTCGGAGTACTTTACGGCTTATCCTCGCTGCAGCTTCCTTATCCTAACGCTGACGCTTAGCCTTTTCGTATATGGTTTTCTCGTATTCTTGGTCAACTTTGCTTTTTTGAAAGGCTATATTTAACAGCTTATCGATCGGGTCTTCTGGCAGATCCGGAGATTTTAGCGTCGATTCTGCCCCCAGTTCCTCAGTGTTGTTTTCTGATGCTGAGGGAGTTTAAAGACCATGTGACAACTTGCTATATAGTCTTCGGTTTTTCCTGATGAGTCATTTTCCTCATCATTGTCACTGTCTTCGCCCTCAAGAATATACTTGAAGAACTTTTCGAGCGTGACCGATGTCCGCGCCTTCTGGTTGTACTCCTCCAGCGCATCAATATACTTTTGTAGATCTATGCGCTTGTCATCATACTTGGCAGGATGCGCAGGCTTCTTGGTCTTCTTCTTTTTCTTCGAAGACTTTTAAGGCTTGAGTTGGGGTTTTTTCCCCTCGTCAACAATTCTCGGTGCGGGACGAGGTTTTAACATCCCTTCAGTTATTTCAGGTTCAACTGGGCTTTTTCACTTGACTGCTGGACATACCTGTAGATCCTTCAGCATTCTTTTGGTTTTTGCTGAAAGAACGACTTCCCATGGAGTTTCTTTCATGAGTGAGCATGATGCCCGTTGTGCATCCACCTTTTTGGGAGTGTGCTTCTGGGGTGGGTTTACCCTCCAATTATCAGACAGCGCGAATTTCCCCTGTTGATACTGATCTTCGACCCAGTTCTTGAAGACGTAGCAATCTTCAATTGGGTGGCTCACCATTCTGTGATAGGAGCGGTAATTAAGATTGTTGACGTCGCCGAGTCGCGGTGGACACCGCGGGTCTGGCAATGTGATGAGTTTATTACGCATTGCCAATTTGAACATTCTCCTCGTCTTGTCGTGGGGAAATGAGTAAGCACATCCTAGTCTTTCCTCCTAGGATGGGTGCGGACACGCGTTGTTTTAGCGAGCAGCTAGTTTTAGGCCGCTCGGCTGTCGTTGCGTATTGGAAACGAAGGTCGCTTTCCTTTTACCCTTATTATTTCGAGGGTCCTAATTTGAGAAGGAAGGCCCGTGTCCCATCTGGTCCATTTGAGCCAGTTTATCTATCAGAGCTTGAAAGGTTGTTAGTTTGAAGAATGTCATACATTCGTTTGAGGATCAAGAGTCCTAATGAACATGCCCACGGCGGGGGATTCTTCAATACGCTGTTTGCATTTAGACTACAGGTTCCGCCACCGGATTGTGTATTGGACCCAGGTTTCTCACGGCTTTAACCTTTATTACGACCCGAAATATTAGCTCATGACCGACACTTAAATCACGCCACGCCTAAAGGCGTAACGTAAATTAAGTAAGCCGAAGCCCAGAAATCTAAACCTTTTAAAGAAAATAAAGAGGTGAAATTTTGAAATAAAGGTATGGTGAAAATCATAAGTTTTCTTAAATACATAAGTGATGGAATATGAAAATGCAAGTAAATTTTACTAGTTGAAAACATGTTTTGTCTTTTAAAAATTTGGGCAGCACCTCCTTTGTATATTTTGATCCAGAATCACAAATACATGAGATAATATAAAGGCATCCCCAAGCGGGAGCTAGCTCTTCGCCAATCGGCGGATTCACAACCATGCAAGACAAAATATAATGAAATAAGCAAGACATTAAACCCACCAAGCGAACATAAACCCTCGCTCTAAGTCTCGCAACCACAAGTCTTACTAATTATACAAATACTAGTTTCTGATTTGATGGAGTTAACTAGATACAACAGGATAATAAATACAAAAGGGGTACAATCCAACATGTACCACCTACCAAAGAAAATCACCCGAATGCAGCTATGTGCTAACGATGCCGCTGCTGATCCATGCGGCCAACCTGCAAGAACACAACGGGGTGAGTTGCCAACTCGTGAGTAGAAAACATCAACAGGTAGAAATCGAATAAAACAACAATTTCCTAGGTCAACTGTATGATAAAGGTAATACTATGATATCTAGGGTGACCATATCTACGTATGTGCAAACAATATACTCAAGCCTATATGCAAGTAGATATCATCCAACCATATAATCAATGCCTGTATCCATGTGGATCCCATCTATGTGTCAACCAGTGACACAACAACATGCATGTAAATATCATGAAAGCATATGCATGTGAATATGAGGATATCAATCAACGTGTGTCCAGCAACGACACATCAAAATCATGGAACCTGAGTGTCCAACATCGACACTCGAAACATCATGAAACCCGTGTCCAACATCGACACATAAATCCTCATATCTCTCTCGGGCTCCGTCAGTCCGGATCGGCCCACGGGCTCCGTCAGTCCGGATCGGCCCACGGGCTCCGTCAGTCCGGATCGGCCCATATCATCTCTCGACTCCGGTCGGTATCCTCCGGATAACCACCGAGTCCAAATACTATCACCGGTAGGTGGTGCTCCCCTGCCAGGCTCACCGTCTAACAATACGAGCCTTCTTGCCCCGGGTACCTCACCGGGTCCACCGTGTACCCGCAGACGGTGCCTACTGCTCCTCGAATCGGATTTCACATATCACACATCTCAGAACCGAGAAAATGCATGGTGGACGTCTCGAAATATCATATCAAGAGAAACCGGGTTTTTAAAACAATACATATTTTCTTTTGAAATGACCACGGTTCTCAAAACCAGAAATCTCATGAAAACCACATATCTCGATGCGTATAATTGTAAAGCATAATGTATGCGACATATAACAGAATGTAAGCATATCCGTATATCATGCAACATGGAACAGTGATGTGAGCATGGGCATATCATTATAATGTGAGCATAGCAATATAATAGCATGATGCAGCAATTCTACCGTGTGAGTGACATAGTAATTATCGATGATGAAGTGTGTGAGCCGGCCAATCTGTGTAAATATAACATACGCATCATCGATAATGGTGTAGGTGTACTAGCACAGGTACATGTAATGCAATGAGAGTGACATGAACGCAGCATAAAGTAAATCGTGGGCGAAATGCTATAAGGTATACGTCTCTATCACATATCTGAGTCGATGAATCTATCAATCGGCGTCCAGCCTCACAACATCACGTATGGTATAATCCATCCCACGGCATCATCTAGTCAAGGGTATGGATCAATCATCATAAAACTCATCACGTACGGTAAATCATCGTACGGCGGCATTAAACCATCAGGGATCCTATCAACCTATATGACACTGAGGGTACGGACATAACGTCTCGTACGACATATCACTCATGATTCACAACATATATATCTATATACCTGTTAGTTATATGTATGCCTTAGAGGCCATTACTGTACATTGGATGTATATTGTAGTGGATGCTGGGACATATATAGGTAGGACTTTCTCGCTCGACATGATAGTATGCTATCTGGTTACTCTTTACCTTAACGTGTACACTGATTGTCTCTCTGTTATATGTTGGTAAAGCCCTTAGGATGTGTACTTGACTACCTGGACTATGATGCGGATCATACTAGTGGGGATATGGTAGTCCATAAGTACATCCTTCAAAGTCCCTAGTCGTGGGTGTATCGAGACGGGGCATCGATATACCAGAGTAGACTAGCGTGTATCTTCTCGACCCATACAGATGGGCGATGGATGATCCCATATCCATCGGTGTTTGACATCAGAGAAGATATACGGGTGCTCAGTGGAGACTGGGTACACTGGACGAACTCGCCGAGAACTCCCAGATGGTATTATACCTCACGTCAGATGGCAGTTCTCTGGTGACACTGGTACAGAGTAGTCTGTTGACCCGAGATCGTCATAGAGTCTTGTGTGGTTCCCACTGTGCTTTGATTTCCATCTTACCACGTCCAAGAGGGCGTGCAAAACGGTGGTTTTTGGGTACAGTCCCGAGTCACATGGAGGCAATGAGCGATAGGAGGGGATTCGTCTCTCCCGGTATAGGGGGTTGATGTTGCGCTGTGTTCGATTGGCTATAACAGGAAATCCCTGGCCAGGGTTGCTGAGATTTACTGGTAAGTGTTACCAGTAGTTTCTCGAAGTGTTATAGACCTCATATCGACACGACTTATTGAGCTATTGGGGTCTGACGTTTACCACCCCTAGGCGAGATATGCGACATATCAGACGATCAGACCGGACTGTACGGTAGTGTTACTGGTCGGATTCACTGGAGTGTGAGCGGGCTTGCTCGTCGATCTTCAGATCGCTCAATACCCGGGTGGCCGTTACGTTTAGCAGACCGCTTGCGGCTTGTGGGTGTTTGATATGATCATCATCTGCTGCCGGCGTATTGACGAGTCTTTAGAGTCCTACACAGAGGTTTCCTGGCTCAAGCGAAACGAAATAGGAGCGCATATGAGATATGTGCGGGACCGAGAATAATACGGTATGTGATACTGTATTCGATTCTCGCGATGTGACATTGAACGGTTATATGCGATATAGCCGGGTTATTGGATCAAGTGTTGATTCGATAAGTTGTTACTGATGATACCAGTCGGTTATGTGCGTCATGACCGGATCGTTGAATCAAGTGTTGATTTAATGATTTAATGCATAATTATATATTTGATATATTACTTTGCATTAACTAGTATTGGTTTACTTTAAATGGATTTTCTCGCTCGGATGTGCGCATTATATATGTGATATGATTTTGTGCACTTGTTTGTATCATATTTGATGATGCATGCTTTTTGGTTAAGTGTAAAGTATTAAACCTTGGTTAATGAAATGGTTAGGGTTTATTATTTGTTATTCATTTATCTTATTTAATTATCCATTTATTTTTGATAAATGAATAAAAGAAAGAGAAAAGAATGGTGGCTTCTTTTGTTGCTTAGTTAAAGCTTCATGAAGCTTTGACTTAGTCCACCATTCTTATCTCATCCTTAACCCTAACCATACCACTCAACCATGATTAATTCTCTACACTAAACCATGGTTCTAAGATGATAAGAATGTATTATTCTTTTCATTTTAGAATTAACTTATCATATATTTCTTTACTTCTTCTTCTTCATGAGCAAGGAAGAAAAAGCTTTCTTCATCAATGGTGATTGATGATAAAGAGTGAGAAATCCAAATCTAAAGTCTACCCACTTCCTATTTCTTCATCCTCTACCTCTTGCCAAGTAGTAGAGTGTGTTTACTTCACAAGTTTCTTGACTTGGTGAAGTCGGAGCTTGATTTGGCGATGCCTCGACGTAGATCATCTTCGGCATGGACATCGACGACCTAGCTTGCCCATTCTCCGACGAAGCCGACTCTAGAGCCCGGGATGGATTTTGGACAGCGAAGGCACTTCGTTGCGGAGCTATGGAGGTGGACAAACGGATCTACAAAGGTTGTAATTCCGTATTCTCATTAGTTAAGTGTTAACTAGTTTACTTTTCGCCTAGACATCTAGCCATCGATCCGTAGTTTAGGGTTTCCGGCACCTAGAATTTTTTAATTTGGCATGTTCGATGCCTTGAGAGACCTCACTAGAGTGCCTAGGAACCCTACAGTGGTATCAGAGCCTAGCTAGAGCCTTAGGCGAAGTCCCGACGGAATTTGAAGTCCGAACGAACCCGAAACCCCGAACCAATCTTGCTCTCTGTACATTTTTGAAAACAGTGCGTTTTTCCAAATTAAAAATATGTAGAGAACTCAGCAGGGAAATATAAGAATTACGACGCAAAATTTTTTGGATGAACAGTTAAATACGCGGCGGAAGCGCGGCATAAGACAGGTTTATGCGGCGGTTCCGCCGCACATTGATGACGTCAGCCCTAAATTTTTACACTGTAATTCATTTTATCTGGTTCTGAGTTCTCTGGATGTTTTGAAATTTTATTCAAGAGTTGAATTTTCTGGAGTTGTTTTGGGGATTCGGTATTTCGATCGGGGTATCAAATTTTGTCTGTGTGGCTTTCCGGATAATTTTACAATATGTTAAAAAGTTCGACCGGATATAAATACCCAATTTTTCCCCTGTCGGGAAATTTCCAAGTGTTGGATTTTTCCGAAGTTTAACGACGTTCTAAGTAGTGCAAGTAACGCGATGGACCCTCTAGAAGACAACAAACCTTAACTCGATTATATGACCGTCTTGAACTGCCCTTTGAACCTTCGGGTTTGGGGCAGTATGGCGTGCCACATGTGAGGCGTTGGCTTGACCCTTCTACGGCTGGACCGTTGGTACTGAGGCACGAACGGAATGTTGTTATACTTGTTTCATGTGTTGATCTGTATCGGGAAAACTTGGGTGTTCGATTGTTCGATCGAAAAGTTTGACATTTTCTATTTATCCGGAATGGGATACAATAATTGGAATTCACAAGAAGTTATGAGATAACTGAATGAATGTTATAAACATAGCACTTTAGTCTCACTTGATCGGTTGCCACGGAATTTTGATGTGATCAAAAGTCCGTCGCAATCACGTAGCGTACGCGGATACTCGCCGGGTAAACTTGATAGACAGCTTCACTCCATAGCCCCGACCAAGTGACTGTAGGAGAACCCCGTCACCGAAAGCATCCGTTAGGGTGCTCGCGGTAGCGGTGTTCCGCCTTGGTGCACTTCGTCGACGGTATCGGGGGTGCGGCCGTCTACTGAAGTTTGCGATCAGCATTCGATCAGAATGTCGGCAATCTTGTTGAATTGCCCGACTTGATATTGAAAAGAGTTTTCGATTCTGAGACTAAAATGCGGGGTTTATAACTGTTAGGCATGCGATGTCTAAGGTATTCATTTGATTAGGCATGCGATGTCTATGCAGATTGCGGATTCCAACTGTTGTAGTTTTACACTTTCTTTTCTGTGACCGTAAGTGTAATATATGATGTCGCCGGTTTCGTTGCTGTTAGTGTATATGCCCTAGAGGCCATTACTGTATCATACTAGTTTGTATATTACTTAATGGAAGCTTGGGATATTCACAGTTGTATATACAATCTTGCTCGAAATGGTAGTATGCTACTTGGTTTGTCTCTGCTTTAATATGTGCATGTGTTTCTTTTAGCATATTGCTGGTATACATATTAGTAGAGCCCTTAGGATCTTTGCTTGATTACCAGCGTTGTGATGGCGCTCGCACTCGTGGGAGCTGGGTAATCTATAAGCACATCCTTATACAGGTCCCTGGTCGTTGGACTATCGAGACAGGGCATCGATACTCCGGAATAGACTAGCGTATGCGCTTCTCATCCCAGTGTGGGAGACGGTCTGTCCCACAGCCGTTAGTACGTCGTACTTGAGATAGTATGCGGGTGCTCGTTAGGTTACGAGTACACTGGACAGGACTCGTCGGGAACTGTTGGTTGGTAATATACCTATCGTCAGTTATCAGTTCCCAGGTGACATGAGTACAGCTTAGTCCGCTGACTTGACACTGTCACTTCGCCTCGAGTGTGTTCCCACTGCACTTTGATTACTACCCTACCACGGCTCAGAGGAGTCGTGCAAACAGGTAGTTTTTGGGTGCAGTCCCGAAGCACTTGGAGGCAATGACGGTTAGACAGGATTCGTCTCTCCCGGTATTGGGGGTTGTCATCGCGCTGTGTCCAGGAGAGCCATTACACGAGTAGTCCCTAGCCAGGGCAAGCGAGATATACTGGTAGGCTTCCAGTGTTATCTCAGGGTGTTCTGGGCTACACTCCGACACGACTTGTACCGCTATTAGGGGACTGACGTTCACCGCCCCCCTAGGCCCGCCATGCGATGTATCAGACGAACAGACCGGACTGTACGGAGACTGTCACATACAGGCTCAGTAGGAGTGCAGATGGGGTTCACCTCGTCAGTCTTCTTATCGACATCTACATGGGGACCGTTACGTACAGCTAGTGCCGCTTGCGGTCTGTGGTTAAACCCACTGCCAGCGTAGTGTCGAGTCTTTAGAGTCCCACACAGAGAGCTATTCGCTTTTAGGAAAAACGAGTAGAGGTCGCATGGTTTTGCGACAGGGTTCGTTCGCATCCGCGCACTTGTGCACGTTTGCTGTCCGGACAGTTTTTACTAGCGGGCTTTGGTTTAAGCCGGATCCTAGTATATGATTTGAGATTGGTTTTTCTCATTGTGTTCGTGTTCCTCGGATCACGAATGCGGGTGCGTATGCACAGTTGCTTGAGATTGAGGGAGAGGACCTTGTTTAGGGTTAATGACTATTGTCATTTTATTAACCCTATTGCTTTTGTGTGTATTATTGTTAATTAATAATTAGCTTAATTATTGTGCATGGTTGTTGTTGTTGACCATTTTGACTTCGTTGACTTGTTGACCAAGTTGACAATTTGACCATGATCATTTCATTTGGAAGATGCTCTTTGATCCTTGCAATTTGCATTAAAAGTGAAATGATAATGGTCACCTCTTGATTAAACCATGACAATTTTCTTGCTAATTAATTAATTAAAATAACACACACATATTAGTGAGAATGGTTCACTAATAATTCATTCTATCATATTCTTTCTCTCTCTTGCTCATCCTCTCCCTCAAGCTCTCTCCCTCTCATGAGTTGAGAAATAAAAAAGCTTGAGAAAAACCTTCACTTGATCTTCTCTACTCACTTCTAGGGTTCAAGTCTTAGCATTTCTTGCACTCTAGTTACTCCTAGCTTGGAGTTGAAGCTAAAGGTCGAGGCTTTCGGGTGGATCGTTCTTTGACGGAAGAAGACAAGCAAGGTGAGGCCTTTCTACCATTCCGACGAGCAAGGAGAGAAGGAGTTCGAGCTCAAGGTATAACCTTTCTACAACTTAACTAGTTGTAAGTTTGTTTTAGCTAGTTTTCGTTTAGTAAAGATCCTCACAAGCAAGGTCCATGTTGCCTAAGTCATTAAAAATCCAATTTTTATTATGTTTTCCGCCTCCCCGTAAGCACCGGGGTGGGCAACGTGGACTTACAGTGGTATCAGAGCCTAACTAAACTCAAACTAGCTAGGTAGTGAAGTGTAACGAAGTTTCGAAACCGAAAATCCAAAAACCGAACTTTTGAAAAACCCTAGTTTCTGTTGAAATGTTTTCTGCTCAGAATGGAAAACTTTATATTTGTAAATTCGTCTCAGGGTTTTTTATGGACACCCACGAAATACGGTACAGTGATTCGTTCAAACCGCCGCCCTTCCGCGGCACGAGGTAGGCATGTGCCGCGGAAGCGCCGCGGTTTGTCGTCTTCTCTGCATCGTTTTTCGTGCAGTGTCTGTCTGTGTTGATTTTGGGATTTTTAGGATATATTATATATGCCCAGATTTTCCAGAACTAAAATTTACTTTTGGGGGCCTATAAATCCGTATTTTTCGGAACTTCACTGCACTTTAACTACATCGGTTATGTCTGTAATGCTTGCATGTATTGAACGTCGGCTAATCGCTATAAGTCGATTAGTCGGGGTTATACATGATCTGTGATTGTTATTGGTTTGTGGATATGAATGGATTGGATTGTCGCGGGTGAATGGCCGGGGTGGATGTGAGATGAGCGTTGTTTTTCTTTCATTCATTTGTAACATGTAAATTGATGTAATAATATTCTTTGTATGGCCGCACAACCGGGTCGGGGTTGTAGCCGTCATTGTATAATTCTTTTTACTGTTTTTGCTCCTAGGATAGACCCATGGAGGGGGTGCACAAACTACCGGGTATCTCGAAGTGCCGAGTGGCCTACTCACGGTGGTGAGGGAGGTTGCTTCGCTTCGGGTGCTTGGCGGGTAGTTTGCCGTACCCGTAGGGGTCTTGGGTGGGGTATTGGCTATTCACCGCGACCGTGTAATCCGCTTTGCGTTGCAGGCTCGAACGCATTGCGGATTCCTAGTATATCCAATGTATTCATCTGTGATCTGTAATGTCTATCATTGCTATATATTTATATATAATAACTATTTAGGCGTTGCTTATGTTTTACAGCCGCGCTAGCCCAGCCCCCGCTCTGTCGTTAGTTAAGTAACCTAACGGGTGATGACGGGGCCCCGTGGCGAATGCGAATGGCATAAGCGTACGTCATATTTTGGTTGTTTTCTGCAATGGTAGGATTAAATGATGGGACGCATTAAAAGAACTAATGCAAGAAATAAACCAAGTAAAAGTCGATTGGAACACTTTGAAAACCACTCGGTTCTTTTCAAAACTAAACTTTTAAACGCGGAGCTTGAACCACTCCTTTTAAAAGCTATCTCGTTCCATCGATTATATCAAGTTCACTACGTTCACGGTTTCGCCAAAACCATCCGTAGCCCTCCATCATTTCGGTTAAATATTCGGTAGTATTCAAGCTATGTATTTTGACCTCACGCCAAGGCATAGTGATTGGTAGCTGCCGGATATTTATCCGTTGCATAGATAGAATGCGTTGATTTGAGACAGTCGTATTGCCATTTTGGCCTACGTCAAGGGTAGGTACGGGTGGGTTCAAATTAACCAGGATAATGATGGGAAGAACTTGACATGTGACTTATGACATTTTGACCTCACGCCAAGGTCATAAGAGCATGGGGCAAAAATCCACATCGGGAGTTTCATAAGTACTGAAACTTGCTAGCGTTGCATACCATTTGGAGTGTGATGATTCTGGTAGGATTCCTTCGGTTTTATCACGCGATGATATTTGGATCCCGATCCTACTGTGAGTATATGCTACTCCTCGGGAAAACTCTCACTTAACGATCAATGCTATAAACCTAGTAGGTGCCTAGAAAGGTGTTAGCGGGGTTACGCCCACAGGGAAAAGAGGTTATTTAATTAAGGAACTTTGCGAAAGTGTTGGAAAACCTCCCTCGAAGTACCGACACTGGCCTGGCTGAACGGTTAAGCAAGTATTGTACGGTGAGAATGATCCCGGCTAATCCTTTTCTTTATGGTTTGAGAAGGGATTCGAGAAACAGTGGGAGCCATCCAGTTTAGACAAACTAAAAACCACTCTAAACTTGCAAGAGCATCATGCTAAAGTGTTTCTTTTCTCTCTCCTAATTGCAGCGACCATTCAACATGACCGGACTTAAGTTACTGTTAGATAAAAATATATTGACAGGGCCAAACTACAAAGATTGGCTCAGGAATGTCAAGATGGCGATCACTTATGACAAGCTGGGGTATATACTTACCACCAAAGCTCCCCCTGTCCCAGGTCCCACCTCCAGCGTCGCGGATGTAGAAATCCGTAAGACATGGGAGATAGATTGCGCGAGGGTCAGATGCCTCGTACTAGCCTCGATGGACAACGAACATCAGAGGAGGCACGAGAATATGGACCTAGAGTCCATATTTCTCCATACAAAAGAACTGTATGGGGAGCAGTCTCGTATCGCTAGATACGAAGTGTCGAAGAAGCTTTTTTCGGCAAGGTTGGCCGTCGGATCATCGGTAGCGGACCACGTGCTTAAGATGATCGGCTACATAGAGGAGCTCGCGGACCTAGGGACCACGTTGGAGAATGAACTCTATACCGATTTGATTCTCCAGTCCCTTCCTTCCACTTACGCCCAGTCCATTCTTAACTTCAACATGCAAGGAAAGGAGGTTGAACTTGCCGAACTTCTGAACATGTTGAGGACTGCTGAGGGCACCCTACAGAAGGGTAGGGAGACATCCACTTTGTTTGTAGGAGGATCTTCCTCTTCTAGGTCCAGGGCGAAAGCCAAGGGCAAGAAGAAGAAAGCCCCCGCCAAACCAAGAGGCGGTGTCGGTAAAGTGGATACGAAGGGAAAGGGTAAAGCAACAAAAGTAGCGGGGAAGATGGTGGGGAAGGAAGAATGCTTCTATTGTCACAAAAGTGGTCACTGGAAACAGGATTGCAAGGCTTGGAAAGCCAGAACACAGGATTTGAAGCGAGTTGCAGCTTCAGCTTCAGGTGTGTATGTTATTGAAAACTGTCTATCAATAAACTCTACATCCTGGGTATTGGATACCAGATCAGGATCTCATATCTGTAATTCTTTGCAGGCGTTGAGAAAGCGTAGAGTTTTGAAGGCAGGTGACATGACCCTCAGAGTTGCGAACGGTGCTAGCATGGATGCAGAGGCCGTGGGGGACTATCACCTGGGATTATCTGATGGACACTTTTTGGTTTTGCGTAGTTGTTATTATGTACCAAATGCAACCTGTAATATCATATCTGTATCTTTATTATCTAAAGAAGGTTATGAATTTGCATTTGTAAGTAATGTAGTGAACATTCACCTTAATCAAGTTTTGATTGGGTCAGGTACATTGAACAACGGTATATACGTTTTAAACCAACCGCAGGTTTTCAATATCCAGAATACACACAAAAGAAAGTCTCCAGAAGTTAATAAAACTTTCTTATGGCATTGTAGACTGGGTCACATCAATGAGAGAAGATTGACTAAGTTACATACTGAAGGATATTTGGATCCGTTCGAATATCAATCGTATGCAACTTGTCAATCCTGTCTCAAAGGAAAGATGACAAAGGCTCCGTTTTCTGGACACGGAGAAAGAGCGAGCGAGCTCTTGGGACTCGTACACAGCGACGTGTGCGGTCCAATGTCTACACATGCGCGAAGCGGTTTTTCTTACTTCATTACTTTTACGGATGATTTCTCAAGATTCGGACACATCTTCTTAATGAAGCATAAATCCGAAGCTTTTGATAAGTTCCAGGAATATAAGAATGAAGTAGAAAAACAGACCGGCAAAAGTATCAAGATCCTAAGATCGGATCGAGGAGGAGAATACTTAAGTGCCGAATTCCTGAACTACTTAAAAGAGAATGGAATTCTCTCTCAGCTTACTCCTCCATACACTCCGCAACATAACGGTGTATCGGAGAGACGGAACCGGACCCTATTGGATATGGTACGGTCCATGATGAGTAACGCTGAGTTACCGCGATCGTTCTGGGGATATGCGCTAGAAACAGCTGCATATCTTTTGAACCGTGTTCCCACTAAGACTGTGCCTACCACACCATATGAGTTATGGAGTGGGAAGAAACCCTATCTTCAATACTTGAAGATTTGGGGATGTCCAGCATATGTCAAAAAGCAACATACGGACAAGCTCGAGGCACGCTCAGTACTGTGCAAGTTTGTGGGATACCCAAAGAACTCCAGGGGGTATCTTTTCTATTACGCAGAGGAACAAAAAGTCCTTGTTTCTCGTAATGCCCATTTTCTGGAACATCAGTTTTTAGAAAAAGAATTAAGTGGGAGCGCGATAGAACTGGAAGAAATTCCAGAACCGCGAGCTATTACTGAAAGCTTAGAGGAACCAGAAGGTTCGAAAGAACAGGACATTCCTATGCAGCTCTGCAGGAGTAGTAGGCAGTCTCATCCGCCCGAGAGATACTACGGTTTTCTCATTGACGGGGATAGAGAAGACTGCATCCTAGATTGTGATGAGCCTACTAGCTTCCAGCAAGCCATTCAGAGCGTCGACTCGGTAAAATGGCTGGATGCAATGCGGACCGAGATGCAGTCCATGTACACCAACAAAGTATGGACGTTGGACATTGCTCCAGACGGGGTAAAACCCGTAGGATGCAAGTGGATCTTCAAAAGGAAGATTGGTGTAGATGGACAGGTTGAGACCTATAAAGCTAGACTGGTAGCAAAGGGTTTTCGTCAGCGACCTGGTTTGGACTATGACGAAACCTTTTCTCCAGTAGCTATGCTGAAATCCATTCGGATCCTTCTTGCCATCGCTGCTTTCCACGATTATGAGATTTGGCAGATGGACGTAAAGACAGCTTTTCTAAATGGTCATTTAGAGGAGTGTGTCTATATGGACCAGCCAGAGGGTTTCATTCAGGGTGGGAGCAGCGGAAAGGTGTGCAAGTTGCTCAAGTCCATTTATGGACTCAAGCAGGCATCGCGGAGTTGGAACATCTGTTTTGATGAGACGGTCAAAGAATTTGGCTTTATCAAAAATCCAGATGAACCATGCATCTATAGTAGATTTGTAGCGAGAACTGTAGTATTCCTCGTTTTATACGTGGATGACATTCTCTTAATAGGAAATGACATTCCTATGCTACAATCTGTCAAGGGGTTCTTGTCACACAGGTTCTCCATGAAAGACCTGGGTGATGCCTCATACATTCTGGGTATCCGGATCTACCGTGACAGATCCAAGAGTATATTAGGACTTTCTCAGTCCAGGTACATCGACACCATACTGAAGAGATTCAGTATGGAAGATTCCAAGCGCGGTAATCTACCGGCTTGTCACGGGATCACCCTCTCCAAAGAGATGTCTCCCAAGACTGATTTGGAGAGGGATCGCATGTCTATTATACCCTACGCTTCTGCGGTAGGCTCTATAATGTATGCGATGTTGTGTACCAGACCGGATGTGGCTTATGCACTGAGTGTGGTAAGCAGGTATCAGTCAAACCCTGGGGAGAAACATTGGATAGCAGTAAAGAACATTCTCAAGTACCTGAGAAGGACTAAGGAGATGTTCTTGGTATATGGCGGAAAAGACCTGCAGATTGAGGCCTTTGCTGACTCCAGCTTCCAGAGTGACAAGGATGATTCCAAGTCCATGTCGGGTTTTGTCTTTACCCTCAATGGAGGGGCGGTGTGTTGGAAGAGCTCCAAACAGGAAACCGTTGCTGACTCGACTATGGAAGCGGAATACATCGCTGCATCTGATGCCGCAAAAGAAGCTGTCTGGATGAGGAAGTTCTTGAAAGAACTTCAGGTGGTTCCGTCCATTGTTGACCCAATACCTCTGTATTGCGACAACAACGGGGCTATAGCTTTAGCGAAGGAACCCAGGTCCCATCAGAAATCCAGACACATCTTAAGGCGGTATCACCTGATCAGGGAGATTGTGGATCGCCAGGAGATCGAGGTCCGGAGAGTTGCATCAGAGGATAACACAGCAGATCCATTCACCAAGGCCTTGCCCCAGACTCAGTTCGAGCGGCTGATCGAGATGATAGGTCTTCGATACGCCAGTACATGGCCTTAGTGCAAGTGGGAGATTGTTAGTGTATATGCCCTAGAGGCCATTGATGACGTCAGCCCTAAATTTTTACACTGTAATTCATTTTATCTGGTTCTGAGTTCTCTGGATGTTTTGAAATTTTATTCAAGAGTTGAATTTTCTGGAGTTGTTTTGGGGATTCGGTATTTCGATCGGGGTATCAAATTTTGTCTGTGTGGCTTTCCGGATAATTTTACAATATGTTAAAAAGTTCGACCGGATATAAATACCCAATTTTTCCCCTGTCGGGAAATTTCCAAGTGTTGGATTTTTCCGAAGTTTAACGACGTTCTAAGTAGTGCAAGTAACGCGATGGACCCTCTAGAAGACAACAAACCTTAACTCGATTATATGACCGTCTTGAACTGCCCTTTGAACCTTCGGGTTTGGGGCAGTATGGCGTGCCACATGTGAGGCGTTGGCTTGACCCTTCTACGGCTGGACCGTTGGTACTGAGGCATGAACGGAATGTTGTTATACTTGTTTCATGTGTTGATCTGTATCGGGAAAACTTGGGTGTTCGATTGTTCGATCGAAAAGTTTGACATTTTCTATTTATCCGGAATGGGATACAATAATTGGAATTCACAAGAAGTTATGAGATAACTGAATGAATGTTATAAACATAGCACTTTAGTCTCACTTGATCGGTTGCCACGGAATTTTGATGTGATCAAAAGTCCGTCGCAATCACGTAGCGTACGCGGATACTCGCCGGGTAAACTTGATAGACAGCTTCACTCCATAGCCCCGACCAAGTGACTGTAGGAGAACCCCGTCGCCGAAAGCATCCGTTAGGGTGCTCGCGGTAGCGGTGTTCCGCCTTGGTGCACTTCGTCGACGGTATCGGGGGTGCGGCCGTCTACTGAAGTTTGCGATCAGCATTCGATCAGAATGTCGGCAATCTTGTTGAATTGCCCGACTTGATATTGAAAAGAGTTTTCGATTCTGAGACTAAAATGCGGGGTTTATAACTGTTAGGCATGCGATGTCTAAGGTATTCATTTGATTAGGCATGCGATGTCTATGCAGATTGCGGATTCCAACTGTTGTAGTTTTACACTTTCTTTTCTGTGACCGTAAGTGTAATATATGATGTCGCCGGTTTCGTTGCTGTTAGTGTATATGCCCTAGAGGCCATTACTGTATCATACTAGTTTGTATATTACTTAATGGAAGCTTGGGATATTCACAGTTGTATATACAATCTTGCTCGAAATGGTAGTATGCTACTTGGTTTGTCTCTGCTTTAATATGTGCATGTGTTTCTTTTAGCATATTGCTGGTATACATATTAGTAGAGCCCTTAGGATCTTTGCTTGATTACCAGCGTTGTGATGGCGCTCGCACTCGTGGGAGCTGGGTAATCTATAAGCACATCCTTATACAGGTCCCTGGTCGTTGGACTATCGAGACAGGGCATCGATACTCCGGAGTAGACTAGCGTATGCGCTTCTCATCCCAGTGTGGGAGACGGTCTGTCCCACAGCCGTTAGTACGTCGTACTTGAGATAGTATGTGGGTGCTCGTTAGGTTACGAGTACACTGGACAGGACTCGTCGGGAACTGTTGGTTGGTAATATACCTATCGTCAGTTATCAGTTCCCAGGTGACATGAGTACAGCTTAGTCCGCTGACTTGACACTGTCACTTCGCCTCGAGTGTGTTCCCACTGCACTTTGATTACTACCCTACCACGGCTCAGAGGAGTCGTGCAAACAGGTAGTTTTTGGGTGCAGTCCCGAAGCACTTGGAGGCAGTGACGGTTAGACAGGATTCGTCTCTCCCGGTATTGGGGGTTGACATCGCGCTGTGTCCAGGAGAGCCATTACACGAGTAGTCCCTGGCCAGGGCAAGCGAGATATACTGGTAGGCTTCCAGTGTTATCTCAGGGTGTTCTGGGCTACACTCCGACACGACTTGTACCGCTATTAGGGGACTGACGTTCACCGCCCCCCTAGGCCCGCCATGCGATGTATCAGACGAACAGACCGGACTGTACGGAGACTGTCACATACAGGCTCAGTAGGAGTGCAGATGGGGTTCACCTCGTCAGTCTTCTTATCGACATCTACCTGGGGACCGTTACGTACAGCTAGTGCCGCTTGCGGTCTGTGGTTAAACCCACTGCCAGCGTAGTGTCGAGTCTTTAGAGTCCCACACAGAGAGCTATTCGCCTTTAGGCAAAACGAGTAGAGGTCGCATGGTTTTGCGACAGGGTTCGTTCGCATCCGCGCACTTGTGCACGTTTGCTGTCCGGACAGTTTTTACTAGCGGGCTTTGGTTTAAGCCGGATCCTAGTATATGATTTGAGATTGGTTTTTCTCATTGTGTTCGTGTTCCTCGGATCACGAATGTGGGTGCGTATGCACAGTTGCTTGAGATTGAGGGAGAGGACCTTGTTTAGGGTTAATGACTATTGTCATTTTATTAACCCTATTGCTTTTGTGTGTATTATTGTTAATTAATAATTAGCTTAATTATTGTGCATGGTTGTTGTTGTTGACCATTTTGACTTCGATGACTTGTTGACCAAGTTGACAATTTGACCATGATCATTTCATTTGGAAGATGCTCTTTGATCCTTGCAATTTGCATTAAAAGTGAAATGATAATGGTCACCTCTTGATTAAACCATGACAATTTTCTTGCTAATTAATTAATTAAAATAACACACACATATTAGTGAGAATGGCTCACTAATAATTCATTCTATCATATTCTTTCTCTCTCTTGCTCATCCTCTCCCTCAAGCTCTCTCCCTCTCATGAGTTGAGAAACAAAAAAGCTTGAGAAAAACCTTCACTTGATCTTCTCTACTCACTTCTAGGGTTCAAGTCTTAGCATTTCTTGCACTCTAGTTACTCCTAGCTTGGAGTTGAAGCTAAAGGTCGAGGCTTTCGGGTGGATCGTTCTTTGACGGAAGAAGACAAGCAAGGTGAGGCCTTTCTACCATTCCGACGAGCAAGGAGAGAAGGAGTTCGAGCTCAAGGTATAACCTTTCTACAACTTAACTAGTTGTAAGTTTGTTTTAGCTAGTTTTCGTTTAGTAAAGATCCTCACAAGCAAGGTCCATGTTGCCTAAGTCATTAAAAATCCAATTTTTATTATGTTTTCCGCCTCCCCGTAAGCACCGGGGTGGGCAACGTGGACTTACAGTTGCTATATGTCAACGACAATTGGGATGCGCATATTTACTTACGTTGATGACATGTGATGTTATGTGTTGCTGGATATGTTATATTGGATCGTCGTGTACGAATAGCCGGGGGTTTTTATGTGAGATGAGTGTTTTTCATTTTCATTCATGTAAAAACTTGTATGTAATATTCTTTTATTGGGGCGCTTCCAGGTTGCGGAAGTTGTCACCGTTTGTATATTATTTACTTTTCCGCACTAGGATAGACCCAAGGAGGAGAGCACAAGTAACCGGGTTCTGGAGTCCAGTGGGAGACCAACTCGAGGAGTCGAGGCCGGGTCTCCTAACTCTAGAATTGGTAGGGTTGCTTGCCGCTCTCGTAGGGGTCTAGGGGTGTGGGTTTGGCTATTCATCGCGACCGTGGAATCCGTGTTTTATACTGGCTCGTATTGAAAACACGGACGTCCTAGTATATCCAATATTTCATATGATTCTTCTGCTACGATATCTGTGATGTGATCATGTGATGTTCTGTGATAGATACAGTATATAGTATATATGATATATTATATAGACGTTACTTATGTTTTACACCCGCGCTAGCCCTGCCCCGCTCTGCCTTTCGTTACCTAACCTAACGGTGCACGAGGAGACATCGAGGCGAATGCGGATGGCATAAGTGTACGTCGTATTTATCTGTGATGATTAGGTAATTAAATGATGGGACTTCATTAATGAGATTAATGAAATAAAAGAAACCTAAAGATGTTGTAGAATCGAGTTTCAAAATAAAACAGGTAGCTACAGTTCTTGCTTTGCACAGCGGTATATGTGATATATCCTGCACCTTATTCGATAAGGAAAGGACCGAGATCCCTTCACCGGGAGTGACTCCTTTAGCAATAACTGGCCGATGCTACACACTCGGTTTGTCTTTTGATAGCTTTTAAGTGTTTCTGCTTTGCACAGTGATATATGTGATATATCCCGCACCTCATTTGACGAGGAAAGGACCGACGATCACGTCACCGGGAGTGACTCCTTTAGCAAAACTAGAAAAGCTTCAAAAGCACTCCATTTCAAAATCATTTGATTCTACAACGATATAAAGTTCATTACGCAAAGGGTTTTCTTAAAAACCTGACGTAGCCCTCCGTCATTTCAGATAAGTAATAGATAGTATTCGTGCTGCGTTTGTTGACTCAGTCAAGGCGTAGTGTGCGGTAGCTGATTACTATTTATCTGCTTATGCATATGATGCAGATTGGATTAGGGTAGTCGTGCGACCTTGTTGACTCAGTCAAGGGTCGTGCGGGTGGGTTTAATTCAATCAGGAAATGACGGGTTGAACTTTACTTGCGGTCTATGGTTTGTTGACTCAGTCAAGGTCATAGATCGCATGGGGCAAAATATTATCGGGAATTTCAAGTGTTGAAATTTGCAATGAGATTGCATACCTTCTATGAGATAGTTGGATCCCGATACCCGCTGCGAGTAAGAGTTACTCCTGGGAGAGTTTTATACATTACAATTAGCCGATCAAGTAGGTGTCTAGAAAGGTGTCAACGGGGTTACGCCTCTGGGAAAACGAGGTTTTACATTAATTAGGTTCGTGCGAAAGCACGGGGGACCTCCCTCAAAGTACCGACACTGGCCTGGCTGAAAGATTGGCGAACTTGTAGTGTGTAATTAATCCCGGCTAGTCTTTCCTTTTAGGGTTTGAAGGAAGATTTGATAAAAAGTAGTGGGAGCCATTCTGATTAGATAAAATAATAACCAATCTATTCTTGCAAGAGCGCACGCTGAGTGTTTTCTTCTCTCTCTCTCCTGGTAGCGACCACATCACGCCTTAATCAAGATAATAAAACGGATTATTGACCGAACCCGCTTGTTATACTGAGCTGGGGAACGTTGGTCCCGCTCCAACTTATAATTGTTATAAGACAGAACGGGAAATTGGGGAATACCAGATTTCCCGTGCCGCCCAAACGAAGAGAGTGCATGCTGATGCATCATCTTCGGGTGTGTTCATTATACAGAACTGTTTCTCAGTATCCTTCGCATCCTTGGTATATGATACCGGATCAGGATCCCAGATATGTAAGATGTTACATAGGACTACAAAAGGGTAGAAAAACTAAGAACGGGTGATAAGTTTCATGAGACAGAAAACGGGGCAAGTGTTGCAGCCAAGTCTGTTGGTCACTGTTACCCTGTATTGTAATACATTGATTCTGAACGAATGTTATTAGATACCGAACCTGATATACAAAATCATATCAGTCTCTTTATTAATAAAGAAATGATAAAATTTTGTATTGTTGGATAATGTTTTGAACATTTCCTATATCAAAAGTTGATCGGTTCAGGCACGTTATCTAAAAGCATTGATGTTCTAAATCAAATTACAGTTCTTAGTATATGGAACACACACAAGAGGAAGAGTTCAGAAATGAACCATTCCTTCTTGAGGTATTGTAGACTAGGTCATATCAATGCGACCTGACTAGCTGGAGTTACATTTAGATGCATATTTAAATCTGTTTGAATTTACATCTTGTGAAACTCGCCAGTCATGTCACAAAGATAAGATGACCATAGCTCTGTTTATTGGAAACAGAGAAAGAGTTAATGAACTCTTGGGTTGATACATGTTGATGTATGTAAGGTCCCCTGTCTACACATACCAAGACCGGTTCTTTATACTTCATTACATTCTCTGATGATCTCTTTAGATTCAGGCCTATGTTCCTGTTGAAACACAAGTCCGAACCTTTTGAGATATTCACAGAATATAAGTTAGAAGTAGAGAACCAAAATACGGGTATAAGTATTATGTCCTTTGATGTGACCAAGGAGGAGAATACTTGTGCATGGAATTCCTGGACTATTCTAAAGGAGAATGAGATTCTCTCTCAGCATTACTCCTCCGTATACACCATAGCACGATGGTATGTCGGGTCGGAGCAATTGCACCCTATTCGATATGGTGTGCTCTATGATGAGTACTACTGAGTTACCTTTTTCCTATTGGGTGTTATGCACTTGTGAAGTTGCATACCTATTGAATAGGGTTTGAATCAAATCAGTGCCTACCACTTCATATGAGATATGGAAAGGGAAGAGCCCATATCTTAAGTTAGTTAAGATTTGGGGTTGACCGGCCTATGTCTAAAAGCACAATCCGGACAAGCTCGAGGCAAAGTTAGTTATGTAGAACTGGAAGTGTTCCAACTATACAAACTACAGCAGATGATTTGGTACAACCAGAGGATTCAGTAGATTCCAACGAACCTCAGCCTCTCCGCCGATCTAGTAGGGTTCCTCACCCACCTGAGAGATACTTTGGTTTCTCTATGACAGTGGGAGCGAGGATTACATCATGAGATGATGATCCAACTAGTTTCGAGCTGGCCATCAAGAGTAGAGACTCTGTAAGAATGGCTGGATGTTTAGCGATCTGAGATGGAATCCTTATACACCAACAAAGTATGGACTTTAGTTGCCGTATCTGAAGGGTTAAATCCCCATCAGGAGCAAGTATATCTTGAGAAGATTACTTGGTGTACATCGAAAAGTTGCGACTTTCAAAGCTAGACTTGTTAAAGGTTTTCATCATCAACCAGGCGTGGATTGTGGTGAAACCTTTTCAAGTAGCTATGCTTAAGTCCATCCAGATCCTACTTGCCACGGCTACATACCATGACTACGATATCTGGTGGTTGAGTGTCATGACAGCTCTTCTAAAATGATGTTTTGGAAGAGAGTGTCTATAAGTACACAGCCAGAGGGCCTCGTAGACAGTGGGAGCAGCGGAAACGTGTGCAAGATGTTTTATCTGATAAAGCAGGCATCGCGGAGTTGGAACGTCTGTTTTGATGTGTTTGTCAAGGAAGTTGACATCATCAAAATGGTAGATGAACCTTGTATATACAAAAAGGTAGTAGGGAGTATGGTGGTGATCCTCGTAGAGTACGTGGATGACATACTCATAATAAGAAAGGAGTTTCCTATGCTACGCTCGGTCAATCTCCGTTTATCACTATAATTCTCCATATAGGATCAAAGTGATACCTCCTTAATCCTAAGTTTTGGATCTATGAGATAGATCTAATTGGATGTTAGGACTCTCACTAGTTGTAGTGAGATGGTATCAGTCGATCCTGGCGAGAATCACTGGAAGTGTTCCAGAGTGATAAAAACGACTGAATGTCAGTCGCAGGCATTGTCTTTACCCTCAGTAAAGGGACGGTATGTTGGAAGAGCTCCAAGCTAGATACCGTGGCATACTAGACGATAAAGGCTGGATACATCGCTACTTAAGATGCTACCAAAGAGGATGTTTGGGTGTATATTAGTTCATGAGATGAACTACGTTCCTACCATTGTGAGACAATGGAGTTGTGGCTTATGCCAAGGAACGCCGGTCCCATCAGTGATCCAGACTTATTCTAAGGCAGTATCACCTGATCATGGAGATGGTTGATCTCCAGGATGATCTAGGCAAGGAGAGCAGATTTAGAGGATAACGCAGCGGATCCACTCACGAAGGCCTATTCCCAGAGAGAGACTTTTATGGGATGGTTGAGTATGAGATACTGCAGCCACTGCTACAGATGGCCTTAGTGCAAGTGGGAGATTGTTAGTTATATGTATGCCCTAGAGGCCATTACTGTACATTGGATGTATATTGTAGTGGATGCTGGGACATATATAGGTAGGACTTTCTCGCTCGACATGATAGTATGCTATCTGGTTACTCTTTACCTTAACGTGTACACTGATTGTCTCTCTGTTACATGTTGGTAAAGCCCTTAGGATGTGTACTTGACTACCTGGACTATGATGCGGATCATACTAGTGGGGATATGGTAGTCCATAAGTACATCCTTCAAAGTCCCTAGTCGTGGGTGTATCGAGACGGGGCATCGATATACCAGAGTAGACTAGCGTGTATCTTCTCGACCCATACAGATGGGCGATGGATGATCCCATATCCATCGGTGTTTGACATCAGAGAAGATATACGGGTGCTCAGTGGAGACTGGGTACACTGGACGAACTCGCCGAGAACTCCCAGATGGTATTATACCTCACGTCAGATGGCAGTTCTCTGGTGACACTGGTACAGAGTAGTCTGTTGACCCGAGATCGTCATAGAGTCTTGTGTGGTTCCCACTGTGCTTTGATTTCCATCTTACCACGTCCAAGAGGGCGTGCAAAACGGTGGTTTTTGGGTACAGTCCCGAGTCACATGGAGGCAATGAGCGATAGGAGGGGATTCGTCTCTCCCGGTATAGGGGGTTGATGTTGCGCTGTGTTCGATTGGCTATAACAGGAAATCCCTGGCCAGGGTTGCTGAGATTTACTGGTAAGTGTTACCAGTAGTTTCTCGAAGTGTTATAGACCTCATATCGACACGACTTATTGAGCTATTGGGGTCTGACGTTTACCACCCCTAGGCGAGATATGCGACATATCAGACGATCAGACCGGACTGTACGGTAGTGTTACTGGTTGGATTCACTGGAGTGTGAGCGGGCTTGCTCGTCGATCTTCAGATCGCTCAATACCCGGGTGGCCGTTACGTTTAGCAGACCGCTTGCGGCTTGTGGGTGTTTGATATGATCATCATCTGCTGCCGGCGTATTGACGAGTCTTTAGAGTCCTACACAGAGGTTTCCTGGCTCAAGCGAAACGAAATAGGAGCGCATATGAGATATGTACGGGACCGAGAATAATACGGTATGTGATACTGTATTCGATTCTCGCGATGTGACATTGATCGGTTATATGCGATATAGCCGGGTTATTGGATCAAGTGTTGATTCGATAAGTTGTTACTGATGATACCAGTCGGTTATGTGCGTCATGACCGGATCGTTGAATCAAGTGTTGATTTAATGATTTCTTGCATAATTATATATTTGATATATTACTTTGCATTAACTAGTATTGGTTTACTTTAAATGGATTTTCTCACTCGGATGTGCGCATTATATATGTGATATGATTTTGTGCACTTGTTTGTATCATATTTGATGATGCATGCTTTTTGGTTAAGTGTAAAGTATTAAACCTTGGTTAATGAAATGGTTAGGGTTTATTATTTGTTATTCATTTATCTTATTTAATTATCCATTTATTTTTGATAAATGAATAAAAGAAAGAGAAAAGAATGGTGGCTTCTTTTGTTGCTTAGTTAAAGCTTCATGAAGCTTTGACTTAGTCCACCATTCTTATCTCATCCTTAACCCTAACCATACCACTCAACCATGATTAATTCTCTACACTAAACCATGGTTCTAAGATGATAAGAATGTATTATTCTTTTCATTTTAGAATTAACTTATCATATATTTCTTTACTTCTTCTTCTTCATGAGCAAGGAAGAAAAAGCTTTCTTCATCAATGGTGATTGATGATAAAGAGTGAGAAATCCAAATCTAAAGTCTACCCACTTCCTATTTCTTCATACTCTACCTCTTGCCAAGTAGTAGAGTGTGTTTACTTCACAAGTTTCTTGACTTGGTGAAGTCGGAGCTTGATTTGGCGATGCCTCGACGTAGATCATCTTCGGCATGGACATCGACGACCTAGCTTGCCCATTCTCCGACGAAGCCGACTCTAGAGCCCGGGATGGATTTTGGACAGCGAAGGCACTTCGTTGCGGAGCTATGGAGGTGGACAAACGGATCTACAAAGGTTGTAATTCCGTATTCTCATTAGTTAAGTGTTAACTAGTTTACTTTTTGCCTAGACATCTAGCCATCGATCCGTAGTTTAGGGTTTCCGGCACCTAGAATTTTTTAATTTGGCATGTTCGATGCCTTGAGAGACCTCACTAGAGTGCCTAGGAACCCTACAATACCTATATCCCAGGTCGCATCCATAACAATCTCATATCAGGGGACCGATAAATGTATCAATCCTCTCATATCGACTCGTATCCGTATACCGACATATCAATCAAATCATCATATCACATCGTATATTATTTTCATCACATTTATATCCCACATCAAGTCATTTAGATATATATATATCCTATCTTATAAATCTCATGTCATGCTACTCTAAATCTCATATTTAATCTAGTACAACTACATATCTATAAGTCGTGATTCACATTGACTTTTCATATCCCTAAAGCTTTCATCTCATATCTCAATATATATATATATATATATATATATTCAATCACTCATATCATCTCTAACTATCTTTTTAACCATATTCCTAGTTTTCTAATCTAGGTTTCTACGATCGTATCCTATAGATCGGTTTCCATCAAAAACTTGCGGGGGTGTTATACGCTATCCACCCGACTTCCCCCGTAGATATAGATCTACTCACCTTGATCCTTGTTCAGCCGTAGTCGGTGTGCTCCGTCGTCTCCGAATCCACGCGAAGGTACCTACAATTCATACACATATTGCAATACCATTAACATCAAATCCGGAAAACCAATACGGCACACGGATCGCCTATAGGTTAGAACCTATAGCCTACGCATGCAAAACAACCAAAAACCCTCGCCGTTGACGTGCAAACATCAAACAACCCAAAATAATATCCAATACCCAAAACCCAAGTTCCAGAATCGCAAAACACGAAAACAGCCACCTAGGAAACCCACTCCCAGATTTTACTATAGGACAAACTAGGGAATTTTGCATACTGGGTTGGTCTAGATATCAGATAATAAGACTACTGACCAAGAATCACATAAATCCACCATGACTTGGCCGCAATTTGCGGCCAAATCGAATAAATCTGCGGCCCGTTTTAGGGTAGTGGGTCTCAGGTTTCAGGGGTTTCTTCTAAGTTTCCTGCACATCTCATGGTCAAGGGAACTTAATTTATGGTGGTCTCGGGTCACTCCAGATTCCCATATACCATCACAAACTGTCAAATATCGACGTCGGGGAAATTCTGAGTTCTGGTTTTGGGTTCTAGTATCCGATCTAGGCCAGCAAGAGCATCACTAAGGTCTTGTAGACACCTACTACAGGTCATAAGTCCACATAATCAGCCAACCCTTCTCTTGAAATTTCTAACTTCACCATTTCACACTAAATCAACTTCTAAACTAAACTAGAATGCATGAAACTAAAAACTAAACTAAATAGAAGTAGATATACCTCATTTGGTCAACTTAAGAAAAACCCTAGCTTCTCAAAATCTCCAAAATCCAAACTTGGAAGGTCCAATGTGTAGAGGATGAAGTGGGGATCATTTTTAATGAAGAGGGTGTAGGGTTTTGGGAAGGAAATTGAGATGAAGTTTGGGGGTGAAGGTGGAGGGAGATGAGGAAGAAGAAGGAGATGAAGAAGGAGATAGGGGTGATGATATGGTGGCTGCCCCCTCTCTCTCTCTCTCTCTTATTCTCACCCCTCACAAGTCCATGCCTCACTCTCTCTCTCTCTCTCCAATCATTCTCTTTTCTTTTTCGTTTCTTTTTAAAACCAAATCACATAATACCCCAAAACAACACAAGAAAACAATATGTAACCAAAATGCAACATGACATGGTGCACTAGACATGAGAAACTGTAGAAACACGGATTTGGCCTAATCGCGATTAGTAGTGCACTAATCGGGTTTAATTTTAAACTTGTATATAATAAATTATAAAAATGCCAAATCCGATAAATATGTTTTTAAATGAATAAATCATTTTAATCTCCAATCACAATTATTGGTATATATTTATACCATTTTACGAAAACCCCAATTTTGCAAATCGGGTAATTTTCGCAATATATATTATTTTAATATTAAATTCCAAAAATAATATTTTATATTTTCTGAAATGTTACAATCTTCCCCCCTTAAATAAATTCGGTCAGCGAATTTAAATTTAAACCCCCCAATACTAAAACATTTCAATATTCAACTCAAGCAACGGGGCTCCGAAATCACGGAAGCTATAGAAATACCACAGCGCATCAAGTGCGTATGAAAACGAGTATAAAACTCAAAATAGAACTCCGTCAAGCGTCACGCAAGTCATCGGATTTGCACGCATATCATCGGAGTTACAATAGAGATACAGATCTCGAAATTCACTACTGAAATCCTATATGCACTAGTCAAATACTATAATACGTATATAGGACGCATCTTTGAAAAATCTCCTAAAACTGAATAAAACACATGCAAAAATCTTTTCTAAATTTCCGTGTGATGCGTAATTCACGGCACAAGTGACGGGCGCTCATTTGTAAGTCATAAGTATATGTTCATATATGTTTTGCTAAAATATACGTTCCGCCTTTTAAAATATCCCAAAAGGTTTTTCTTTGTAAACGTTCGTGTCGCTCACGGACATGTAAGAAATAGCGAGACCATAGATCCTTTTTGAAAACCTCTTGTTAAACTTTTAATGCATGCAAAGTACTCAGATACTGTCCTCAGATCAATCATGTTCGGCTACTACATAGTATAGTGCCCATCATGAAAACAAGATGCTCAAGAGCAAAATCAGCCTCAAAATGTGTATTCAACAATCACGTGCGTCTGGTGCACACGGAAACCAAATCCAAATACAAGTGCCACAATATGCACGAAAGCAAACTAAGTGCAATGGGTGTGCACGAAAGTATCTGTCCAGTGCAACGGGTGTACACGACAACCACATCTAGTGCATCTATAATGCACGAAAATCTCAACCCAGTGCAACTAACCCGCACAATGAAAATCCTAATCGAGGGCACCCGGTGTGCACCAAATCACATCCCAAATCATGCGCCCAACATGCGCAAAAATCCAAATCAAGTGCATCCAACATGCACGAATGAAATCTAAGTCAAGTGCATCCAACATGCACGAATAAAATCCAATACCAAGCGCTCAATATGCGCAAAAATCCAATCCAAGTGCGTCAAGTCCAACTAAATGCCCAGTGCGGTAAAGCGCACGAAAAACGAACGTCAAGTGCGATGCGCACAAAACATAAATCTGGTAAAACAAACGCTCAAGACATAAATCGGGTGCAACCAAGGTACGGAGTATAAATCTAGTGCAACTAATGCACGAAATACCCATCCGTTGCAACAAATGTACGAAATGCAGATCTAGTGCAATAATGCACAAAAATACTAATCTGGTGTATCAAGTGCACAAAATACAAATCTGGTGTATCAAACGCATAAAATACAAATCCGGTGCATCAAACGCACGAAATACAAATCCGGTGCATCAAACGCACGAAATACAAATACAGTGCATCCAGTGCATGAAATACAAATACAGTGCATCCAGTGCACGAAATACAAATACAGTGCATCTAATGCACGGCGTAAAAACCTAGTGCAACAATTGCACAAAATACAAATTGGGTGCAACAAGTGCACGGAAACGCATTAATAACTCAAATGCGTATAAAAACAACGCCGAGTGTACCAAGGTGTATAAAATCATAAACATGTCCAGCTGCGTGCACAAAACACATATCAATGCACTGTAAGCACATGCAAGCTATACCGAGTGCATAAATCAAATCGAGTGCATACCACATGCACAAAATCAAATCAACTGTATGAAATCCACGAAACCATAAACACGTGCAGCCAAGGCACAAAATTGACATCAAGTGCAATAAGTATGCACAAATCATAAACCAACGCAATGGTGTATAAAACGTATATCAAGTGCAATAACTTTGCACAAAATGGAAATACCCAGTAGGTGCAGCCATGGTACGCGAAAACAATATCATGAAACTCAATCATCAAAACTCAAATCCAAGCGATATAAGCGTGATACTCGGATCACACACGCAAATCGCAACAAATGATATTGAGGTACACATCCTACAATGTCGAAAAATTATGTCGGTGCGCCCAAAACTGGCAGAGCAAGAACATCCGCGTGCCTCCTGCTCACGGTATAGCGTCCTCTGTCTCTGGGTCCTCATTTTCTCTGTGGATTACCAATCTCTCAATCCATCAGCTCATCGGCCCGGTCAGATTTGCTAACGGAAATGATTCCGCTCTGGCACTCCTCTGGTCATCTCTCGGCCAATTAGCATGACCACTCGTAAAGAAGCACGTCACTGGCGTCGACCTCTGGCCCTCTGAATACACATGACACATCTGATCCTCGGTGCAAATCTTATCGCAGCAGTGTCCTAGAAGGAACCTGCTCGGGGTCTTCCGATCTCGCCTATGCTGAACTATACGGAGGCTGGTACTCTTACATAATCATCTTCTCATCTTCTGGGCATCTACGTTCTCAGCACAGCATATCCTCGGAAACTGGTCGTATCCCAACGTCTCAGTATACACTTTTGATCTCTAATCTCGACGGGGAGTAACCACAGCTCATTAACATCTCGCACGAACCTCCTGTTCCACTCGTCTATACTATCATCCACTTCGACGTCACGTCTTGCTATCTGCGTACTGCAATTGTTCTCGGCTACAGTCAATCCAGAGTCTCTCACACGGCCTCGAAATTACGAACTCGGTATCTTCATCACTTTGTAGAAGATCTCTAGCCGAACACGTCGTCGAGAAATTGTCCCAACCATCGGAGGAATACTCCATACTCGTCCGTTCTCGATCAACTCACAACGCATCTGGGTGAGGTCCTCTATCCAAAGCTGGCCCACTTACTGTCACGCCCCGCTTCCTAGAGTGCGCTAAGATCGGCACGTGACAGAGCCAACCATGCTACCTGTGGCTAGGAAGCATCCTTCCACGGTCACATTACGGCTGTCTATAAGATATCAAGAGCAGTAAAAAGAGAAATAAACTATATAGTACATGTCCATATGCCAGAATAAACGAGTCATGAAATAAAATAATGTGGAAGAAAAAGATTCAAGTACAATAATGATCTGGAATGTACGTCCCATAATGCGGGCTCACATCAGGAATGAAAATACTGAAAGGAAACTAAACTAAACTAATAACAGGTCCTCACTACTCGGCCTGTTGATCAAAATACTCCTGGACTGCCTGCGATAACGATAAGGGATCTGGGCCATGCAAAACACAGACGTCAGTGCGTCATAATACCAATAATTCTAATCATGCATGATATAATGAAATATGCAGGCATGAAGTATAAACTGTAACAAGTCATCAGTAACAAGTAAACAGTAACATGAATATAGATCAGTGAACAAGATATAAACAGGTGAAGTGCAGTGAGTAGTTTAAACTGTGCTATAGGGTTATCTACTCTAAAATTATTCGAAATCAATTAATGTAGTCCTCATTGTAACCCATCGATCTATGCCCCGTTCATTCCCCACGGGACCACGGTAACAAGATATAATAGACTATGAGTCTATGTCCCGTTCATACCCCACGGGACCACGGTAACATGATGTAATAGCCATTTGAGTTACGTTCAGCTACATTCTTGATTTCCCCATACTCCCAAGTTATGTGTTCAAGTCAGGTATTGAATAATCTAGAGCTAATGCCAACACAGGATCAAGCAGGTATAGGTTTTTCTGTAAAGACAACAGGATATGTCCGTAGGGACAACATGTCAAGATTGTCGGCATTAGTAACAAGATCAGGTATCAAGTCAAGCAGTAGTATATCAGGTCATGTCAGGTAGTGCACAGGTGTCAAGTGGATACTCACAATCAAACTGTAGTAAGTATGGATTGCACAAAAATCAAGTATAGAGTACTAATATAACAATAAAATGAAATAATGTGACACGGTATGCAAATAGATATAAAATCAATGATATGGATGCACACTTATCAATTAGGGTTACATTTATAGTTCCATTACTAATTAGGATGCACATTATTAAACATGGGGTGTTAATATAACAGTATTATGTATTAATGTGATCTGTAGATGCAGCTAGATGTATACTAGATGATATGGATGCAAACGGGTATCCAATACTGTAAAACTTTAATATGGATCTATATTTTGATAAACGGGTAACATTTTATTCACATGGATGCATAATACTATACCTAGCATGTAGCAAAATGATTTAGTATGCGACTAGATGTGTAAATCATGATATCGATGCATACGGATATCATTTAACCCTAAAATGATAAACTGGTAAATGCAGGATGTACAACTAAACAATATAATATGTAAATATTCCATTAGGTGCAGTATATTGTAATATAGTATGTAACCAGATAGGTTTGCATGTGCTAGATGTAAAATAACACGTACGGATGCAGATGGATATCGAAAAACTGTAAAAGTAAACATGGGATGCATAATTTGAAATACCAGTATTATATTTATTAAAATAGATGTATATAAAGTAATGTAGCATGTAGCAAGATAAACTTGCCTAGACAGATCAATGTCGGCAAAATGTCGCGACGCACGCACGGCACACGGGACGGGTCCAAGCATCGCAAGAGGGTGATCACACAGGTAAGGTACGTCCTATGGGTCGTCTGGATCGTCGGCGTCAAGTACGGCTCCGACGATCGCTAAAACAAGATTTCAAGAAACTAAAGAAAAGAAAAGAAAAGGAAGAAAGAGGAAGAAGAAGAGGGAAAGGTGATTGCTTACTGGGGTTGTGATGCACAGGGGTCAGGAGAGAGGTGACGACGACGAGGTCGACTGAGCTCAGGCGAGGCTAGGGTTGGCTTCAAGAAATTAGGGTTAGGTTAGGGTTAAGCTCGGGTGCAGCTGGGGTTTCTTGGTGTGCAAGGATCTTGGTGAGGGGGGAAGTACAGAGGAGATGAAGAGGAGGAGATGATGGTGGTGGTATGAAGCTGTGGTCGCCGGAGGTGAGGGGACGGCGACGAGGTGAGGGTCGTTGGTTATGGGTGTGCAGGGGTGTAGATATGGGCTCTGGAAATGGGTGAATAAGAAGAAGATGATGACGTTCAAAATTCAAAATGAATGCTCGGGTAACGAAAATGCATACCCCTAAAAACGGATGCACGTACGTGCGCATAGCCATCCAAACAAGTCCGTTTTACTGAACAGGATAGGAACAGGATGCGCGGATGCTACCACGGGGTTAGGGGTATCATGCAGGCCATGCAATTTATTTTTAAAATATTTTACGTGACTTAAAATGTTATATTGTAAAATGCGCATGTCAGATAAAATGCCAGTATGCAGTATTTATTAATGTGCACAAGTCTATGTAACAAGTCAGGATAAATCATAATCATGAACCAAGACGGGTTCAAGCAAGCGGGTCAGGTCGGATACTAATACAAATGTCAAATACACTATTCGCATCCAAAACACAATAAATCAAGAAAATACCATAAATAAAGAAATACTTGAACTGGAATTGGTATAAATGAACTAGGGTATTACATTATACCCAACTACAAAAGAATTTCGTCCTCAAAATTCCAAGAACAAGGAAAGATAAACAATCAAGAATCTACAATAACAGGTGTGGAAACTTCTGTCGAATCTCGTCTTCTCGTTCCCAAGTTGATTCTCCATGCGAGCGATTCCCCCAAGAAACAAGTACGAGAGGGATAACCTTGTTCTTAAGGACCTTTTCTCTTCGATCAACAATCGACATCGGTCGTTCCTCAAAGGTCAAATCCTATCTTAGAGTCAGCGCCGAATGATCCAACACGTGTATTTCATCTTGAACATATTTACGGAGTTGAGATACATGAAACATGTCATGAACATTTGCCAAAGATTGTGGTAACGCCAATCGATAAGCCACTTTTCCAACATGCTCCATAATCTCGAAAGGCCCTACGAATCGAGGACTAAGCTTTCCTCGACTCCCAAAACGAATCACTCCTCTAGTAGGTGATATCTTTAAGAACACCAGATCACCAACTGCGAACTCTAGAGGTCTTCTCAATGTATCGGCTCAACTCTTCTGTCGGTCTTGAGCTGCCTTCATGTAATTCCGGATAGTATTAAGTTTCTCAACTGTTTGCACGATCAAATCCGGTCCCAACAGTCTTCGTTCTCCAACATCGTTCCAACAAACGGGCGAGCGACCCTTGCGACCATACAACGCTTCGAATGGAGCCATCTGAATAGTCGCCTGAAAGCTGTTGTTGTACGAAAACTCCACCAAGTGTAGATGATCCTCCCAGGAACCCTTGAAGTCTAACATGCAAGCTCTCAATATGTCTTCAAGAGTTTGGATCGTTCTCTCCGATTGGCCATCTGTTTGAGGATGATAATCTGTGCTAAACTTCAATCGCGTCCCCAAACTTTCCTGTAAACTCCTCCAGAAGTGCGATAAGAATCGGGTGTCACGGTCGGAAACGACGTTCACAGGTACTCCATGCAATCTCACAATCTCCTGCATGTACCGTTCTGCCAACGCTTCCGTTGATTGACCAACTCGAAATGGTATGAAATGAGCTGCCTTGGTCAATCGATCAACAATCACCCAAACTGCATTGTTGCCTTTTGGACTCCACGGTAAAGCTGTCACAAAATCCATGGTTATATGTTCCCACTTCCATTGAGGAATCGGAAGTGGTTGCAATAAACCAGCAACCCTTTGGTGTTCAGCCTTAACTTGCTGACATACCAAGCACTTCGCTACAAAGCGGGCGATCTCCCTCTTCATTCCTTCCCACCAGAAATACTGTCGTAGATTGCGGTACATCTTCATGCATCCAGGATGTACGGAATACGCGGAACTGTGTGCCTCCTTCACAACTTCTTCCCGAATGTCTCCTTTTGGCACATACAAACGACTACCATACCGCAACGAACCATCTTCATGAATCAACATGTCCGCTCGAAGTCCTGCTTCAACTTGTTCTCAGAACTTTGCAATCTAGGGTCCTGTGACTGTGCTGCTTTAATCCTATCGATCAACGACGACTGTAATTGTAGTTGCATCAACTGTCCCAAAGAATGCGGTAGCACGATCTCCAACTCGAATCTCCGAAAGTCTTCAATAAGCTCCTTTTGTGCAGTCAACATCTGAATTGCTGGCAACCGACTAAGCGCATCCGGTACAACATTAACTTTCCCCGTATGGTACTTAAGATCAAGATCGTAGTCAGCCATCAGCTCCAACCATCTACACTGCCTCATATTAAACTCTTTCTGCGTGAACACCTACTATAGGCTTTTGTGATCGGTGAATACTTCAACCCCTTTCGCCTAATAAGTAGTGTCTCCAAATCTTCAAAGCAAAAATTTTAGCTGCTAGCTCCAAATCATGAGTTGGGTAATTCTTCTCATGGATCTTCAATTGTCTCGATGCATAGGCTACAACCTTCCCATGCTGCATCAAAACATATCCCAATTCTTTCCCAGATGCATCGCTGTGAATCACCAATCCTCCGGAATTGTCTGGTACAGTCAGAATAGGAGCGGTTATCAATCTCTGCTTCAACGCCTCAAAAGCTGACGCACATCTATCCATCCATACGAACGGTACGTCCTTTCGCGTAAGCTTGGTCAAAGGATCAGCTAAGCGAGCAAAATTCTCCATGAACCTTCTATAATATCTGGCAAGTCCAAGAAAACTTCTGATCTCAGCTACGTTCTTTGGAATCGGCCAATCTTGAACTGCTGCAATCATCTCAGGATCAACGACGATTCCACTTCCAAATACAACATGCCCTAAAAGCTTCACTTCTTCAAGCCAAAACTCGCACTTGCTCATCTTTGCATATAATCTTTCTTGCCATAATGTCTGCAGTGCGATCTTTAAGTGTTCTGCATACTCTTCAATGCTCTTTGAGTAGACCAAAATATTATCGATGAACACCACTATAAACTGGTCCAAGAACGGTGAAAAGATTCGGTTCATCAAGTCCATAAATATCGCCGGTGCATTCGTAACTCCGAATGGCATCACTAAATACTCGTAATAACCATACCGAGTTCGGAACGCAGTCTTGCAAATATCCTCTAATTTAACTCGGACCTGATGATATCCGGATCGCAAATCTAGCTTCGAGAATACCCTTGAGCCACTAAGCTGCTCGAACAATTCGCCAATGCGAGGGATCGGGTACTTGTTCTTAATAGTCACCCGGTTTAATTCTCGATAGTCGATGCACATCCTCCTTATGCCATCTTTCTTCTTGACTAGAAGAACTGGAGCTCCCCAAGGTGAATTACTGCTGCGAATCTAACCCTTCTCAAGTAATTCGGTAACCTGCTTCTTGACTTCTTACAACTCCACTGGTGCCATTGGATAGTATGCTTTTGAGATTGGCGCTGCACCAGGAACAAGATCGATCGCGAACTCCACATCTCGTTTTGGCGGTAAATCCGAGATGTCCTCGAAGACGTCCATAAACTCTCGAACTACAGCTGGCGCTTCCTCCTTATCAACTTCCATTGTCGAAAGAACACTATTGGTCGGCCTGGCTCTAAACTCAACTGGCCCGACAGAACTGCTTCCTCCAGCAAAAACAAACTCCGGATGTCCGGGAATCTGGAAAATCACTTTCTTTGCCCTGCAATCAATGTGAGCGTGGAAAGTGCCGAGAAAATCCATTCCCAAGACAACTTCAAACAACGGGATACACCAGAATCGAATAATTCTAATGCAGGAAAAACATAAACAAGTAGGATACCAGAAATGACTTCACCTGAAGCCAAACACTGAAGAAGATAAGCACGGTAAACAGGATTCAAGCTTGTGATAAAACATGAACTGGTAAGTAAGAGAAGCAAGGTTATATCACGATCATAGAACAAGGAAATGAATCAAGACTAGACTCCAAGTTACTTAAATAGAGTACCGCATTGTAACCATGCTGCGGTTCATAGTTACAATCACATAACTCTGTTCAAGTCGCCCAAATCGTAGAAAGAAACAATAGGGAACCAAAAGTTTCAAGTCGAGATGCAAAGTGGTTTGCATACCGTCAAGGCAAGGATCAAGAGAAAGATATGATTCAAGAATCATGATAACAATATGGCAGGACATGTTCCTAATCACGAGTATTCTGATTCGTGTATTGGGTCCAATACCCAACTGCAAAAGAATCAAACCCGATTAATCGAAATCCTATGGCTCTGATACCAAACAAACCCTGTCACGCCCCGCTTCCCAGAGTGCGCTAAGATCGGCACGTGATAGAGACAACCATGCTACCTGTGGCTAGGAAGCATCCTTCCACAGTCACATTACGGTTGTCTATAAGATATCAAAAACAGTAAAAAGAGAAATAAACTATCTAGTACATGTCCATATGCCAGAATAAACAAGTCATGAAATAAAATAATGCGGAAGCAAAAGATTCAAGTACAATAATGATCTGGAATGTACGTCCCATAATGCGGGCTCATATCAGGAATGAAAATACTGAAAGGAAACTAAACTAAACTAATAACAGGTCCTCACTACTCGGCCTGTTGATCAAAATACTCCTGGACTGCCTGCGATAAGGATAAGGGATCTGGGCCATGCAAAACCCAGACGTCAGTGCGTCATAATACCAATAATTCTAATCAAGCAGGATATAATGAAATATGCAGGCATGAAGTATAAACTGTAACAAGTCATCAGTAACAAGTAAACAGTAACATGAATATAGATCAGTGAACAGGATATAAACAGGTGAAGTGCAGTGAGTAGTTTAAACTGTGCTATAGGGTTATCTACTCTAAAGTTATTCATAATCAATTAATGTAGTCCTCATCGTAACCCATCGGTCTATAGCCCGTTCATTCCCCACGGAACCACGGTAACAAGATATAATAGACTGTGAGTCTATGTCCCGTTCATACCCCACGGGACCACGGTAACATGATGCAATAGCCCTTTGAGTTACGTTCAGCTACATTCTTGATTTTCCTATACCCCCAAGTTATGTGTTCAAGTCAGGTATTGAATAATCTGGAGCTAATGCCAATACAGGATCAAGCAGGTATAGGTTTTTCTGTAAAGACAACAGGATATGTCTGTAGGGACAACAGTGTAAGTCGATGTAGTACACCCCAGTACTTATGGGGAGGCGGAATTTTCAAAAACGATCAAGTTTAAAGAACGAACATCGACTAACCGCTTGAATCGAAGCTAAACAAATAATAACCGAACACATAGCTATACTAAATATAGTGTTAAGGGATTATACCTAATGTAAACGGTCCTTCGTCTTTGTGTCCTCCTTTGTTCTCCTCGACCTTCTCTAGGTAGTAGACGATCCACCCGAGAGCAAGACACCAAGCTACACCTCTAACTTGAGGTAACTAATCAACTTTGATTGCTAATCAAAGATGAAAGGATGATATAGAGTGAAGGTAATGGATGCTTAAGTCTAACTAAACCTTTGATCTCAACACATGAGGATTAAGGATTAGTATCTTGAAGATGAGAGCTTGAGGAGAGAGAATATGAGATAAGATAATGAGAGAAGAGAGAGAGTGTATCATAATATATTATGAAGCATTCTTGTTTAAGAATAATGATTAAAAGAAATGAATAAGCATGCTTCATAAAATATCTAGTGGTGATTCATTAGCATGAGTCATTAAGCAATAAATGTGCATTAATGAAATGAATGAATCACCACCATGACTCACAACCTCATCCAAAGTAACCTCCTTAGTCACATCTTCTAGAAACTTCTCGTACAATTACGAGAACGCCCCTCCAATCCGCAAAATACGGAAAAACTTTAGACTGTAAAAATCCAATAACCGGATACCAGTAACTGGCTTAAACCAAAGCCGACTGGTAAAAACTGTCCGAAAGTCGTACGTGCGTAAACGCACGTATGCGTCCGAACCCTTTGTCGCAAAACCATGCAACCTCTATATCGTTTCGCCTGGAGTAGGAAACTCTCTGTGTGGGACTCTAGAGACTCGACTACTACGCTGGCAGTGGGTTTAACCACAGACCGCAAGCGGCACTAGCTGTACGTAACGGTCCCCAGGTAGTTGTCGATAAGAAGGCCGATGAGAAAACCCATCCGAACTCCTACTGAGTCTGATGTGACAATCTCCATACAGTCCGGTCCGTTCGTCCAAGACTATCGCATATCGGGCCTAGGGGGGCGGCAAGCGTCAGTCCCCTAATAGCGGTATAAGTCGTGTCGGAGGGAAGCCCATTACACCCTGAGAAACTACTGGAACCTACCAGCAAATCTCGCTTGCCCTGGCCAGGGACTTTGCGTAATGGCTCTCTGACACAGCACGATATCTACTCCCAATACCGGGAGGGACGAATCCTGTCTAACCGCCACTGCCTCCAAGTGCTCGGGACTGCACCCAACTGCTACCTGTTTGCACGACTCCTTTGAGCCGTGGTAGGGTAGCAATCTAAGAACAGTGGGACACACTCGAGGCGAAGTAGCAGTGTCAAGTCTGCGGACTACGCTGTACTCATGTCACCTGGGAACTGTTCACTGATGACTGGTATCAAACCAACCAACAGTTCCCTGTGAGTCCTGTCCGGTGTACCCGTAACCTAACGAGCACCTGCATACTATCTCCAGTACGACGTACTGACGGCTGTGGGACAGACCATCTCCCCAACTGGGATGAGAAGCGTACACACTAGTCTACTCCGGAGTATCGATGCTCTGTCTCGATAATCCAATGACCAGGGACCTGAATGAGGATGTGCTTGTAGACTACCCAGCCCCCACTAGTGTGACTGCCATCACAACGCTGGTAGACAAGCAAGATCCTAAGAGCTCTATCAATACGTACACTCACATATTAAGATAGAAAAACCAAGTAGCATACTACCATGTTTAGCAAGACTGTTATATACATGTGAATATCCCAAGCTTCCATTAAGTAATATACAAGCTAGTATGATACAGTAATGGCCTTCTAGGGCATAAACACTAACAATCTCCCACTTGCACTAGGGCCATGTACTGGCGTATCGAAGACCGATGATCTCGAGTAGCCGCTCGAACTGAATCTGAGGAAGGGCCTTTGTGAATGGATCAGCAATGTTCTCTTCTGAAGCAACTCTCCGAACCTCAATCTCCTGACGATCAATGATCTCCCTGATCAGGTGATACCGCCTCAAGATGTGTCTGGACTTCTGATGGGACCTTGGTTCCTTTGCTAAAGCTATAGCTCCGTTGTTGTCGCAATACAGAGGTATTGGATCAACTATGGTAGGAACAACCTGAAGTTCTGTTAGGAACTTCTTCATCCAGACTGCTTCTTTTGCGGCATCGCAAGCAGCTATATACTCCGCTTCCATCGTTGAGTCAGCAACGGTGTCCTGCTTGGAGCTCTTCCAGCACACCGCCCCTCCATTGAGGGTAAAGACATAACCCGACATGGACTTGGAATCGTCCTTATCACTCTGGAAGCCGGAATCAGCAAAGGCCTCCAACCTGAGGTCTTTTCCGCCGTAAACCAAGAACATCTCCTTAGTCCTCCTCAGGTACTTGAGAATGTTCTTTACTGCTATCCAGTGTTTCTCCCCTGGGTCTGACTGATACCGGCTTACCATGCTCAGTGCGTAAGCTACATCTGGTCTGGTACACAACATCGCATACATTATAGAGCCTACCGCAAAAGCGTAGGGTATAATAGACATGCGTTCTCTTTCTAAATCAGTCTTGGGAGACATCTCTTTGGAGAGGGTGATTCCGTGACAAGCCGGTAGATTACCGCGCTTAGAATCTTCCATACTGAATCTTTTCAGTACAGTGTCGATATACCTGGACTGCGAAAGTCCCAACATCCTCTTGGATCTATCACGATAGATCCGGATCCCCAGAATGTAAGAGGCATCACCCAGGTCTTTCATGGAGAACCTGTGTGACAAGAATCCTTTGACAGATTGTAGCATAGGAATGTCATTTCCTATCAATAGAATGTCATCCACGTACAAGACGAGGAATACGACACTTCTGGCTACAACTTTACTATATATGCACGGCTCATCTGGATTTTTGATAAAGTCATATTCTTTGACTGTCTCATCAAAACAGATGTTCCAACTCCGCGATGCCTGCTTTATTCCATAAATAGATTTAAGCAGCTTGCATACTTTCCCGCTGCTCCCACTCTGATTGAAACCCTCTGGCTGATCCATATAGACGCTCTCTTCTAAATTTCCATTCAGGAAAGCCGTCTTTACGTCCATCTGCCAGATTTCATAATCATGGAAGGCAGCAATAGCAAGAAGGACCCGAATGGATTTGAGCATAGCCACTGGAGAAAAAGTTTCATCATAGTCCAAACCAGGTCTTTGACGAAAACCCTTTGCAACAAGTCTAGCCTTATAGGTTTCCACCTGTCCATCTACACCAATCTTTTTCTTGAAGATCCATTTGCATCCTATGGGTTTTACCCCATCTGGAGCAAAGTCCAAAGTCCATACTTTGTTGGTGTACATGGACTCCATTTCGGTCCGCATTGCATCTAGCCATCGTACCGAGTCGCCGCTCTGGATGGCCTGCTGGAAGTCAGTAGGTTCATCATCATCTATGATGCAATCCTCTCTATCCCCGTCTATGAGAAAACCGTAGTATCTCTCAGGCGGATGAGACGGCCTACTACTCCTGCGGAGGGGTGCGGGAATGTTCTGTTCTTCTTGAACCTCTGGTTCTACCAAACTTTCAGTAGCAGCTTGTGGTTCTGGAATTTCTTCCAGTTCTATTTCTCTCCCATTTGTATCCTTTTCTAAAACTTGTTGTTCTAGAAAATGGGCATTACGAGAAACAAAAACCTTTTGTTCCTCTGCGTAATAGAAGCAATATCCCTTGGAGTTCTTTGGATATCCTACAAGCATACATTTTACTGATCGTGCCTCGAGCTTGTCCACAAACTGCTTTTTGACAAAAGCTGGACATCCCCAAATCCTTATATACTGAAGATAGGGTTTCTTCCCACTCCACATCTGATATGGTGTGGTAGGCACAGTTTTGGTAGGAACTCTGTTCAAAATATATGCCGCTGATTCTAGCGCATATCCCCAGAAAGATCGCGGTAACTCAGCATTACTCATCATGGATCGTACCATATCTAATAGGGTTCGATTCCGTCTCTCCGATACACCGTTGTGCTGTGGAGTGTATGGAGGAGTAAGCTGAGAGAGAATTCCTTTCTCTTTTAGGTAACCTAGGAACTCGGCACTTAAGTATTCTCCACCTCGATCAGATCTCAGTATCTTAATACTTTTGCCTGTTTGGTTTTCCGCTTCACTCTTGAATTCCAGGAATTTCTCAAAGGCCTCTGATTTATGCTTCATTAAGAAAACATATCCATACCTAGAGAAATCATCTGTAAAAGTAATGAAGTAGGAATAACCACCTCTCGCATGTGTAGACATTGGACCACATACATCACTGTGTATGAGTCCTAAGAGCTCGCTCGCTCTTTCTCCTTGTCCAGTAAATGGAGTCTTTGTCATCTTTCCTTTGAGACAAGATTGACAAGTGTCATAAGTTTGATATTCGAACGTGTCCAAATATCCTTCTCTATGCAACTTAGTCAACCTTCTCTCATTGATGTGACCCAGTCTACAATGCCATAAGAAAGCTTTATTCAAATCTGGAGACTTTCTTTTTAGTGTGTTCTGGACGTTGAAAATTTGGAGTTGGTTTAAAACATATATGCCGTTATTTAGAGTACCGGACCCAATCAAACCATGATTAAGGTGGATGTTGACAACATCTCTTACAAACGTGAAATCATAACCTTTATTTGATAACAAGAAAACTGATATGATATTACACGTTAAGCTGGGTACAAAATAACAGTTATGTAAAACCAAAATGTGTCCACTCGTCAATCCTAGGTGATAATCCCCGACGGACGCAGCTCCCACGCTAGCTCCGTTAGCAACCCTGAGGATCATATCACCTTCCTTCAGCACTCTACGGTTTCTCAGTGCCTGCAATGAATTGCAAATATGAGATCCTGATCCGGTATCCAATACCCAGGAAGTAGAGTTGATCGACAGACAATTCTCAATTACAAACACACCTGAAGTCGAAGCCACAGCTTGCTTCGGTTCCTGGTTCTTGGCGTTCCACGCCTTGCAATCCTTCTTCCAGTGCCCTTTCCTGTGACAATGGAAGCACTCATCCTGGCCAACTATCGGTACTGCTTTCTTTTTCTTTCCCTTCCCTCCCACCTTACTAACACCTCCTCTAGGTCTGGGTGCGGCCTTCTTCTTCCTTCCTTTGGCTCTAGCCTTGGACCCGGAAGAAGATGAACCGCCAACAAACATAGCGGGTGTTTCCCTTGCCTTCTGCAAGGTGCCCTCCGCACTCCTTAACATGTTCAGGAGTTCCGCAAGTTCAACTTCTTTTCCTTGAAGATTGAAGTTGAGGATAAACTGGGCGTAGGTGGGAGGAAGGGACTGGAGAACAAGGTCTGTATAGAGCTCATTATCCAAAGTCGTCCCAAGGTCTGCGAGCTCTTCTATGTAGCCAATCATCTGTAGGACATGTTTACCTACCGATGACCCGACAGCCAACCTCGCTCGAAACAATTTCTTAGAGGTCTCGTATCTTGCTATACGAGATTGCTCTCCATAAAGTTCCTTTGTATGGAGAAATATGCCATCTAAGGACATATCCTCGTGCCTCCTCTGATGTTCATTGTTCATCGAGGCAAGCACGATGCACTTGGCTCTCGCGCAATCTAAATCCCAGGTTTTGCGGATTTCCTTATCCGCATTGCTGGATTTGGGACCAGGGACAGCAGGTGCCGTAGCGGTGAGGACGTACCCCAGTTTGTCATAGGTCAAAGCCATTTTGACATTCCGCAGCCAATCTTTATAGTTTGGCCCCGTCAGTATATTTTTCTCTAAAAGTAACTTAAGTCCAGTCATTTTCAGGGTCGCTGCAATTAGGAGAGAGAGAAGAAAACTCTTTAGCATGATGCTCTTGCAAGTTTAGAATGGTTTTTAGTTTATCTAAACTGGATGGCTCCCACTGTTTCTCGAATTCTTCCTCAAACCATAAAAGAAGAATTAGCCAAGACTATTCTCACCGTACAATACTTGCTTAACCGTTCAGCCAGGCCGGTGTCGATACTTCGAGGGAGGTTTTCCAACGCTTTCGCGAAGTTCCTTAATTAAATAACCTCTTTTCTCTGGGGGCGTAACCCTGCTGACACTTTTCTGGACACCTACTAGGTTTATAGCATTGATCGTTAAGTGACGAATATCCTGATAAGTATCATATACTCACAGTAGGATCGGGATCCAAATATCATCGTCTGATAATGTTGTAGGAATGCTACCAACATTCATCAAACTCAAAATGGTATGCACTTGGTTCTTTGCAAATTTCAGTTTCTTTAGAAATTCCCGATATAAGTTTTTACCCCATGCTCTTATGACCTTGGCGTTGGTCAAAATGTCATAAGTCACATGTCAAGTTCTACCCATCATTATCTTGTTAATTTGAACCCATCCGTATATATCCCTGACGTTGGCCAAATGATAATACGACTGTCCCAAACCAACTCATCTATCTATGCAACAAATGAATACCCAGCAGCTACCAAACACTATGCCATGACGTTGGCCAAAAGTGCATAGCTTGAATACTACTGAATACCCAAATGAAATGACGGAGGGCTACGACTGGTTTTGGCGAAACCATGAACGTAGTGAACTTGATATAACCGAAGGAACCTGATAGCTTTTAAAAGGAGTGGTTAAATCTCCGCATTTAAAAATATCTGTTTTAAAAATAACCGAGTGGTTTCTTTTAAATTGTTCCAACGATTTAAACTTTGGTTTGTTTTACTTTGCATTATAGATAATGCGTCCCATCATTAACCTATCATTGCAGAAAACAACGAAAATACAACGTCCTCTTATGCCATCCGCATTCGCCACGGGGTCCCGTCATCACCCGTTAGGTTACTTAACTAACGACAGAGCGGGGGCTGGGCTAGCGCGGGTGTAAAACATAAGTGGCGTCTAAATAGCTATCATAAATATAGATATTTTACATTCGTCTGACGCAATGATATTCATTCCAGAACACAGATAAACAATATTGGATTTGCAAGCAATCTGTATTTCTTTTGAGCCTGCAAGAAAAGACAGACTACATAGTTGTGATGAATAGCCGTTACCCCACCCTCGACCCCTACGGGTACGGCAAACTACCCGCCCGGCAGTTTGTGTACCCCACCTTGGGTCAGTCCTAGGAGCAAAAACAGTAAAATGAAATAATACAACGGTGGCTACAACCGCAACCTGGAAGTGCCCCGCGAAAATAATATTACAACAAATTACATTTACAACAAATGAATTAAACAATAACCCATTGCTAACCCCGGCTATACACCACAACAGTCCAATACAGTTTATATGCACCAACAGATATAACCATTTCAGAAATGTGCAACCCCCTGCCAACCGACATACTAGCGGTTGGGGGAGGTTTACGAACACATTAAACAATCACAGATATAATCAATATGCAAATACTGTAAAATTTCGATCGACTAAACAACATCAATATTGCTCCAAAATCTGCTCTGTTAAACAGTAACCTGAGCAAATATTAAATATTCCAGAAAACACCAGAGAGGACCCACCCATGAAAGATGAGCCCATGACTCGGCAACTCGGCCGCGGAAGCGCGGCGGATCGGTGGGATCCGCCGCCCTTCCGCGGCGCTTTAGTCGAATCATTGGCTCAAATTTCGTGGGTGTTCTCCTGGACTCATTTCATTCTTTCTGAACACACCTGAAAAATTTTTGGACTTCATTTTAAGTTCGACAGAAACTGAAAATATTTAGGGTTTTCCGGCTTCGATTTTTCGTTCGAAATTCGTACAAATTTGCAATTAAGTTATTTATTGTTTAGCGAGGCTCTGATACCACTGTAAGTCGATGTAGTACACCCCAGTACTTATGGGGAGGCGGAATTTTCAAAAACGATCAAGTTTAAAGAACGAACATCGACTAACCGCTTGAATCGAAGCTAAACAAATAATAACCGAACACATAGCTATACTAAATATAGTGTTAAGGGATTATACCTAATGTAAACGGTCCTTCGTCTTTGTGTCCTCCTTTGTTCTCCTCGACCTTCTCTAGGTAGTAGACGATCCACCCGAGAGCAAGACACCAAGCTACACCTCTAACTTGAGGTAACTAATCAACTTTGATTGCTAATCAAAGATGAAAGGATGATATAGAGTGAAGGTAATGGATGCTTAAGTCTAACTAAACCTTTGATCTCAACACATGAGGATTAAGGATTAGTATCTTGAAGATGAGAGCTTGAGGAGAGAGAATATGAGATAAGATAATGAGAGAAGAGAGAGAGTGTATCATAATATATTATGAAGCATTCTTGTTTAAGAATAATGAATAAAAGAAATGAATAAGCATGCTTCATAAAATATCTAGTGGTGATTCATTAGCATGAGTCATTAAGCAATAAATGTGCATTAATGAAATGAATGAATCACCACCATGACTCACAACCTCATCCAAAGTAACCTCCTTAGTCACATCTTCTAGAAGCTTCTCGTACAATTACGAGAACGCCCCTCCAATCCGCAAAATACGGAAAAACTTTAGACTGTAAAAATCCAATAACCGGATACCAGTAACTGGCTTAAACCAAAGCCGACTGGTAAAAACTGTCCGAAAGTCGTACGTGCGTAAACGCACGTATGCGTCCGAACCCTTTGTCGCAAAACCATGCAACCACTATATCGTTTCGCCTGGAGTAGGAAACTCTCTGTGTGGGACTCTAGAGACTCGACTACTACGCTGGCAGTGGGTTTAACCACAGACCGCAAGCGGCACTAGCTGTACGTAACGGTCCCCAGGTAGTTGTCGATAAGAAGGCCGATGAGAAAACCCATCCGAACTCCTACTGAGTCTGATGTGACAATCTCCATACAGTCCGGTCCGTTCGTCCAAGACTATCGCATATCGGGCCTAGGGGGGCGGCAAGCGTCAGTCCCCTAATAGCGGTATAAGTCGTGTCGGAGGGAAGCCCATTACACCCTGAGAAACTACTGGAACCTACCAGCAAATCTCGCTTGCCCTGGCCAGGGACTTTGCGTAATGGCTCTCTGACACAGCACGATATCTACTCCCAATACCGGGAGGGACGAATCCTGTCTAACCGCCACTGCCTCCAAGTGCTCGGGACTGCACCCAACTGCTACCTGTTTGCACGACTCCTTTGAGCCGTGGTAGGGTAGCAATCTAAGAACAGTGGGACACACTCGAGGCGAAGTAGCAGTGTCAAGTCTGCGGACTACGCTGTACTCATGTCACCTGGGAACTGTTCACTGACGACTGGTATCAAACCAACCAACAGTTCCCTGTGAGTCCTGTCCGGTGTACCCGTAACCTAACGAGCACCTGCATACTATCTCCAGTACGACGTACTGACGGCTGTGGACAGACCATCTCCCCAACTGGGATGAGAAGCGTACACACTAGTCTACTCCGGAGTATCGATGCTCTGTCTCGATAATCCAACGACCAGGGACCTGAATGAGGATGTGCTTGTAGACTACCCAGCCCCCACTAGTGTGACTGCCATCACAACGCTGGTAGACAAGCAAGATCCTAAGAGCTCTATCAATACGTACACTCACATATTAAGATAGAAAAACCAAGTAGCATACTACCATGTTTAGCAAGACTGTTATATACATGTGAATATCCCAAGCTTCCATTAAGTAATATACAAGCTAGTATGATACAGTAATGGCCTTCTAGGGCATAAACACTAACAAACAGGTCAAGATTGTCGGCATTAGTAACAAGATCAGGTATCAAGTCAAGCAGTAGTATATCAGGTCATGTCAGGTAGTGCACAGGTGTCAAGTGGATACTCACAATCAAACTGTAGTAAGTATGGGTTGCACAAAAATCAAGTATGGAGTACTAATATAACAATAAAATGAAATAATGTGACACGGTATGCAAATAGATATAAAATCAATGATATGGATGCACAATTATCAATTAGGGTTACATTTATAGTTGCATTACTAATTAGGATGCACTTTATTAAACATGGGGTGTTAATATAACAATATTATGTATTAATGTGATCTATAGATGCATCTAGATGTATACTAGATGATATGGATGCAAACGGGTATCCAAAACTGTAAAACTTTAATATGGATCTATATTTTGATAAACGGGTAACATTTTATTCACATGGATGCATAATACTATACCTAGCATGTAGCAAAATGATTTAGTATGCGACTACATGTGTAAATCATGATATTGATGCATACAGATATCATTTAACCGTAAAATAATAAACTGGTAAATGCAGGATGTACAACTAAACAATATGAGATGTAAATATTCCATTGGGTGCAGTATATTGTAATATAGTATGTAACCAGATAGGTTTGCATGTGCTAGATGTAAAATAACATGTATGGATGCAGACGGATATCAAAAAACTGTAAAAGTAAACATGGGGTGTATAATTTGAAATACCGGTATTATATTTATTAAAATAGATGTATATAAAGTAATGTAGCATGTAGCAAGATTAACTTTCCTAGACGGATCACAAAACAGATATGTACGGTACGTCCGACGTCGGCAAAATATCGCGACGCACGCACGGCACACGGGATGGGTCCAAGCAACGCAAGAGGGTGATCACGCAGGTAAGGTACGTCCTCTGGGTCGTCTGGATCGTCGGCGTCAAGCACGGCTCCGGCGATCGCTAAAACAAGATTTCAAGAAACTAAAGAAAAGAAAAGAAAAGTAAGAAAGAGGAAGAAGAAGAAGAGGGAAAGGTGATTTCTTACCGGGGTTGTGATGCACAGGGGTTAGGAGAGAGGTGACGACGATGAGGTCGACTGAGCTCAGGCGAGGCTAGGGTTGGCTTCAAGAAATTAGGGTTAGGTTAGGGTTAGGGTTAGGCTCGGGTGGAGCTGGGGTTTCTTGGTGTGCAGGGATCTTGGTGAAGGGGGAAGTACAGAGGAGAGGAAGAGGAGGAGATGATGATGGTGGTGGTGTGAAGCTGTGGTCGCCGGAGGTGAGGGGACGGCGACGAGGTGAGGGTCGTGGGTTATCGGTGTGCAGGGGTGTAAATATGGGCTCTAGAAATGGGTGAAGAAGAAGAAGAAGATGATGACGTTCAAAATTCAAAATGAATGCTCGGGTAACGAAAATGCATACCCCCAAGAACGGACGCACGTACGTGCGCGTAGCCATCCAAACAAGTCTGTTTTACTGAACGGGTCAGGAACAAGATGCGCGGATGCTACCACGGGGTTAGGGGTATCATGCAGGCCATGCGATTTATTTTTAAAATATTTTACGTGACTTAAAATGTTATATTGTAAAATGCGCATGTCAGATAAAATGCCAGTATGCAGTATTTATGAATGTGCACAAGTCTATGTAATAAGTCAGAATAAATCATAATCATGAACCAAGATGGGTTCAAGCAAGCGGGTCGTGTCGGATACTAATACAAATGTCAAATACACTATTCGCACCCAAAACACAATAAATCAAGAAAATACCATAAATAAAGAAATACTTGAACTGGAATTGGTATAAATGAACTAGGGTGTTACACTTACTGATCTCCCATCGGATCATCCAACAAACAACGTTTTCTCTGGATCGATCTACTCTAGATCTGAATAAGATTCTTCACACTGGAAATCTTCAACTCAACTGGGCCTGCGTCGGCGCACCAATCAGACAAATCATCTTAGTCGCTCGACTCAACTCAAGATAGACTAGCTGTCTATCATCGCATCTCTTCCTGAAAGCTCCAGCGATCTCAGCTTGTTAGCTCTGGAAGCGACATCCCATCAATCTCAGCAGCAGCTGGGTCATCTGTATGCAAGGTAGACGACATCACGATCTCTGAGGTAGGCTGTACATCAACAGTCCTCTCACAACAGGCAGCCTCTAGAAATGGTCCGATCATCCGGCGCAAAACCGTACACTCGCCTCAATCGAGAGGTCACAACACAAACACTAAATCGATACATTCCCATGTCACCAGAAAACACAATGGTCAGTCCTCGTCCATGACGAGCTCGCCCTGACTGCATCACTAGCAGCTCAATCTGCGCTCAAACCATGGTGACAAGGACCTCAAGCATGTATCGATGAAGACGGATCACGGGATGAAAGGAATCAACAGATCTCAAAATATGCACATCATAAGGTTTCTTAAGTGGAGTATCGTATCGTAAATATGCCACGGAACATACGTACGGTACGTCACTCTACTCAAGCTACCCACTCTATCAATCAGGGTCAGCCTATGTAACGAAAGTTCGGGTCTAATACCCCCCTGTTCAAGTCTAAGTTCCGTAAGGTCAAGTCTAGGTTCCAAAATATATATACGCCCTAAACTCCGCATAGTCAAACATAGACTCGAACCAAGGTTAAACCTAGCGCTCTGATACCAACTTTGTCACGACACGAAATATTAGCTCATGACCGGCACTTAAATCACGCCACGTCTAAAGGCGTAACGTAAATTAAGTAAGACGAAGCCCAAAAATCTAAACCCTTTTAAGAAAATAAAGAGGTAAAGTTTTGAAATAAAGGTATGGTGAAAATCATAAGTTTTCTTAAATACATAAGTAATGGAATAGAAAATGCAAGTAAATTTTACTAGTTGAAAACATGTTTCGTCTTTTAAAAATTTGGGCAGCACCTCCTTTGTATATTTTGATCCAGAACCATAAATACATGAGATAATATAAATGCATCCTAAGAGGGAGCTAGCTCTTCGCCAATCGGCGGATTCACAACATCGCAAGACAAAATATAAGTATACGACGCCCAACGACGAAGATCTACACAAAAGATAATGAAATAAGCAAGACATTAAACCCACCAAGCGAACATAAACCCTCGCTCTAAGTCTTGCAACCACAAGTCTCACTAAGTCTTACTAATTATACAAATACTAGTTTCTGATTTGATGGAGTTAACTAGATATAATAGGATAATAAATACAAAAGGGATGCGATCCAACATGTACCACCTACCAAAGCAAATCACCCGAATGCAGCTATGTGTCAGTGATACCGCTGCTGATCCATGCGACCAACCTGCAAGAACTGTGGCACAACGGGGGTGAGTTTCCAACTCGTGAGTAGAAAACATTAACAGGTAGAAATCGAATAAAACAACGATTTCCTAGGTCAACTATATCATAAAGGTAATACTATGATATCTACGGTGACCGTATCTACGTATGTACCAACAATATACTCAAGCCCATATGCAAGTGGATATCATCCAACCATATAATCAATGCCTGTATCCATGTGGATCTCATCCACGTGTCAACCAGTGACATAACAACATGCATGTAAATATCATGAAAGCATATGCATGTGAATATGAGGATATCAATCAACGTGTGTCCAGCAACGACACATCAAAATCATGGAACCTGAGTGTCCAACACCGACACTTGAAAAATCATGAAACCCGTGTCCAACATTGATACGTAAATCCTCATATCTCTCTCGGGCTCCGTCAGTCCGGATCGACCCATATCATCTTTCAACTGCGGTCGGTATCCTTCGGATAACCGCCGAGTCCAAATACTATCACCGGTAGGTAGTGCTCCCTGCCAGGCTCACCATCTAACAATACGAATCTTCTTGCCCCGGGGAACCTCACCGGGTCCAACATGTATCCGCAGACGGTGCCTACCGCTCTTTGAATCGGGTTTCACATATCATATGTCGCAGAACTGAGAAAATGAATGGTGGAGGTATCGAAATATCATATCAAGAGAAACCGGGTTTTTAAAACAATACATACTTTCTTTTGAAATGACCACGGTTCTCAAATCCAGAAATCTCATGAAAACCACATATCTCGATGCGTATAATTGTAAAGCATAATGTATGCGACATATACCAGAATGTAAGCATATCCGTATATCATGCAACATGGAACAGTGATGTGAGCATGGGCATATTATCATAATGTGAGTATAGCAATATAATAGCATGATGCAGCAATTCTACTGTGTGAGTGATATAGCAATTATCGATGATGAAGTGTGTGAGCCGGCCAATCTGTGTAAGTGTAACATACGCATCATCAATAATGGTATAGGTGTACTAGCACAGGTACATGTAATTCAATAAGAGTGACATGAACGTAGCATAAAGTAAATCGTGGGCGAAATGCTAAAAGGTATACGTCTCTATCACATATCCGAGTCGGTGAATCTATCAATCGGCATCCAACCTCACAACATCACATACAGTATAATCTATCGTACGACATTCTCTAGTCAAGGGTATGGATCAATCATCATAAAACTCATCACATACGGTAAATCATCGCACGACGGCATTAAACCATCAGAGATCCTATCAACCTATATGACACTGAGGGTACGGACCTAACGTCTCGTACGACATATCACGCATGATGCACAATATATATATATCTATATACCTATATCCCAGGTCGCATCCATAACAATCTCATATCAGGGGACCGGCAAAGGTATCAATCCTCTCATATCGACTCGTATCCGTATACCGACATATCAATCAAATCATCATATCACATCATATATTATTTTCGTCACATTTATATCCCACATCAAGTCATTTACATATATATATATATATATCCTATCTTATAAATCTCATGTCATGATACTCTAAATCTCATACTTAATCTAGTGCAACTACATATCTATAAGTCGTGATTCACATTGACTTTTCATATCCCTAAAGCTTTCATCTCATATCTCAATATATATATATATATATATATATATATATATATATATATATTCAATCACTCATATCATCCCTTACTATCTTTTTAACCATATCCCTAGTTTTCTAATCTAGGTTTCTACGACTGTATCCTATAGATCGGTTTCCATCAAAAACTTGTGGGAGTGCTATACGCCATCCATCCGACTTCCCCCGTAGATATAGATCTACTCACCTTGATCCTTGTTCAGCCGTAGTCGGTGTGCTCCATCATCTCCGAATCCACGTGAAGGTACCTACAATACATACACATATCGCAATACCATTAACATCAAGTTCGAAAAACCAATACAGCACACGGATCGCCTATAGGTTAGAACCTATAGCCTATGCATGCAAAACAACCAAAAACCCTAGTCGTTGGCGTACAAACATCAAACGACCCAAAACAATATCCAATACCCAAAACCCAAGTTTCAGAATCGCAAAACACGAAAACAGCCACCTAGGAAAACCACTCTCAGATTTCACTATAGGACAAACTAGGGAATTTTGCATACTGGGTTGGTCTAGATATCAGATAACAAGACTACTGACCAAGAATCACATAAATCCACCACAACTTGGCCGCAATTTGCGGCCAAATCGAATAAATCTGCGGCCCATTTTAGGGTAGTGGGTCTCAGGTTTCAGGGGTTTCTTCTAAGTTTCCTGCATGTCTCATGGTCAAGGGAACTTAATTTAAGGTGTTCTCAGGTCACTCCAGATTCCCATATACCATCACAAACTGTCAAATATCGACGTTGGGGAAATTCCGAGTTCTAGTTTTGGGTTCTAGTATTCGATCTAAGCTAGCAAGAGCATCACTAAGGTCTTGTAGACACCCACTACAGGTCATAAGTCCACATAATCACCCAACCCTTCTCTTGAAATTTCTAACTTCACCATTTCACACTAAATCAACTTCTAAACTAAACCAGAATGCAAGAAACTAAAAACTAAACTAAATGGAAGTAGATATACCTCATTTGGGCAACTCAAGAAAAACCCTAGCTTCTCAAAATCTCCAAAATCCAAACTTGCAAGGTCTATTGTGTAGAGGATGAAGTGGGGATCATTTTTAATGAAGTGGGTGTAAGGTTTTGGGAAGGAAATTGAGATGAAGTTTGGGGGTGAAGGTGAAGGGAGATGAGAAAGAAGAAGGAGATGAAGAAACAAATGGGGGTGATGATATGGTGGCTGCCCTCTCTCTCTCTCTCTCTCTCTCTTTCTCTTATTCTCACCCCTAACAAGTCCATGCCTCACACACTCTTTCTCTCTCCAATCATTCTCTATTCTTTTTCTTTTTTTTTTAAAACCAAATCACATAATATCCCAAAACAACATGAAAACACCATGTAACCAAAATGCAACATGACATGGTGCACTAGCCATGGAAAACTGTAGAAATACGGATTTGGCCTAATCGCGATTAGTAGTGCACTAATCAGGTTTAATTTTAAACTTGCATATAATAAATTATAAAAATGCCAAATCCGATAAATATATTTTTAAATGAATAAATCATTTTAATCTTCAATTATTTCACAATTATTGGTATATATTTATACCATTTTACGAAAACCCCAATTTCGCAAATCGGGTAGTTTTCGCGAAATATATTATTTTAATATTAAATTCCAAAATAATATTTTATATTTTCTGAAATGTTACACCCTTGCATTGATTAATGCCGTGATCGGAGTGCGTTCGCTTGCGCTGGCGAACCACTGTGTGAACAGCAGCTCCATTTCTGCAAATGTTTTCACGGAGTCATTTGGGAGCTCCGGGTACCATTCGAAGGCTGTTTTTGACAGGCTGCTAAGGAACTGGCGAAGCAACAGTTTGTCGTCGCCTCCCGTGTTTCCGCACAGAGCTCTGAATTGCGCGACATGCAGGTGAGGGTTGCCTGTCCCTTTGTAAACATGGAACTTGGGGATCGTATATCCCGGCGGATAATTGATTTGATCATACCAGCCTGGATACGATCGTCCAGTTTTGATGATTTTTCCAGCTGCTTCATTAGCTTGATGAGCTCTTATTTTTTTAGCAATGTAATCATCAAGGGCGACCTTAGAAATTGTTTCCTCCTTGGCCGCCGATAAGACCGAAGGAGGGTGTGATGATTCCCCTCTGTCATCGTCGAAGATTATCGACGGATCCTCTGACGGGGATTCTGGTTGGATCATCATTCCAACCATGTCTTGGAATAAGAGAGCCATCAGCTTTATGTTGGCAGCTTGTTCAGTGGCTTCTTTGCCTTTTCTCTCGAGCAGCCTTCGCAGGAACTTTGTATCATTCTAATGCTTATGGCGCTGTTCAGCTTCTTTGTTCGGACTTTCTTTCTGTTCGGTAAGTGCTGCCATTTTGGTCAACATTTCCTGGAGCTTTTGTTGTTGCTCCTGAGCCTTGGTCAGCGACCGAGTTTGCGGTCGGTGACTCACCGAAGCACGGCTCTCTTCTTTTCCCGAAGCCATGTAGACCGTATGTATTGTTATGCCCCAGGCCTTGGGGCATTTAGGTCTATCTCCTTTGGAATTTGCCGCAGACGGTAGAGATTTCTCCAGCTTCATTCTTTTATGAGAGATTGGAGTTGAAAGAGCCATTATGACAGGCTCCTGCTTAGGAAAAGTCCTTCGTTGTATGGTGGAGGTGTAGTCTTTTTCTTGTCGAGCCTTCGATTTCTTCGGTCGACGAGAGTTATCTTTGTCAATCACAGAGTCTTGGACTTTCTGCCAGACCCTATAAATTTACGAGGAGAGCCGCTGATGAGGCTGCTCCAGTTTTGCCTGCATTGTAACTTCTGCAGGCAGGGGTGATTTCTTTAGCACCGCTGTTGGAGAGTTTTTGTGTACCCTCCTGAGCGGATCAAAGTTGTTCCCAATTAGAACAGCAGCGTCGACTTCCACCATTGGAGCTGGTGGGGTAAGTCCAGAGGGGGTGTTGCTCCCAGCTTCTCTCACTCGGTGCCAGTGGCGACGTCGAGCGTGCCTCGCAGAAAGGACTGCATCAGTTTTGGAAGAGGCTTCATCATGCCCCTGGTTTTGCCAAGGAGCTTCAATCAGTGTCAGCCTATTGAAGACCGACATCCTTGTAGATGTTTGAGGAGAAGCGGCCAGCCTTTTGAAGATTGACCGTCTGATGGGGGAAGCACCTTTGACGGCTTCGCCTGTAGGAGGAGTTGGAAGGGCTATCCATTTTGGGGTAGCCCCTTCAGGTATCACGAGCCTCTTTGTGGGCCCTTTTGGGTTCTTACTCAACCTGTTGGTGACCGAGACGCCAGATTTGGACGGCCCGTTAAGAGGGGCCGTTGTGGTTGCCAGCCGATCGAGGACCGACTTTTTAGGAGCTTCTTCTTGCAGCGCTAAGGCACTGAAACTCATCGGTGGGAGCATAGTACCAAAGAACAATCTAGTAGTGGCTTATGTGACTTTCCCCATTGGCATTGAGAAAATAGAGGACGCGTTGGGCCCGTAGGTCACTCCTCCGGTTGGAGTAGAGCGAGAGTTGCTGTTGCATGCAGTGCATCGAGAAGCCATTGATTTTCTTGCATAGGAGCAAGATACAAAGTTTTAGTATCTCGAATCAAGGGGCAACCATAGTGAACTGCGATTTTGTTAGCGAAATACGACACTCGAAGTGTGGAGCGGAAAGAGAAAAAGGTCCCACCGGGCGTGCCGAACCTGTTCTCCGCCGAAAGGCCGGACCGAGACGTTAGGACGTCTGGCCTGAATTTTGGGGGCAGATGCTATTTGGACTTCTCCATCCACCTCTCCGAAAATACCAAGTTGATTTATGGCACCATATATCGGAAGTTTGGATAGATGCAACCGTTGTAGCAGACTTTATCAGATTCCCCCTCATTTGTGAGGAGTTTTTGATTGTGGGGACACTCTTCCCTGCAGACGCAAGCTCCTGCAGTTAATTACATTATCGCGTTGCGATAACCACTTTCTCTTGCTCCAGCAGTTATTTCGTGTCATGTATATTTTTATTTACTTTGTTTTCCCGTGGATTGTATACGGAGACTATTTTATGTCGTCGCCCGTAGGGCGTGGATTATTCCAAATCCGTATATTTTAGATTTGGGATTTTGAACTTAAGTTATATTTTTCCTTGAGTTCAAAATTATTTTGTTTGGTTTAAAGATCGTTAATCTAGTTTGAGATTAAATCAACCTAAACATATGAGCGTTTGGGTCCAATTTATTTTTAACTAAGGATACATTAGTCATATTTGAGACTAAAATCAACTTAGCAATATTTTAAGGATCCTTAAATTTTATTAAGGTCCAACAACAGAGCATTTGAGCTCAACTTCAAGAGACTTAGCCAATTTGGGCTTAGTCTACTCAGTTTTTTTGTTCAAAAGTGCTAAACACTTATTTGGGCTTTGTTTATTCAGCCCCCCTTTTTATGCAAAACTGCTAAGCACTTGTTTGACGCTCTGGCTCTCACATGGGTATCATGTGAAGCCTTCAGTTTTGGGCGCTGCCCAATCAGTGCTAAGCACTCAGTTATATATATAATGCTAAGCACTTTTTATATGGCGTCCACGCGAAGAGCACGTACAGCGATGGGCGCTGCCCAATCAGTGCTAAGCGCTCAGCCGTTCTGGCTATATATGAAGTGCTAAGCACTTTTGTGTGGCGCCCATGTGAGGAGCATGTGAGGCGATGTGCACTGTCCAATCAGTGCTAAGCACTCAGCAGTTTTGGCTGTATATGAAGTGCTAAGTACTTTTGTGTGGTGCCCACGTGAGAAGAGGCGCTGGGCGCTGCCCAATCAGTGCTAAGTACTCAGATTTTTTGGCTGTATATGAAGTGTTGAGCACTTTTATTCAGCGCTCACGTGTATTTCACGAGAGGCGTTGGCCTTCTGCTTTGGGCGCCCGCGTGCTTTTCACGTGAGGCGCTAGGAGCTGTTGAAAGGGCGTCCACATGGAAAACACGTGAGACAGTAAGCTCTTTTCATTTTCAGAGATTAAATCTCTGTTAATGTCATTTTTGGCGATTAATGATCATCAAGATCTCTATTTTGAAAACCTTGGATCGTTTTTTCTTCATTGGAGAACTAAGTTCTTATTTTCTTTTTATAAGAACTAAGTTCTTTATTTGGGGTTAAACTCTAATTTTTGAGGAATTAAATTCCCAGAACATATGTTCTTTTTCTTTCTTTCTTTCTTTTTAACCTAGTTCTTTTCTGAATTTTTGATTCTCAAGAACAAGATCTTCCCGATGAGAATTAAATTCTCAACTTGTGGGAGACTTGTCTTGTGGATCTCTAATCTAGAAAAAGAACTAATTTCTTTGAGAAGGGTTAAAACCTTAGATAGGTAAAAGGAGATATTTTTATCTCCGTGTTTTCTTTATCTAGGGTTATGAGGAGGCAAGTCTTCTTCTTTTATTGAGAATCAAATTCTCTGTTTTTTTAGAGCTTTATGTATTTTTTTCCAGAAGCTTATGGGGGGTTCCCTCTATTTGAGACTTGAAGTCTTGGGTCATTTATATAGTGGAGGAAAATTGTTAATTAGTTTTGAGAAAATCTCTCATTGAGATATTCCAATTGATTTAATTGGTCTCAAAATTGATTTTGGGAATTTTACCCACCGTTGGATTTTTGATCCAAGTGCTTCTGTTTTACATAATATGTTTTCTTGTTTTTAGTAAGATTGGGGAAATATTTTCTTATATACAGAATTCATTCTGTCAAATGGTGATTTTTAATCACTATTGGATTTTTAATCCAAGGGCTCTCTATTTTACAGAGAACAATCTATTTTGTTTGTAAAGATTGAGGAAAAATATTCCTCAGAATAGACTTTAATTCTATTGTTTGATAATTTATTATCACCAATGGATCTTTGATCCAATGACTCTGTTTAACAATGAGTATCCTAACTTTTTGTTAGGGAAATATTCTCATGTAGAATTTAATTCTACTGATATAAACTTGGGCACCGGCACTCACGTGTTTTGCACGTGGGCGCCACTTAAGAATTTAATTCTTATTTATGATAGGCGCTCCTGTGTTTTGCACATTAGCGCCCATGTGAGCTTCACGTGCGGTGCCACCATAAGATTTAATCCTAAGGGGGTGGCGCTAGCGCCCTCGTGAGGGGAACGTGAGGCGCTGCCTCAACAAAATTTAATAGTGCTTAGCTATTTTTATTATGTTTAAATATTAGGGGAACAAATGCCCCCCACCGTTGTTCTCACGTGGCTCACACATCAGTGCAACGGTATCACTTTTTCCACCGTTTGATCTTCTAGGGAGTTGAGCCGTCCCTTCACATCCTATAAATAAGGCCTTTGGCCCTTGAGATGACTGTCGTCTCATCATCTTTCTTAAGTCTTCTTCTTTCTTGAGAATTTAATTCCCATCTCAGAGCTTAGATCTCTGCCCACAGAACTTCCTCTGATTAGAGTTAAACTCTTGATTTTGTGGGGGCTATTGATTTTCCTTTAGACTGTAATGATTTTAGTACTTTGATTGCGAACCCTCCACTGGTATTTCTTTTCAAGTACTATGGCTTCTAATTTGTATGATCTTGAAGAGATTATCTCTTATGAAGATATTCGCATCCAAGGTCGTTGTCAAGGCCAGGAGTTTACTGATGCCCGGTGCACTGAGGTGATGCGTCGCTTCGACGATTACAACGGTCGATTGCTCCCCCGCCGTTCTGCTCTTTTAAAGATCGTTGTTGGGTCGATCTGGGAAGCTGTACCCGGGTGTCTTGAAGTTATGCCACTCCAAGAGCTCGATGACGCTGAAGATAAGGTACATTCAGTGTACTTGATGAGGCTGATCTCAAAAAAACAGAGAGATAATCTCGTCGCCATCTTGCACCGCGTCTTTCAACAGAAAACGATAGTATCAGTATATCAGAGGGTGTGGAACATCAGTGGTGACCCTAACGCTTGCTTCTGAGAGAAGATGCACAAGAAGATGGTTGATGAGGCTGAACGTACATTGCTTAAGCTTGTTTTTGAGTTTGAGAATTCATGTCCAGAGTTTAGCGCTATACCATTGTAAACATTTTGATGATGTTTGTTTCTTTTTTTTATCATCCTTATCACCAATGTATAAATTTCTTCGAAGTATGAATGAAAAAGCTCCCCATTTTCTTTACTCCAATGCTCGTATGTGCCTCACGTGAGGTTTATATATATATATATATATATATATATATATATATATATATATATATATATATATATATATATATATATATATATATATAACTAGCATCGGCGCTCACGTGTCATGCGCGTGAGGCGCTGCTACAGGATTTAATCCTGAAAAGAACTAGCGCCGGCGCCCACATGTCATGCATGTGAGGCGCTGCTACAGGTTCTAATCATGAAAAGAATCAGCGCCAGTGCTCACGTGTCATGCACGTGAGGCGCTGCTTAGGAAATCGTTTCATCTTCTTACTCTGATTTTCATGAGTCAACTCTTTCTTTTCCCATGCCCTTTTTTTCGGGCCTTAGAAATAATTCCACCATGCATAACATTTTCTATGCCTAAATATAAATGCTTCTCTTTATATTCTGAAGCAATGATCTGTAAGTCCACGGTAGCGCCCCAGCAGTCTAACAGACGCCAAATGCGGAACAAAAACTTTTAACGAAACTGGCGCTATCGTGTACCGTAACCTGGATCGGCCATTAAAGCTAAACTAACAAATTGCAAAGGGGTAGAAACGTTATACCGAATGATCCGAGTCCTTCGGTCTTCAACCATCATCCCACGCTTTGTTGCGGCTGCTCCGATCTCCTCGATCTCCGTTCTTCTCGTCTGGGTGGCACCACGTCGACGGATCTTTAAACGGGCTCCCGCCTCTGAACCGAGGCAACTCGATCGTCAAGTTTGCTAAAAGAGACGACCAAGATGAAGTAGAGAAAGAGTAGAACACTTTGTCTCGTTACGTCCAAGGTCACGGACGAACGGTTATGGAAGTTGCCTTTTGGATCGGGTGAAATGAGAAAGAGGCTATCTATTTTTCGTGAACCCGAATCTATCATAATCTTTTTCTAGTGAACAACCAAATGAAAAACCAAGTGTGTGTGAGAGAGAGGAGGGGGCTGGCCATTTAAGTAGAGGGGAGGAGGTGAGTGTAGGAACAAGAATGGTGACCATAAGGAAATGAAGCTTATCATAACCTAAACACAAAGAATGAGTCACACAAAACATTAAATGCTAACCAATCAACAAAAACCTAGTCATCCTCCATTATTAATGAACCATTAATGACACTAATGAGTCACTAGCTTAGTCATCACTTCTAGAAGCATCCACACACATCTCCTCATGACTCACCCAAAAAGATAAATCCGTATTTAACCGAATGTCAAAATACGGCTGATAGAAAACTGGAAACTGGCAACTTCCAAAAGTGATCCTGAAACGAATTTCAGGATAACCCCGTATCAGTATAAACATACCCGCATTTGTATTACGACCGAATACAAATGTAACTGAGACAAATATATTATATCTACACAGTATAATACTGGGTTCCGGCTTAAACCAAAGCCTACCAGTATTATCTGCCCGAAAAACGACACGTACGAAAACGCACGTGCTTTTTCCGAACCTTGCCATAACACCATACGGCCTCTACAACGTTTCACCCGAACTTGGGAAAGTGTCTGTGGGGGACTCTAATGACTCATCAATATACTGGCACTGGGTATAACCCCTAGCACGTCAGAGGTACAAGCTGCACGTAACGTTTTGCCTATGTATTGATTGGAAGGGAAGCTGACGAGCGAACTCATCTCTAAACCCTACTGAGCCTGACAGTGACAATGTATATACAGTCCGGTCCATTCGTCTAAAGAGTATCGCATATCGAGTCTAGGGGGGTGGATAAAGTCAGACCCCTAATAACGCGATAAATCGTGTCGGCATGAAGCCCATCACCACCTGAGAAACTACTGATCCAAATCAGTAATTCTCCACTACCTCGGCCGAGGGTTCCTAGTGATGGCCACCCGTGCACTGGGCGACATCAACCCCCAATACCGGGAGAGACGAATCCCCGACGATCCGTTCACTTGCCTCCAATGTGGCTCGGGACTGTACCCAAAAAAGACATGTTTGCACGACTCCTTTGAGCCGTGGTAGGGTAGAAATCAAAGCACAGTGAGAACTCACACGAGACAAATGACGACCTCAGGTCGATGAACTAACCTGTACACATGTCACCAGGGAATTGCTATCTGACGATATGTATAATACCAACTAGCAGATTCCCGGCGAGTCCTGTCCGGTGTACTCATAACCCAATGAGCACCTGTATACATCTTAGGTGATCAAACTGACACCAGTGGCTTGTGATACCGGCCACCGCCCCTCGTCGGGGTCTCGACTGTATACACTAGTCTACTCTGGAGTATCGATGCCCTGTCTCGAAAACTCCCACGACTAGGGACACTTTAAGGATGTGCTTACAGACCCCAGCTCCCACGTATATGATCGCCATCATACTGCTGGTAGTCAAGCAAGAATCCTATGGGCTCCATCATCATGCAATAGCGAACTAAAGCATATATACGATGATAAAGTCAAACCAGATAGCATACTATCATCTTGAGCAAGACTGTCATATCGGTATAGGTCCTACCTCAATCATTGCAATCACGTACCTGCGATCCAATAATTGACTTTGAGGGCACTATCTCCAACAATCTCCCACTTGCACTCAAGGCTAATTATTGCGATGTCGCATACTCACAGCCCGTGTGATATCGAACACCCAACTCCTCTACTAATCAGTTTCACAAAGCTAGTTTGTAAAACTCTTGTGTTCGAGAAATAGCCTCAGTGAGTGGATCCGCCCTGATGTTTCTTTCTATGTCTCTCTCTCCCGAATCGAGTAATACCTGTCTTAGAATATGTCTGGATATCTGATGGGACCTAGTTCATAAATGAACTCCAAATCCAAACTTCTTAGACTGTATCGATAACTGAACCTAATCAGTATCCAGCACCATGCCTCCCACAGTATCCTCTTGGACCACCTGTCCAAAATACTGTCCCTCGTCAGAGGGAAAACTATAACTCTGACAATCACTCTGTCATTCATGTCACCTTGGAAGCCTGTAATGATAACCGTCTCCTGAAGGAGGCTGCCGTCATCAAAAACGTAGAACAAACACTTATGTTCTAAAACTGCTTCCTTATGTTTCTCCAGGATTGGATTAATATAAACTTATCGCATCTAGTGCAAAAAACAATATCTGGTGTGGTACTTGGCATCTCATGATTGACTCAATTGCCTAAGCAAGTGATCTGCCAACCATGCACAGCCCTCTCTGCTTTAGTCTATAAGACACCTTTAGAGAGGGTGACTCCATCACCTGCAGGTACACCACCATGCCAGGAGTCATCTATTCTAAAATACTATTAGAATATTGTCAAAGTACCCATATTGGGAAACTACCCAAATCTATATCCAAAACCGTAGATCTAGTAACCAGAATGTCTAATATTATATCCATATCTTGTGTGGAGAAACAACTGTGTGACGACCAAAGTACAACCGATCGTAGTATAGGAATTTTACTTCCTACTCTGTGTATGTCATCCAAATACCAGGACATCACACCCTACTACCTTCTCAACAGATCCATCCCCTATTCTGATGAAGTCAAACCTATGACTGTCACATCAAAATTAGATGATCTTATCTCCGCTATATTTGCTTAAGTCTATAAATAGACATAAGCTACTTGTCCACTATACTTCCGCTGCTCCCACTGACTACGATAACCCTCTGGCAGAATAATATCCACGTGCACTTCTAAATCTAGTTTAGAACGACGTTATACTTATCCTCTTGCCGGGTCTCATAGTCTGGAACAACAGTAGTGTCAAGTCTGGGTAAACTAAAACCTCCCTGTCACCGTCCTTGAGGCTACCGGAGTACCTCTCAGGTGTCTGAGGTTATCCACCATATCTGCAGAGTGGCTAATGGAATGTCAAACCTGATTTGAATATATAGATCCTATTAAATTTTCCGTAATCATTTGCGGTTCTGGAATCACTTCCAGTTCTACCATACTCCCACTACTGTTTTCTGAAAAAGTCCATTTTAATAAAACTGTGGCGAGTCAAGAACAATATCACTATTGATCTTCCAGATGGTAGAAAAGTCAACCCTCGTCAAAGCCAGGGTCAACCCACAAACAGCCATTACAGAAACGTGCCTTGAGTTATCCAGTGTCTGGTTTTAAGCATAAGCTGGACAACTCCCCGTACCTTAACATCGTTAAGATATGAACCATTCTATATCCAATATAGAAACAGAGGCACTAATTTAATTTGAACCAGATTCAAATCATGCAGCTGTCTCTAGTGCATGGCAACTTAATGGAAAAAGGCTAATCATCATTACTCAACTTAGGAATCCATCCAATTATGAGTAACCTGAAAGAGAAACAAGTTTCTCAAAACCATTACTATCATCTGAATATCAATCACAAGAATCTATATCTTCAATCTCTTTGAAGAATCCCGATACTTGTGATACCTGGTTCTCTACTTCATTCTTATACCCACAACTTCTCAAAACTTAGACTTTGTATTTCTACGAAACACTTGTCTAAAAACTAGAGAAGTCATAAGTAAACAGAACACAGTATGAGGACCTACCCCTTTGTCCTGATGGACACTGGACAACATACAATACTCTGTATAAGTCCGCTGAGTTGAATAACTCAAAACCTGTGTATCATAGGTTGAAAACTGTACCCAGGCGATTTCCTCAAATATCACCAATTACAACGAATTCCGATATAATGAGGATGATCACCTTAATTCCTAATAACTTACTCCCACTCATCATCTGTAAAACTATACAGATATGCAAAATGAAACCTGGTAAATACATACCCTGGAGTAAGTATCTAATCGGGAAATCAGTTTTCTTTTAACAATGCGTAGTGAAACATGAAAATGTTTCGTAGGGATATTCTGGTATTCTTAGTAATGCCTTTTCCATAATTCTATTCATGACTGTAACCGTATATTTCTTTGCCACCTCTCCAAATCCCTTTATTTGTCTTTATTCATTTCCTTCTGTACACCATCGTTAGGTTAAATGGTTTTCTTCCTTCCCTACCGTTCGGCACCAGCCTATGGTTTGGAATAAGACTATCCAATAAGCGTAATAGGTGTACTCTCCTAAACTAAGGAGCCCTCGCAACCTGAGAGAAGGTGATAATAAAAGACAACTGAATAAACCAATTCTATTTCTCCTGAACCTGGATCCATCCTCGAAGAAGTCCCTTCGAGTTCGTATATAACCATACGATGGATCTATCCAATGGAAGTGGATGTCCGTAGTAATACGGGGTGTTCTGAGAAATATATAAAGGGTAAAAGAAGGAGCGGCAATGACTTATGCAACTTGGACAATCCAAAGGCCAGTATTTAAGAAGGTTCGGTCAACTTGGTCACTGAGTCATAGTTTAGGGTCGGTCAAAGGTCGCTGCCAAAGAGAGAGAGAAAAGAAACACTCTGCGTGCACTCTAACCTAGATCAGACTGGTTATCACTTTATCCAATCTGGAAACCTCCCACTGTTATCTCAAATTCTCCTCCAAACCTGAAAGAAGAATTAGTCGGGATCACCCGAAGTGTAAACCAACTCATCAGTGAGAATCGGGATCCAACTATCATCACATGATAACTTGATGGAAGCCACTCAAGTTATCACACTCCAGAAGGTATGCGCATATCTGGCAAGTTTGCTTTATGTTTGAAACTCCCGATGTGATTTTTGCCTCATGCTCTTATGACCTTGACTTTAGTCAACAAATCATAAGTCACATGTCAAGTTCTACCCGTCATTGTCCAGGTTGATTTGAACCCACCCGTACATACCCTTGACTTTAGTCAACAAGGTAATACGACTGTCCCAAACCAACACATCTATCAATGCAGCATACGAATACCCAGCAACTACCAAACACTATGCCTTGACTTTAGTCAACAAACATAGCTTGAATACTACTGACCACCCATAAGAAATGACGGAGGGCTACTGCTGGTTTTTGGCGAAAAACCTTTAACGTAATGAACTTGATATCGCTGAAGGAACCTGATAGCTTTTTATAAAATATAGTGACGAAAACGTTTTGCTAAAGAGGTCACTCCCGGTGAAGGGATCTCGGCTCTTTCCTCGTGGAATGAGGTGCAGGATATTCCAACTGAATACCGCGATGCAAAGCAACTTGTAATCGACTATATTGAAGTTATTACCCTGACGTAAACTTCTGCCTAAGGGGTCACTCCCGGTGAAGGGATCTCGGCCCTTGCCTCGTCGAATGAGGTGCGGGATATTCTAACTGAATATCTCTATGCAAAACAAAATGAAACATCTTTGTAATAACACCTTTTTAAAATTTGTTCCAACAACATCAAATATTGGTTTGTTTTATCCTTGCATTGATTAGAATCAATGCAGTCCCATCAATCAATCACACCAGAAAAGAACGAAAATAAAATGTACGTATATGCCATCCGCATTCGCCACTGGGTCCCGTCATCACCCGTTAGGTTACTTAACTAACGACAGAGCGGGGACTGGACTAGCGCGGGTGTAAAACATATACAACATCTAATAGTATATATACCAATATACAATAATCGCTCCAGGCGTGATAATATGCAACATTACAGAAAAGTAATAAGCATCACAGAACAATACAGATAATCTGGGATCCCCGGGTTTCACAGAGCCGCTGCTGAAACCTGACGTTCCCCTGGTCGTGTGGATGGCCTGTGCAATGAAACCTAGACCCCTACGGGTGCGGCAAGTTGCCCGCCAAAACCTGAAGCGAGGTGGTCCCTACAACATAGTTAATGGAACACCCGGCACTTCACGGAATTCGGTAAATTGAGCACCCCTCCTTGGGTCAACCTGTACCCCCTACGAGTGCGGCGAATAGTCTGCCAATTCTAGAGTGAGGTCCCTTTGCCTCTCAATGCCATGAGATACGGACCCGTTGCCCTCCAGAACCCGGCTATCCGTGCACTCCTTCACGGGATAAACCTAGTACAAAAAATAAAATATACAACGGGTACATCGACCGCAACCTGGTCGTGCCCCAAAAGAATATTATACAAACAGGCAGTGACGGCAGTCCACATTTTGGACGCTCGCCCCGCAATATCAAATGTACAAATAAATCCAAACTGCACTATCATTGCACCCTGCTATCCACCACGACATATCCGCAACATTACAGCACAACACAAAACATCAACGCGAATGTCACGTTCGCAAACCCGTCTAAAAGAACTATAGCAATCAGACGCGGTTTACCGATCAAATGACATTCCCGGTCGGAGATATAATGAAAGTACTGTAAACTAACAAGTTTAAAATTTCGATCGACTAAATTTCCCGAAGTGGGCCCCACGTACATTTGCTGTACAGTAACAAAATCTGGGCCCAAAATTTATATACCAAAAACCACAATTTCCCATGTAGAACTCACTGTAGAAATTTGGAGTGCAAATCTCACAATACTGCGGCGGATCCGCGGCCAAACCCATGTTTGCGCGGCGGATCCGCGGCCAAACTGTGGAATTGGGCCACCAAATTTCACCAGTATTCTTAGAAAACCCTGCTCTGTCTTCTGTGATATGCAAAAAAATTTTAGGACATCATTTAAAATCGACAGAAACTGACATGCTTGAAAATTGTGTTTTTGCGAAATCCGTTCGATCGATGCTTTAAACGTGTTAGCATAAGTTAGTATAGCTTAATGGTGAGGCTCTGATACCACTGTAAGTCCACGGTAGCGCCCCAGCAGTCTAACAGACGCCAAATGCGGAACAAAAACTTTTAACGAAACTGGCGCTATCGTGTACCGTAACCCGGATCGGCCATTAAAGCTAAACTAACAAATTGCAAAGGGGTAGAAACGTTATACCGAATGATCCGAGTCCTTCGGTCTTCAACCATCATCCCACGCTTTGTTGCGGCTGCTCCGATCTCCTCGATCTCCGTTCTTCTCGTCTGGGTGGCACCACGTCGACGGATCTTTAAACGGGCTCCCGCCTCTGAACCGAGGCAACTCGATCGTCAAGTTTGCTAAAAGAGACGACCAAGATGAAGTAGAGAAAGAGTAGAACACTTTGTCTCGTTACGTCCAAGGTCACGGACGAACGGTTATGGAAGTTGCCTTTTGGATCGGGTGAAATGAGAAAGAGGCTATCTATTTTTCGTGAACCCGAATCTATCATAATCTTTTTCTAGTGAACAACCAAATGAAAAACCAAGTGTGTGTGAGAGAGAGGAGGGGGCCGGCCATTTAAGTAGAGGGGAGGAGGTGAGTGTAGGAACAAGAATGGTGACCATAAGGAAATGAAGCTTATCATAACCTAAACACAAAGAATGAGTCACACAAAACATTAAATGCTAACCAATCAACAAAAACCTAGTCATCCTCCATTATTAATGAACCATTAATGACACTAATGAGTCACTAGCTTAGTCATCACTTCTAGAAGCATCCACACACATCTCCTCATGACTCACCCAAAAAGATAAATCCGTATTTAACCGAATGTCAAAATACGGCTGATAGAAAACTGGAAACTGGCAACTTCCAAAAGTGATCCTGAAACGAATTTCAGGATAACCCCGTATCAGTATAAACATACCCGCATTTGTATTACGACCGAATACAAATGTAACTGAGACAAATATATTATATCTACACAGTATAATACTGGGTTCCGGCTTAAACCAAAGCCTACCAGTATTATCTGCCTGAAAAACGACACGTGCGAAAACGCACGTGCTTTTTCCGAACCTTGCCATAACACCATACGGCCTCTACAACGTTTCGCCCGAACTTGGGAAAGTGTCTGTGGAGGACTCTAATGACTCATCAATATACTGGCACTGGGTATAACCCCTAGCACGTCAGAGGTACAAGCTGCACGTAACGTTTTGCCTATGTATTGATTGGAAGGGAAGCTGACGAGCGAACTCATCTCTAAACCCTACTGAGCCTGACAGTGACAATGTATATACAGTCCGGTCCATTCGTCTAAAGAGTATCGCATATCGAATTTAGGGGGGTGGATAAAGTCAGACCCCTAATAATGCGATAAATCGTGTCGGCATGAAGCCCATCACCACCTAAGAAACTACTGATCCAAATCAGTAATTCTCCACTACCTCGGCCGAGGGTTCCTAGTGATGGCCACCCATGCACTGCGCGACATCAACCCCTAATACCGGGAGAGACGAATCCCCGACGATCCGCTCACTTGCCTCCAATGTGGCTCGGGACTGTACCCAAAAAAGACCTGTTTGCACGACTCCTTTGAGCCGTGGTAGGGTAGAAATCAAAGCACAGTGGGAACTCACATGAGACAAATGACGACCTCAGGTCGATGAACTAACCTGTACACATGTCACCAGGGAATTGCTATCTGACGATATGTATAATACCAACTAGCAGATTCCCGGCGAGTCCTGTCCGGTGTACTCATAACCCAATGAGCACCTGTATACATCTTAGGTGATCAAACTGACACCAGTGGCTTGTGAGACCGGCCACCGCCCCTCGTCGGGGTCTCGACTGTATACACTAGTCTACTCTGGAGTATCGATGCCCTGTCTCGAAAACTCCCACGACTAGGGACACTTTAAGGATGTGCTTACAGACCCCAGCTCCCACGTATATGATCGCCATCATACTGCTGGTAGTCAAGCAAGAATCCTATGGGCTCCATCATCATGCAATAGCGAACTAAACCATATATACGATGATAAAGTCAAACCAGATAGCATACTATCATCTTGAGCAAGACTGTCATATCGGTATAGGTCCTACCTCAATCATTGCAATCACGTACCTGCGATCCAATAATTGACTTTGAGGGCACTATCTCCAACATGATCTTCTTCTTCTCCTCAAAGAAAAAATCATTTTTTTAACAGATCAAGAGTTATGGCTTGCAATCGTCCTCATGCTCGTCGGCAACCATGGGTGGTGCCTATCAAGAGAATTGTTTTTCGTTTTGCTGCACGATTGGTAAACCCCGTTCTCACATATGACCAATGTGACACGGTGATATACGAGCTTCTGACTCGTAGGGGCTCGCCTCTTCCTATCGGCTCTATTTAGCTCTGGATGATCTTCCTATCTGTGCTTGCTGACATTCCTCCTCATCCGGCGAAGATGACTCTGGCGATACTCGACGCAGCGGAGGACAAAATTGAGTGCTTTCATAAGGGAGATTTGATTACCCAGCCTCTGAAGGATCTCTCTATTCGGTTGCTAAGCCAGATACGGGCTCAGCGGTCCATCATGTCTAATTTCACTGATGGACACGGTGCTGATCGATGGGGAGCGACTCGTCGCGAAGATCGCCGCTTCGACATGGTGGAGAAGGCTGAAAGGACTTTAGAAAACTTTATTCATAGTTTTGTAAACCCTTGTACTTTTGATCCCGTGTTCGGTGATTTGTTTCCTGCAGATTAAAGTATTTATTTAAATGTGTTTCTTTATTGTTGACTGTTGAATGTTTTATCCTCAACACATATTCATGTGTGCATTTTGCATCTGCGCATGCACTTTTACCCTTAGTTTTTTTTAAGTGCTAACGTCACTGATGTGCTCGTGTCATGCACTGAACCTCTACACGCGTATATAAATCGGCATGCTTCCAATGCTATCTTCATTCAAGTACGCATGTATTTGCAAGTGAGCGCTTAAACAGGTACGAATCAACTGCTGTCCTCACTGTCTTACATAGCATACGTCTGGTTTCAGGCTGGCATGTCATACAAATTTTTATTTTTTTTAGAATTTTGATCTGAGAAGATAGCGAGCGGACACAAGCGTCATCATCTATCATTAACTCAGATCTCAATTCTTAAGAAGTGTAGTCCTGAGCCCCGAGACCTATGAGTTGCGCCTTTCTGTTTCTTGTTCAGAGTCTATATTTTATGTACTCATTTCAGAGTTTGTAGTTTATTCACTCGTTTCGGTGTCTCTAGTTTATGTACTCATTTCGGAGTTTGTAGTTTATTCATTCGTTTCAGAGTCCCTAGTTTATGTACTCATTTCGAAGTTTGTAGTTTATTCACTCATTTCGGAGTTTGTAGTTTATTCAATCATTTCGGAGTCTCTAGTTTATGTACTCATTTCGAAGCTTGTAGTTTATTCACTCATTTCGGAGTTTGTAGTTTATTCACTCGTTTCGAAGTTTATAGTTTATTCACTCGTTTTGGCGTGTATAGTTTATTCACTCGTTTCGGAGTCTGTAGTTTACGTACTCATTTCGGAGTATCTTTAGTTTACCTCCCTTGGGTTTACAGGCAAACTTGTCCTAACGTTGTATGTAGATAACCCCCTTTCTTTTTACGATAGAGGTCCGTTAGGTTTGTGGTACTAGGGGTTTAATCTGTGGTACCGTCGCGTTGGCTGATGTATCTCTCGATATGCAGTCTTTAAGCCGCTATTCGAGTAGTCCTGCGACTGTCGTGTCTCTGATCCCTTCGAAGGCCGGACAAGACATCTTCAAGTAATCTCCTTAGGTCATATTACCGTCGGAAGAGCAAGTGTTAGGAATTTTCCATGACGCTTTTTACCTGAGGTTAGCTCAATTTGGAGCCCCGATGAGCCATAACCGCACCCTTCTGGGGTGGGATGATCTCCAATGGTCTTTTAGGCTTTATATGAGTTGTCGTTAAGCCCCGAAGCTGGGAATATGCTGTCACTTCATTTTGTTTTGACGATGCCGCGCCGATTCTTTGCTGAAATAGGGTAGACATCTGTAGGACCTCTATACTGTAGGTATTGCAATTGAAGTCCGGAGCTAGGAATATGCTATTGCTCAAATTTCATTTGATGGCTGCGTCCGCATCCTGCTAAAATGAGGGGGGAATGCTGGGATAGTCTCTAGGTTGTAAATGTACCATTAAGAGTTGGAACTAGGATTTTGCCATTACTCCATTTTTTCTTGCTTTGACCCTTGGGTCTTTTTTTTATGATGACGTCACGTCTGCATCCTGCTGGAATGAGAAGAAACACCGGGATAGTCTCTAGGTTGTATATGAACCGTCCATACTTAGAGCTAGGATTTTGCCATTCTCCATTTTTTTCTTTGACCCTTGGGTCTTTCTTTTTCGATGATGATGTTGCGTCTGCATCCTGCTGGAATGAGAAGAAACGCCGGGATAGTCTCTAGGTTGGATATGTACCGTCAAGACTTAGAGCTAGGATTTTGCTATTAATCCTTTTTTTTGCTTTGATCCTTGGGACTTTGTTGACGTCGCGTCTGCACCCTGCTGTCATGAGAAGCATGTGGAGTCGATCTTTAGGCTGTAGATGTCGCCATTAAGATCTTGCTCTCCTTTTGGCGGAGCCTGGTGGGAAAATACGGGTCCCTTTCTTTCATTTGTGCCTATAGATCGTATACAAGAGTCAATATGGACATACTTGCAGGGAAGAAAGTTTCAATTTTTATTATTTTTTTATTTCTCTCTGCGATGCTCTATCTTTTCAGCTTTTTATGTTGCGAAAGTCGCGATTGCCCAATCATTTCAGCTATTTATCTGCGGTGCCCAATCATTTCGGCTGTTTTTGTTTTTACTCGCTACTTTTTATTACAAGTTGCCCTATCATTTCGGCTGTTTTTGTTTTTACTAGCTGCTTTTTATTGTGAGTTTCCCTATCATTTCGGGTGTTTTTGTTTTTACTCGCTGCTTTTTATTGTGAGTTACCCTATCATTTCGGTTGTTTTTGTTTTTACTCGCTGCTTTTTATTGTGAGCTGCCCTATCATTTCGGCTGTTTTAGTTTTTACTCGCTACTTTTTATTGCGAGTTGCCCTATCATTTCGGTCCCTTTTTTTTGAGTTAGGGATTTGAAATCTGATACCAATCTTGGCATCAGTATCGCTACCACTGGAATATTGCCAGGAGCGATTCATCATTTGCCGTGAGAGGACTTGGAGTTTGACACCTGTTTAGGCATCAGCATCGCTACAACTGGAATGTTGCCATGAGCGAATCATCATTTGCCTTTATCGATTTGAACAAAGATGGCTTAGTAGACAGGGTTAGGATCTTGTCGACTAAGGCTTTTGACTTTATGAGTCGTAAGGGTCTCATAAAGGTATTTCTCCATACGAGTCGTGAGGATTTCGTAGGTGTGTTTTCTCCTTAGGAATCGTGGGGATTCCTAAGTGTGTTTTCTCTTATAAGTCGTAAGGATCATCCAAGAGTATTTTCTCCTTATAAGTCGAGAGGACTTACAAGTGTCGTTCACCATATGGGGACATTTCTCGTCATTGGTAGAACTTGGCAAGGGATATATTTATTTATGCTCGTGGATTGTATGCAAGGGTCAATATAGGACCGCCTGTAGGGCAATATTAGGGGAATATGACGGCTTAAGAACAGATTTAGATCCATGTAGCATAAGTCTTTTGAATCCTATGAGCCGTGAGGGTCTCATATGGAGGAAATTCTCCTTACGAGTCGTAAAGATCTCGCAAGTGTAGTTTCTCCTTAGGAATCGTAGGGATTCCTAAGTGTGTCGCTCCTTTGTGAGTCGTAAGGATCTCACGTAGGTATTTTCTCCTAACAAGGTCGAAAGGACCTTGCAAGTGCACATGAATTTTTTTTTACGAGTTTGAGCCCTTTTCGGGTTTTCACAACTCACCGCCAGTCCTGCTATTTTTACTCACGGCGCCCATTCGGGTTTTCATCCGTGCCCATTTCACTTATGGACATACCCTTTTTTAACGAGATTGCGCCCTTTCGAGTTTTCACAAACTCGCCGGCAGTCCTGCTGTTTTTTCTCACGGCGTCCTTTCGGGTTTTTATCCGTGCCCATTTCGCTTGTGGACATACCCTTTTTTTAACGAGATTGCGCCCTTTCGGATTTTCACAAGCTCGCCGGCAGTCCTGCTATTTTTACTCACGGCGCCCTTTCGGGTTTTCATCCGTGCCCATTTCTCTTGTGGACATACCCTTTTTTAATGAGATTGCGCCCTTTCGGATTTTCACAATCTCGCCGGCAGTCCTGCTGTTTTTACTCATGCCGCACTTTCGGGTTTTCATCAGTGTCCATTTCTCTTGTGGACATACCCTTTTTTTATTTGCGAGATGAAACTCTCGAGAATAGTTTCGTCATGGATGACCCACCTGTTTGGGGGTGGCTTCATTACTGGAGTAGCTATGCAGCCAGTGGGACTTGAGTTGCAACCTTTGCCGCTATGACTTCGATTGTAATATAGATCTCAGGGGAGCATATCGCCGTATTTGGGGCGATGTGCTAGTTTAAGGACATTCCGGTCCATTATCTCCATGTTTGAGGCGACTTTTTAGTTTAAGGACTTTTCGGTCCATCATTCCCATCTTGGGGACAAACGTCAATTTAAGGACATCTCGGTCCATTGTTAGTTTAGGGACATCTCGGTCCGTTATTAGTTTAGGGACATCTCGGTTCGTTATCACCATGCTTGAGGCGACGGAGCTTTTTGGATACTACTCTCGAAATTCTGACTCAAGAAGATAGCGAGCGGACACAAGTGTCATCATCTATCATTAACCTAGGTCGTGACTCGTTAGGCGTGGTATTTTATAAGGAATCAGACGTTTATTGGCCAGAATGGTCTTTCGCCATGCATATCCATGAGCAGGTAGGCTCCACCTTAGTAGAATTTGTCTATAATGTACGGGCCTTCATAGTTTGGCTCGAATTTTCCCCGTTTTGCATGATTGGGGATCATTGGTCTTTTGACGACTAGTACAAATTCTCCTTGGTGGAATGTTCTCGGCCTAGCCAGTTTTTCGTATGACCGTATCATCCTTGTCTTATAAACCTCCAGATTTTGCTGTGTTATAAGGCGAGTTCGAGGTCTTCATCCGCCAATTCCTTAGCCAACTTGGCTAATGCGTCCGCCTTGCTATTTTCTATACGCGGTATACTCTCCAGGATGTAAGAAGGGATTTGCGTCAGTTGCTTCACTCTTTCTCCATACTTTATCAGCTCTGGCTTGCATGTCTGATAGTCGCCATTTACCTGACTAACGATCAGCTGGGAGTCTCCATATATGAGGAGGTCTTTGATTCCCATGTCGATAGCGATCTCTAGACCTGCTATCAAAGCTTTGTATTCAACTTCATTATTAGTCCTTGGCTCTGTTAAGGAAACGACATAACGCAATATCCCTCCTTACGGAGTCATGAAGATAAGGCCCACCCCGGCTTTGATTATAGGGGTGTTTTTCTTTCACCGCTTCATGGAAGATGCTCCATCGAAATAGAGTTCCCATTGGGAATCAATTTTTTCTTCAGTTGTATCAAACGCATGTTCGTCTGGCAACTCGCAATTTAAGGAGGAGTCAGCCGGTATCGGATGATCCGCAAGAAAGTCGGCAATAGCCTGTCCTTTCACTGCTTTGAGGGGACGATACGTTATCGAGAACTACATCAGGACGAGGGCCCATTTGGCAAGCCTTCCTGTTAGTATGGCCCTTGACATTAGATATTTGAGAAGATCCACCTTTGATATGAGATGGACATAATGTGCTAAGGCGTAATGTCTGAGCTTCGTTATTGCAAAGATCAGTGCCAGGCAATGCTTTTCGATGGGGGAATAGTTGTTTTATATCCCCAGGAGAACCCGACTCAAATAGTACAGAGCTCTCTCCTTTCCCTGATTGTTCTCTTGTGCCCATAGTGCGCCTACAGAACCCTCAAGGGCCGTTGTATGTAGGATAAGGGGCTTTCCCTTAACCGGAGCGGTCAATACCGGCGGATTTTACAGGTATTACTTGATTTCGTCCAGTGCGTTTTAGCATTTTTGATCCCAGACGAACGAGGTCTCCTTCTTCATCAAATGACTGTAGAGACAGCATTTTCCGAAGAGATTGGCTATGAACCGCCGGATATATGCGAGCATTCCTTGAAGAGATCGCAACTGTTTGAGGGTTCTTGGCATGGGCATTTCCATAATCTCCTTGACCTTTGAGGGATCGATTTCGATACCCTGGTGACGTATGATGAATCCTTGAAATTTGGCTGAGGAGACTCCAAACGCACATTTTAAAGGATTCATCTTCAAATTATACTTCCGAAGACGCCGAAACACTATTTTTAGATGTTCCCAATGTTCCTCGTGAGATTTGCTCTTTTTCACAAGGTCGTAGATGTAGCATTCGACAATCTCATGGATGAGGTCATCGAAGATCTTTGTCATGGCTCTCAGGTAGGTAGCACCGACATTCTTCAAACTGAAGGGCATTACATTATGGCAGAATATGCCCAATAGGGTTCGGAAGGCGGTATGCTTTTGGTCTTCAGAATGCATTTTTATTTGGTTGTATCCTGAAAATCCATCCATGAAGGAGAATACCTCATGGGTAGACTTGTTATCGATCATCAGCTCGGTAACAGGTACTGAAAAGTCATCCTTCGGGTAAGCTTTGTTGAGGTCCCGAAAGTCCACGCAGATGCGTACTGTCCCATTTTTCTTCATCACTAGAACAATGTTAACGATCTAGTAAGGATATTGAATGTCACGACCTGGAAATGGCACGTGACTGGCACTTGAATCATATGATGTCTATAGGACCCCATCTAATTCAAGTAAGCCAAAAATCCCAGAAATCTAAACCATTTTAAATAGAAGTAAAGAAAACTTAGTTTAAAACAAGTGGTTTTAATAACATAAGCCGAATATGCATTTTTAAAATCTCAAGTCTTTTCTGAAAATTTCGGCAGAGTTTCCTTTGTAAATACTGGCCCCAAAAGGGTACAACATGCATAATAAGAATAAAGGCATCCCCAAGCGGGAGCTAGCTCTTCGTCAATTGACGGTCACAACCACGCAAGCAATATAATATACAACGCCGAAGGGCGAGGATCAAAACTCAAAAGGAAACGCAATAACATTAAGAAAACCCATAATAATATAACGCACGACTCTAAGGTCGAATGAATATACACTGGTCTTCTAAATCTAATAAATAATACAAGTCTGGTTGATGGAGTTACTAGATACAACTGAAATAAATAAATATACAATGGTGGTCACGATGCAAGTGAACCCACCTACCAAAGCAATCACCCGGAAAGGAGCAGTGTGCCAGCAAAGCCGCAACCAACCTGTACGGAAAAACCTGCAAGAAACTGTGGCAAAACAGGGGTGAGTTGCCAACTCGTGAGTAGAAAACATCACAGAGCAGAAATCGTATGTATGACTCATCCTAGGTCAATACGATCATAATATATGTATCCTCAATATGATAAAGTCTGAAGCATGATAAGGTGGCAAGGGTAAATGTCTATGCATAAGTGTAATACCGTGTGCTCGTGTCAGTGCCTCAGGTAGCAACATATCATAAATATGAGGTATCATCAATGAAATCAACATGAAATCAGTGTCAAGTATCGACACAAAACATAAATCTCAATATCTCAGACTCCGGCAATCCAGACTGGCCTGTAACCTCGAATCTCAATATCTAGGGCTTCGGCTATCCGGACTGGCCCATATCATCAAATCTCAAAAACTCAGGCTCCGGCTATCCGGACTGTCCTGCACTCCGATCGGTATCCTCCGGATATCCGTCGAGTCACAATGAAATCACCGGTCAGCAATGCTCCCCTGTCTCAGGCTCAACGACATCATCTGCAACCATCTTGCCCTGGGGTACCGCACCGGGTCCACCATGCACCCACATACGGTTCCTCCTCCTCCTCGAATCGGGTGTATGATATCGCTCAAGAGCCGAGAAAACTCATGGTGGACATATCTCAAATCATATCATGAGAAAACCGCAATATTCTATCTTTTGAAAATGATAATCAGTTTATAAATCTTTGTGGTTTCTCCAAATCCAGAAATCTCATGGACATCCGAAATAAAAATATCAAGAGTAAATAATACTGCATACTGGGCTCCGGCTATTCGGACTGGCCCTAAAATATTGCATGACAATGAATATATGAATAAACATGAAAATCACAGTAACAAATGCAATGTCTAAACTAGCATATGAAAACAATAACATATAGGAACTATCATCTAGCAAGCTATGTCAATGAAGTAATGTTCTCTAAAGTGTATGTGACATAGCAATTACCGATGAAGATGTGTGTGAGCCGGCAAGCAAGTGTACGTGGAGCATACGCATCATCGGTAATGGTGCTGGTGTCCTAACAACAGGTTTTATCATTACTCACGAAAATACATATAGACATGCAATGCAATGCGAGCAATAATATGCGGAACATAAATAATAACGCAACATGTACGAATATGAACATTAATGTATATGAGTCAAAACAGTTTTGTCATTTGAAATAACACGAATCGTGGTGTTTAGAAAATAGGGCTACTGTGTTTTTTTAAAGAAAAGATACGTCCTTTGAAATATCCGTAGAATCCCTTGTCCTGTCTTTAAAATACTCACGATTCGTTAGTTTTGAAATACGTATGTATCGAGTCTAGTCTAACATCTACAAGTAACTACAGGACTAAACTAACAGACTAATCGAAAAAGGTAAGGAAAGCCACCTAAGTCTGAGTTGATATATACACACATATATATATATATATATACATATATATATATATAATAGTCGGTGATCCCGCCTCTATAGTATCACATACGATACACTATATAATATTACATGCTCGAGTCAAGAGTGTGGATCTATCATCAATATAGCTCGTACGGTAAATCCATCGTACAACATCCCAAATCTAGGTACGGGTCAAATATCACATTTATCTCAATATTCATCTGGTATCCCTATCATCACATAACGCGAACTGGGGTGCTGATCTACGTCTAATACCATACTGATACCATTTACATATATACATGAGTGTGTATGAAACACATCGCCGAAGGACCCGCTATACTAATCATGTCGTATCTCATAATACGAACTAAAACATATCACCGATCTCGTGACACCATGCCCAATCTCATCGACTCATCTCCAAGTATCATATACTATCCTCATCATCCATGTATATGTATACGTGTATATATATACACACACATAGTCCCATACCTATGCGTGTATACACACACACACACACACACACACATAGTCCCATACCTATGCGTATATATATATATATATATATATATATATATATATATATATATATATATATATATATACATATCTCCATATACACACAGCTAATATAAAAGTATGCAAGTGTGTATGTGTGCGTGTATGCAAATCTTTACTCTATGGTTCGTGACTACAACTAAATAACGACACTACCATCCAATTACACTAAAGTCTATCCATGAACTCCTAAGTCTATCTAGATAATCATCTAGTCTTATAATAATAAATTTACATATAGGTATACGTATTCGTATACAACACTACGAAACTGCGGGGGTGCTATACGCCATCCACCCGACTTCCCCCGTAGATATATATCTACTCACCTTGTTCTTCGTTTGCCGATGTCGCCACGCGCTTTCTTGTCATCTCGAGGTCCTCGTGGGGGTACCTACATATATAACACAATCGCAATGCGTATTAAAATCAAGGCGAAAAACCAAAACGGCACACGTTTCGCTCATAGGTCAAAACTGTTAGTGTATATGCCCTAGAGGCCATTACTGTATCATACTAGTTTGTATATTACTTAATGGAAGCTTGGGATATTCACCTTGTATAAACAATCTTGCTCAATATAGTAGTATGCTACTTGGTTTGTTTCTACTTCAATGTGTACTTGTGTTTATTTTAGTATATCACCTATACACATTAGTGGAGCCCTTAGGATCTTTGCTTGATTACCAGCGTTGTGATGGCAGTCACACTAGTGGGGGCTGGGTAATCTATAAGCACATCCTTATACAGGTCCCTAGTCGCAGGACTATCGAGACATGGCATCGATACTCCGGAGTAGACTAGCGTATGCGCTTCTCATCCCAGTGTGGGAGATGGTCTGTCCTACAGCCATCAGTACGTCGTACTGGAGATAGTATACGGGTGCTCGTTGGGTTACGAGTACACTGGACAGGACTCGTCGGGAACTGAAAGGTTGGTATTATACCTATCGTCAGTTATCAGTTCCCAGGTGACATGAGTACAGCTTAGTCCGCTGACTTGACACTGTCACTTCGCCTCGAGTGTGTTCCCACTGTACTTTGATTACTACCCTACCACGGCTCAAAGGAGTCGTGCAAACAGGTAGTAGTTGGGTACAGTCCCGAAGCACTTGGAGGCAGTGACGGTTAGACAGGATTCGTCTCTCCCGGTATTGGGGGTTGACATCGCGCTGTGTCTAGGAGAGCCATTACACGAGTAGTCCCTGGCCAGGGCAAGCGAGATATACTGGTAGGCTTCCAGTGTTATCTCAGGGTGTTTTGGGCTTCACTCCGACACGACTTGTACCGCTATTAGGGGACTGACGTTTACCGCCCCCTAGGCCCGCCATGCGATGTATCAGACGAACAGACCTGACTGTACGGAGATTGTCACATTCAGACTCAGTAGGAGTTCAGATGGGGTTCACCTCGTCAGTCTTCTTGTCGGCATCTACCTGGGGACCGTTACGCACAGCTAGTGCCGCTTGCGGTCTGTGGTTAAACCCACTGCCAGCGTAGTGTCGAGTCTTTAGAGTCCCACACAGAGGGCTATTCGCCATTGGGCAAAACAGAGTAGAGGTCGCATGGTTTTGCGACATGGTTCGTTCTCATCCGCGCACTTGTGCACGTTTGGAGTCCGGACGGATATTACTAGTAGGCTCTGGTTTGAGCCAGATACTGGTATACGTTTTGGGGTTGATTTTATCTCATGGTATTCATGTTCCTCGGAACAAGAATGCGGGTGTGTATGCACAGTTGATTGAGGCGGAGGAAGAGGATTTTCATTAGGGTTTCGGAACGGGTGCGTATGCACAGTTGACAGTCGTCTTTTTCCAAACCCTAATGGAATTATGACATATCAATTAATAATATTAATTAAATGAAATTGTGTCATGGTTGGGTTTTGTTGACTTGTTGACCATGGTTGACTTGTTGACCATGGTTGAAGGTTTGACCATCATCATTACTTTGCAAAGATGCTCTTTGATTCTAGCAAAATTCATTTAAAGAATGTAATGATAATGGTCATTCCAAACCATCCATCAACTATTTCATTTTCTTATTATTGTTAATTGATAATTCTTTTCTTTTTGTGATATGGTTGTAGAATGAGAAAAAGAGCTCATTCTATCATAACACTTCTCTCTCCTCACTTCTTCTTCTTCCTCCTCTAGTTCAAGGAGAATCCTTCTCATGTGTTGAGAATCCCTCTCCTTGAGACAAAATCACCCCAAATACACTCTCTACTCACTCTAGGGTTAGAGGTTTAGCAAGCCGAAGATCCTAGTTCACTCAAAGTTCGAGAAAGAGCCCGAAGGTTGAACCCTCAGGTGGATCCATCTTTGACGGAAGAAGGCAACGAGGAAAGAACCAGCAAACCCTACAAAAGTTTCAAGAAGAAGGAGTTCAAGTTAGGTATAACTTCTTTTCTGAGTAGCTAACTCTCTTTAGCTTTCTTGCTAGTTTAGTTTAGAAAAGATCCCGACTTTGTTAGTCCATGTTGCCCCATGCGCTAAAAATTTGATTTTTATACCGTTTCCGCCTCCCCGCAAGAACCGGGGGTCGCAACGTGGACTTACAATGGTATCAGAGCCTAACTAAACTTAAACTAGCTTAGTAGTAAAGTGTACGGAAGTTCGATCGGAAAAATCACAAAAACCTAAATGTTAAAAACCCTAACTTTCTGTTGAATTTTTTTGTGCTCGAAAGTGAAAAAGGTTTACTCCTAAAATCGGCTCAGGGTTTTGTGAGAACACCCAAGAAAAACGATCCCCTGATTCCTTCAAAACGCCGCGGTTCCGCGGCAATAGGTATGCATTTGCCGCGGAACCGCCGCCGTTTAGGGTCCTCTCGTGATCGGGTTTTGTGCAGTGTTCTTCTGGTAGGATTTTGGGATTTTTCAGATGGTTTATTTGTGCCCAGGTTTTCCAGAAATGAAATTTGTTTTTGGGGGCCTATAATTCCGTATTTTTTTGTCGAACTTCACTACACTTTGACTACAATGGTTATATCTGTGATGTTTACATGTATTGAACATCGGCTAATCGCTATATGTCGATTAGTCGGGGTTATACATATCTGTGATCTGTGCTTGTTGATGGTATGTGTATATGAATGGATTGGATTGTCGCGGGTGAATAGCCGGGATGGATGTGAGATGAGTCTTGTTTTTCTTTCATTCATTTGTAATATGTAAATTGATGTAATATTATTATTTGTATGGCCGCACAACCGGGTCGGGGTTGTAGCCGTCATTGTATAATTCTTTTTACTGTTTTTGCTCCTAGGATAGACCCATGGAGGGGTGCACAAACTACCGGGTACTTGGCGGGTAGTTTGCCGCACCCATAGGGGTCTTGGGTGGGGTATTGGCTATTCACCGCGACCGTGTAATCCGCTTTTCGTTGCAGGCTAGAACGGATTGCGGATTCCTAGTATATCCAATGTATTCATCTGTGATCTGTAATGTCTATCATTGCTATATATTTATAACTATTTAGGCGTTGCTTAGGTTTTACAGCCGCGCTAGCCCAGCCCCCGCTCTGTCGTTAGTTAAGTAACCTAACGGGTAATGACGGGGCCCCGTGGCGAATGCGAATGGCATAAACGTACGTCATATTTTGGTTGTTTTCTGCAATGGTAGGATTAAATGATGGGACGCATTAAAAGAACTAATGCAAGAATATCACGCATTAAAAGAACTAATGCAAGATAATAAACCAAGTTAAAGTCGTTGGAACACTTTCGAAAAACCACTCGGTTCTTTTCAAAAATAACTTTTAAATGCGGAGCTTGAGCCACTCCTTCTAAAAGCTATCTCGTTCCATCGATTATATCAAGTTCACTACGTTCACGGTTTCGCCAAAACCATTCGTAGCCCTCCATCGTTTCAGTTAAATATTCGGTAGTATTCAAGCTATGTATTTTGACCTCACGCCAAGGCATAGTGATTGGTAGCTACCGGATATTTATCTGTTGCATAGATAGAATGCGTTGTTTTAGGACAGCCGTACTGCTATTTTGGCCTACGTCAAGGGTAGGTACGGGTGGGTTCAAATCAACCGGGATAATGATGGGAAGAACTTGACATGTGACTTATGACATTTTGACCTCACGCCAAGGTCATAAGAGCATGGGGCAAAAATCCACATCGGGAGTTTCATAAGTACTGAAACTTGCTAGATTTGCATACCATTTGGAGTGTGGTGATTCTGGTAGGATTCCTTCAGTTTCGTCACACGATGATATTTGGATCCCGATCCTACTGTGAGTATATGCTACTCCTCGGGAAATTTCTCACTAAACGATCAATGCTATAAACCTAGTAGGTGCCTAGAAAGGTGTTAGCGGGGCTACGCCCCCAGGGAAAAGAGGTTATTTAATTAAGGAACTTCGCGAAAGCGTTGGAAAACCTCCCTCGAAGTACCGACACTGGCCTGGCTGAACGGTTAAGCAAGTATTGTGCGGTGGGATTGATCCCGACTAATTCTTCCTTTATGGTTTGAGGAGGGATTCGAGAGACAGTGGGAGCCATCCTGTTTAGACAAATTAAAAACCATTCTAAACTTGCAAGAGCATCGTGCTGAAGTGTTTCTTCTCTCTCTCCTAATTGCAGCGACCAATCGACATGACTGGACTTAAGTTACTTCTAGATAAAAATATACTGACAGGGCCAAACTACAAAGATTGGCTCAGGAATGTCAAAATGGCAATCACTGACGACAAGCTGGGGTATCTTCTTACCACCAAAGCTCCCCCCGTCCCAGGTCCCACCTCCAGCGTCGCGGATAAGGAAATCCGTAAGACTTGGGAGATTGATTGCGCGAAGGCCAAGTGCCTCGTGCTTGCCTCTATGGACAACGAACACCAGAGGAGGCATGAGAATATGGACCTGGAATCCATATTTCTTCATCCAAAAGAACTGTATGGAGAGCAGTCTCGTATCGCAAGATACGAAGTGTCGAAGAAGTTATTTTCGGCAAAGTTGGCCGTCGGATCATCGGTAGCGGACCACGTGCTTAAGATGATTGGCTACATTGAGGAGCTCGCGGAACTTGGGACCACGTTGGAAAGTGAACTCTATACGGATTTAATTCTCCAGTCCCTTCCATCCACTTACGCCGAGTTTATACTGAACTTCAACTTACAAGAAAAAGAAGTTGAACTTTCAGAACTCCTCAACATGCTGAGGAGCGCAGAGGGCACCCTACATAAAGGTAGGGAAACACCCGCTTTGTTTGTAGGAGGATCTTCTTCTTCTAGGTCCAAGGCGAAAGCCAAGGGAAAGAGGAAGAAAGCCCCCGCTAAACCAAGGGGCGGTGTTAGTAAAGTGGGTACGAAGGGAAAGGAAAAGGCAACAAAGATAGCGGGGAAGCTTGTGGGAAAGGAAGAATGCTTCTATTGTCATAAGAGTGGACACTGGAAGAAAGATTGCAGGGCTTGGAAGGCCAGGACACAGGAACTGAAGCAAGTTGCGGCTTCAGCTTCAGGTGTGTATGTTATTGAAAACTGTCTTTCTATAAACTCTACTTCCTGGGTATTGGATACCGGATCAGGATCTCATATCTGTAATTCTTTGCAGGCGTTGAGAAACCGTAGGGTTTTGAAGGCAGGTGACATGACCCTCAGAGTTGCGAACGGAGCTAGCATGGATGCTAAAGCCGTGGGGGACTATCACCTGGGAATGTCAGATGGGCATGTTTTGGTTTTGCGTAATTGCTTTTTTGTACCCAACGCAACTTGTAATATCATTTCTGTATCTTTGGTTTCTAAAGAAGGTTATGAATTTGCGTTTGTAAGTAATGTTGTAAACATTCACCTTAATCAAGTTCTGATTGGGTCAGGTACACTGAGCAATGGTATACACGTATTAAACCAACCACAGATTTTCAATGTCCAGAATACACACAAAAGAAAGTCTCCGGAAATCAATCAGACTTTCTTATGGCATTGTAGACTGGGTCACATCAATGAGAGAAGGTTGACTAAGTTACATACAGAAGGATATTTGGATCCGTTTGAATATCAATCGTATGCCACTTGTCAATCCTGTCTCAAAGGAAAGATGACAAAGACCCCGTTCACTGGACACGGAGTAAGAGCGAGCGAGCTCTTGGGACTCGTACACAGCGACGTGTGCGGTCCAATGTCTACACATGCGCGAAGCGGTTATTCTTACTTCATTACTTTTACGGATGATTTTTCAAGGTACGGTTATGTCTTCTTAATGAAACATAAGTCCGAAGCCTTTGAAAAGTTCCAGGAATATAAGAATGAAGTAGAAAAACAAACCGGCAAAAGTATCAAGATTCTAAGGTCGGATCGAGGTGGAGAATACTTAAGTGCCGAGTTCCTGAATTATTTAAAAGAGAATGGAATTCTCTCTCAGCTTACTCCTCCATACACTCCGCAACATAACGGTGTATCGGAGAGACGGAACCGCACCCTATTGGATATGGTACGGTCCATGATAAGTAACGCTGAGTTACCGCGATCATTCTGGGGGTATGCGCTAGAAACAGCTGCATACCTTTTGAACCGAGTTCCTACTAAGACTGTGCCTACCACACCATATGAGTTATGGAGTGGGAAGAAACCCTATCTTCAGTACCTGAAGATTTGGGGATGTCCAGCTTATGTCAAAAAGCAGCATACGGACAAGCTCGAGGCACGCTCAGTACTGTGCAAGTTTGTGGGATACCCAAAGAACTCCAGGGGGTATCTTTTCTATTACGCAGAGGAACAAAAAGTCCTTGTTTCTCGTAATGCCCATTTTCTGGAACATCAGTTCTTAGAAAAAGAAATAAGTGGGAGCGCAATAGAACTGGAAGAAATTCCAGAACCACAGACTATTACTGAAAGCTTAGTGGAACCAGAGGGTTCAAAAGAACAGGACATTCCTATGCCGCTCCGCAGAAGTAGTAGGCAGTCTCATCCGCCCGAGAGATACTACGGTTTTCTCATAGACGGGGATAGAGAGGATTGCATCATAGATTATGATGAGCCTACTAGCTTCCAGCAGGCCGTTCAGAGCGTTGACTCGGTAAAATGGCTGGATGCAATGCGGACCGAAATGGAGTCCATGTACACCAACAAAGTATGGACGTTGGACATTGCTCCAAACGGGGTAAAACCCGTAGGATGCAAGTGGATCTTCAAAAGGAAGATTGGTTTAGATGGACAGGTTGAGACCTATAAAGCTAGACTTGTAGCTAAGGGTTTCCGTCAAAGACCTGGTTTGGACTATGACGAAACCTTTTCTCCAATGGCTATGCTGAAATCCATTCGGATCCTTCTTGCCATTGCTGCCTTCCACGATTACGAGATTTGGCAGATGGACGTAAAAACCGCTTTTCTAAATGGAAATTTAGAGGAGTGTGTCTATATGGACCAGACAGAGGGTTTCATTCAGAGTGGGAGCAGCGGAAAGGTGTGCAAGTTGCTTAAGTCCATCTATGGACTAAAGCAGGCATCGCGGAGTTGGAACATCTGTTTTGATGAGACAGTCAAGGAATTTGGCTTTATCAAAAACCCAGATGAACCATGCATCTATAGTAGATTTGTAGCGAGAACTGTAGTATTCCTCGTTTTATACGTGGATGGCATTCTCTTAATAGGAAATGACATTCCTATGCTACAATCTGTCAAGGGGTTCTTGTCACACAGGTTCTCCATGAAAGACCTGGGTGATGCCTCATACATTCTGGGTATCCGGATCTACCGTGACAGATCCATGAGAATATTGGGACTTTCACAGTCCAGGTACATCGACACCATACTGAAGAGATTCAGTATGGAAGATTCCAAGCGCGGTAATTTACCGTCTTGTCACGGGATCACCCTCTCCAAAGAGATGTCTCCCAAGAATGATTTGGAGAGGGATCGCATGTCTATTATACCCTACGCTTCTGCGGTAGGCTCTATAATGTATGCGATGTTGTGTACCAGACCGGATGTAGCTTATGCACTGAGTGTGGTAAGCCGGTATCAGTCAAACCCTGGGGAGAAACACTGGATAGCGGTAAAGAACATTCTCAAGTACCTGAGAAGGACTAAGGAGATGTTCATGGTGTATGGAGGAAAAGACCTCCAGATCGAGGCCTTTGCTGACTCCAGCTTCCAGAGTGACAAGGATGATTCCAAGTCCATGTCGGGTTTTGTCTTTACCCTCAATGGAGGGGCGGTGTGTTGGAAGAATTCCAAACAGGAAACCGTTGCAGACTCGACTATGGAAGCGGAATACATCGCTGCATCTGATGCCGCAAAAGAAGCTGTCTGGATGAGGAAGTTCTTGAAAGAACTTCAGGTGGTTCCGTCCATTGTTGATCCAATACCTCTGTATTGCGACAACAACGGGGCTATAGCTTTAGCGAAGGAACCCAGGTCCCATCAGAGATCCAGACACATCTTGAGACGGTATCACCTGATCAGGGAGATCGTGGATCGCAAGGAGATCGAGGTTCGGAGGGTTGCTTCAGAAGAAAATACTGCAGATCCATTCACCAAGGCCTTACCCCAAACTCAGTTCGAGCGGCTGATCGAGATGATAGGTCTTCGATACGCCAGTACATGGCCTTAGTGCAAGTGGGAGATTGTTAGTGTATATGCCCTAGAGGCCATTACTGTATCATACTAGTTTGTATATTACTTAATGGAAGCTTGGGATATTCACCTTGTATAAACAATCTTGCTCAATATAGTAGTATGCTACTTGGTTTGTTTCTACTTCAATGTGTACTTGTGTTTATTTTAGTATATCACCTATACACATTAGTGGAGCCCTTAGGATCTTTGCTTGATTACCAGCGTTGTGATGGCAGTCACACTAGTGGAGGCTGGGTAATCTATAAGCACATCCTTATACAGGTCCCTAGTCGCAGGACTATCGAGACAGGGCATCGATACTCCGGAGTAGACTAGCGTATGCGCTTCTCATCCCAGTGTGGGAGATGGTCTGTCCCACAGCCATCAGTACGTCGTACTGGAGATAGTATACGGGTGCTCGTTGGGTTACGAGTACACTGGACAGGACTCGTCGGGAACTGAAAGGTTGGTATTATACCTATCGTCAGTTATCAGTTCCCAGGTGACATGAGTACAGCTTAGTCCGCTGACTTGACACTGTCACTTCGCCTCGAGTGTGTTCCCACTGTACTTTGATTACTACCCTACCACGGCTCAAAGGAGTCGTGCAAACAGGTAGTAGTTGGGTACAGTCCCGAAGCACTTGGAGGCAGTGACGGTTAGACAGGATTCGTCTCTCCCGGTATTGGGGGTTGACATCGCGCTGTGTCTAGGAGAGCCATTACACGAGTAGTCCCTGGCCAGGGCAAGCGAGATATACTGGTAGGCTTCCAGTATTATCTCAGGGTGTTTTGGGCTTCACTCCGACACGACTTGTACCGCTATTAGGGGACTGACGTTTACCGCCCCCTAGGCCCGCCATGCGATGTATCAGACGAACAGACCGGACTGTACGGAGATTGTCACATTCAGACTCAGTAGGAGTTCAGATGGGGTTCACCTCGTCAGTCTTCTTGTCGGCATCTACCTAGGGACCGTTACGCACAGCTAGTGCCGCTTGCGGTCTGTGGTTAAACCCACTGCCAGCGTAGTGTCGAGTCTTTAGAGTCCCACACAGAGGGCTATTCGCCATTGGGCAAAACAGAGTAAAGGTCGCATGGTTTTGCGACATGGTTCGTTCTCATCCGCGCACTTGTGCACGTTTGGAGTCCGGACGGATATTACTAGTAGGCTCTGGTTTGAGCCAGATACTGGTATACGTTTTGGGGTTGATTTTATCTCATGGTATTCATGTTCCTCGGAACAAGAATGCGGGTGTGTATGCACAGTTGATTGAGGCGGAGGAAGAGGATTTTCATTAGGGTTTCGGAACGGGTGCGTATGCACAGTTGACAGTCGTCTTTTTCCAAACCCTAATGGAATTATGATATATCAATTAATAATATTAATTAAATGAAATTGTGTCATGGTTGGGTTTTGTTGACTTGTTGACCATGGTTGACTTGTTGACCATGGTTGAAGGTTTGACCATCATCATTACTTTGCAAAGATGCTCTTTGATTCTAGCAAAATTCATTTAAAGAATGTAATGATAATGGTCATTCCAAACCATCCATCAACTATTTCATTTTCTTATTATTGTTAATTGATAATTCTTTTCTTTTTGTGATATGGTTGTAGAATGAGAAAAAGAGCTCATTCTATCATAACACTTCTCTCTCCTCACTTCTTCTTCTTCCTCCTCTAGTTCAAGGAGAATCCTTCTCATGTGTTGAGAATCCCTCTCCTTGAGACAAAATCATCCCAAAGACACTCTCTACTCACTCTAGGGTTAGAGGTTTAGCAAGCCGAAGATCCTAGTTCACTCAAAGTTCGAGAAAGAGCCCGAAGGTTGAACCCTCAGGTGGATCCATCTTTGACGGAAGAAGGCAACGAGGAAAGAACCATCAACCCCTACAAAAGTTTCAAGAAGAAGGAGTTCAAGTTTGGTATAACTTCTTTTCCGAGTAGCTAACTCTCTTTAGCTTTCTTTCTAGTTTAGTTTAGAAAAGATCCCGGCTTTGTTAGTCCATGTTGCCCCATGCGCTAAAAATTTGATTTTTATACCGTTTCCGCCTCCCCGCAAGAACCGGGGGTCACAACGTGGACTTACAAAAACCTATAGCATCGCATGAAAAACACGATCAACAACCCTAGTCGTTGACGTTAAAACGCCACACGATGGAATACAACATCAAATACCAAAACTTTGAGTCATGAATACCAAGAAATGCAAGGCAGCAACTCAAGAAACTTGCTCCAGATTTTAGTTCAGGTAAAAATTAGTTAAACAAACAGTACTAGGGTCTTGTATATAGGGTATATGACCTACCGAAGCAACCTGGGCACCCAATTCCCCAAAGCGGCCGGCCAGAAGCCCTAAATTTCCAGCCTCCTCAGTTTTTGTTGAAGGGATTGAGTTCGTATTAGTTGGGTGGCCTCGTAGTGGTCCATCTAGGCTTGTGGTCTTGTTTGCTTTTCTAGTAAAAGTCCCGGTTCACTCCAGATTCCATGCACCCTCTATTTAATCACAAACCGACATTCGATATCTAAATTTCTGTGTTTGGGTTCTAGCTCTGGTTTGGTCCAGGTTTTAGCACTATGGGGGCTTAAGGTCACTACTAGGCCTCAATTACACAACCACAACTCAAGAATCCCTCAACTCTCTTCTAGAAATTTTCCAAGTCATAAAACTACACTAAATCACCTCTAAACTACATTAGAAGTTAAAGTAAACAAATAACTACTATAATGGTGTAAGAATTATCTCATTTGGCAACTCAAGAATTTTCTTGAGTTGCCCCAAGTACTCAAAATCCATCCTTTCTTGGTTCAAAGTGCTTTAGAGGAGCTTGTACATATTTTTAATGAAGTGGGGATGGACTTTTGATGAGTTTTTTGGTGTTGTAGTGTGGAGGTAGAGGAGGAAGGAGAGAGTGTGCTGCCATGGGAGAGGAGAAGGGAAAAGATGATGAAGAAAAAAGAAGGGGACAATGTGATATGGTCCAAGGTTGACCCCTCACCTCTCTCTCTCTTGCCCATACTCTATATTTTATCATTTTCCTTTTTTTTTCTTTTGTTTTCTTTACTTTTCTTTCTCATTTAAACACAAACCATGCATGAAAAATGAGAAAAAACCATGATAAAAATGTAACTAGTGTTAAAATGTGACATGGTGCATGTTATGTGTACAAATCCGGCTTAATGCGCGATTAGTGATATTTAATCACGATTATCATTAAAATAGAGTATAATTAATTATTAAAAAAATGTTAATTTGCATAATTCACATAAAACACCCTCATTTCAGTAATTTCTATAATTTTCCAAATTTTTCCCAATTTATCGTTATTTAATTATACCCAATATTAAAATATTCATAATATTAATTATTTAATTATAAAAATTCCCAAAAATAATATTTTGTTTTTTTGAAATGTTACAGTCTTCCCCCCTTAAACAAATTCGGTCCCAGAATTTAAATTTAAACTCCCCCAATTTCTAAAACATTTCAGTAAAATGGCCATGACGTCAGGGCTCCGAAATCATAAATATATAAAACACATCGTAGCGCAATGCATGCACATGAAAAATGAGCAGATAACTCAAAATCAAAACTCCGTTAAGTATCCCGCAATCATCGGAGTAATGGTGAAGGCACCAATGTCAAAGCCCAATACGAAAACCAACATGATATACTTCAACAATGCATGTAAACATCATTAAAACATCTGAAAGGAATGCATGCCAAACTCTTTTCAAATCGCTGTGTGATGCGCGTATCACTGCACAGTGGTGGACGTCTATTGTAAGAAAATAACTATATATATATATATATGTATATCCTTTGTTTAATATACACGCCCCGCCGTTTGAAAACAATTTTAGAAGGGTTTCCTTTATAAAATGTTTCGTGTCATCTCGGACACGTAGGTAAATACTGAGACTATAGCTCCTTCTTTGGAAATCTTTTCGATAACTATCAATGCATGCAAAAAAATATGTTCAGGTACTGTCATCGGACTAGTCCTGCTCAGCTACTATACCAAATAGTAAATATCAAAAACCTACTGCTCAAATGAAATCAAATCCCAAATGCATACAAGAATGCCCTGTGCGTCTGGTGCGCACGGAAAACAAAATCCATGAATGTGCCATACATGTGTACAGAAACAAATTCTAAGTGCAACGGGTGTGCACGAAACACCTGTCAACGGCAACGGGTGTGCCTGACAGCAATATCAGTTGCATCTGATATGCACGAAGAATTTCGATTTAGTGCATCTGGCGTGAACCAAAATCGCATCAAGTGCCCAAGTATGCGCAAGAATCCCAATCAAATGCACAAGGTGCATGAAAACAATATCGAATATCACAATCGAAATTGACGGTATACAACATATCTCAATCCAAATCCAAATCAGGTATACCGTGGTATATAATCTCACAATCATGTGCATCAGCGTGCATAAAATGGAATCAAAATACTGAAAGTGCATGAAAACTATGCCGAAAGCATAAGTCAAATCACATGCATACCATAGGCATGAAATCAAAGTCAAAATCTCAAATGACATCAAACCGAAGTCAAGTGCAATTGGGGTGCACAAAATCTCAATCATGCAAATAAATCGCCTAAAATATCAAAATCAAAGATGACGGAAATAGTCCCTCTCTAGCACATCCTCTGAAGATCTCTGGCCAACTGTCATGGTCACTCATAACATGTCTCGTCGATGATGCCAAACTCTGGCCTACTGGGTGTGCACAATATGACCGATCCTGGGTCCAAGTCTCATCGTATAGTATTCCAGAAAGGTTCTGTCGAAGTCTCCCCCAAATCTCGTTCCTGCCGAACTGCCCAGAAGTCATCATCCTTTACTAAATCTATTTCTTGTTCCGGAACGGCTGCATACTCATCACGACTCCTTCTGGAAGATATATCCATGTACAACGCCTTTACATGCGTATCACATCTCTGATGTCAGCGGAGTGGAATGTCATCTCATCAAAATCTCGTATGAACCTCTTACTCCACTTTTCTCTAATGTCGACTGATTCAGACTCGTCTCTTCGTGGCTGCATGGACCGCACTCCAATGGCTATACTCGTATCTAGAGTCTCCCAAGCAATGTATCCAATCATATGATATCCGAATGACGTCGAACCTTTAGATCGATTCGTCAAAGTTCTATAATCCCCCTAGAGCTCAACATCTTGAGTACAGTTTAATAGTATTCCAGTACATGCCACAGTACATGTGGACCAGCCGTAGAAGGGCAAACCCAAGCCTCAACAATGGCACCGCTGAACTGCTGTAAACCCTAAGGTTTCAGAGCGTTCTCATGGTCATTATATCGAGTTAGGGTTTCATTCTTCTAGAGGGTCCACGGAAATACTTGCATGTTTTTCCGAATACCTTAAACTTGGAAAAATGGTTTTCTGACATTCGATCATCTTCTAGCGACTCTCAACGTATCTGCGTGAAGTCGTCTCTAGCTAGAATCAATCAATCTGATGACCTCGCATCGGGGTAGGCAACGAATCACATGTCCTAGTCTTTCATCTTTGGTGACTAGCGATCTTCTATCATATCTCGAAGTACAGCTCATGCGGCAATAGTTCCATCATCTAGGGCGATATCTCGTCATTCACAGCAACAACCGGCTCATTTGTCCGCACGCTGAACAGTGCCTCAATCATCAAATAATCGGTGCATCGACGGTCATCATATTCTGGCTGGCCTCTAGCAGTGGCCCAATCCTCTGGTGCTGATCTGCACGTCCGAGAAATCTTGTAAAAGCGATCCATCAAACGCTCATGGCGTGAAAACGCAATAAAACGACGCATCTATGAAAATCGTATGTCCCTGAAATCACGCCCTGGTCAGTCCTCATCCGTGAAGAGCTCATGCTGACGCAACTCTAGCCGTAGCACTCTCTGCCCGTATAATCGTGGCAGCAATAACCATAAACCGATAATGATGAGGATGTATCATAAATGAATATAATACTGTGCAAGGAAATGTACATCCTAAGTCTTCTTAAGCGGAGTAGCGTATCGTAAGTATGCCGCGGAACATACACACGGTACGTCACTCTCCTTAAGTCACCTACTCTATCAACCAAGGTCAACCTATGCGACGAAAGTTCGGGTCTAATACCCCCTCGAACAAGTCTAAGTTCCGTAAGGTCAAGCCTAGATTACGTATATATACAAACGCCCTAGGCTCCGCATAGTCAAATATAGACTCAAACCAAGGTTAACCTAGCACTTTGATACCAACTTTGTCACGACCCGGAAATGGCACGTGACTGACACTTGAATCATATGAAATCTATAGGACCCCATCTAATTCAAGTAAGCCAAAAATCCCAGAAATCTAAACCATTTTAAATAGAAGTGAAGAAAACTTAATTTAAAACAAGTGGTTTTAATAACATAAGCCGAATATGCATTTTTAAAATCTCAAGTCTTTTCTGAAAATTTCGGCAGAGTTTCCTTTGTAAATACTGGCCCCAAAAGGGTACAACATGCATAATATGAATAAAGGCATCCCCAAGCGGGAGCTAGCTCTTCGTCAATTAACGGTCATAACCACGCAAGAAATATAATATACAACGCCGAAGGGCGATGATCAAAACTCAAAAGGAAACTCAATAACATCAAGAAAACCCATAATAATACAACGCGCGACTCTAAGGTCGAATGAATATACACTGGTCTTCTAAGTCTAATAAATAATACAAGTCTGGTTGATGGAGTTACTAGATACAACTGAAATAAATAAATATATAATGGTGGTCACGATGTATGTGAACCCACCTACCAAAGCAATCACCCGGAAAGGAGCAGTGTGCCAGCAAAGCCGCAACGAACCTGTACGGAAAAACCTGCAAGAAACCGTGGCATAACGGGGGTGAGTTGCCAACTCGTGAGTAGAAAACATCACAGAGCAGAAATCGTATGTATGACTCATCCTAGGTCAATACGATCATAATATATGTATCCTCAATATGATAAAGTCTGAAGCATGATATGGTGGCAAGGGTAAATTTCTATACATAAGTGTAATACCGTGTGCTCGTGTTAGTGCCTCAGGTAGCAACATATCATAAATATGAGGTATCATCAATGAAATCAACATGAAATCAGTGTCAAGTATCGACACAAAACATAAATCTCAATATCTCAGGCTCCGGCAATCCAGACTGGCCTGTAACCTTGAATCTCAATATCTAGGGCTCCGGCTATCCGGACTGGCCCATATCATCAAATCTCAAAATCTCAGGCTCCGACTATCCGGACTGTCCTGCACTCCGATCGGTATCCTCCGGATATCCGTCGAGTCACAATGAAATCACCGGTCAGCAATGCTCCCATGTCTCAAGCTCAACGCCATCATCTGCGACCATCTTGCCCCGGGGTACCGCACCGGGTCCACCATGCACCCACATACGGTTCCTCCTCCTCCTCGAATCGGGTGTATGATATCGCTCAAGAGCCGAGAAAACTCATGGTGGACATATCTCAAATCTTATCATGAGAAAACCACAATATTCTATCTTTTGAAAATGATAATCAGTTTATAAATCTTTGCGGTTTCTCCAAATCCAGAAATCTCATGGAAATCCGAAATAACAATATCAAGAGTAAATAATACTTCATACTGGGCTCCGGCTATCCGGACTGGCCCTAAAATATTGCATGACAATGAATATATGAATAAACATGAAAATCACAGTAACAAATGCAATGTCTAAACTAGCATATGAAAACAATAACATATAGGAACTATCATCTAGCAGGCTATGTCAGTGAAGTAATGTTCTCTAAAGTGTACGTGACATAGCAATTACCGATGAAGATGTGTGCGAGCCGGCAAGCAAGTGTACGTGGAGCATACGCATCATCGGTAATGGTGCTGGTGTCCTAACAACAGGTTTCATCATTACTCACGAAAATACATATAGACATGCAATGCAATGCGAGCAATAATATGCGGAACATAAATAATAACGCAACATGTACGAATATGAACATTAATGTATATGAGTCAAAACAGTTTTGCCATTTGAAATAACACGAATCGTGGTGTTTAGAAAATAGGGCTATGGTTTTTTTTTTAAGAAAATATGCGTACTTTGAAATATCCGTAGAATCCCTTGTCCTGTCTTTAAAATACTCACGATTCGTTAGTTTTGAAATAGGTATATATCGAGTCTATTCTAACATCTACAAGTAACTACAGGACTAAACTAACAGACTAATCGAAAAGGGTAAAGAAAGCCACCTAAGTCTGAGTCAATATATATATATATATATATATATATATATATATATATATATAATAGTCGGTGATCCCGACTCTATAGTATCACATATGATACACTATATAATATGACATTCTCGAGTCAAGAGTGGATCTATCATCAATATAGCTCGTACGGTAAATCCATCGTACGGCATCCCAAATTTGGGTACGGGCAATTATCACATTTATCTCAATATTCATCTGGTATCCTTATCATCACATATCGCGAACTGGGGTACTGATCTACGTCTAGTACCATACTGATACCATCTATATCTACATATATACATGTCGTCTTGGGAATGGACTTTCTTGGCACTTTTCACGCTCATATTGATTGTAGGGCAAAGAAAGTGATTTTCCAGATTTTCGGACATCCGGAGTTTATATTTTCAGGAGGTAGCAGATCTGTCGGGATAGTCGAATTTAGGGCTAGGCCGACAAGCGCTGTTCTTTCGTCAATGGAAGCAGATAAGGAGGAAGCGCCAGCAGTAGTTTGAGAGTTTATGGATGTGTTCGAGAACATCTCGGGTTTACCGCCAAAACGAGATGTGGAGTTCGCGATTGATCTTGTCCCTGGAGCAACGCCAATTTCAAAGGCGTATTATCCGATGGCATCGGTGGAGCTAGAAGAAGTCAAGAAATAGGTCGTCGAATTATTAGAGAAGGGTTAAATTCGCAGCAACAATTCATCCTGGGGAGCTCTAGTTCTTCTAGTCAAGAAGAAAGATGGCACGCGGAGGATGTGCATCGACTATCGGGAATTAAACCGGGTGACTATTAAGAACAAGTACCCGATCCTTCGCATCGGCGAATTATTCGATCAACTCAGTGGTGTGAGGGTATTCTCAAAGCTGGACTCACGATCTGGATATCATCAAGTTCGAGTAAAATCAGAAGATATTTGTAAGACAACGTTCCGAACTCAATATGGGCATTACGAGTACTTAGTGATGCCATTCGGAGTCACGAACGCCCCAGCGATATTAATGGACTTGATGGACCGAATCTTTTCACCATATTTGGACCAATTCGTAGTGGTATTTATCGATGACATTCTGGTCTGTTCGAGGAGCCAAGAAGAGCATGCAGAACACTTAAAAATCGCACTGCAAACGTTGAGGCAAGAAAAGCTATATGCTAAGATGAGCAAGTGTGAGTTTTGGCTTGAAGAAGTGAAGTTCTTGGGCCATGTTGTATCTGGAGATGGAATTGTCGTTGATCCTGAAAAGATTGTAGCAGTTTATGATTGGCCGATTCCAAAGAACGTAGCGGAGATTAGAAGTTTTCTTAGGCTCGCTGGATATTATAGAAGGTTCATGGAGAACTTCGCTCGTATAGCAGAACCATTGACTAAGCTAACATGAAAGGAGGTACCGTTCGTATGGATGGAGAAATGTGCGTCAGCTTTTGAAGCATTGAAGCAAAGATTGACCACCGCTCTTATCTTGACAGTGCCAGACGGTTCTGGAGGGTTGGTTATTCACAGAGACATAGCTGGGAAAGTCTTGGGATGTGTTCTAATGCATAATAGGAAGGTTATAGCCTACACGTCAAGACAATTGAAGACTCATGAGAAGAACTACCCAACTCATGATTTGGAGCTAGCAGCAGTGATTTTCGCTTTGAAGATTTGGAGACACTACTTATTGGGTGAAAGGGTAGAAGTAATTACCAATCACAAGAGCCTAAAGTATGTGTTCACGCAGAAAGAGATAAACATGAGGCAACGTAGATGGTTAGAGTTGATGGCTGACTATTATCTTGATCTAAAATACCATCCGAGGAAAGTTAATGTAGTGTCAGATGCGCTAAGTCGGTTGCCAGCAATACGGATGTTGACTACACAGAAGGAGATTATCGCAGAGTTTCAGAGATTCGAGTTGGAGATCGTATTACCGCATTCTTTAGGACAGTTGATTCAATTGCAAGTACAGTCGTCCTTGATTGATAATATTAAAGCAACACAGTTGCACGATCCAAGGTTGTAGAAGTTTCGAGAACAAGTTGAAGCGGACTTCGAATAGACTTGCTAATTCATGAAGACGGTTCGTTACTATATGGAAGTAGTTTATGTGTGCTGAAAAGAGATATTCATGAAGAAGTTGTGAAGGAGGCTCAAAGTTCCGCATATTCCGTACATCCGGGGGGCATAAAGATGTACCGAAATCTACGACAGCATTTCTGGTGGGGAGGCATGAAAAGGGAGATTGCTCGCTACGTATCGAAGTGCTTGGTATGTCAGCAAGTCAAGACTGAACATCAAAGGGTAGCTGGTTTATTACAACCACTTCCGATTCCTCAATGGAAGTGGGAACATATAACCATGGATTTTGTGACAGTTTTACTGTGGAGTACAAAGGGCAATAATGCAGTTTGGGTGATTGTTGATCGATTGACCAAGGCAGCTCATTTCATATCGTTTCGAGTTGGTCAGTCGATGGAAGCTTTAGCAGAACGGTACATGTAGGAGATTGAGAGATTGCATGGAGTACCTATGAGCATCGTTTCGGATCGTGATACTCGATTCTTATCGCACTTTTGGAGGAGTCTACAGGAATGTTTGGGGAATTGTTTGAAGTTCAGCACAGTCTATCATCCTCAGATGGATGGCCAGTCAGAGAGGGCGATCCAAACTCTTGAAAATATGTTGAGAGCATGAATGATAGATTTCAAGGGTTCATGGGAGGATCATTTGCACTTGGTGGGATTTTCTTATAATAACAGTTTTCAGGCGACTATACATATGGCTCCATTCGAAGCATTATATGGTCGTAAGTGTCGCTCGCCCATCTCTTGGGACAATGTTGGAGAAAGAAGATTATTGGGACCGAATCTTATTATACAAACATGGAGAAAGTCAACGTGATCCTAAACCATATGAAAGCGGCCCAAGATCGACAGAAAATTTGGGCTGATACAGGACGAAGACCTTTGGAGTTCGTAGTTGGTGATCTTGTATTCTTGAAGATATTACCGACCAGAGGAGTGATTCGATTTGGTAGCCGAGACAAGCTTAGTCCTCGATTCGTAAGGCCTTTCGATATTATCGAGTGCATTGGAGAAGTAGCTTATAAATTGACTTTACCACTATCCTTGGCGAGTGTTCACGACATGTTTCATGTATCTCAACTCCCCATGTATGTTCGAGATGAGACGCACATCCTAGATCACTCAGAGCTGACAATAAGATCGGACTTATCATATGAAGAATGACCGATGGCGATTGTGGATCGATGAGAAAAGGTCCTCAAGAACAAGCTTATCCCTCTAGTACTTTTTTCATGGGGGGATCGTTCCCACGGGAATCAACTTGGGAACGAGAAAACGAGATTCAACAAAAGTTTCTACACCTCTTTTCTTACATTCATGTTTTTTGTCTTTTCTTGTTCCGGGAATTTCGAGGACAAAATTCTTTTGTAGTTGGGTATAATGTAACACCCTAGTCATTTATACCATATTTTATTTGGGTATTTTCCTAATCTTGTGACAGTTTTCTTGTTTATTCTTGTTTTTGGGTACGGATAGTGCATTTGGTATCTGTGACTAGTATCCAACCCGACCCGTATGATCGAAACCCATCATGCACTACTACAATAAGGATTTGCCCCTGCGGATATATCCGGAGGGGCAAAAAATTACCCCGTAGGTGCAAAGGCCGCAGGTGCAAGTCTTCGCACTGAACATGCCCCTGCGGAGTAATAATTGCCCCTACGCTATAATCTGTAGGGACATTTATCCCTAAGGATTACTTCGTAGGGACTGATAAATATTTTAATTTATTGATTTGTAAAATAAAATAATTGCCCCTACGAATGTATCCATAGGGCCTGATAGTTGCCCCTACGAATACATCCGTAGGTCCTGATATTAGCCCCTACGGATAAATTCGTAGGGGCAACTTTTACTGAGTCCATAGGGACAAAATATCAGGTATCCTGATATTTTGTCCCTATGGCTAACTGTGTAGGGGCAAACTGTGTACCTACGGATTAAGCCGTAGGTGCAACAGATGGCCCTACGGATTAATCCTTAGCGACATAATATCAGGGTTTTTTTTTAAAAAAAGGCCTTCCTGTTTTTTCCCCGCCCTGTGCACAATAATATATACATCATATAACCAAATACAGAAATATTCATAATCAACATCTCACGCATAATATATAAAATAAATAGACAAACAGAATACGATATCAAACTAAATCATCGTGAACAAGCAAACAACCACCAATATCGTCCAAAATTTATACAATATGTATCAGATAAGTATATACATCCTCAAAAATATAAATAAAGCTACCCTAGCTCGGTCCAGTTCCTCCACCTTTGATAATCGCCGTAATCTGGCGCATCTGCTCCTCGGTGCAGCCCTGTGTCGTCAAAAAATCAACTAATGAAGGAGCGGACTGTGCGGGAGTCTAAGCGGGCTGTGGATCTGCAGGAGCGGTCTGCGCAACCGCAGCCGAGGTAGTGGCTTGCGGAGCCGTAGCCGAAGGAGATGCATGTGGAGCCGCAGTCGAAAAAACCTGTCGCGCCTGTTAAATTTTATGTGTAATAAACGAGCAAGAACGGTGTATTAGATTTTAGTCGAGTTCGTATCATTATCAGGTTATTGCGAAACCCCAATCTAAGAATACTTAGGGACTTAGGCCTCATTTGGGTATCTAGTTTGGAAAGCCGTGGTTTATTTTAATTAGATATTTTTTTGTAAGTATGATTAATCAAAGCTAAGTCTATAACCAAATAAGTTCAGGCTACTAATATTGCATATGTTACTATCTATAATGTGATATAATATTTTACTATTAACTAGTATAAGTACCATCTCCTTCAACTCCTCGATGGTGGTCTTCAAGGCGGCAAAATCATGCTCTAGACGTCGCTCATGGGGGGTAGGTGAAGTAACCACCAGAGTGGAGTCCAACCTTATATGGGCCATACTAGGACCCAGTCTCCGGCCTCTCTCCCAACCTTCGTGGTTCCCTCCGTGTGCGGCGTCTAGGACTGGGGTCAGCAACATCGGATTAATCTGTCCAGTAAAATCGATCCCCGTTGCCTTCGCCTGCTCCACCACCAGCTCCTACACCCACATTAACCATTAAAATATTAGTATATCATTTAAATTTGAACTTTTCAAAACAAAATTTTCAAACTTGTTGGATTAAATAATAACACTTACGCAATACTCCTAGGTAGCGGTGTCGGAGAATCAAAGCTCTCCCGTGGAGGGATCTGTCGAGGTGCCATGGACGGCAAAATACGCGGTCAGCATGCTCGGTGTACCACCCTGCGCCGAGGTCTGAGCTCTCTGCAATTCGCAAAAAATTTACATATATTATAAAATAACTCTTAATATTACATTATATCAAAATAGATCTATTGTAATTTACCGATATCTCCATGGAACGAGTAATGTTCCTCGAGCAACCTGTATAAGTGGGGTGACCCCTCTTCGCCGACTTCCTATTCTCTTTATTTTGATCGGCATGTTTCTGCACAACACATTCAGATTTAGTTTTCTAATTAAGCAAAACAAAAAATAATTTATATACTAAACAATGAATTGCATTTAAATTACAAACCTGTTTGCGCTGAGAGTCAAAATATTGGCACAAGAGAGGCCATGTATCTACGTCGACTCTCGCAAAAGCCGGAGTATGTAGGAGAGCCGCTCTCTCTGCCTCGGGGGTCGCCATCCATAGGGAATAGTAGTCGAACTTCATCTCGTTCCTATTGTATCGGACCGTTGATTGCATGTTCTTCATCAGGCCATTGTATAGAGCGTGAAGATCGAGCACTCTCTCAGGGTAATCAAGGTCGGGTACAGGCTGAAAGTCGTAATCCAACTGCAAATACAAAAAAACAATGTATTTAAATTGCAAATGTTAAATAATAATAAATATATTGGATAAATCAAATGAAAATATATATTAATACCCGAGCCTGATCCCAGAAAAAAGCAAATGAGCGCCGGTGCTGATCGCCCCACTCAACGTGAAGTGGATACTTCTTCACGAGGCGACTCTCATCCCCCATATACCGGTTGAACCTCTTGGCATAATCGCCGATATAGTGATAATCGGGGGTAAATAAGAGGGGGAATGCTGCCTCCCCCTAGCTCTATCGGGCTTCAGCCTATGGACTGATTCGGCCCTCGAGTCCCTCTCTCGGGATGGGGCTGCCCTGCATCTACAAGAAATATCAAGACAATCAATATTAAGAAAAAGTGGTATTAAGAAATCTAAGGTTTAACGAAAATTAAAGTGCGATATATACCTCCGGTGACAGCAGCACGAGCCTGGGCCCGGGCAGCAGCACGAGCAGGACGATAGTTCCTCCGGTGAGGAACAACGTGGGCCTGGGCAGCAGCACGAGCAGGACGATTGTTCCTCCGGTGAGGAACAGCGTGGGCCCGGGCAGCAGCATGAGATTTACCATATGGCATGTCCTGAATTCTCTGAGACCGGTTAAGCTTCGTCTCAATGTTCTCATCTAGAAATCGGGAACAAAATGTGGTTGCTTCATATAGAAGATAACCTTGCATGATAGAACCCTCTGGTCAATTTCTATTACGTATATACTTTTTTAGAGTGTAAAGCTACCTAAAGAAAAATATGTTAAATAAATAAATATGGGCATATAGGACAACAATAATTTTAAAAATTGCGTGAAACAAAAAATTCCACGTACCTTTCGACGGGATACATCCATCGATATTGTACCGATCCGGCTAACTTAGCCTCGGTTGCAAGATGAACCGTCAGGTGTATTATGATATCGAAGAATGACGGTGGGAAAATACGCTCAAGCTTGCAAACTATCAACGAAATAGAATTTTCTAGCTTCTCCAGCGTCATAACATCAAGGGTTTTAGCACACAATTCTCTAAAAAAGCAACAAAGGTCATTGATTACTAGACCAACCATTTCGGGAAGGGAAGTCCAGAGGGCTAATGGTAGAAGGTGCTCCATAATAACATGGTGATTATGACTTTTCAGCCCATCAATCTTACCTTTCATAAATTTTATCTTCTTGCTAAATGATCCTGAGAAGCCTGTAGGAACTTTCAAATCATGCAACACCTGCAGAAATCTTTTCTTCTCCGGTTGTGACATATGATACGTGGCATTGGGAAGTACAAACTTGTCTAGTTTACCCGCGATCGGTTTAGGATGCAATTCACTTCTAATTTTCCAGTCCTGAAGATCCATCCAAGCACGGAGGTTGTCTTTCGATTTTCCGTCTTTACAAAGAAGCAAGTTGAGTACGTGCTCGGATACTCCCTTCTCTATGTGCATGACGTCCATACAATGACGCACTAAATTTGTTGACCAGTACGGAAGCTCAAAGAAAATGCTTAACTTGTTCTAGTAGGGTGGTTTCACCTGTTTTGCCGGATCTATCCCGAAGGTCATATTATTGTAACCATCCCACTGAGCAATCACGTCCTCTCCGGACAATGAGGTTGTTAGTTATATGTATGCCCTAGAGGCCATTACTGTACATACGATGTATATTGTAGTGGATGCTTGGACATATATAGGGAGGACTTTCTTGCTCGACATGATAGTATGCTATCTGGTTGATCTTTAACTTAACATGTACACTGATTGTCTCTGTGTTTCATGTTGATAAAGCCCTTAGGATGAGTACTTGACTACCAGGATTATGATGCAGATCATACTAGTGGGGACAGGGTAGTCGCTAAGTACATCCTTCAAATGTTCCTAGTCGTAGGTGTATCGAGACAGGGCATCGATATACCAGAGTAGAATAGCGTATAGCTTCTCGACCTATCAAGATGGGCGATGGATGATCCCATATCCATTGGTGTTTGACATCAGAGAAAGTATGCAGCTGCTCAGTAGAGACTGGGTACACTAGACGGACTCGCCGAGAACTCCCATATGGTATTATACCTAACGTCAGATGGCAGTTCTCTGGTGACACTGGTACATGTTAGTCTGTAGACCCGAGATCGTCATAGAGTCTTGTGTGATTCCTACTGTGCTTTGATTTCCACCTTACCACGTTCAAGAGAACATGAAAAACGGTGGCTTTTGGGTACGGTCCCGAATCACATGGAGGCAATGAGTGATAGGAGGGGTTTCGTCTCTTTCGGTATTGGGGGTTGATGTTGCGCTGTGCTTAATTGGCTATAATAGGAAGCCCCTGGCCAGGGCTGCTTCAGAGATATACTGGTAAGTGTTATCGGTATTTTCTCGACCCGTTATGAGCCTCATATCGACATGACTTATCGAGTTACCGGGGTCTGACGTTTACCATCTCTAGACGAGATATGCGACATATCAGACGAAGAGACCGGACTGTACGGTAGTGTTACTGATTGGATTCGAAGGAGTGTGAGCAGACTTGCTTGTTGATCTTCTGATCGCTCAATACTCGGGTGGCCGTTACGTTTAGCAGACCGCTTGCGGCTTGTGGGTGTTTGATATGATCATCACCTAATGCCGGCGTATTGACGAGTCTTTAGAATCCTACACAGAGGTTTCCTGGCTCAAGCGAAACGGAGTAGGAGCACATATGTGATATGTGCAGGACCGAGATTGATACGATATAAGATACCGTATTCTATTCTCGCGATTTGTGACATTGGTCGGTTATATGCGATATAGCCGGGTTATCGGATCAAGCGTTGATTCGATAAGCTGTTGCACATGATATTAGTCGGTTATATGTGATATAGCCGGATTATTAAATAAAGAGTTGATTTAAAAATTTAATGTATAATTATATATTTGATATATTATATTAAATTAACTAATATTAAGCTCACTTATGATTTCTTTTTCTCACTTTGTGCACATTGTATATATGTGATAATGTATATTTGTGTACATGTTTGTATCATGCTAGGTTACAAATGCAACTAGGGTTTATAGAGATTAAACTATACTAGGGTTAAGATTAGGATTTATATCTTATCATTAAGTAATTCAAAATTTGTGGAATTAGTCATGGTTGATATTTGTTGAAAGCTTGTAGAAGCTTGTGAGCATCTTTGACTTTGTCCACTCCTTTTGTCTAACTTAAGATATTATTTGACCTAACCTTTAACCCTAACTCATGGTTAACTCTCTACAAGGATTAAGCATGACATGCTTAACCCTTGGTTGCATTTCTAACCACAACATGAATTCATTCATCACTTGATCACTTGCTTCTTCTTCTTCTTCTTCCTCAAAGCTTTCTAGCTTCAATGGAGTTGATGGAAAATGAGTGAGAAAATCATTTCTAATGTGAGAAAACTTCCAACTTCATCATCCTCTACTACTTTCCATTTAATATAGGGTGTTTGCTTCACTAATTCTGTAATTAGTGAAGAGATAGCTTGGGTTAATGTCTCCTCGACGTAGATCATCTTCGGCCTCGAATTCTTCGAAGCAAGCATGTTCGTTTCTTCAAGGGAGCCTCTCTAGAGTCCGGAGTTCACGATCGCAGTGAAGGGACTACTACATGGAGCTAATGAAGTGAAGGACCGGTCTACAAAGGTTGTATTCCTTGTTCACTTTACTTGCAAAGTAGTTTTCATTATATTCCGTCGGATTTCTATTAAACGTTTCTATGTTTAAGGTTAGCTAGAACGGCAAAATTTTAATTTGGCATGGACGATGCCTCTCGAAACCTTGCTGCCGTGCTAGGTAACCCTGCAGTGGTATCAGAGCCATGCTAGAAATTTATACGGATTTTGTTAAGATTACGAAACCGAAATACTCTGAAACTTGAAACGCCAAAATGAGGTTTTCTGTCGATTTTAAATAATTATCAAACAATTTTTTAAACAAGTACAGAGTGTTATATGGGATATATCATGAACACAGAAAAAATTTCAAGGTGTTCTGCTCGGATTTGACCGAGATCACATGTATTGGGGCCGGCCACTTTTTGTTGGAATGCCCTGAAATTTTTTGTGTGCTCCAGTAACTTTTTTTTGATGTTTCAGGTGTTGTTTATTTTTTGCTAATTTTACATGTGATGTAATCTTACACTATAAGCAATTCGGAGTGTTTCGTATTCATAGTTTTAACATTGTTTTGGGTTATTCGCATGTTGTCTAGACAAAATTAAAAAGTTCGATCGAATGTCAAAAGCCCATTTTTCCATGTTTAACGTATTCGAAAAAACATGCAAGTATGTCTATGAACCCTCTAGAAGAATGAAACCCTAACTCAAATTTTTGGATCGCGGAACCGTGGTCAAATCCTAGGGTTTGCCTTAGTTCCGTGGCGACATGAGTGAGGCTTGGGTTTGCCCTTCTACGGCTGGTGCATAGGTACTGTGGCATATTCTGGGTATTATAAAACTGTGCTCAAGTGTTGAGCTGTCAGGAAATTATGGGACTTTGATGAATCGATCGAAAAGTTTAACGTTCGTCCGGGTATCATGTGATGGGATACAATATTCGGAATCCACAAAAGTAGTTATGGGATAACTAATTTGAATGTTATAAATCTAGCAATTTAGTCTCATTTGATCGGTTGCCACGTGATTTTGATGTGATCAAAAGTCCGTCGCAATCACGTAGTGTACGCGGACACTCGCCGGGTAACATTATTAGATAGCCATCCCCCATAGCCCCTACCAAATGACTGTAGGAGAACCCCGTCGCCAAAAGCATCCGTTCGGGTGCTCGCGGCAGCGGTGTTCCGCCTTAGTGCACGTCGTCGACGACATCGGGGGGTGCGACCGTCTACTAAAGTTTCCGACGAGTATTCGATCAGGATGTCGGGAATTTTGTTGAATTGCCCGACTTGATATTGAAAAGTGTTTTCGAGATTGAGAATAAAATGCGGGGTTTATAATTGTTAGGCATGCGATGTCTAAGGAATTCATTTGGTTAGGCATGAAATCCAATATATGTGATATGTTGGGTTTATGATATCTAAGGTGGTTGCGGATTCCAATTGTTGTAGTTTTTCACTTTCTTTTCTGCGACCGTAAATGTAATATATGGTGTATCGCCGGTTTCGTTGCTATATGTCAACGAAAATTGGGATACGCATATTTACTTACGTTGATGACATGTGATGTTATGTGTTGCTGTGATATATTATATTGGATCGTCGTGTTTTGAATAGCCGGGGGTTTTATGTGAGATGAGAGTTTTTCATTTTCATTCATGTAAAATTCATTGTATGTAATATTCTTTTATTGGGGCACTTCCGGATTGAGGATGATGTCACCATTGTATATTATTTACTTTTCCGCATTAGGGTAGACCCAAGGCGGGGAGCACAAGTAACCGGGTTCTAGGGTCCAGTGGGAGACCATCTCGAGGAGTCGAGACCGGATCTCCTAACTCTAGAATTGGTAGGGTTGCTTGCCGCTCTCGTAGGGGTCTAGGGGTATGGGATTGGCTATTCATCACGACCGTAGAATCAGTGTTTTATACTGGCTTAATCTAAAACACGGAAATCCTAGTATATCCAATATTTCATATGTTTTTATTCTACTGCGATATTCTGTGATGTGATCATTGATTATATTCTGAGATGAATGCCTATATTATATATATGAGATATAATTAATATTGTTGCTTTCATTTCATATGTGATGCTTGGGAAGCATAATAAATGGGACTTCATTAATGAGATTAATGAAATAAAAGAAACCTAAAAGATGTTGTAGAAACTTGTTTTAAAAACTGGTAGCTCTTGTTCTTGCTTTGCATAGCGGTATTTCTTGTAGAATATCCAGCACATTATTCGATAAGGAAAGAGCCGAGATCCCTTCACCGGGAGTGACCTCTTTAGAGAAACTAGCAGATGTTACAAACTCGGTTGGTTTTTTGATTGCTTCTATAGTTTTTGCTTTGCATAGTGGTATTTGTGAAATATCCTGCACCTTATTCCATAAGGAAAGAGCCGAGATCCCTTCACCGGGAGTGACCTCTTTAGCAAAACTAGTAAAAGCCTAAAAAACACTCCATTTAAAATCACTCGATTCTACAATGATATCAAGTTCATTACGCAAAAGGTTTTCTTAAAAACCTGACGTAGCCCTCCGTCGTTTCAGATAAGTAATAGTTAGTATTCGTGTTGCGTTTGTTGACCTTGTCAAGGCGTAGTGTGCGGTAGCTGATTAGTGCTTATCTTCATAAGCATATGATACGATTAGATTAGGGTAGTCGTGTGACCTTGTTGACCTTGTCAAGGGTCATGCGGATGGGTTTAATTCAATCAGAAAATGACGGGTTGAACTTGACTTGCGGTCTATGGTTTGTTGACCTTGTCAAGGTCATAGATCGCTCGGGGCAAAACATTATTGGGAATTTCAAATGTTGAAATTTGCAATGAGATTGCATACCTTCTATGAGATAGTTGGATCCCGATACCCACTGTGAGTAAGAGTTACTCCTGGGAGAGTTTTACACATTACAAATAGCCGATCAAGTAGGTGTCTAGAAAAGTGTTAACGGGGTTACGCTCGTGGGAAAACGAGGTTTATTTTAATTAGGTCCGTGCGAAAGCGCGAGGAACCTCCCTCAAAGTACCGGCACTGGCCTGGCCGAAAGATTGGCGAACTTATAGGGTGTAATTAATCCCGGCCAGTCTTTCCTTTTAAGGTTTGAAGGAAGATTTGACTAAAACAGTGGGAGCCATCCTGATTAGATAAAATTATAACCAATCTAATCTTGCAAGAGCATACGCTGAGTGTTTTCTTCTCTCTCTCTCTCCAGGTAGCGACCATGTCATGCCTTAATCAAGATAATAATATGGATATATTGACCGAACCCACTTGTTATACTGAGCTTGGGGAACGTTGGTCCCACTCCAACTTATAATTGTTATAAGTCCGAGCAGGAAATAGGGGATTACCAGAATTCCCGTACCGCCCAAACGAAGAAAGTGCATGCTAATGCATTATCTTCGGGTGTGTTCATTACCAAGAACTATTTTTCAGTATCCTCTACGTCCTGGGTATGAGATATCGGATCAGGATCCCATATATGTGATCTGTTACATGAGATACAGATAGGTAGAGAACTGTGAATGGGTGATAAGTTTCAAGAGTTGGAAATGGTGCAAGTGTTGCAGCCATGTTTGTTGGCAGTTATCACCCTGTATTACCAAAATACATTGATTCTGAATGAATGTTATTAGATACCGAACCTGATATACAACATCATATCAGTCTCTTTATTTAGTAAAGAAGGATATAATTTTGTATTGCTGGATAATGTTTTGACCATTTCCAATATCAAGTGTTGATCAGTTCAGGCACGTTATCTAAAAGCATATATGTTCTAAATCAAAATACAATTCTTAACGTACAGAACACACACAAGAGGAAGAGTTCAGAAATGAACGAATCCTTCTTGAGGCATTGTAGACTAGGTTATATCAATGCGACCCAACTAGCTAAGTTACATTAAGATGCATATTTAAATCAATTTGAACTTACATCTTGTGAAACTTGCCAGTCATGTCACAAAGATAAGATGACCATAGCTTCGTTTATTGGAAACAGAGAAAGAGTTAGTGAACTCTTAGAATTGATACATGATGATGTATGTAGATCACCTGTCTACACATGCCAGGACCGGTTCTTTGTACTTCATTACATTCACTGATGATCTCTCAAGATTCGGACATATGTTCTTGTTGAAACAAAGTCTGAACCTTTTGAGAAATTCAAAGAATATAAGTTAGAAGTAGAGAACCAAAAACGGGTATAAGTATTATGTCCTTTGATGAGATCAGGGAGGAGAATACTTGAGCACGGAGATCCCGAACTATTCTAAAAGAGAATGAGATTCTCTCTCAGCATTACTCCTCCGCATACACCACAGCACGTTAGTATATCGGGGCGGAGAAATCGCACCCTATGTGATATGGTGTGCTCTATGATGAGTACTACTGAGTTGCATATTTTCTTTTGGGGGTTATGCACTTAAGAAGTTGCATACCTATTGAATAGGGTTTCAACCAAATTAGCTGCCTACCACTCCATATGAGATATGGTATGGGAAGAGCCCATCTCTTAAGTAAGTTAAGATTTGGGTTGTCCGGCCTATGTCTAAAAAGCAAAATCCGGACAAGCTCGAGGCAAGGTCAGTTCTGAGGAAGTTTGTTGGATATCCCAAGCATTCGCAAAGGAATATCTTCTACCACACTGAGGAGCAAAATGTATTTTGTTTCTCAGCATGCCACTTTTAAGAAAGGAAATTTCTTGTGAAGAAATTAGTGGTCATGAGGTAGAACTGGAAAGAGTTCCAGCTATACAAACTACAGTTGATGATTTGGTAGAACCGGAGGATTCAATGGCTTCCAACGAACCTCAGCCTCTCCGCCGATCTGGTAGGGTTCCTCACCCACCTGTGAGTTACTTCGGTTTTCTCTATGACAGTGGGAGCGAGGATTACATCATGAGATGATGACCCAATTAGTTTCGAGCAGGCCATCAGGAGTGGAGACTCTGTGAGAATGGCTGGATGCTATGCGATCTGAGATGGAATCTATGTACACCGACAAAGTATGGGCTTTGGTTGCTTTATCTGAAGGGTTAAATCCCCATCAGGAGCAAGTATATCTTGAGAAGATTACTTGGTGTACATGGAAAAGTTGAGACCTTCAAAGCTAAGGCTTGTTACAAAAGGTTCTCGTCGTCGACCAGGTGTGGATAATGATGAAACCTTTTCTAGTTCCTATGCTTAAGTCCATCCGAATCCTACTTCACATTGCTACATACCATGACTGCGATATCTGGCGGTTGGGTATCATGACTGCTTTTCTAAATAATGATTTAGAAGAGAGCGTTTATAAGTACGCAGCCAGGGGGCTTCGTAGACAGTGGGAGCAGCGGAAACGTGTGCAAGTTGCTTTATGAGTTAAAGCAGGTATCGCGGAGTTGGAACATCTGTTTTGATGTGGTAGTCAAACAGTTTGACTTCATCAAAATGGTAGATGAACCTTGTATATACAAAAAGGTAGTAGGGAGTATGGTGGTGATCCTCGTATTATACGTGGATGACATACTCTTCATAGGAAAAGAGTTTCCTATGCTACGCTCGGTCAATCTTGTCTTATCACAATGATTCTCCATATAAGATCAAGATGATACCTCCTAAATCCTGGGTTTTGAATCTATGAGATAGATCTAAGTGGATGTTAGGATTCTCACTAGGTGTAGTGAGATGGTATCAATCGATCCTGGGGAGAATCACTGGATAGCTTCCAGGGTGATAAGGTCGACTGAATGTCAGTCATAGGAATTGTCTTTACCCTCAGTGGAGGGACGGTATGTTGGAAGAGTTCCAAGCTAGATACCGTGGCAGACTAGAAGATAAAGGCTGGATACATTGCTACCAAGGATGCTACCAAAGATGTAGTCTGGATGTACACTAGTTCATGAGATGAACTACATTCCTACCATTGTGTGACAATGGAGTTGTAGCTTAGGCCTAGGAACCCTTGTCCCATCAGTGATCCAGACATATTCTTAGGCAGTATTACCTTATTATGGAGATGGTTGATCTCCAGGGAGATCGAGGTTAGGAGAGTAGACACAGAGGAGAACAGGGCGGATCCACTCACAAAAGCATATTCCGTGGAGAGACTTTTATGGGATGGTTGTGTATGAGATACTACAACCACTGCTAATTGTTGGGTATGAGATACTACAACAGATGGCCCTAGTGCAAGTGGGAGATTGTTAGTTATATGTATGCCCTAGAGGCCATTATTGTACATACGATGTATATTGTAGTGGATGCTTGGACATATATAAGGAGGACTTTCTTGCTCTACATGATAGTATGCTATCTGGTTGCTCTTTATCTTAACATGTACACTGATTGTCTCTATGTTTCATGTTGATAAAGCCCTTAGGATGAGTACTTGACTACCAGGATTATGATGCAGATCATACTAGTGGGGACAGGGTAGTCGCTAAGTACATCCTTCAAATGTTCCTAGTCGTAGGTGTATCGAGACAGGGCATTGATATACCAGAGTAGACTAGCGTATAGCTTCTCGACCTATCAAGATGGGCGATGGATGATCCCATATCCATTGGTGTTTGACATCAGAGAAAGTATGCGGCTGCTCAGTGGAGACTGGGTACACTGGACGGACTCGCCGAGAACTCCCATATAGTATTATACCTAACGTCAGATGGCAGTTCTCTAGTGAACCGGTACATGTTAGTCTGTAGACCCGAGATCGTCATAGAGTCTTGTATGATTCCTACTGTGCTTTGATTTCCACCTTACCACGTTCAAGAGAACGTGCAAAACGGTGGCTTTTGGGTACAGTCCCGAATCACATGGAGGTAATGAGAGATAGGAGGGGTTTCGTCTCTTCCGGTATTGGGGGTTGATGTTGCGCTGTGCACGATTGGCTATAACAAGAAGCCCCTGGCCAGGGCTGCTTCAGAGATATACTAGTAAGTGTTATCGGTATTTTCTCGACCCGTTATGAGCCTCATATCGACACGACTTATCGAGTTACTGGGGTCTGACGTTTACCACCCCTAGACGAGATATGCAACATATCAGACGAAGAGACCGGACTGTACGGCAGTGTTACTGATTGGATTCGCAGGAGTGTGAGTAGGCTTGCTTGTTGATGTTCTGATCGCTCAATACCCGGATGGCTGTTACGTTTAGCAAACCGCTTGCGGCTTGTGGGTGTTTCATATGATCATCACCTACTGCCGGCGTATTGACGAGTCTTTAGAGTCCTACACAGAGGTTTCCTGGCTCAAGCGAAATGGAGTAGGAGCACATATGTGATATGTGCAGGACCGATATTGATACGTTATGAGATACTGTATTCTATTCTCACGATTTGTGACATTGGTCGGTTATATGCGATATAGCCGGGTTATCGGATCAAGTGTTGATTCGATAAGTTGTTACACATGATATTAGTCGGTTATATGTGATATAAGCCGGATTATTAAATCAAGAGTTGATTTAAAAATTTAATGTATAATTATATATTTGATATATTATATTACATTAACTAATATTAAGCTCACTTATGATTTCTTTTTCTCACTTTGTGCACATTGTATATATGTGATATGTATATTTGTGTACATATTTGTATCATGCTAGGTTACAAATGCAACTAGGGTTTATAGAGATTAAACCATGCTAGGGTTAAGATTAGGGTTTATATTTTATCATTAAGTAATTCAAAAATTGTGGAATTAGTCATGGTTGATATTTGTTGAAAGCTTGTAGAAGCTTGTAAGCATCTTTGACTTTGTCCACTCCTTTTGTCTAGCTTAAGATATTATTTGACCTAACCTTTAACCCTAGCTCATGGTTAACTCTCTACAAGGGTTAAGCATGATATGCTTAACCCTTGGTTGCATTTCTAACCACAACATGAATTCATTCATCACTTGATCACTTGCTTCTTCTTCTTCTTCCTCAAAGCTTTCTAGCTTCAATAGAGTTGATGGAAAATGAGTGAGAAAATCATTTCTAATGTGAGCAAACTTCCTACTTCATCATCCTCTACTACTTGCCATTTAGTATAGGGTGTTTGTTTCACTAATTCTGTAATTAGTGAAGAGATAGCTTGGGTTAGTGTCTCTTCGACGTAGATCATCTTCGGCCTCGAAGTCTTCAACGAAAGCATGTTCGTTTCTTCAAGGGAGCCTCTTTAGAGTTTGGTGTTCACGATCGCAGTGAAGGGACTACTACACGGAGCTAACGAAGTGAAGAACCGGTCTACAAAGGTTGTATTCCTTGTTCACTTTACTTGCAAAGTAGTTTGCATTATATTCCGTCGGATTTCTAGTAAACGATTCTATGTTTAGGATTAGCTAGAACGGCAAAATTTTAATTTGGTATGGACGATGCCTCCCAAAACCTTGCTGCCGTGCTAGGTAACCCTACAGAGGCTGGAGGCCCAAGAAGCTCCTGATGACCATCAAAGTGAGCAGTGTCTAACCTGTAGGGATGGTCTAGTGGCAGGAAACGTCGATGACCGCAATAACAAACCTTCCTGCTAAAATTCAAGAATTTCGATATTGTATATTGATGGCAATAAGGGCATACTTTGTGACCATGTACGGACCAACCTGATAGCATTCCATATGCAGGAAAGTTATTAATTGTCCACATTAAAGCCGCACACAGTGTGAAGCTTGTATCTGTGTTTGCATCGTAAGTCTCTACACCATTAATGAATAAAGATTTTAACTCATCAATCAGAGGTCAGAGATAGACGTCGATATTGTTTCCCGGTGAGTTTGGTCCGTCGATAAGAAGAGGCATCATAAAGTAGGATTGATCCATAGCCAACCAAGGCAACAGATTATAAACTATCATTACAATGGGCCATGTGTTGTGGCTTCCAGCCATATAGTTGAATGGGCAGAAGCCATCACTTGCGAGTCCCAGCCTGACATTGCGAGGATCATTACTAAATATTTCGTGCCTCCTATCGAAATCCTTCCATGCTGGTGAATCTCTTGGATTACTTATTTTTTATCTTCACTTGGAGGTGCACGGTGATGCCAAATCATTGCCTCGGCTGTTTTCTTGCACCTGAATAGCCTCTACAGCCTCTGTGTTATTGAAAAGTATCATGCTATCTTGATAGGTATATCGGTTTTCTTATCGGATTCTTTCGGCTTATACCTGGGCTCTCCGCATGTTGGACACTCTTTCAAATCTGAATTCTCTTTCCTGTACAACACGCAATTTTTGGGACATGCTTGAATCTTCTCATACTTGAGACCCAAATCAGACATCATCTTCTGGGCTCCATACCAGCTGTCGGGCATGTTATTTCTCGGGGGCATAGAATCTTTCAAGAACTTCAGAAGCATCGTGAATGACTTATTGCTCCATCCATTTAGGCACATAATCTGGAAAAGTTGGACGAACCGTGATAGGGTAGAATACTTTGCATTCTCATAAATTGGTCTTCTAGCACCATTCATGAACTTTTCATACTTATTCGCACGCGGTACTTGACCGGAAGGAATGTCATCTTCGGTACGAATACTATCACCTAGGGAAGCCTCTACCATATCCTCCATTTCTTCTCCTGAAAAGAAATTACCGTCTTCTTCTTCTGCCGTATTACCGCCTTCTCCTTCTTCTTCTGCCGCATTACTGTCTTCTTCTTCTCCTTCCCCGTAATATAGCCAAGTTGTATATAGTCTAGTAAAACCATGTTTAACGATATAAAGCTCTATGAATTCTAACTTCTGCCGGTACTTATTCCCACATCTATCGCATGGGCAGAGAATCTTCTATAATATAATCTTATTATGTGCGCGTGCAAATTCAATGAAAGAAAAAACTCCTGCGACAAAGTTAGGCTGCAAACGTTGTTGCCAATCTACGTACATCCAGTCCTTAACTCTGATGTACTCATGGGCCATGTTAGACTGTATAACATATAAATTGTAAGTTATGATGACTATATTGAGAAATCTAAGAACGGGATGGTTACTGACAAAGAAGAAAATTCGTAGATACAAGTTTGTCGTTGAAATGAATAAATTATCGATAAACAAAGTTATATTCAAAGATACCCAAGTATGAGTTGAATTCTGTGTATCTGTGTTTCAATTTATGATTCCGCTTAAGTTTAGGATTGTTAGTGTGTATGTGCTTTGTGCAGGGTTGAAAAGAATAAATCATAATTTTTTTGACGAACTAAGTTCTTTATATAGGGTTAAACCCTAATTTTTGGAGGAATTAAATTCCTATATGTTCATGTTATTTCTTTTTGTTCGTTTGAAGCACTCACGTGAGAACACGTGAGGCTTCAAAATAGTGCTAAACACTAACGGGTCACCAAGCTATTCTTGTGTTTTTGTAGAGATATTGATCTCCTGTTAATGACATTTTTAGTCATTGATTATCATCAAAATTTCAGTTTTGAGGATCTTGGATCATCATCATTTTTTTGAAGAACTAAGTTCTTTATATAGGGTTAAACCCTAATTTTTTGAGGAATTAAAATTACATATTTCCCTGTTATTTCATTTTAACTTAGTTCTTTTCCCCTAAGTTTTGAATCTGCAGAACAAAATCTCCCCGATGAGAATTAAATTCTCAACTTGTGGGGAGATTCGCTTCTGTAAATCTCAACCAGAGGAAGAACTAAGTTCTTATATGAAGGGTTAAGTTTATGGTAAAGTTGTGCGTTTACGTTATCATCGAGTATCCTACTGAAGGAACTAGTGCACCCTAAACCCTAACCCTAATTTTTGGAGGAACTAAATTCCCATATGTCCCTGTTATTTCTTTTTAACTTAGTTCTTTTTGTTGGATATGTATGCCCTAGAGGCCATTATTGTATATGTATACATATGGATGCTTGGACATATATATGTACAGGACAGTCTTGCTCGATATGATAGTATGCTATCTGGTTTGTCTTTATCTTAACATATGCATGTTTTACTTGCTATTACATATCTTTTATACATGTTGATAAAGCCCGTAAGATCATTGCTAGAGTATCTGCGTTGTGATGGCGATCATACTTGTGGTAGCTGGGCAGTCAGTACGCACATCCTTAAATGGTCCCTAGTCGTAGGAGTATCGAGACTGGGCATCGATATTCCGGAGTAGACTAGTGTATACGTTTCTAGACCCCGACGAGGGGCGATGGTTTGGTCCCGCAACCATTGGTCTTTAGACCTAAGATCGTATACAGGTGCTCACTGTGGGTAAGTACACCGGACGGACTCACCGAGGACTTCCGGATGGTACTATACCTATCGTCAGATGGAAGTTCTCAGGTGATATGAGTACAGGTTAGTCTTTAGACCTGAGATCGTCATTTGTCTCGTTAAGTTCCCACTGTGATTTGATCACTACCCTACCACGGCTCTACTGAGTCGTGCAAACAGGTTTTGGTTGGGTACAGTCCTGAGCCACATGGAGGCAGTGAGCGATTGTCGAGGATTCGTCTCTCCCAGTATTGGGAGTCGATATCACACTGTGTTTAATTGGTCATGACCATAAGACCTTGTCCAAGGCAGTTGGGATTTACTGATAGGCTGATCAGTAGTTTCCCAGATTGGTCCCGAGCCGCATCAGCACGAATTACCAGGTTATTTCGGTCTGACGTTTACCACCCCCCAGACCCGGTATGCGATACTCTCAGACGAAGAGACCGGACTTTACGGAGATTGTCACAGATAGGCTCAGGAGGGACCCGGATGAGTTTGCTCGTCGGCTTTCCTTTTCGACAGGTACCCGGGTAACCGTTACGTACAGCTAGTGCCGCTAATGTGCTTGTGGTTATGGATTTATCTAGTAACTCACTGACGGCGTACTGTCGAGTCTTTAGAGTCCCACACAGAGGGTTTTCCTGGTTCAGGCGAAATGATGTATTAGCCATATTGGATACGTGCAGGGTCTCGATCGATTGATGTACTTTGTACTCGGATTTTCGATCGGACAGTTGGTAATACTAGCCGGCTCGGGTTTGAGCCGGATTATTAAATCATGTATTGATTTAATAGTTTACATATATGTATTTCGATATGTATATTCTAGTATTACGTTCTTCGTGTTATTCTATCTCTTTGGGCATTCGCGTTTTTATCCGAATGCAGGTATGTATATACAGCAGACTGTAATCCGTATTTTATTACATATTACCTTCTAGAAGGTGGACACCTCATCATGGACTTTTCCATTTATTGATAAATGGAAATGAGGTGGAAATTAAGGAGAGGGAGGCATGGCTTCAATAGTTCATAAATGAATTCTTTATTCATTTGTGGTTACTATTGAAGCATGGCTACACTTGTTTATTGAAAGAAATTGATACACAAAATTTTGGTGTTGATTTTCTCTCACATGGATGCTTCATTATTTTTTTGAGCTCCCATTTTTGCTTCACCCTCCTTCCTCCTCTTGAGTTTCCTCCACCTTCATCATCTTCCTCTTCATTACCCACTCATGAGTTGAGAAACAAGTGAAGAGGTAAGATAGAGATAGTAAAACATATAGAACTCCACACTACATCCTAGACAACTTGGATTAGAAACCCAAGTTCTCTAGTTGCTCCTATTGACACTTTGCTAGAAATTAGAGCCACAGATCACATCCCTCGTGTGGATCATCTACGACAAAGGAGGGCCAGAGAACAAGCTCGATCCCGGAGAACCGATGGAGCGGGAAAGGAAGATCAAGCATGTTCAAGGTGGCCACTTGGAGCACATGATGTGGAAAGAAGACCGAAGGACTTGGATCGTTTGGTGAGACTTCTTTCATAGTAGATAGCATTACAAGTTTTGCTTGATAGGTTTATGGAAAGATTCAGGTTTTCATTGGGTTAACTTAGCGTCGTTTTTAAACTAGTAAGAAAATTTTTATTCCGCAAACCGCCACGATTGGTGGCTCCGGCGTTAAGGTAACCCAACATGGTATCAGAGCCACCCCATAAAACCTATACTAACAGTTTAAACATTGTTTAAAATAATGAAACCGAAATAACTCCATAACATTGAAACCAAACTTCAAGTTTCTGTCGATTTTTCAGAGGCTTCAAAAATTTTTTTAAGCAAGTGCAGAGTGATCCTTTGACTGTGAGATGAACCCTGAACAAAAACGAATCAATTCTATAAAGTTTTGGCCGGGAAAACCTTTAAAAAATCCGGTCTCACCGGTTTTCTTGTGGTGGATTGCCTCATGTTTTGGTATGTGTTCTTATCTCGTGGAGTTTGGGTTTCAGGTGTTGTTTGTTTTTGCCCAAGTTCGATGTTATGTTGTTTTTCAGTTTGGGGAAATTTGGAGTGTTTCGAAGTCATTATATTTGACACTGGTTAATTGTGTACAGTACATTCACTTCTATCTACGACCGTGAATGTCATTCGATCGGTATAACTCGTCTAATTGCTATATGTTCTTTTAGACGAGTTTGCGAACATGACATTCGCGTTGATGTTCTGTGATTGTGGTTGGATAGTCGTGGTGGATAGCATGTGGTGCAATGTTAGTGGTACAGTTAAATATTCATTTGTATATTCATATTGCGGGGAGAGTGTCCGACATGTGGACTGCCGTCTTTGCCGGGTTGTATATTATTTCTTTGGGGCATGACCGGGTTGAGGTCGATGTCACCATTTGTACATATTATTTTCATTTTTTGTACTAGGATTACCCCACGGTGTAGTGCATGAATAGTCGGGTTCTAGAAGGAAACAAGCCCACATCTCATGGCGTTGAGATGGAGGGGGCTTCATTCTAGAATTGGCGGGCTATTCGTCGCACTCGTAGGGGATATAGGATGACCCACGGAGGGTCGCCTAAGTTACCGGATTCTGTGAAGTGCTGGGTGGCCCATTCACTTTGTAGAAGGGGGTTGCCTCATTTCTTGGATTGGCGGGTAACTTACCGCGCTCGTAGGGGTCCGGGTTTTCATTGCACAGGCTATCCACACGACCGGGAACGTCGGGTTTTATTTACGGCTCAAATGAAACCCGGGACTCCAAGATTATCCACCTTTCTGTATTGTTGGCTGAAATTCTATGATGTTGCTTATTATCATGCCTGGGACGAATGTTATATATACTTATATATATACTAGTAGATGTTGTATATGTTTTGCACCCGCGCTAGTCCACCCCCCGCTCTGTCGTTAGTTAAGTAACCTAACGGGTGATGACGGAGCCCCGTGGCGAATGCGGATGGCATATACATACATCATATTTTCGTTTTTTCCTGGTGTGATAGGTTAAATGATGGGACCGCATTAATTTTGATTAATGCAAGAAAGGAAACCTAAAAGATGTTGTTGGAACAAATTTCGAAAAACTATAGTTATATTCTTTCGCTTTGCATAGTGGTGTTCAGTTCTGAATATCCAGCACCTTATTCCAGGAGGCAAGAGCCGAGATCCCTTCGCGGGGAGTGACCTCTTGAGCAAAAGTCTATACTATAGATTATTCGGGTTTTTTCAAAAACCACATGTTTTCAAAAGCGGAGCTTAAACCACTCATTTTCAAAACTTTTCAAATTCCTTCAACGATATCAAGTTCAATACGTTAACGGGTTTTTTCGCCAAAAACCCAGCCGTAGCCCTCCGTCATTTCTTACAAATATCACATAGTATTCATGCTATGTATGTTGGCCTACGTCAAGGCATAGTGAATGGCAGCTAGGTAATACTTGTTTGTTGCATGCATATGCGATTATTTAGGACAGTCGTACAGTTATTTTGGCCTACGTCAAGGACTTGTACGGGTGGGTTGACGGGTTGAACTTGACTGACGACTTATGATATGTTGGCCTTCGTTAAGGTCATAAGTGTTAGGGGCAAAAACCATATTGGGAGTTTCAAATATACAGGAAACTTGTAGATTTAGCATACCTTCTGGAGTATGGTGACTAGAGTGGATTCCATCTAGTACATCACACAATGATAGTTAGATCCCGATCCCACTAATGAGTAGGATTACTCTCGGGAGATTATTTCACTTAACAATCAATGCTATAAACCAAGTAGGTGTCTAGAACGGTATTAGTGGGGCTACGCCTCCAGGGAAAAGAGGTTATGCAATTAAGGAACTTCGCGAAAGCGTTGGAAAATCTCCCTCGAAGTACCGGCACTAGCCTGGCTGAAAGGTTAAGCAAGTATTGTGACGTGCGATTAATCCTGACTAGTTCTTCATTTAAGGTTTGAAAAAGAATTTGAGAAAACAGTAGGAGCCATCCTGGTTAGATAAATCAATAAACCAATCTAATCTTGCAAGAGCAGGAGAGCTCTTGGGACTCATACACAATGATGTATGTGGTCCAATGTCTATACATGCACAGGATGGGTTCTCGTACTTCATTACATTCACTGACGATCTCTCTAGGTTCGGATATGTGTATCTGATGAAACACAAATCTGAAGCTTTTGAGAAATTCAAAGAATTCAGAAACGAAGTAGAGAACCAGACTGGCAAAAGTATCAAGATCCTCCGATCTGATAGAGGAGGGGAGTACTTGAGAACTGAATTCAGGGACTTTCTAAAAGAGAATGGTATTCTCTCTCAGCTTAATCCTCTATATACACCACAGCACAACGGCGTATCGGAGTGGAGGAACCGTACCCTATTGGACATGGTTCGCTCCATGATGAGTAATGCCGAGTTGCCTCTTTATTTCTGGGGGTTTGCTCTTGAATCAGCTGTATTCATATTGAATAGAGAACCGTCCAAATTAGTGCCTACCACCACATATGAAATATGGAGTGGGAAGAGACCATGTCTTAATTACATTATGATATAGGGGTGTCCTGCTTTTGTTAAAAAGCAGAACCCAGATAAACTTGAGGCAAGATCTGTATTATGTAAGTTTGTGGGATATCCTAAGCATTCACGGGGGTATCTGTTCTACCACACCGAGGAACAGAAGGTGTTTGTTGCTCGTCACGCCACCTTTTTAGAGTGGCAATTTCTTGCAAAAGAAATTTGTGGGAGTACGGTAGAACTGGAAGAAGTTCATGAACCACAAACTGTAACAGAGGATTTGATAGAACCCATATATGCTGAAATACCCGACGAACCTCAGCCATTCTGCAGATCTAGTGGGATTTCTCATCCGCCCGAGAGATTCTACGATTTTCTCATAGACGGGGATCGAGAGGATTGCACCTTGGAAGAAGATGATCCTACAAGTTTCAGGCAGGCCATTATCAGTAGGGACTCTGATAAGTGGTTGGATGCTATGCGATCCGAAATGGAGTCCATGTACACCAATAAAGTGTGGACCTTGGATATTGCTCCACCTGGGGTAAAACCCGTTGGATGCAAATGGATCTACAAAAGGAAATTTGGTGTAGATGGGTAGGTGGAAATCTATAAGGCTAGACTTGTTGCAAAAGGTTTTCGTCAAAGACCAGGTGTGGACTATGATGAAACCTTTTCTCCAGTGGCTATGCTCAATTCCATTCGGATCCTACTTGCCATTGCTGCCTTCCATGACTATGAGATCTAGCAGATGGGCGTAAAAACGGTTTTTCTAAACGGAAGTTCAGAAGAGTGCGTTTATATGGATCAACCGGAAGGTTTCGTAGACAGTGGGAGCAGCGGGAAAGTGTGTAAGTTGCTTAAATCCATTTATGAATTAAAATAGGCATCGCGGAGCTGGAACATCTGTTTTGATGAAACAGTCAAGGGATTTGACTTCATGTAACATTTCAGAAATATAAATATTATTTTTGGAAATTTAATATTAAAATAATATATTTCGCGAAAACTATTCGATTTGCGAATAGGGTTTTTTTGTAAAATGGTATAAGTATATACCAATATTTGAAAATTTATCGGAGATTAAAATAATTTATTTATTATAATGATATTTATCGGATTTTGGTCAAATCTGTATTTTTTAAATATTTTTCATGGCTAATGCACCATGTCATGTGCATGTTGTGTTTGTGTTTGTGAATTGTGAGTGGTGTGAATGAGAAAAGAAAAAAGAAAGGAAAAGAAAAGAAAAGCAAAGAGTTTGTGTGTGAAAGGAGTTAAGAATGAAAAACAAAAGAGATATTTATGAGAGAGTGAGTGTAAAGGGATATTTGTGAGTGAGAGAGAGAGGGTTAGACTTGGCTGCCCTATTCTCCTTTCCCCATTGTTTTCTTCAACTCAATTGCTTCATGCTTCTTCACCTCACTACCTCCATGCATCATCTCAATTTCCTTTTCAAAACCCCTTGCCACCTTCACAATAAACATGCACAAACTCATTCTAAACCCTTTGAACCATTCAAATTTGGATTTTGAAGACTTTGGGACACTCAAGAATTTTCCTAAGTTGCCAAATGAGGTAATCTCTTCACTTTAGATTAGTGTTTATGTTAAATATCCTAGTTTAGTTTAGAATTTGATATAATTATGATATGTGATCTTAGTGTTGGAGATAGTGCCCTCAGAGTCAATTATTGGATCACAGGCACGTGATTGCAATGATTGAGGGAGGACCTATCCCTGTAGGACAGTCTTACTCAAGATGATAGTATGCTATCTGGTTTACCTTTATCATCGTGTACTGCTTTAGGTGACCTTACAGGTCACTATTGCACGTTGGTAGAGCCCCTAGGATTCTTGCTTGACTGCTAGCAGTATGAGGGCGATCATATACGTGCGAGCTGGTAGTCTATAAGCACATCCTTAAAAGGTCCCTAGTCGTGGGAGTTTCGAGACAGGGCATCGATACTCCAGAGTAGACTAGTGTATACAGTCGAGACCCCGACGAGGGGCGGTGGCCGGTCTCACAAGCCACTGGTGTCAGTTGGTTCACCTAAGATGTATACAGGTTCTCATTGGGTTATGAGTACACCGGACAGGACTCGCCGGGAACATGCTGGTTGGTCTTATACCTAACGTCAGATAGCAGTTCCCTGGTGACATGTGTACAGGTTAGTTCATCGACCTGAGGATCATCATTTGTCTCGTGTGAGTTCCCACTGTACTTTGATTACTACCCTACCACGCTTAAAGGAGACGTGCAAACAGGTTTTAGTTGGGTACAGTCCCGAGCCACATGGAGGCAGCGAGCGGATCTTCAGGGGTTCGTCTCTCCCGGTATTGGGGGTGAGGTCGCGCTGTGTCTAGGAGATCCTTTACACGAATTCCTTGGCCAAGGCAGGAGATTTACTGGTAGGTATTCCGGTAGTATCTCAGGGTGTTCTGGGCTACACTCCGACACGACTTGTACCGCTTTTGGGGGTCTGACTTTTACCAACCCCCTAGGCCCGCCATGCGATGCTCATAGACGAACGGATCGGACTGTACGGATATTGTCACTAACAGGCTCAATAGGGTGTCAGGATGAGTTCGCTCATCGACGTCCCTTTTGGTCAATAGCTGGTAGCCCGTCACGTATGGCTAATACCTCTGACATGCTAGTGGTTAAATCCACAGCCATAGTATTGACGAGTCTTTAGAGTCCCCCACAGACAGTTGCTCAAGTTTCGGGCGAAACGCTGTAGAGGCCGTATGGAGATATGGCAGGGTTCGATCATATACGTGCGGTATTGCACGGATCAGGATCGGACGGTTAATACTAGAGGGCTTTGGTTTAAGCCGGATCCTAGTTTAGTACAGTGTAGATTTTGTCTCATTGCATTTGTATTTCGGTCGGAATACAAATGCGGGTATGTATATACAGTAGCGGGGTTTTCCTGTAATTTATTACGGGATCAGTTTTTGGTGTTGCTAGTTTGTTTTCCGTTTCAGCCATATTTCTTTGTATCTTTCATTGGCTGAAGATTGGTGGAGGAGGGCTTATTTGCATTTATGAAAATAAGCATTTGTGGAGGGTGTTATTTGCATCTTGTTGTTTCATGATGATTCTACCACCCTTGACTTTCCTTTGTTCATGATGGTTCATGATACCTTGACTTTGTGATGAGATGATGAGGTTGGTGGAGTGTTGGTTTTGTCTTGTGATCATTTCTTTACATCATCTATTTTCTCTCTCTTGGGTGCATGATAGCCTTTTGACTTCCTCTCCTTTGGATTAGTGAGACTCTCCCTCATTCTCTCACTCTCTTCTCTTCACCATGAGCATGGCCGGCCAAGGGAGAAGGAGGGGCTGCCCAATTTTTGTGTGGGGGATTTTTGTTCTCTCATGCTTGCAAAAATCCCCAAGTTCATCACAAAATTCCACAAGTTCATTTTCCTCCACCAAAGGCAACTTCCAATACTCCAAATGAGACATAGCTCTGATACCACTGTAAGTGCACGGCGGCACCCCGGCCGTCAATCCGACGCCGGAATGCGGAAGCGATGATTTACTTTAACTTTTTAAACCGGCACCACCGCGCACTATAAACCCGGATCGTGCCATTAATCTAGTCCTAGCTATCTAGAGAAGGGGGTAGAGAGATATACCGAGCGATCCGTGTCCTTCGGTCTTCTCGTCGTCGTCCCGATCTCCCCGCGGAATCTCCGGTCTCCACCAAGTCGCCGGAAGGGCACCACATCGCCGGCTTCTTTTACGGGCTCCCACTTCTGGACCGAGGCAACTCGGGCACGAAGCTGGCGAGTCGACGTGCCCAAGATTTGCTGTGGCCGCGGTTCCGCCGCAGGAATTAAGCTTCATTTCACCAATTTTTTGCAGTGGGCTTTTGGGCTGAAAATAGGGGTTTTGGTATATTCTTTTTTGGCCCAGAATTTCTTTATGTGCTACAGTAGTGCTTGGGGCCCACTTGGGTAATTTTGATCGATCGAATATTTTAAACACATTAGTTCACAGTATTTACATTATATCTGCGACCGTGAATGTCACTTGATCGGTAAATCCTGTCTAACTGCTATAGCCCGGTTAGACGGATTTGCGAACGTGACATTCACGTTGATGTTCTGTGATTGTACTGTGATGTTGCGGATTGGTCATGGGGGATAGCCTGGATGCAATGCTAGTACAGTTTTTGTTGTATTATGTACATTTGATATTGCTGGGCGAGCGTCCGACATGTGGACTGCCGTCACTGCCCGTTTGTATATTATTCTTTTGGGGCACGACCAAGTTGAGGTCGATGTACCCGTTGTATGTATATTTTACTTTCTGTACTAGGATTACCCCAAGGAGGGGTGCACGGATAGCCGGGTTCTAGAGGGAAACAAGCCTGCATCTCATGGCATTGAGACGGAGGGGGCTTTACTCTAGAATTGGCGGGCTATTCGCCGCACTCGTAGGGGGTACAGGTTGACCCAGGAGGGGTGCCTAAGTTACCGGATTCCGTGAAGTGTTGGGTGGTCCATTCACGTTGCTGAAGGGGGCTGCCTCGCTTCAGGTTTTGGCGGGTAACTTGCCGTGCCCGTAGGGGTCTAGGATTTCATTGCACAGGCTATCCACACGACTGGGGGAACGTCGGGTTTCAGTAGCGGCTCTATGAAACCCGGGGATCCCAAATATCTGTATTGTTCTGTGATGCTTATTACTTTTCTGTGATGTTGCATTTTATCACGCCTTGAGCGAAAATATTATATATTGATATATATACTAGTAGATGTTGTATATGTTTTGCATCCGCGCTAGTCCAGTCCCCGCTCTGTCGTTAGTTAAGTAACCTAACGGGTAATGATGGGACCCAGTGGCGAATGCGGATGGCATATACGTACATCATTATTTTCACTCTTTATTGGTGTGATCAATTCTGCATTGATTCGGATCAATGCAAGTTAAACAAACCTATTCTGATGTTGTTGGAACATTTTTCAAAAAGCTGTTATTGCAAGGACGTTCACTTTTGTTTTGCATCATGGTATTCAGTTGGAATATCCTGCTACTCAGTCGACGAGGTAAGGGCCGAGATCCCTTCACCGGGAGTGACCCCTTGGACAGAAGTTTGCGTCAGGGCAATAACTTCACTATAGACGATTACTTTTGCTTTGCATCGTGGTATTCAGTTGGAATATCCTGCACCACATTCTACGGGGAAAGAGCCGAGATCCCTTTACCGGGAGTGACCTCTTTAGCAAAGGTTTCGTCACTATATTTTTAAAAGCTATTTAGTTCCTTCAACGATATCAAGTTCATTACTTTAAAGGTTTTCGCCAGAAACCATTCGTAGCCCTCCGTCGTTTCATATGGGTTGTCAATAGTATTCAAGCTGTGTATGTTGGCGAAAGTCAAGGCACAGTGATTGGTAGCTATTGGGTATTCATATGCAGCATAGATAGATGTGTTGGTTTGGGGCAGTCGTACTACTATTTTGGCCAAAGTCAAGGGTATGTGCGGGTGGGCTCAAATTAACCTGGAGAATGATGGGTAGAACTTGACATGTGACTTATGATATGTTGGCCAAAGTCAAGGTCATAAGAGCATGGGGCAGAAATCACATCGGGAGTTTCTAAAGAAACTGAAACTTGCCAGATATGCGCATACCTTCTAGAGTGTGATGACGTGAGCGGATTCCCTCACGTTATCATGCGATGATAGTTGGATCCCGATTCCCACTGATGAGTTGGTTTACTCCTCGGGTGATCCCGGCTAATTCTTCTTTCAGGTTTGGAGGTGAATTTGACGGTACAGTGGGAGGTTTCCAGATTAGATAAATTGATAACCATTCTGATCTAGGTTAGAGTGCACGCTGAGTGTTTCTTTTCTCTCTCTCTTTGGCAGCGACCATTGACCCGACCCTAAGACTATGACTCAGTGACCAAGTTGACCGAACCTTCTTAAACACTGGCTTTTGGATTGTCAGAGTTGCAAACCTCATTGCCACTCCTACTTTTACCCTTTTCTCTAGGACACCCCGTATTACTACGAACGTCCACTTCCATTGGACAAAACCATCGTATGGTTATATACGAACTCGAAGGAATTTATTCGAGGATGGTTTCCGGTTCTGGAGAAAACGAATAGGACTATTCAGTTGTCTTTTCCTTTTACCTTCTCTCTGGTTGCGAGTACTCCTTGGTTTAGGAGATAGTACACCTATTACGCAAATTGGATAGTCTTCTTCCAAACCATAGGCAGGTGCCGACCAGTAGGGAATGAAGAAAACCAGTTAGCCTAACGATGGTGTACAGAAGGTATTAAGTAAAGACATAACAAGGGATTAGTAAGAGGGCAAAGTAAATTGCGACTGCTATTCACGACCAAACCAAGTATTTCTTCGCCAATCCTAAATCACCTTTGTATTTCTCCAGGACACTCCGTATCTCTACGAAGATCCACAGTTTATTGGATACTCCATCGTATGGTTATATACGAACTCGAAAGGAACTTGTTCCAGTTCGGGGATGGATTCTGGTTCAGGAGAAATAGGAATAAGGTTTATTCGGTTGTCTTTTATCTTCACCTTCTCTCGCATTGCGAGTGCTCCTAGGATTAGGACAGTACACCCATTATGCTTATTGGATAGTCTTCTTCCAAACCATAGGCTGGTGCCGAACGGTAGGGAAGGAAGAAAACCATTTGGCCTAAAGGGGTGTACAGAAGGTAATGACTAAAGACATATAAAGGGATTTGGAAAGATGGCAAAGAATTACACGGTTACAGTTGTAAATCTGGATAATGGAAGAGGCATTACTAGGAATACCGGGATACCCCATCGATACATTTCAATGTTTCAGTTTCACTGTGTACTGTTAAAGGAAAACTGATTTCCCGATTAGATACTTACTCCAGGGTATGTATTTACCAGGTATGATTCTCATATCTGTATGGTTTTACAGATGATGAGTGGGAGTAAGTTATTGGGAATTGGGTGATCATCCTCATTATATCGGGATTCGTTGTAATTGGTGATATTTGAGGAAGTCACCTGGGTTGTTTGCCGGACGGCAAATATTTGGTTTTGAATATCCGCTGTTATGCACCAATTTCAAATTGATATATCTGTACGTCTATTTTTATAGAGTGAGATATAACTTTTTGAAATTATGTTTATGACATTTACCTATATCAGTGGATGGTTAGGTAAGGAGCATTAAACAGCGGTGTAATTCTTCTTAACCATAAGTACAGTTTTCAACCTACGACACACAAGGTTTGAGTTATTAGACTCAGGGGACTTATACAGAGTATTGTATGTTGTCCAGTGTCCATTAGGACAGAGGGGTTGGTCCTCGTACTATATTCGGTTTACTTATGACTTCTCTAGTTTTTAGACAAGTGTTTCGTGCAAACATATGGTCCGAATTTTGAGAAGTTATAGGTATATGAATAAAGTAGAGAACCAGGCGTTGCAAGTATCGGGATTCTTCAAGTTGATCGAAGATGTAGATACTTGAGTATGGAATTCAGTGGATAGTAGTGATTAAGGGAACTTGCTTCTCTTTCAGGTTACTCATAATTGGAAGTGCTCCTAAGTTGAGTAATGCTGATCGGCCTTTTTCCATTTAGTTAACATGCACTGGAGACAGCTGCATGACTTGAATCTGGTTCAATTAAATCAGTGCCTCTGGTTCTATATTGGATATAGAACAGTTCATATCTTAACGATGTTAAGGTACGGGGAGTTGTCCGGCTTATGCTTAAAACCAGACTCTGGATAACTCAAGGCACGTTTCTGTAATGGCTGTTTGTGGGTTGACCCAGGCTATGACGAGGGTTGACTTTCTACCATCTGGAAGATCAATAGTGATATTGTTCTAGACTCGCCACAGTTTTAATAAAAATAGATTTTTTCAGAAAACAGTAATGGGAGTATGGTAGAACTGGAAGTGATTCCAGAACCGCAAACGATTACTGAAGATTTGACAAGAACCTAAAGGTTCAATCTGATTTGACATTCCATTGGCCACTCCGCAGATAAGATGGGTAACCTCAGGCACCCGAGAGGTACTCCGGTAGCCTCAAGGACGGTGGCAGGGAGGTTCTTATTTACCCAGACTTGCCATTGCTGTTGTTCCAGACTGTGAGACCCGGCAGGAAGATGAGTATAGCGTCGTTCTAAACCATCTTTAGAAGTGCACGTGTATATGACTCTGCCAGAGGGTTGTCTTAGTCAGTGGGAGCAGCGGAAGCATTGGTGGACAAGTGGCTTATGTCTATTTATAGACTAAAGCAGATATAGCGGAGATAGATCATCAATTTCTGATGTGACAGTCATAGGTTTGACTTCATCAGAATAGGGGATGGATCTGTTGAGAAGGTAGTAGGGTGTGATGTCATGGTATTTGGATGACATACACAGAGTAGGAAGTGATATTCCTATACTACGATCGGTTATACTTTGGTCGTCACACAGTGGTTTCTCCACATGGGACTTGGACTTTACATCAGATATACTGGTTGCTAGATCTATGGTTTTAGATCTAGATTTGGGTGGTTTCCCAATTAAGGGTACTTAGACAGCATTCTAAGAGTATTTAGAATGGACGACTCCTGGCACGGTAGTGTACCTGCAGGTGATGGAGTCACCCTCTCTAAAGGTGTCTTACAGACTAAAGGGGAGAGGGATGTGCATGATTGGCAGATCACTTGCTTAGGCAATTGAGTCAATCATGAGATGTCAAGTACCACACCAGATGTTGTTCTTGCACTAGATGCAATAAGTTGACATTGATCCTATCCTAGAGAAACAGTCGGAAGCATTTTTAGAACATAAGTGGATGTTCTAGGGATATGATAACGACAGCCTCATTCGGGAGACAGTTATCATTCCAGGCTTCCAAGGTGACCTGGACGACAAGGACGTTGTCAGAGTTATAGTTTTTCCCTCTGACGAGGGGCGGTATTATGGACAGGTGGTCCAGGAGGATACTGAGGGAGGCATGGCGCAGGATACTAATTAAGTTCATTTGACGATACAGTCTAAGAAGTTTGGATTTGGAGTTCATTTGTGAGCTAGGTCCCATCAGACATCCAGACACATTCTAAGACAAGTATTGCTCATTTCGGGAGATGGTTTTCTCCGCGAACTTGAGATATAGAGAGACATAGAAAGAAACATCAAAGCGGATCCACTCGCTGAGGTTATTCCTCGAACGCAATAGTTTCGCAAAAGGGATTTGTGAGACTGACTAGTAGAGGAGTTGGGTGTTCGGTATCACACGGGCTGTGAGTATGCGACATCGCAATAATTAGCCTTGAGTGCAAGTGGGAGATTGTTGGAGATAGTGCCTTCAGAGTCAATTATTGGATCACAGGCACGTGATTGCAATGATTGAGGGAGGACCTATCCCGGTAGGATAGTCTTACTCAAGATGATAGTATGCTATCTGGTTTACCTTTATCATCGTGTACTCTTTAGGTGACCTTACAGGTCAATATTGCACGTTGGTAGAGCCCCTAGGATTCTTGCTTGACTGCCAGTAGTATGAGGGAGATCATATACGTGGGAGCTGGTAGTCTATAAGCACATCCTTAAAAGGTCCCTAGTCGTGGGAGTTTCGAGACAGGGCATCGATACTCCAGAGTAGACTAGTGTATACAGTCGAGACCCCGACGAGGGGCGGTGGCCGGTCTCACAAACCACTGGTGTCAGTTGGTTCACCTAAGATGTATGAAGGTGCTCATTGGGTTATGAGTATACCGGACAGGACTCACCGGGAACATGCTAGTTGGTCTTATACCTGACGTCAGATAGCAGTTCCCTGGTGACATGTGTACATGTCAGTTGGTTCACCTTGTTCTTTTCTTTTGCTCTCTTTTGTTCATTTTGTGAATGGTTGTAATTATCGTTGTTAAGATGAAATACGGTATTGTAAGTTAATATCTTCTTTCTCATTTCCTTTTCCCGTTATTTTCCATTGAACTCCGCCCAAACCATACGCAAGCGCTCCGTTAGGCACCCTACCCTAACAAGGTAACGGTGATTCCTAACCGCGACCGGTTGCGTTCGGTTTGGCCGGAGGCGAAAGCAAGAGACAAGAACGGAAGGACAAGGGTAAATAAGCCGTATTCCACGAATACCGCGCTTAAATCCCCTAATCCACGTTGTTGCCGATTGCTCTAGCTTCAATTGGTCAAGACTCGGCTCAAAGGTTTTGAGTACGGATTTCTTTAGCTTACAATTTCGTATCTTTTTCTTAACAACTTTATACTTGCAAATAATACACTTAGGATAGAATTGAACAAACACATACTCATTCTTTATTGACTCGTCTAAGAAAAGAAAGGACATACAACCATCTCCCTGTGGATCGACCCGTGCTCAACCGGCTAGCTGCAAAGCGACACCGTCTTGATTGCGGTTAACTTTAATTCTTTCAATCACCTTTTGACTTCCTCTCCTTTGGATTAGTGAGACTCTCCCACATTCTCTCACTCTCTTCTCTTCACCATGAGCATGGCCGGCCAAGGGAGAAGGAGGGGCTGCCCAATTTTTGTGTGGGGGATTTTTGTTCTCTCATGCTTGCAAAAATCCCCAAGTTCATCACAAAATTCCACAAGTTCATTTTCCTCCACCAAAGGCAACTTCCAATACCCCAAATGAGACATAGCTTTCTACAACGTATTCTACAGCAAATCTTGGGCACGTCGACTCGCCAGCTTCGTGCCCGAGTTGCCTCGGTCCAGAGGTGGGAGCCCGTAAAAGAAGCCGGCGATGTGGTGCCCTTCCGGCTACTTGGTGGAGACCGGAGATTCCGCGGGGAGATCGGGACGACGACGAGAAAACCGAAGGACACGGATTGCTCGGTATATCTCTCTACCCCTTTCTCTAGATAGCTAGGACTAGATTAATGGCACGATCCGGGTTTATAGTGCGCGGTGGTGCCGGTTTAAAAAGTTAAAGTAAATCATCGCTTCCGCATTCCGGCGTCGGATTGACGGCCGGGGCGCCGCCGTGCACTTACACTTAGAAAATTCCAAGTTGCCGTTAAGTGGTAAATAGAGGTTTAGTGAATGTTTTCAAGACCTTAGAGATTGCTTTGCTGGACCGGAACAGAGTTTAGAACCCGAAACACGAAGTTAGAATTTTCTCGTATCGGTTTTGTGAAACCTAAAGGCCTACAGGGTATCTGGAGCTATTTGGGGTATTTCTAAGAAAATCAAACAAGTCTATTAACCTAGATAGACCACTAAAAGACCACCACCAAAACACAAACCCATTTCACCCTACTTAGACCGGCGAGACCGGATTTCTGGGTGATCTCGTCGGACCCCCTATCTCCTATGGTGATGTGGTTTTGCCTGTAGCTCACTTACCCTACAACCTATCCCCTGTACTTGTTTGTTTAATCTCAATCTACCTGAGCCAAAATTTAGGAAGTACTTGAGAGTGTTTTGGGATATGTTTTCCGATATGTGAATTTGTGGTTTTGGTTTTTGAGATTTGATTCCATCGTTGGACGTTTTTACATCAACGGACGAGGGTTGTTTGGTTGATCTTTCATGCATAAGCTATAGGTTCTAACCTATAAGCAATTCGTATGCCATATCGGTTTTCGGATATTGGATTTGATAGTATTGCGATTGTGTATTGATTGTAAGTACCTTCGTGTGGAATTCCGAGACGACGAAGCACATCGACTTCGGCTAAGCAAGGAGTTTAGTAGGTGAGTAGATTTATATCTACGGGGGAAGTCGGGTGGATGGCGTATAGCATCCCCGCAACCATTGATATGGAAGATTGTGATATAAATTATAATTTGATAAAAGATATGCTACGAGCTTAAGATAACCTGATTATAGGATTTAGTAAGAGTTAGTAATATATGATATGATAAAAGTTGACACTAATGAACATATATTAGCTTGAGAATATGATATAGGTATATAAGATAACATGATGTGGGATATTGAGATGATAGATATAGATAACTCAGATTGATATATGAGAATATGAAATGAGAAGTGAATCATGATAAGTATGAATTGAAAGATGACAAGTATAGGTTGATAATGATAGGATATGAGATCGAGATCGATAAACACAACACAAGATTGAGATAGAGGTGTTGTGAAATTAATAAGATATGACGTTTATACAAATATGATTTGAGGTATATGTGTATATATATTTATGAGTATAATGAGTAATATGTCGTACGAGACTTTAGATCCGTACCCTCATTATTGTATAGGTCGATAGATTCCCTATTCTGTTTGATGACCACGTACGATAGATTACCGTACGTGATGAAATGTACCGGATGATTGATCCGCACTAGTAATTTGAGGATGTTGATCGAGGATTATTTTCATATCGGATGTTATGAGGCGGGATCGTTGATATAAAGATTGCCACTTGAACCATACTTATTTTCAAAATGACGATGTGTATCGTTTAAAAAGTGACCGTATGATTCTTGTGTAGGTAGATATACCCATTTATTGTTCATGTTATGTTGGATTATTCCTCATGTGATACCTATCATGTTTCCAGTATTTAATATTATATGATATCATTTGCTAGTACATTTGCACAATTACCGTTGATGTGCATGTTACACATACACAGATTGACCGGCTCACACACATTCTTCATCGGTAATTGCCATGCCACTTACACAGTAGAACTGTTATATCATGAGATAAATCTTAAACGTAAAAGTACATTCATTGTTCAGTATTATCACTTTATATGCTTGCATGATATACCCAATATGCTCATCGCAAGGGATGAGCGCCAACTAAGAAAGTCGTTGCTCTATCCAATCGGCATCACCTGCCTCCTAACCAGACTTCGACGAATCCACTCCTTTCATCGAACCGGGCATTTTAGAAGTACTACTCTATGTTGCATTCATCGTACTTTATGGTTATATACTTGCATGATATACCCGATATACTCATATTACTACTCAATGTTGTATACATCGTATTTTATGGTTATATGCATTGAGATGCTGTTTTCTTGAGATCTCTGTATTTGAGAACCGTGGTTATATTTCAAAGGAAATTGCGTATTGTTTTAAAAACATGGTTTCTCTTGATATGATATTTCAAGACGTCCACCATGAGTTTTCTCAGTTCTGAGCTTATTTTCGAGACCCGATTTGAGAAGTTGACGGATGCCGTTTGTGGGTACATGGTGGACCCGGTATGGTATCCCGGGACAAGAAATGATTTTTGTGGTGTAAACGATGAGCCTGGCAGAGGGAACACTACCTACCGGTGATTGTATAGAACTCGGAGGATATCCGGAGGATACCGTTTTGGAGTTATGATATGAGATGGATATGAGGACCGATCTGAGGATGCGGTGCCTTAGATGAGATAGATATGAGGGCCGATCTGAGTATGCAGTGCCTGAGATATGAGGATTTACGTGTCGATGCTGGACACGGGTTTTCATGATGTTTCGAGTGTTGGTGTTGGACACTCAGGTTCCATGATTTTGATGTGTCGTTGATAGACACACATGGTTGATATCCTCATATATATATAGGCATATGTTTTCATGATGTTTGAGTGTCAGTGTGGGACACTCAGGTTCCATGATATTGTTTGTGTCGTTGATGGACACGTGGATGATATCTACATGCATACAGGCATATGATGTCGGATGTTTATTTATATATGTCATTGCATTGATCGATTGTTGACATATATGCATACATGGTCACCCTAGATATCATAGTATTACCTTTAGGATATAGTGACCTAGGAAATCGTTGTTTTATTCGATTTCTACTTGCTGATGTTTTCTACTCACAGGTTAGCAACTAATCCCCGTTGTGCCACAATTCTTGCATGTTTGACTGCTTGGGATCAGTTGCGGTATCGCTGGCACACAGCTTCATCCAGGGTGTTTGCTTTGGTGGGTGGGACACATGTTGGATCGTGCCCACTCTCGTACTGTTATATTCCGTTGTATCTAGATAAACTCCATCAGATCATATCAAATCAGAGACTAGAATTGTATATTTGTAGACCTTGTCAGACTTGGGTTTTGTGCGAGACTTAGAGCGATGGGTTTATGATCATTTTCTTGAGTTTTGATGTCTTGCTTCTTTATTAGTTCTTTCTGGGTTGATTCTTCGCCGTTGGGCGTCGTATATATGTTATCGCGTGGTTGTGATTCCGCCAGTTGGCGAAGAGCTAGCTCCCGCTTGGGGATGCCTACATATTGTTGTGTATATGTTTTTGGATCAAAATATATGAGGGAGGTGCTGCCCAAATTTTTAAAGACGAAACATGTTTTCAACTCAAGTATAATCCACTTGCATTTTCATGTTTCATTATATAGCATTTCAAGAAAAACATGATTCATTATACCTTTATTTCAAAACTGCACCCTCACTATTTTCCGCAAAAAGGTTTAGATTTCTGGGCTTCGGCTTACTTGATTTACATTACGCCTTTAGACGTTGCATAATTTAAGTGTCGGTCACATACTACATTACGCCTTTTGTGACGAGGATGAGCCTTGTATATATAAGAAGATTGTAGGCCGAACTGTCGTGTTCCTAGTCTTGTACATGGACGATATTCTTTTGATAGGAAATGACATTCATATGCTACAATCGGTCAAGCTATTCTTGTCACAAAAGTTCTCCATGAAAGACTTGGGTGATGCCTCGTACATTCTGGGGATCAGGATCTACAGAGATAGATCTAAGAGATTACTCGGACTCTCGCAGTCCAGGTACATAGAGACCATACTAAAGAGATTTAGTATGAAAGATTCCAAGCGCGGTAACATACCCGCATTGCATGGAATCACCTTCTCCAAGAAGATGTCTCCCATGAATGACGAGGAGAGGGTTTGCATGAGCACTATACCCTACGCTTCGACGGTAGGATCTATAATATATGTGATGCTATGTACAAGGCCAGATATAGCTTATACGCTAAGCGTGGTGAGCCGGTATCAGTCGAACCCGGGCGAGGACCACTGGACAGCAGTAAAGAACATTCTCAAATACCTGAGAAGGACTAAGAAGATGTTCTTGGTTTACGGTATTGGAGACCTAAAGGTCGATTCCTTTACCGATTCAAGCTTCCAGAGTGACCAGGATGACAGCAAGTCTGTTTCGGATTTTGTGTTTACCCTCAATGGAGGGGCGGTGTGTTGGAAGAGCTTCAAACATGATACCGTTGTAGACTCGACGATAGAGGCTGAATATATTGCTATAAGCGATGCCGCAAAAGAGGCGGTCTGGATGAAGAAGTTCATTAGTGAACTTCAGGTAGTTCCGTCCATTGTTGACCCAATACCTTTGTATTGTGATAACAATGGGGCTATAGCTTTAGCGAAGGAACCACGGTCCCATCAGAAATCTAGGCACATCTTAAGGCGGTATCACCTGATCAGGAAGATCGTAGATCGCCAGGAGATCGAGGTCCCGAGAGTGGATACAAAAGACAACACTGCGGATCCATTCACCAAGGCCCTTCCTCAAGCACAGTTCGAGAGACTTTTTGAGATGTTGGATATGCGGTACGTGTTCATATCAGAATTTTGCATTATTATATTCCCCATTCTTAATCATATTGCAAATAAATAGGTGCTTTTGATCCATGTCTGCTAAATAGTTGCAGGTTACAGGTTCTCAGAACAATACAGTGAAAATGGTGAAAAGACGCTACAAATGTGAGACTACTACCTATAAATAGATGAATCTGTTTGATGCTGCCTACAGTTTAAGGAACAAATAAAAATCAATGAACAGTTCGATTGCACAAAGTACGATGGCAGCACAAGATTCAAGACTTCAACGCGAAGCTAACGGTAAAAGTCCACAAAATCTGCACTGTTGAAAATCTGGAAGAAAATAGAAGATATTCTGAGAAACCAAGTGAAGAAACCAGAAGTAAAATGCAACATGAAGCAGCCCTAAAGAGTTGAGACAGAGAACCCTCAAGATGGCCACGGATCCGCGGCCAAACAAGGCATTCCGCCGTGGATCCGCGGCCGTGCAGAGCACGTGTCGGTGCATGTCGGTGGGAGTCGGTGCATTGACCCGGTTTTCTTAGGGTAGTCTTTTAATTTCAGATGTGGATCAGATGTAAACCCTAGGGTTTCTCCTATCTATAAATAGGAAAGCCTACAGCCTCTTTTGGGGCATGCCTCTTTTTAATTCTAGATTAAAATTTTAATTCCCTTGTAAATCGTCAAGACTGCATCAATAAAAGTAAGTTTTTATTTTGAATTTTTCTTATTTGCAATTTAATTTCTGCGATTTTCATATCTGTCTTTTATTATCTGTATGTTAATTAGGTAATTAAAAAGAAAATAAAAAATGAACTCCTTTGTTAATACCCTAATGAGTGAGTAGTTCCTCACTCGTTAGGATTAAGATTGGATGGGTTTGAGAGATGGAAATCTCTCACTCCTTTCTTACCCTCATAACTTTATAAATTAGAACTCTATGTAAAACAAACACCCACCGCTCACTACGGCACCCTATCCTACGTGATAGCGGTGATTCCCTAGTTAGACCGGTAGTGGTTGATTTACATAGAGGTTAGGGATAAGAGTTAAAAAAGGACGGACAAGGACCAAAGGGAAGAAACTATATTTCATCCTAGTCGTGCTAATCCCTTTTGTTAACTATTACCTTAACACCTAAGTTCTTAATTAGGGCAAAGGAAGCGGTGAGTAGAATTAACTTTCCAAACTTACCTAATCCTAATCCTAGCAAGGTTTTAATTCAAATCAAATTCAATCTTAGTTTTTATAAAAATCAAAACCTATCACAAATAGGAATTGACTCGTTAGAACAATAAGAAAAGACACGTTTTTCCTGTGGACTGACCCGTACTCAACCGGCTAGCTACCAAGCGACACCGTCTTGATTGCGGTATATTCTTAACATTGATTTTAAAACGCACGATGCAAAACAGCTCTCAATCAAATGGCGCCATTGCCGGGGATAACGGTAATTATTTTCTTTTTGTAATTTCGGGTTAATTAAAAATTAAAAAAATCATAAAAACTGAAAAATAAAAAATAAAATAAAAAATTATCATCTTGTTATATTTTGAAGGGTTTTCGTGCGAATTGTGCAGGAACGGAAAGACGAACAGATTCAGATCTGGAAAAATCCAGTGAACAAAACAGCAAACAGCAGATCTGAACATACAGAGGAGAACCACAACAGATAACAGAAGAATTTTAGAGGATTGAACCAACTAGTCGACCGCGGAACCGCCGCAGTTTGGTATATTTGATCGCAGATCCGCGGCTACTAGCTGACGTCAGCACTCCAGAAACCTCTGTGAGTGTTTCTTTTCCTCTCTTCTGCCCTCTGTAGTCCACTGAAAATTTTTCCTGCAGGGTTCTTTGCGCAAAACTTCTTCCCCCTATCTAATAAATCAATCTTGTGCAGGATTCTTTGCGCCGCAAATAAAAAAATTTTGGCAAGTGTTTTGGATTTTTGTGTGCTTACTGCTTTACATTTTTTAAAACGGACTTTTAAGGGGCTATAACACCAATCCAGATTGGGTGGGGATTTCATTACCCTTCCTAGGGCCCCAAAAATCACAAAAAGCATTTGAATAAACCCTTGAGTTAATTAAAAAATATTTAGACTCAGCCAATAAGGACTGTCGCGCTCATTAGGACAAAGGAAGGTTGTGGGCAATCGATCGTTTATCTAAACCTGACTTTGTGGTGCCTAGGCTAGACAAGTAGGAAAGGTAATTTTAAAAGACCCGTCTCACAGTGATTCATGAGCGGATCCCTCCTTTCTCTACTTTTGCTTACCTGGCCACAATTGGCGGTGAAGAGGCGATTTGAGGGATATCTCATAACTTGACCTTTGGAACAGTTAGGAGTAGTCTAGTTGACTTAGGAGACCCTAGCTCTAGGCTTGATTGTGCATATTGTGATTACTTGAAAGTGTGTCGTAGTTCCTTATAAAAAAAATTTTATAAAAAAAAATTAATAAAAAACACACAAAACAGACAATTTTTACAAAAACTTGCCATTTTGTCGCTAGAAATCCATTGCACCCAACTTGCAATCACATTCTCTCATTGACGTTTTCTTACCCCCACCTTCTATTTTTTGACTACACTACACCTTATTTAGTGTATGTCCAGTTGGACTAGGGACACTAGCGCCCGTTTAGTCCGTGTCTCGTTAGTGCCTACTGATGACGCGTTCGACTCCGAAGTCGAAATTCCCTCTACTTCTTTACCTTCATCTTCAAATTCATCATCTTCTAAGGATATGTCGGGATTCTATCCTAACAACCCCTTACCTACGGGACTGATTCCACCTCAACTGGGTGCGAATAACCTACCACACCCTCCTGTTGAAGCGCCGAAACGAATCGCGCTCCAGGATCTTTTCTATCCAACCCGCACCGCACTTCCCACTTGTCTTTCACTTCCACCGGCGAATGGGGATAACTTCGAAATTAAACCCCACTTCATCAATATGTTGCCCAAATTTCACGGGCTAGAATCCGAAGATGCCTACATCTTCATTAACAAATTCCAGAATGTTTGCACAATGATGAAGACCACCCAACTTTCCGATGATGCTATAAGGCTACGTGTCATTCCATTCACTTTATGTGACCTAGCTAAAAAGTGGTTATATAGTACAACATCGCACTCCATAAAAAATTGGGAAGAGTTTGTTAAGGCTTTTCTTAAAAAGTTTTACCCACACCACAAGACCGCGAGAATTCGCAATGAAATTAATCAATTTTCCCAGCTTCCTTCCGAACCTTTTTGGAAGTGTTTCGAACGATTTAAGGACCTTCTTGTTCAGTACCCTCACCACGGTATCGAGAAATGGCAACTTTGCCAAACTTTTTATGAAGGACTGAACCCAGCAACTACGCAGTTGTTGGAAACCATTTGTCAAGGTCACTTTCCTACAAAATCGAGCGAGGAAGCATGGCAATTTCTCGACGATCTTGCTGAACAAACACTTCAGTGGGAAAGCACTAAAACCACTTCATCTACTTCATCAGGTCAGTCTAGGGCAGGCATACATCAACTTGATATGTCGATTGCAATGAAAGACGAAATGGCTGCACTCACGAAAAAACTAGAAGCAATTGAGAGCAAATTCTCATCGCCTTCTCCTGCCTCAGCTACCCCCACGCACTATTTGCGCTTGTTGTTCAGATCCGTCCTATCTAACCGAAGAGTGTTCTTATAACCCGCCTGTTCAAGGACAAGATCAAGTCAATGCCGCCTTTCAGCAAAGACAAAGAAATGATCTATGCTCTTCAACTTATAATCCTGGTTGGAGGAGCCACCCAAATTTTGCTTGGAATCAAAATCAACAACAATTCCAAGGCAATAACAATTTTCAGAGGCCTCCTCCACAACAACAAGTCCCTCAACAAACTCAATATCCGCAACATTTCCAACCCCAACCTTACCAAAACCAAATGAACAATTTTGTACCAAACAACTCTTATCCTCAAAACAATTTTGTTCGGCCAAATAACGATAAAGTTTCCTCGCTAGAACGAAGTCTGGATGCGTTTTTAAAACAATCTACGCAATCCTCAGCAAGCATCCAATCTTCCATTCATTCTTTTGTGCAACACACTGCTTCACATAATCAGAGCATCAAAACAATTGGAGCCCAAATTGCACAACTGAATGCTGCGTTAAGGGAGCGAGAAAAGGGAAAACTTCCATCTCAACCACTGCCAAATCCCGGTCACACACACAATGCACATGTTGCTCATGAACAACAAAATCATAATGTGAGTGCCGTGACCACATTGAGATCTGGAAAGGTATTGCACAACAACGTTGGCAATAATGATGACACCCCGGCCGCCGCTTCTTCTTCTTCTTCATCTTTTTCGTCTTCTTCAGAGCCTGTTCTTCAGTCTTCACAAGGCTCTACTTCTTCTAATTTGAACGGACCCACATCTCACCCCATGAAAACACCAACACTAGGATCCGTTCCAACTCCGCAATCTACTCCACAAATATTGGACTCAACAAATTTTCAAAATATTCCATTTCCAAACAGGTTGAGATCCAATAAACCTACTCCACAAATGGAGAAGATTGTGGAGTTATTCAAATAGGTTAACATTAATATACCTCTCTTGGATGCAATCCAACAAGTCCCTTCTTACGCTAAAATCTTAAAGGACTTATGCACAAAGAAGAGGAAATCGCAGGTACCTAAGAAAGTTTTCTCGGCTAGTGCAGTAAGTGATGCTCTTACCCAACCTTTACCCCAAAAACGTAAAGACCCTGGCTGTCCTACAATTTCAATAACAATTAGGGATAAGAACATCAATGGCGCACTTTTAGATCTTGGTGCTAGTGTTAATTTGCTTCCCTATTCAGTATATGAACAATTAGGCGTTGAAGAGCTTAAACCCACACATTGTACTCTCCAAATGGCCGACCGATCCATCACCCATCCTAGGGGGGAGTTAGAGGATGTGTTGATTAAAGTAGGGGACTTCATTTTCCCCGTTGATTTCATTGTTATGGATACACAGCCTGTAGCTAACCCGCGGAGTCAAATTCCGGTGATACTTGGTCGACCATTCCTTAATACTTCTAATGCGGTGATCAATTGTCGAAATGGTTCGATGAACCTATCTTTTGGAAACATGACAATTGAACTCAACATTTTTAAGTTGGGGAATCAGCCCTCCGAGCCTAATGCTAATATACTTGATGTTTGCTTGATCCAAGAGATCACTCAGGAGGACTGTGAGCTCGAAAAAATTTTGTTCGATCACAGCAGTTTTGACGCCACCAGTGCGTTCCTCCTTGAATCTGACACAGTTTTCAAACCTGATAACGATTACGGGTGTTTCACTTTTTCGAACGATTTTGAAGAATCACCACCCGAGTTTGAGTCCTTTGAATTTTCGGATGAGTTAGCTGAACCATCCGACTCGGTTGCTTACACTCGCTTCGAACCTCTATTGGAATCCTTCGAGTTTGAGACAGTTTCACCAATTTTACCTTCAATTGTTTCGCCTCCAAAGCTCGAACTAAAGCTATTGCCGTCCCACCTTAAATATGCTTACTTGGGTGAGAATGAAACCCTTCCTTTTATCATCTCGGCCTCTCTAGCCCCCGATCAAGAGAAAGCCCTTTTAATGGTCTTACAAAATAATCGGTAAGCTTTTGGCTGGACTGTGGCGGACATCAAGGGGATTAATCCCCTAATAGTTGAACATCATATTCATATGATGGATGATACCAAGCCAGTAAGGGATCCACAGAGACGCCTCAACCCTATAATGAAGGAGGCTGTTAAAAAGGAGATTATAAAATGTCTAGATAGTGGTATCATTTACCCTATCTCTGATAGCCAGTGGGTTAGCCCCATTCACGTTGTCCCAAAGAAATCGGGCATAACGGTCATAACTAATGAGGCGAATGAGTTAATACCTACTCGCACCTAAACTGGGTGGCGAGTTTGCATCGATTATAGTAAACTCAACGCCGCGACACGGAAAGACCACTTTTCGTTACCTTTCATTGACCAAATGCTAGAACGATTAGCTGGGCACGAGTACTATTGCTTTATGGATAGCTACTCCGGCTATAATCAAGTTCCCATCGCCGAAAAGGACCAAGACAAGACCATATTTACTTGTCATTTCGGTACGTTTGCTTACCGTCGCATGCCCTTTGGATTATGCAATGCACCCGCTACTTTCCAGCGATGTATGATGGGCATTTTTTCAGACATGGTGGAAAAATTCTTGGAGATTTTTATGGATGATTTCTTCATTTTTGATGAGTGTTTGTTACATTTAGACGCAGTTCTTACCCGGTGTAGGGATAAGAACCTCACTTTAAATTGGGAGAAATGTCACTTTATGGTACAAGAAGGTATTGTCTTAGGACATATCATCTCGCAAAATGGCATTGAGGTTGATAAAGCTAAGATTGAAGTCATTTCCAATCTTCCTCCTCCCAAGTGCGTCAAAGACATCCGAGCCTTCCTTGTCCATGCCGGGTTCTATAGACGGTTCATCAAGGATTTTAGCAAGATAGCTAGACCCTTGACTCTTTTGTTGGCCAAGGATACCACTTTTGATTTCGACTCAAGCTGTATGAAGGCGTTCGAGTCGTTGAAAAACTCACTTATTTCTGCTCCCATTCTTTCATCTCCTGACTGGACGCATCCATTTGAAATTATGTGCGATGCATCTGATTTTGCCATTGGTGTTGTCCTTGGACAGCACATCAATAAGATGTCGCATGTAATTTATTACGCTAGCCGAACCTTAAACGAGGCCCAATTGAATTACACAACAACTGAAAAAGAGTTCTTAGCTGTTGTGTTTGCACTAGAAAAGTTCAGGCCCTATTTAATCGGCTCTCCAGTGATCGTTTACACGGACCACTCAGCTCTTCGCCATCTTTTTGCGAAGAAGGATGCTAAATCTCGTCTGATACGTTGGATCCTCTTATTACAAGAGTTTGACCTTGTCATCAGAGACAAGAGAGGATGCGAAAACGTAGTCGCCGGCCACCTTTCACGCCTTCCTTCTTCGCCTACACTTCAAATTCCTATTAAAGACGTTTTTCCAGATGAGCGGCTCTTAACTGTGTCATGCGAACCTTGGTTCGCAGATATCGTAAATTATTTGGCCACCGGACTGATACCAAACGAATGGTCGAAACAGGACAGACTTAGATTTCTATCTCAGGTAAAACATTTTTACTGGGATGAACCGTATCTCTTCAAATACTGTTCCGACCAAATCATTCGTCGGTGTGTCCCCGACAACGAGTTTAAGAGCGTACTGTCATTCTACCACGATCAAGCATGTGGCGGGCATTTTGGCCCCAAAAGGACAACAGAAAAAATCTTGCAGTGTGGCTTCTACTGGCCACGACTTTTTAAAGACGCATACGAATACTGCAAGACATACTCCCGGTGCCAACACTTGGGCCGGATATTTCAGAGAAATGAAATGCCGCTCCAACCAATTTTGGTTGTTGAAATTTTTGATGTTTGGGGGATAGACTTTATGGGACCATTTCCCAACTCCTTTGGGAACATGTATATACTACTTGCTGTTGACTATGTTTCCAAATGGGTCAAGGCAGTGCCCAGCCGAACTAATGACAACAAGGTTGTCGTTAGATTCTCAAAGAAAACATTTTTTCTCGGTTTGGGCATCCTCGCGCGATTATCAGTGATAATGGATCTCACTTTTGTAATAGGACTTTCGAGTCCTTAATACGGAAATACTCCATTACTCACAAGCTGTCAACGCCCTATCATCCCCAAACTTGTGGGCAAGCCGAGATTTCGAATCGGCAGATTAAACAAATATTGGAGAAAACGGTTTCCAAAAACCGTAAAGATTGGTCATCAAAACTGATTAATGCCCTTTGGGCATTCCGAACTGCCTATAAGACCGATCTTGGCATGTCTCCATATAGGCTTGTTTATTGAAAGGCTTGCCACCTTCCAGTTGAAATAGAGCATAAAGCATTTTGGGCAATTAAAGAGTTGAATCTATCTTTGGGAGATGCGGGCAGCAATAGAAAGCTGCAATTGAATGAATTAAACGAGCCGCGGGATGAAACCTATGAGAATGCAATAGTTGTTAAAAACCGAGCGAAGGTGTTCCACGATAAACACCTTATGCGCAAAACTTTCAAACCTAGTCAACAGGTTTTACTTTACGACACTCGGTTACATTTCCATCCCGGCAAGCTCAAATCTCGATGGAAATGGCCATTTTTGATACGCACCGTATATCCGCACGGTGCGGTCCATCTAGAAAACCCGGAGGACGGTGCACTGTTTAAAGTGAATGGACATCGACTTAAACCATTCCTCACTGCGGACCCTTCGGAGGAGCTCCTGTTTTTGCAGGAGCCGATCTACATTGACTGATCTTCCTCCATCTACCCCTAAATTTCGATTATCTAGCCAAAACACTGTTTCAAACAAGTTTGGGGGAATGTATTTTTATAAAAAAAAATTATAAAAATTAAAAAATGGAAAAAAAATTGGGGTATTTTTTGTAAATTTCCAGTTTTAATAAGATAAAAATAAAAATTTTATTTACAAATAATTTCCTCTTTTTAAGAGGGGCTTTTTGCAAATAACCAAAACAACCCCCTATAAATAGAACCCGGCCCTCTCTGCCTTTTACCAAACTCTAATTTCATCTCTCTAAAAAACCCTAGCCGCCGCTTCGATTTTTGCAGCGAGATCGCTTCACCACGCAGCGCAACCGCCGCCGAAGCCTCCCTTGTGCCGCGCTTCCGCCGCTCCCTTGCTGCGTCACCCTCTGATTTTTTCAGAGGAGGTTTGCATCATCTCTTCCTCTCTGTTAAATTTTTTATAATAGATCTTCACTTTCTGAATGGCACCGAACATGCAGTTAGAACGTGATTTTTCACAAATCTTTTCATACACGATTTATGGGAGCTATTTTGCTGATGAAATCATATGAAGGGGTGGAACTTTTTAATTTATAATCATCCCAATGCTTACGCTCTTCCAGATCTAGTTGTAAGTTGATGTACAACACCCCATGAGTTGCGGGGAGGCAGAAATATGAAAAACGATCTTGTTCTATGAGTTAACATCGACTAAACAAAGAATCTTTGCTAAACAATAACTAACACATGCATAGGAGTTCTTAACTACTATGAAAAGAGATTATACCTAGTGAACCTAGTCCTTCTTCTTTTCGTTATCCACCTCCTCCTCGGCCTCCTCTACGTAATAGACGATCCACCCGAGAGCTTCTATTCCAAGCTTTACCTCTAAACTTGAGGTAACTAGGTTTCTTTAGTTGCTAATCAAAGGTACCTAGGTGATATAGAGTGAGGTTATGGATTAATTAGTCTGCGGACTATGCTGTACTCATGTCACCTCGGAACTGTTAACTGACGACGGGTATAATACCAACCAACAGTTCCCCGTGAGTCCTGTCCGGTGTACCCGTAACCCAACGAGCACCTGTATACTATCTCCATTACGACGTACTGATTGCTGTGGGACAAACCATCTCCCCAACTGGGATGAGAAGCGTACACACTAGTCTACTCCGGAGTATCGATGCCCTGTCTCGATAATCCTCCGACTAGGGACCTGAAAAAGGATGTGCTTGTAGACTCCCCAGCCCCCACTAGTGTGACTGCCATCACAACGCTGGTAGTGAAGCAAGATCCTAAGAGCTCTATCAATACGTATACTCATATATTAAGATAGATAAAACCAAGTAGCATACTACCATGTTTAGCAAGACTGTTATATAACTGTGAATTTCCCAAGCTTCCATTAAGTAATATACAAGCTAGTATGATACAATAATGGCCCCTAGGGCATATACACTAACAATCTTCCACTTGCACTAGGGCCATGTACTGGCATATCGAAGACCGATGATCTCGAGTAGCCTCTCGAACTGAATCTGAGGTAGGGCCTTTGTGAATGGATCAGCAATGTTCTCTTCAGTAGCAACTCTCCGGACCTCGATCTCCCGGCGATTTATGATCTCCCTGATTAGGTGATACCGCCTTAAGATGTGTCTGGACTTCTGATGGGATCTTGGTTCCTTCGCTAAAGCTATAGCTCCGTTGTTGTCGTAATACAGAGGTATTGGATCAACAATGGTAGGAACCACCTGAAGTTCTGTTAGGAACTTCTTCATCCAGACCGCTTCTTTTGCGGCATCGCAAGCAGCAATATACTCCGCTTCCATCGTCGAGTCAGCAACGGTGTCCTGCTTGGAACTCTTCCAGCACACCGCCCCTCTATTGAGGGTAAAGACATAACCTGACATGGACTTGGAATCGTCCTTATCACTCTGGAAGCCGGAATCAGCAAAGGCCTCCATCTTTAGGTCTTTTCCGCCGTAAACCAAGAACATCTCGTTAGTCCTTCTCAGGTACTTGAGAATGTTCTTTACTGCTATCCAGTGCTTCTCCCCTGGGTCTGACTGATACCGACTTACCACGCTCAGTGCGTAAGTTACATCTGGTCTGGTGCACAACATCGCATACATTATAGAGCCTACCGCAGAAGCGTAGGGTATAATAGACATGCGTTCCCTTTCCAAATCAGTCTTGGGAGACATCTCTTTGGATAGGGTGATTCCGTGACAAGCCGGTAGATTACCGCGCTTAGAATCTTCCATACTGAATCTTTTCAGTATAGTGTTGATATACCTGAACTGCGAAAGTCCCAATATTCTCTTGGATTTATCACGATAGATCCGGATCCCCAGAATGTAAGAGGCATCACCCAGGTCTTTCATGGAGAACCTGTGTGACAAGAATCCTTTGACAGATTGTAGCATAGGAATGTCATTTCCTATCAATAGAATGTCATCCACATACAAGACGAGGAATACGACAGTTCGTGCTACAACTTTACTATATATACATGGTTCATCTAGATTTTTGATAAAGTCATATTCTTTGACCGTTTCATCAAAACATATGTTCCAACTCCTCGATGCCGCTTTAGTCCATAAATGGACTTAAGCAACTTGCATACTTTCCCTCTGCTTCCACTCTGATTGAAACCTTCTGGCTGATCCATATAGACGCACTCTTCTAAATTACCATTCAGAAAAGTCGTCTTTACGTCCATCTGCCAGATTTCATATTCATGGAAGGCGGCAATAGCAAGAAGGACCCGAATGGATTTGAGCATAGCCACTGGAGAAAAAGTTTCGTCATAGTTCAAACCAGGTCTTTGACGAAAACCCTTTGCAACAAGTCTAGCCTTATAGGTTTCCACCTGTCCATCTACACCAATCTTTTTCTTGAAGATCCATTTGCATCCTATGGGTTTTACCCCATCTGGAGCAAAGTCCAAAGTCCATACTTTGTTGGTGTACATGGACTCCATTTTGGTCCGCATTGCATCTAGCCATCGTACCGAGTCGCCGCTCTGGATGGCCTGCTGGAAGCTAGTAGGTTCATCATCATCTATGACGCAATCCTCTCTATCCCCATCTATGAGAAAACCGTAGTATCTCTCAGGCGGATGAGACGGCCTACTAGTCCTGCGGAGGGGTGCGGGAATGTCCTGTTCTTCTTGAACTACTGGTTCTACCAAACTTTCAGTAGTAGTTTGTGGTTCTGGAATTTCTTTCAGTTCTATTTCGCTCCCACTTATTTCCTTTTCTAAAAACTGATATTCTAGAAAATGGGCATTACGAGAAACAAAAACCTTTTATTCCTCTGCGTAATAGAATGATACCCCTTGGAGTTCTTTGGATATCCCACAAACTTACATTGTACTGATCGTGCCTCGAGCTTGTCCACATGCTGCTTTTTAACAAAAGCTGGACATCCCCATATCTTCAGATACTGAAGATAGGGTTTCTTCCCACTCCACATCTGATATGGCGTGGTAGGCACAGTCTTGGTAGGAACCATGTTCAAAAGATATGGCGCTGATTCTAGCGCATAACCCCAGAAAGATCGCGGTAACTCAGCATTACTCATCATGGAACGTACCATATCCAATAGGGTTTGATTCCTTCTCTCTGATACACCGTTATGCTGTGGAGTGTATGGAGGAGTAAGCTGGGAGAGAATTCTTTTCTCTTTTAAGTAACTTAGGAACTCGGCACTTAAGTATTCACCACCTCGATCAGATCTCAGTGTCTTGATATTTTTGCCGGTTTGGTTTTCTACTTCATTCTTATACTCTTGGAATTTCTCAAAAGCCTCGGATTTATGTTTCATCAGATAAATGAATCCGTACCTTGAGTAACCATCCGTAAAAGTAATGAAATAGAAAAAACCACCTCTTGCATGTGTAGACATTTGACCACATACATCGCTGTGTATGAGTCCTAAGAGCTCGCTCGCTCTTACTCCATGTCCAGTGAATAGAGTCTTTGTCATCTTTCCTTTGAGACATGATTGACAAGTGGCATAAGTTTGATATTCGAACGAGTCCAAATATCCTTCTCTATGTAACTTAGTCAACCTTGTCTCATTGATGTGACCTAGTCTACAATGCCATAAGAAAGCCTTATTTAAATCTGGAAACTTTCTTTTTAGTGTGTTCTGGACATTGAAAATCTGGAGTTGGTTTAAGGCATATATACCGTTATCCAGTGTACCGGACCCAATCAAACTATGATTAAGGTGGATGTTAACAACATCACTTACAAACGTGAAATCATAACCTTTATTTGATAACAAGGAAACTGATATGATATTACACGTTAAGCTAGGTACACAAAAACAGTTATGTAAAACCAAAATGTATCCACTCGTCAATCTCAGGTGATAATCCCCTACGGACACAGCTCCCACGCTAGCTCCGTTAGCAACCATCAGGGTCATATCACCATCCTTCAGCACTCTACGGTTTCTCAGTGCCTGCAATGAATTGCATATATGAGATCCTGATCCGGTATCCAATACCCAGAAAGTAGAGTTGATTGACAAACAATTCTCAATTACAAACACACCTGAAGTCGAAGCCACAGCTTGCTTCGGTTCCAGGTTCTTGGCGTTCCACGCCTTGCAGTCTTTCTTCCAGTGCCCTTTCCTATGACAATGGAAGCACTCATCCTGGGCCACTACAGGTACCGCAAACTTTTTCTTTCCCTTCGCTCCCATCTTACTAACACCTCCTCTAGGTTTGGTGGCGGCCTTCTTCTTCTTTCCTTTGGCCCTAGCCTTAGACCTGGAAGATGAAGCACCGCTAACAAACATAGCAGGTGTTTCCCTTGCCTTCTGCAAGGTGCCCTCTGCACTCCTCAACATGTTAAGGAGTTCTGGAAGTTCAACTTCTTTTCTTTGAATGTTGAAATTCAGAATAAACTGGGCGTAGGTGGAAGGAAGGGACTGGAGAATCAGGCCTGTATAGAGCTCATTATCCAAAGTCGTCCCAAGGTCTGTGAGCTCTTCAATATAGCCAATCATCTTTAGGACATGTTCTCCTACCGATGATCCGACGGCCAACCTCGCTCGAAACAAGTTCTTTGAGGTCTCGTATCTTGCTATACGAGATTGCTCTTCAAAAAGTTCCTTTGTATGGAGAAATATGGCATCTAGATCCATATCCTCGTGCCTCCTCTGATGTTCATTGTTCATCGAGGCAAGCACGATGCACTTGGCCTTCGCACAATCATACTCCCAGGTTTTGCGGATTTCCTTATCCGCATTACTGGATTTGGGACCTGGGACAGCATGTGCCTTAGCGGTGAGGACATACCTTAATTTGTCATAGGTCAAAGCCATTTTGACATTCCGCAGCTAATCTTTATAGTTTAGCCCTGTCAGTATATTTTTTTCTAAAATTAACTTATGTCCAGTCATTTTCAGGGTCGCTGCAAATAGGAGAGAGAGAGAGAGAACACTTTAGCATGATGCTCTTGCAAGTTTAGAGTGGTTTTTAGTTTATCTAAACTGGATGGCTCCCACTGTTTCTCGAATCCCTCCTCAAACCAAAAAGGAAGAACTAGCCAGGACTATTCTCACCGTACAATACTTGCTTAACCGTTCGGCCAGGACGGTGTCGGTACTTCGAGGGAGGTTTTCCAACGCTTTCGCGAAGTTCCTTAATTAAATAACCTCTTTTCTCTGGGGGCGTAGCCCCGCTGACACCTTTCTCGACACCTACTTGGTTTATAGCATTGATCGTTAAGTGACGAATCTCCTGATGAGTAGCATATACTCACAGTAGGATCGGGATCCAAATATCATCGTATGATAATGTTGAAGGAATCCTACCAACATTCATCAAACTCCAAATGGTATGCATCTCTTTGCAAATTTCAGTTTCTTTAGAAATTCCCGATATAAATTTTTGCCCCATGCTCTTATGACCTTGGCGTTGGTCAAAATGTCATAAGTCACATGTCAAGTTCTACCCATCATTATCTTGTTAATTTGAACCCATCTGTACATATCCTTGACGTTGGCCAAAATGATAATACGACTGTCCCAAACTAACTCATCTATCTATGCAACAAATGAATACCCAGCAGCTACCAAACACTATGCCTTGGCGTTGGTCAAAATACATAGCTTGAATACTACTGAATACCCAAATGAAATGACGGAGGGCTACGGATGGTTTTGGCGAAACCGTGAACGTAGTGAACCTGATATGACCGAAGGAACCTGATAGCTTTTAAAAGGAATGGTTAAAGCTCCGCAATTAAAAATATCTTCTGTTTTAAAAATAACCGAGTGGTTTCTTTTAAACTGTTCCAACGATTCAACTTTGGTTTATTTTCTTTGCATTAATAATAATGCGTCCCATCATTAACCTATCATTGCAGAAAACAACGAAAATACAACATCCTCTTATGCCATCCGCATTCGCCACTGGGTCCCGTCATCACCCGTTAGGTTACTTAACTAACGGCAGAGCGGGGGCTGGGCTAGCGCGGGTGTAAAACATAAGTGACGTCTAAATAGCTATCATATATAGATATTGTAATTCGTCAGACACAATAATAGGCATTCCAGATCATAGATGAACATTACTGGATATGCAAGCAATCTGCGTTTCTTTTGAGCCTGCAACGAAAGACGGATTACACAGTTGTGATGAATAGCCATTACCCCACCCTAGACCCCTACGGGTACGGCAAACTACCCGCCAAGTACCCAAAGTGAAGCGGACTCCCTCAACAACGTGAGTAGGCCACTAAACCCTTCAAAGTACCCGGTAGTTTGTGCACCCCACCTTGGGTCTTTCCTAGGAGCAAAAACAGTAAAATGAAATAATACAACGGTGGCTACAACCGCAACCTGGATGTGCCCCGCAAAATAATATTACAACATATTACAATTACATTGAATGAATGAATATAACAACCCATCACAAACCCCGGCTAATCATCACAACAATCCAATACAGTTCATAACCACAAACAGTAAAATCCATTACAGAAATATGCAACCCCCTGCCAACCGACATACTAGCAGTTAGGGGAGGTTTACGAACACATTATACAGTTCACAGATATAATCTAATTAGCAAACATCGTATAATTTCGATCGATCAAACACTTTAGATTCTACTCCAAAACTTCTCTGTGCACCTGAGACTTGAGCAGAAAATAAACATTCCAGAAAAGACAAAAACATCACAGAAGAATTACTGGGCAAAATTGGGCTGAATCGGCTTCAACTCGGCCGTGGATCCACGGCGGATCGGTGGGATCGTCCGCGGTTCCGCGGCTGTTTGGCCGATTCATGCACCCAATTTTCTCCATAATCCTTATAATTCCCTGCTTGTAATTTTAGAGGTCCCTGAAAAATTTTTAGGGCCTGTTTTAAATTCGACAGAAACTTAGTGATATCGATGTCTTTTCCGGTTCATTTTGCGTTCGAAATTCATACGACTTTGCTAATAAGTTAATTATTGTTTAGCGAGCCTCTGATACCACTGTAAGTCGATGTATAACACCCCACGAGTTGCGGGGAGGCGGAAATATGAAAAACGATCTTGTTCTATGAGTTAACATCGACTAACCGAAGAATCTTTGCTAAACAATAACTAACACATGCATAGGAGTTCTTAAATACTATGAAAAGAGATTATACCTAGTGAACCTAGTCCTTCTTCTTTTCGTTATCCACCTCCTCCTTGGCCTCCTCTACGTAATAGACGATCCACCCGAGAGCTTCTATTCCAAGCTTCACCTCTAAACTTGAGGTAACTAGGTTTCTTTAGTTGCTAATCAAAGGTACCTAGGTGATATAGAGTGAGGTTATGGATTAATTAGTCTATCTAATCCTTGATCTCAACACATGAGAGGGGAGGATTAGGGTTTGAAGAGAGAGAGCTTGAGGAGAGAGAAGGTGAGCAAGAGAATGAGAAGAAATAATGAACTCATTTGAATATATGAAGCATTATCTTTTATCAAATAAATAAATTAAATGATTTAACAACCATGCTTCATTTATTCATATGAGTGATTCATCTTATGAGTCATTAGAACAATTAATGAATCACACAAATGAGTCATTAAAACAATAAATGCAAATGCCACCTAAACCCCCAAGTCACCATCCTTCTAGAAGCTTCTCGCGAAATTACGAGAACACCCCTCCTATCCGTGAAAACACGGAAAAACTTTAGACTGTATAAATCCAATAACCCGATACTAGAATCTGGCTTAAACCAAAGCCGGCTAGTAAAAACTGTCCGAATGTCATACGTGCGTAAACACACGTATGCGTCCGAACCCTTGTCGTAAAACCATACGACCTCTATATCGTTTCTCCTGGAGCAGGGAAACTCTCTGTGTGGGACTCTAAAGACTCGACTACTACGCTAGCGGTGGGTTTAACCACAGACCGCAAGTGGCACTAGCTGTACGTAACGGTCCCCAGGCAGATGTCGATAAGAAGGCCGATGAGGAAACCCATCCGAACTCCTACTGAGCCTGATGTGACAATCTCCGTACAGTCCGGTCTGTTCGTCTAAGACTATCGCATATCGGGCCTAGGGGACGGCAAGCGTCAGTCCCCTAATAGCGGTATAAGTCGTGTCGGAGCGTAGCCCATTACACCCTGAGAAACAACTGGAACCTACCAGTAAATCTCGCTTGCCCTGGCCAGGGACTTTGCGTAATGGCTCTCTGACACAGCGCGATATCAACTCCCAATACCGGGAGAGACGAATCCTGTCTAACCGCCACTGCCTCCAAGTGCTCGGGACTGCACCCAACTGCTACCTGTTTGCACGACTCCTTTGAGCCGTGGTAGGGTAGCAATCTAAGAACAGTGGGACACACTCGAGGCGAAGTAGCAGTGTCAAGTCTGCGGACTATGCTGTACTCTTGTCACCTGGGAACTGTTAACTGACGACGGGTATAATACCAACCAACAGTTCCCCGTGAGTCCTGTCCGGTGTACCCGTAACCCAACGAGCACATGTATACTATCTCCAGTACGACGTACTGATGGCTGTGGGACAGACCATCTCCCCAACTGGGATGAGAAGCGTACACACTAGTCTACTCCAGAGTATCGATGCCCTGTCTCGATAATCCTCCGACTAGGGACCTGAAAAAGGATGTGCCTATAGACTCCCCAGCCTCCACTATTGTGACTGCCATCACAACTCTGGTAGTGAAGCAAGATCCTAAGAGCTCTATCAATACGTATACTCACATCTTAAGATAGATAAAACCAAGTAGCATACTGCCATGTTTAGCAATACTGTTATATAACTGTGAATATCCCAAGCTTCCATTTATTAATATACAAGCTAGTATGATACAATAATGGCCCCTAGGGCATATACACTAACACTAGTCACTCGTTTTTACGAGTGCATGAAGTAAGGTTGTCTTACACAATACGGTTTTATTAAACTACTTTGGGGCGATAGGGAGATAATCATTGACAGGGACTTCATCCATGAAGTCACTTTAATTCCCAGATTACCTGTTCACGACCAACCTCTTCAATTTGAAGACTACATGCCCTTAATGGGTAACGACTGTTCGAGAGAACCTAGGAAGGGAATACAGGCTAGAACCCTCTTCGCCAATGTTTTAACCGTGTGCCGGTGGGCACAAAACAACATTTTTGGTAGTTCACATAATACCACATTTTTCACCCCTTCTCTTCATATCGTGCACACCTTAATGACTATGAACCCTAGATTTGACATGTGCACGGTTTTGCTTTATTCAATCAGTGCTGGAAAAAAGGCCGCAAATTACCCATGCCCTATGTTAGTGACACAACTGTGTCTCTATTTCCTCCCTGTGGAGGAATTTGAATTCTACATGCATGGTAGTATACCCATTAGGCCTCTCATTGAGGACGTATCCACGTCCTATACCCGCTTTACTGATGTATGGTCACAAAGAGAACCGGCCGAACATGTACCCGTCAGGACACCCAGCTCCAGCTCGACCGCGAGCGATGAAGAGATAACCCCTGCTGCGCAAGCGCGCTTACTTCGAAGAGCCATTAAGGGGATTGATAATTTGGTAGGGTTGGTGACCAACTTGAATCACTGGGTAACTGAGATTGAACATGGCGTATCTACGCTGCTAGCGCGAGAGGAGCGTTCCCGTTCACGTTCAAGGGGACGCCGAGGGCCTGAGCAGTGAGGGCACTGCTTTTGGTAAGTTTGGGGGAGGAGGTGGTTTGTAAATAAGTTATCATTGCATTGCATATTTTTAATTTTTGTACATATATTTTCTTTTCTTTCTTTGCATGTTTAATTCTGCATTGCATCTTTATCAAAAAATTATAAATATTAAAAAAAATGAAAATAAAAAATATATATAAAAGGAAAAAAATCAAATAAAAATTGAAAAGACTAAAAAGATAAAAAAAAAATTCAACCTGGCATTATTTGACTTAAGTTTGACAAGACGGCTAACTAGCTAGAAAAACTAGATCCTAAATTTAGTAAATTAAAAACCCTAAAAATAACCTTTCTTAAAGTTTAACGGTAGAAAATATATGTCCTTGTAGTTTATTTAGAAATAGGCAAATTCTGAGTTCAGTTCTTGGGCTAAGTCAAAATAAGGGAAGAGTATTAAAATTTTTATTGAAGTGTAAGTCTGAAAAATAATTACAAACCTTTAGTCTAAATTCTGAAAATATATACCCTACAACTCGCACATACACGCACCTTGAAACTTGGGATAGTAGATGATACCTTGAATTGCTCTTGTCTGAAATCCTTAGTATGAGAAAAAAAAATTAAATAAAAGTATAAGTGTGAATAAAGAGATAAAAAAAATGAACACTGGTTTTGTAATCACTTAAGGCTGCGTAAAATAAAAAAATATATAGCGAGGGTGCTTTATCACCTAGTGCTTTAGACCAACTGGTTTGGGAGTCACTGCTAAAGCCTTAAGTATTACAAGATGAGGAATTACGCCTTAATGCGCAAACACATTTTGTAATCGGTCGTTAGTACCTCAAGAAGTATTAACGGTCGCATGAAGGATGTGTGAGCAATTTCATCTAAAATTCACCAACTAAAAATACTTTAGACTATGGACAAGAGTATGATAGCTTGAATTGAATTTCCAAGTGTAGGGGTGATACATACACACACGTAGGGGTATATGATTAGGGTTTGGATGAGAGATAGGAATGAAAAATATGACTTATACTTTCAGTAGAGATGATAAAAATTCATAAGTTGAGATGGAACCTTAGAAGGAAAATTCAAACGATGCTAAAAGCTAAATAAATTTACAGAACATATACAATCTTAAGTTAAATGATAAGTGGGTGTGAAAAATACGGGTTGATGATTTCTAAGTTGAAGATAATAGAATTTCTTGCTAGAACACTGAAATGAAGAATGAAAGTCAATAGGCCAAATTGATCGGATTTTGTGGGTAGTATCCGCTGAAAACCCTCAGGAGACAACACTCCTCGTACTTGGGACACCTAGAGGTTTAACGGCTTGTTGCACGAGCTCAGTGCAATCGTGATTCCCTGCGAAAGTGAGGTTAGGATTTTTCGAGAATAAAAATAGTTTTGCTCGGGACGAGCAAAAGATAAGTTTGGGGGTATTTGTTCATATCAGAATTTTGCATTATTATATTCCCCATTCTTAATCATATTGAAAATAAATAGGTGCTTTTGATCCATGTCTGCTAAATAGTTGCAGGTTACAGGTTCTCAGAACAATACAGTGAAAATGGTGAAAAGACGCTACAAATGTGAGACTACTACCTACAAATAGATGAATCTGTTTGATGATGCCTACAGTTTAAGGAACAAATGAAAATCAATGAACAGTTCGATTGCACAAAGTACGAGGGCAGCACAAGATTCAAGACTTCAACGTGAAGCTAACGGTAAAAGTCCACAAATCTGCACTGTTGAAAATTTGGAAGAAAATAGAAGATATTCTGAGAAACCAAGTGAAGAAACCAGAAGTAAAATGCAACATGAAGCAGCCCTAAAGAGTTGAGACAGAGAACCCTCAAGATGACCGCGGATCCACGGCCAAACAAGGCATTCCGCCGCGGATCCGCGGCCGTGCAGAGCACGTGTCGGTGGGAGTCGGTGCATTGACCCGGTTTTCTTATGATAGTCTTGTAATTTCAGATGTGGATCAGATGTAAACCCTAGGGTTTCTCCTATCTATAAATAGGAAAGCCTACAGCCTCTATTGAGGCATGCCTCTTTTTAATTCTAGATTAAAATTTTAATTCCCTTGTAAATCGTCAAAAGTAAATCAATAAAAGTAAGTTTTTATTTTGAATTTTTCTTATTTGCAATTTAATTTCTGCGATTTTCGTATCTGTCTTTTATTATCTGCACGTTAATTAGGTAATTAAAAAGAAAATAAAAAATGAACTCCTTTGTTAATACCCTAATGAGTGAGTAGTTCCTCACTTGTTAGGATTATAATTGGGTGGGTTTGAGAAATGGAAATCTCTCACTCCTTTCTTGCCCTCATAACTTTATAAATTAGGATTCTATATAAAACAAACACCCACCGCTCACTACGGCATCCTATCCTACGAGATAGCGGTGATTCCCTAGTTAGACCGGTAGCGGTTGATTTACATAGAGGTTAGGGATAAGTGTTAAGAAATGACGGACAAAGACCAAAGGGAAGAAACTATGTTTCTTCCTAGTCGTGCTAATCCCCTTTGTTAACTATTACCATAACACCTAAATTCTTAATTAGGGCAAAGGAAGCGGTGAGTAGAATTAACTTTCCAAACTTACCTAATCCTAATCCTAGCAATGTTTAATTCAAATCAAATTCAATCTTAGTTTTTATAAAAAATCAAAACCTACCACAAATAGGAATTGACTGGTTAGAATAATAAGAAAAGACATGTTTTCCCTGTGGACCGACCCGTACTCAACCGGCTAGCTACCAAGCGACACCGTCTTGATTGCGATATATTCTTAACTTTGATTTTAAAACGCACGACGCAAAACAACTCTCAATCAGTACGCCAACAGATGGCCCTAGAGCAGATGTTGGATACTCGGTACGCCAATATATAGCCTTAGTGCAAGTTGGAGATTGTTGGATATGTATGCCCTAGAGGCCATTATTGTATATGTATACATATGGATGCTTGGACATATATATGTACAGGACAGACTTGCTCGATATGATAGTATGATATCTGGTTTGTCTTTATCTTAACATATGCATGTTTTACTTGCTATTACATATCTTTTATATATGTTGATAAAGCCCATAGGATCATTGCTATAATACATGCGTTGTGATGGCGATCATACTTGTGGGAGCTGGGTAGTCGGTACACACATCCTTAAATGGTCCCTAGTCGTGGGAGTATCAAGACTGGGCATCGATATTCCGGAGTAGACTAGTGTATACGTTTCTAGACCCCGACAAGGGGCGATGGTTTGGTCCCGCAACCATTGGTCTTTAGACCTAAGATCGTATACAGGTGCTCACTGGGGGTGAGTACACCGGAGGGACTCACCGAGGACTTCCAGATGGTATTATACCTATCGTCAGATGGAAGTTCTCAGGTGACATGAGTACAGGTTAGTCTTTAGACCTTAGATCGTCATTTATCTCGTGTGAGTTCCCACTGTGCTTTGATCACTACCCTACCACGGCTCTACTGAGTCGTGCAAACAGGTTTTGGTTGGGTACAGTCCCGAGCCACATGGAGGCAGAGAGCGATTGTCGGGGATTCGTCTCTCCCGGTATTGGGAGTCGATATCGCACTGTGCTTGATTGGTCAGGACCATAAGACCTTGGCCAAGGCAGTTGAGATTTACTGATAGGCTGATCAGTAGTTTTCCGGATTGGTCCTGAGTCGCATCAGCATGAATTACCAGGTTATTAGGGTCTAACGTTTACCAGCCCCCAGACCCGGTATGCGATACTCTCAGACGAAAAGACCGGAATGTACGGAGATTGTCACAGATAGGCTCAATAGGGATCCGGATGAGTTTGCTCATCGGCCTTCCTTTTCAACAGGTACCCGGGTACGTTACGTACAGCTAGTGCCGCTGACGTGCTCATGTTTATGGATTTATCCAGTAACTCACTGCTGGCGTACTGTCGAGTCTTTAGAGTCCCACACAGAGGGTTTCCCTGGTTCAGGCAAAATGATGTAGTAGCCGTATTGGATACGTTCAGGGTCTCGATCGATTGATGTACTTTGTACTCGAATTTTCGATCGGACAATTGGTAATACTAGCCGGCTTGGGTTTGAGCCGGATTATTAAATCAGGTATTGATTTAATAGTTTACATATATGTATATTCTAGTATTACGTTCTTCATGTTATTCTATCTCTTTGGGCATTCGTGTTTTTATCCGAATGCAGGTATGTATATACAGCAGACTGTAATCTGTATTTTATTACAGATTACCATCTAGAAGGTGGACACCTCATCATGGACCTTTCCATTTATTGATAAATGGAAATGATGTGGAAATTAAGGAGAGGGAGGCATGGTGAGTGGCATGACTTCAATAGTTCACAAATGAATTCTTTATTCATTTGTGCTTACTATTGAAACATGGTGTAACATTTCAAAAAAATAAAATATTATTTTTGGGAATTTTAATAATTTAATAATATAATATTGAATATTTTAATAAGGCGGTATAATTAAATACCGATAAATTTAGGGGAAAAAATGGAAAATTATAGAAATTATTTAAAAGAGGGTGTTTTATGTGAATTATGCAAATTTTAAGTTTTTTATGATTAATTATACGCTAATTTAGTGCTAATCGCGATTAAAAATCGATAATCGGGCCTTAAGCGTATTTTGTGCAAACATGCACCATATCATTTTTACACTTGTTACCTTTGTGCATGCCTTTTATTTTGGGGTTACTATTGATGAGAGAAGGAGAAAAGAAAAGAAAAGGGAAGAAAAGAAAAGAATAGAATATGCAAGTATAGGTAAGAGAGAGAAAGAGTGGGTGAGGGTCAACATAGGTCTTGAGCCATTCCCCTTCATTATTCACACATCTCTCTCCTTTCCCTCTTCCCCTAGCTGCTGCTCCTTCTTCCTCCTCCACAAAACCCCCCAAAACTCCATGAAAAACACCTCAAAACCCAAATCGCATTTCATTAAAAAGATGCACAAGCTCAAGGGAAGCACGTTGGACCAAGAAAAATCAAATTTTGGACACTTGGGGCAACTCAAGAAAATTCTTGAGTTGCCAAATGAGATATTTTCTGAACCTTTAGCTTAGTATTTCCATTACTTTTACCCCCATGTTAGATTAGAGCCGATATTGTGTGGTTTGGGTTAACTTGGAAAATTCTAGTTAGGATTTATGGAAAATTTGAGTTGTGATGGGTAATTGAGCTCAGTAGAAGCCACACAAATCCCCTAGTGCTAGAATTCAGACCTAAACCAGAGACTAGAACCCCAGAATATGGATTTAGAAAAGCCGATATCGGAAAATTGCGGATTCTGTGAGGGTTAATTGAAATCTGCTATCACTCGGAGACTCTGAAAATTATTTTGCAAACACAGAGAGATGTGCAGGCACCCAGGAAGCTAACCCCAAAACCCCAGCCCCTATCTCCCAATTCTGGCCACAGATTTAATCTGTATGACCGCAAATTGCGGGCTGGGTTCCACCATTTTGATCCGTGTTGGTTCTGTAGCTTTATCTCATGTAAACTAGACCCTTGGTATATGCAAAATTGACCAATTTGACCTAGGGTGAAATCTGGGACCACTTTCCTGAGTTGTTGTTTTGATTCGGAGTTTCGTTTCTCGTATTTTAAATTCTGAATTTGCGTATTTGTGTTTTACCTCGATCACTTGACGTTTGTACGACGATATCGAGGGTTGTTTGATGGTTTTGAAAGCGTAGTCCATAGGTTCTAACCTATAGGCCTTAGCGTGTCGTTTTGGTTTTCCGATGTGATTTTAAGGTGCGTTTGCGATTGTTTTATCTTTGTAGGTACCTTCGCGAGGGCTTCATATGACGAAGAAGATGAAGGCGACATCGACACCGACACGTAGGATGCAGGTGAATAGATTATATCTATGGGGGAAGTTTGGTGGATGGCGTATAGCACCCCCGCAGTTCGATATTTAGTATACTATATTTATATATATGATAGCGTTTTGTGTGACATGGATATTCTAGATGTGATTAGGTGTACTATGTGTTAGTGTTTATGCCCTAGAAGGCCATTACTGTATCATACTAGCTTGTATATTACTTAATGGAAGCTTGGGATATTCACATGTATATAACAGTCTTGCTAAACATGGTAGTATGCTACTTGGTTTTTTCTATCTTAATATGTGAGTATACGTATTGATAGAGCTCTTAGGATCTTGCTTGGCTACCAGCGTTGTGATGGCAGTCACACTAGTGGGGGCTGGGTAGTCTACAAGCACATCCTTATTCAGGTCCCTGGTCGTTGGATTATCGAGACAGAGCATCGATACTCCGGAGTAGACTAGTGTGTACGCTTCTCATCCCAGTTGGGGAGATGGTCTGTCCCACAGCCATCAGTACGTCGTACTGGAGATAGTATACAGGTGCTCGTTAGGTTACGGGTACACCGGACAGGACTCACAGGGAACTGTTGGTTGGTTTGATACCAGTCGTCAGTGAACAGTTCCCAGGTGACATGAGTACAGCGTAGTCCGCAGACTTGACACTGCTACTTCGCCTCGAGTGTGTCCCACTGTTCTTAGATTGCTACCCTACCACGGCTCAAAGGAGTCGTGCAAACAGGTAGCAGTTGGGTGCAGTCCCGAGCACTTGGAGGCAGTGGCGGTTAGACAGGATTCGTCCCTCCCGGTATTGGGAGTAGATATCGTGCTGTGTCAGAGAGCCATTACGCAAAGTCCCTGGCCAGGGCAAGCGAGATTTGCTGGTAGGTTCCAGTAGTCTCTCAGGGTGTAATGGGCTTCACTCCGACACGACTTATACCGCTATTAGGGGACTGACGCTTGCCGCCCCCCTAGGCCCGATATGCGATAGTCATGGACGAACGGACCGGACTGTATGGAGATTGTCACATCAGACTCAGTAGGAGTTCGGATGGGTTTACTCATCGGCCTTCTTATCGACAACTACCTGGGGACCGTTACGTACAGCTAGTGCCGCTTGCGGTCTGTGGTTAAACCCACTGCCAGCGTAGTAGTCGAGTCTCTAGAGTCCCATACAGAGAGTTTCCTACTCCAGGCGAAACGATATAGAGGTTGCATGGTTTTGCGACAAAGGGTTCGGACGCATACGTGCGTTTACGCGCGTACGACTTTCGGACAGTTTTTACCAGTAGGCTTTGGTTTAAGCCAGTTACTGGTATCCGGTTATTGGATTTTTACAGTCTAAAGTTTTTCCGTATTTTTACGGATCGGAGGGGCGTTCTCGTAATTACTCGAGAAGCTTCTAGAAGATGTGACTAAGGAGGTTTGTTTTGGAAAGAGAGTGAGTCATAGTGGTGATTCATTCACTTCATTAATGCACATTTATTGCTTAATGACTCATGTTAATGAATCATCACAAGATATTTTGTGAAGCATGCTTATTCATTTCCTTTATTGATTTATTGAAAAAAAAGAATGCTTCATAATATTATGATACACTCTCTCTCTTCTCTCATTATCATATCACACATTCTCTCTCCTCAAGCTCTCATCTTCAAGATACTAACCTTAATCCTCATGTGTTGAGAACAAAGGTTTAGTTAGACTAAACAATCCATAACCTACACTCTTTATCATTCTCTCATCTTTGATTAGCAATCAAAGTTGATTAGTTACCTCAAGTTAGAGGTTTAGCTTGGAGTTTTGCTCTCGGGTGGATCGTCTACTACCTAGAGAAGGCCGAGGAGAACCAAGGAGGACATAAAGAAGAAGGACCGGTTCATTAGGTATAATCCCTAATCTCTTATGAAAAGAAACTCATAGGATACGGTTATTTAGAGTTTAGCTTCGATTCAAGCGGTTAGTCGATGTTCGTTGTTTAAACTTGACCGTTTTTGTAAAATCCGCCTCCCCACAAGTACTGGGGTGTACTACATCGACTTACACTGGTATCAGAGCCTCGCTAAACACTAAATAACTTAATCGCAAATTTGTACGAATTTCGAACGAAAAAACGATCCCGGAAAACCCTAGTTCTGTTAAGTTTCTGTCGAAGTGAAAATGAAGTCCTAAAATTTTTCTGGAGTGTTCAGAGAGCTAGAAATGGGTCCAGGAGAACACCCAAGAAATTCGAGCCCATGAATCGGCAACTCGGCCGCGGAAGAGCGGCGGATCGGTGGGATCTGCCGCGCATCCGCGGCGCTTTGGCCGAGTCATGGACTCGTTTTTCTTGTGTGGGTCCCCTGTGACATTTTGGGTTTTCTGGGATATTTAATTATTGCTCAGGTTACTGTTTAACAGAGCAGATTTTGGAGCAATTTTGAAGTTGTTTATTCGATCGAAAAATACAGTATTTGCGTATTGGATTATATCTGTGATTGTTTGATGTGTTCGTAAACCTTCCCCAACTGCTAGTATGTCGGTTGGCAGGGGGTTGCACATTTCTGAAATGGTTATATCTGTTTGTGCATATAAACTGTATTGGACTGTTGTGGTGTATAGCCGGGGTTAGCAAAGGGTTATTGTTATAATTCATTTGTTGTAAATATAATTTGTTGTAATATTATTTTCGCGGGGCACTTCCAGGTTGCGGTTGTAGCCACCGTTGTATTATTTCATTTTACTGTTTTTGCTCCTAGGACTGACCCAAGGTGGGGTACACAGACTGCCGGGTGGGTAGTTTGCCGTATCCGTAGGGGTCGAGGGTGGGGTAAACGGCTATTCATCACAACTGTGTAATCTGTCTTTTCTTGCAGGCTCAAAAGAAATACAGATTGCTTGCAAATCCAATATTGTTTATCTGTGTTCTGGAATGAATATCATTGCGTCAGACGAATGTAAAATATCTATATTTATTATAGCTATTTAGACGTCACTTATGTTTTACACCCGCGCTAGCCCAGCCCCCGCTCTGTCGTTAGTTAAGTAACCTAACGGGTGATGACGGGACCCCGTGGCGAATGCGGATGGCATAAGAGGACGTTATATTTTCGTTGTTTTCTGCAATGATAGGTTAATGATGGGACGCATTATCTGTAATGCAAAGTAAAACAAACCAAAGTTTTAATCGTTGGAACAATTTAAAAGAAACCACTCGGTTATTTTTAAAACAGATATTTTTAAATGCGGAGATTTAACCACTCCTTTTAAAAGCTATCAGGTTCCTTCGGTTATATCAAGTTCACTACGTTCACGGTTTCGCCAAAACCATTCGTAGCCCTCCGTCATTTCATCTGGGTATTCAGTAGTATTCAAGCTATGTATTTTGACCTAACGCCAAGGCATAGTGTTTGGTAGCTGCTGGATATTCATTTGTTGCATAGATAGATGAGTTAGTTTGGGACAGTCGTATTATCATTTTGGCCGAACGTCAAGGATATATACGGATGGGTTCAAACTGACAGGATAATGATGGGCAGAACTTGACATGTGACTTATGACATTTTGACCTAACGCCAAGGTCATAAGAGCATGGGGCAAAAACTTATATCGGGAATTTCTAAAGAAACTGAAATTTGCAAAGAGATGCATACCATTTGGAGTTTGATGAATGTTGGTAGGATTCCTTCAACATTATCATACGATGATATTTGGATCCCGATCCTACTGTGAGTATATGCTACTTATCAGGATATTCGTCGCTTAACGATCAATGCTATAAACCTAGTAGGTGTCCAGAAAAGTGTCAGCGGGGTTACGCCCCCAGAGAAAAGAGGTTCTTTAATTAAGGAACTTCGCGAAAGCGTTGGAAAACCTCCCTCGAAGTATCGACACCGGCCTGGCTGAACGGTTAAGCAAGTATTGTACGGTGAGAATAGTCTTGGCTAATTCTTCTTTTATGGTTTGAGGAAGGATTCGAGAAACAGTGGGAGCCATCCAGTTTAGATAAACTAAAAACCACTCTAAACTTGCAAGAGCATCATGCTAAAGAGTTTTCTTCTCTCTCTCCTAATTGCAGCGACCCTGAAAATGACTGGACTTAAGTTACTTTTAGAGAAAAATATACTGACGGGGCCAAACTATAAAGATTGGCTGCGGAATGTCAAGATGGCTTTGACCTATGACAAACTGGGGTACGTCCTCACCGCTACAGCACCTGCTGTCCTTGGTCCCAAATCCAGCAATGCGGATAAGGAAATCCGCAAAACCTGGGATTTAGATTGCGCGAGAGCCAAGTGCATCGTGCTTGCCTCGATGAACAATGAACATCAGAGGAGGCACGAGGATATGTCCCTAGATGGCATATTTCTCCATACAAAGGAACTTTATGGAGAGCAATCTCGTATAGCAAGATACGAGACCTCTAAGAAATTGTTTCGAGCGAGGTTGGCTGTCGGGTCATCGGTAGGTGAACATGTCCTACAGATGATCGGCTATATTGAAGAGCTCGCGGACCTTGGGACGACTTTGGATAATGAGCTCTATACAGACCTTGTTCTCCAGTCCCTTCCTCCCACCTACGCCCAGTTTATCCTCAACTTCAATCTTCAAGGAAAGGAAGTTGAACTTGCGGAACTCCTGAACATGTTAAGGAGTGCGGAGGGCACCTTGCAGAAGGCAAGGGAAACACCCGCTATGTTTGTTGGCGGTTCATCTTCTTCCGGGTCCAAGGCTAGGGCCAAAGGAAGGAAGAAGAAGGCCGCACCCAGACCTAGAGGAGGTGTTAGTAAGGTGGGAAAGAAGGGAAAGAAAAAGTTTACAGCACCGGTAGTTGGCCTGGATGAGTGCTTCCATTGTCACAGGAAAGGGCACTGGAAGAAGGATTGCAAGGCGTGGAACGCCAAGAACCAGGAACCGAAGCAAGCTGTGGCTTCGACTTCAGGTGTGTTTGTAATTGAGAATTGTCTGTCGATCAACTCTACTTCCTGGGTATTGGATACCGGGTCAGGATCTCATATTTGCAATTCATTGCAGGCACTGAGAAACCGTAGAGTGCTGAAGGAAGGTGATATGATCCTCAGGGTTGCTAACGGAGCTAGCGTGGGAGCTGCGTCCGTCGGGGATTATCACCTAGGATTGACGAGTGGACACATTTTGGTTTTACATAACTGTTATTTTGTACCCAGCTTAACGTGTAATATCATATCAGTTTCCTTGTTATCAAATAAAGGTTATGATTTCACGTTTGTAAGAGATGTTGTCAACATCCACCTTAATCATAGTTTGATTGGGTCTGGTACTCTAAATAACGGCATATATGTGTTAAACCAACTCCAAATTTTCAATGTCCAGAACACACCAAAAAGAAAGTCTCCAGATTTAAATAAAGCTTTCTTATGGCATTGTAGACTGGGTCACATCAATGAGAGAAGGTTGACTAAGTTGCATAGAGAAGGATATTTGGACACGTTCGAATATCAAACTTATGACACTTGTCAATCTTGTCTCAAAGGAAAGATGACAAAGACTCCATTCACTGGACAAGGAGTAAGAGCGAGCGAGCTCTTAGGACTCATACACAGTGATGTATGCGGTCCAATGTCTACACATGCGAGAGGTGGTTATTCCTATTTCATTACTTTCACGGATGATTACTCAAGATACGGATTCATTTATCTGATGAAACATAAATCCGAGGCTTTTGAGAAATTCCAAGAGTATAAGAATGAAGTAGAAAACCAAACCGGCAAAAGTATAAAGACACTAAGATCTGATCGAGGTGGAGAATACTTGAGTGCCGAGTTCCTAGGTTACCTAAAAGAGAAAGGAATTCTCTCTCAGCTTACTCCTCCATACACTCCACAGCATAACGGTGTATCGGAGAGACGGAATCGAACCCTATTGGATATGGTACGATCCATGATGAGTAATGCTGAGTTACCGCGATCTTTCTGGGGTTATGCGCTAGAATCAGCGGCATATCTTTTGAACATGGTACCTACCAAGACTGTGCCTACCACTCCATATCAGATGTGGAGTGGGAAGAAACCCCATCTACAGTATGTAAAGATTTGGGGATGTCCAGCTTTTGTTAAAAAGCAGCATGTGGACAAGCTCGAGGCACGATCAGTAAAATGTTTGTTTGTGGGATATCCAAAGCACTCCAGGGGATATCTATTCTATTACACAGAGGAACAGAAGGTATTTGTTTCTCGTAATGCCCATTTTCTAGAACATCAGTTTTTAGAAAAGGAATCAAGTGGGAGCGAAATAGAACTGGAAGAAATTCCAGAACCACAAACTACTGCTGAAAGTTTGGTAGAACCAGAGGTTCAAGAAGAACAGAACATTCCCGCACCCCTCCGCAGGAGTAGTAGGCCGTCTCGTCCGCCTGAGAGATACTACGGTTTTCTCATAGATGGGGATAGAGAGGATTGCATCATAGATGATGATGAACCTACTGACTTCAGGCAGGCCATCCAGAGCGGCGACTCGGTACGATGGCTAGATGCAATGCGGACCGAAATGGAGTCCATGTACACCAACAAAGTATGGACTTTGGACTTTGCTCCAGATGGGGTAAAACCCATAGGATGCAAATGGATCTTCAAGAAAAAGATTGGTGTAGATGGACAGGTGGAAACCTATAAGGCTAGACTTGTTGCAAAGGGTTTTCGTCAAAGACCTGGTTTGGACTATGACGAAACCTTTTCTCCAGTGGCTATGCTCAAATCCATTCGGGTCCTTCTTGCTATTGCTGCCTTCCATGATTACGAAATCTGGCAGATGGACGTAAAGACGGCTTTTCTGAATGGAAATTTAGAAGAGAGCGTCTATATGGATCAGCCAGAGGGTTTCAATCAGAGTGGGAGCAGCGGGAAAGTATGCAAGCTGCTTAAGTCCATTTATGGACTAAAGCAGGCATCGCGGAGTTGGAACATCTGTTTTGATGAGACAGTCAAAGAATATGACTTTATCAAAAATCCAGATGAACCGTGCATATATAGTAAAGTTGTGGCCAGAAGTGTCGTATTCCTCGTCTTGTACGTGGATGACATTCTATTGATAGGAAATGACATTCCTATGCTACAATCTGTCAAAGGATTCTTGTCACACAGGTTCTCCATGAAAGACCTGGGTGATGCCTCTTACATTCTGGGGATCCGGATCTATCGTGATAGATCCAAGAGGATGTTGGGACTTTCGCAGTCCAGGTATATCGACACTGTACTGAAAAGATTCAGTATGGAAGATTCTAAGCGCGGTAATCTACCGGCTTGTCACGGAATCACCCTCTCCAAAGAGATGTCTCCCAAGACTGATTTGGAAAGGGAACGCATGTCTATTATACCCTACGCTTCTGCGGTAGGCTCTATAATGTATGCGATGTTGTGTACCAGACCAGATGTAGCTTATGCACTGAGCGTGGTAAGCCGGTATCAGTCAGACCCAGGGGAGAAACACTGGATAGCAGTAAAGAACATTCTCAAGTACCTGAGAAGGACTAAGGAGATGTTCTTGGTTTACGGCGGAAAAGACCTCAGGTTGGAGGCCTTTGCTGATTCCGGCTTCCAGAGTGATAAGGACGATTCCAAGTCCATGTCGGGTTATGTCTTTACCCTCAATGGAGGGGCGGTGTGCTGGAAGAGCTCCAAGCAGGACACCGTTGCTGACTCGACGATGGAAGCGGAGTATATAGCTGCTTGCGATGCCGCAAAAGAAGCAGTCTGGATGAAGAAGTTCCTAACAGAACTTCAGGTGGTTCCTACCATAGTTGATCCAATACCTCTGTATTGCGACAACAACGGAGCTATAGCTTTAGCGAAGGAACCAAGGTCCCATCAGAAGTCCAGACACATCTTAAGGCGGTATCACCTGATCAGGGAGATCATTGATCGTCAGGAGATCGAGGTTCGGAGAGTTGCTTCAGAAGAGAACATTGCTGATCCATTCACGAAGGCCCTTCCTCAGATTCAGTTCGAGAGGCTACTCGAGATCATTGGTCTGCGATATGCCAGTACATGGCCCTAGTGCAAGTGGGAGATTGTTAGTGTTTATGCCCTAGAAGGCCATTACTGTATCATACTAGCTTGTATATTACTTAATGGAAGCTTGGGATATTCACATGTATATAACAGTCTTGCTAAACATGGTAGTATGCTACTTGGTTTTTTCTATCTTAATATGTGAGTATACGTATTGATAGAGCTCTTAGGATCTTGCTTGGCTACCAGCGTTGTGATGGCAGTCACACTAGTGGGGGCTGGGTAGTCTACAAGCACATCCTTATTCAGGTCCCTGGTCGTTGGATTATCGAGACAGAGCATCGATACTCCGGAGTAGACTAGTGTGTACGCTTCTCATCCCAGTTGGGGAGATGGTCTGTCCCACAGCCATCAGTACGTCGTACTGGAGATAGTATACAGGTGCTCGTTAGGTTACGGGTACACCGGACAGGACTCACAGGGAACTGTTGGTTGGTTTGATACCAGTCGTCAGTGAACAGTTCCCAGGTGACATGAGTACAGCGTAGTCCGCAGACTTGACACTGCTACTTCGCCTCGAGTGTGTCCCACTGTTCTTAGATTGCTACCCTACCACGGCTCAAAGGAGTCGTGCAAACAGGTAGCAGTTGGGTGCAGTCCCGAGCACTTGGAGGCAGTGGCGGTTAGACAGGATTCGTCCCTCCCGGTATTGGGAGTAGATATCGTGCTGTGTCAGAGAGCCATTACGCAAAGTCCCTGGCCAGGGCAAGCGAGATTTGCTGGTAGGTTCCAGTAGTCTCTCAGGGTGTAATGGGCTTCACTCCGACACGACTTATACCGCTATTAGGGGACTGACGCTTGCCGCCCCCCTAGGCCCGATATGCGATAGTCATGGACGAACGGACCGGACTGTATGGAGATTGTCACATCAGACTCAGTAGGAGTTCGGATGGGTTTACTCATCGGCCTTCTTATCGACAACTACCTGGGGACCGTTACGTACAGCTAGTGCCGCTTGCGGTCTGTGGTTAAACCCACTGCCAGCGTAGTAGTCGAGTCTCTAGAGTCCCACACAGAGAGTTTCCTACTCCAGGCGAAACGATATAGAGGTTGCATGGTTTTGCGACAAAGGGTTCGGACGCATACGTGCGTTTACGCGCGTACGACTTTCGGACAGTTTTTACCAGTAGGCTTTGGTTTAAGCCAGTTACTGGTATCCGGTTATTGGATTTTTACAGTCTAAAGTTTTTCCGTATTTTTACGGATCGGAGGGGCGTTCTCGTAATTACTCGAGAAGCTTCTAGAAGATGTGACTAAGGAGGTTTGTTTTGGAAAGAGAGTGAGTCATAGTGGTGATTCATTCACTTCATTAATGCACATTTATTGCTTAATGACTCATGTTAATGAATCATCACAAGATATTTTGTGAAGCATGCTTATTCATTTCCTTTATTGATTTATTGAAAAAAAAGAATGCTTCATAATATTATGATACACTCTCTCTCTTCTCTCATTATCATATCACACATTCTCTCTCCTCAAGCTCTCATCTTCAAGATACTAACCTTAATCCTCATGTGTTGAGAACAAAGGTTTAGTTAGACTAAACAATCCATAACCTACACTCTTTATCATTCTCTCATCTTTGATTAGCAATCAAAGTTGATTAGTTACCTCAAGTTAGAGGTTTAGCTTGGAGTTTTGCTCTCGGGTGGATCGTCTACTACCTAGAGAAGGCCGAGGAGAACCAAGGAGGACATAAAGAAGAAGGACCGGTTCATTAGGTATAATCCCTAATCTCTTATGAAAAGAAACTCATAGGATACGGTTATTTAGAGTTTAGCTTCGATTCAAGCGGTTAGTCGATGTTCGTTGTTTAAACTTGATCGTTTTTGTAAAATCCGCCTCCCCACAAGTACTGGGGTGTACTACATCGACTTACACTATGGTTAGATTAGGGTGTAGAAGTAACTAGTATAGTTCCTAGTTGTGAACCCTAGAATAGGTTTACACCCACACGCACACACATGCTTACTTGTTATAGTTATACCTGGATGATGAGGATAGTGGATGATATTTGGAGATGAGTCGATGAGATTAGGCATAGTGCCATGTGATCGGTGATATGATGTGGTTCGTATTTGGGATACGACATAAGATTTTAGCGGGCCTTTGGACGTGTTTTCATACACGCACATATATCTATATAGATGGTATCGGTTAGTACTAGACTTAGATCAGTACCCCAGATCATGAGATATGATGATAAGGATACCAGATAATTGATGAGATGAATGTGATATTAACCCGTACCCAGATTTGGGACGTCGTACGATGGATGTGCCGTACGAGCTTTTTATTGATGATAGATCCGCACTCATGACTCGAGGATGTCATATGATATATTGTATCGTACGTGATACTATAGAGGCTGGATCACCGACTATTATATTTATATATATATATGTATCGACTCAGATTTAGGTGGTTTCCATACCCCTCCCGATTAGCTTGTTAGTTAGATCTGTAGTTTACTTAGTAGATGTTAGGCTAGACCGATATCATACCTATTTCAAAAACTAACGAATCGGGAGTACTTTAAGGACAGGAAAAAGATTCTACTGATATTTTCAAAAGACGCATCTTTTCTTAAAAACACCGTAGCCCTTATTTTCCTAAAAAAACCCGATTCGTCTTCTTTCAAATGGCAAAACGGTATTACATAGATACACTGATGTAGATTTTGCACTGTTGTGTTTATTATTCATTTACCGCATATTCTTGCTTTTCGCATCGCATTGCATGCTTAAATATGTTTATTATTATATTAAAACCATGCTGTTAGTACACCAGTACCATTATCGATGATGCGTATGTTCCACGTACACCTGCTTGCCGGCTCACACACTTCATCATCGATAATTGCCATGTCACTACACTGTAGGACTGTTGCATTCAGGATATGACCCCTTGCATGTCATACTTGTGTACTTACATATTGTACACTCATACTTGTGCACACACATATTGTACATTCATACTTGTGTACTTACATATTGTACACGCATACTTGTGCACACACATATTGTACATTCATACTTGTGTACTTACATATTGTACACTCATACTTGTGCACACACATATTGTACATTCATACTTGTGTACTTACATATTGTACACTCATACTTGTGCACCTACCTATTGTACACTCATGCTTGTATACATACGTAATTGTACATACATAAATGATTCTGGCTTGATTTGGAGATTTGGGAACCGCAAGATACTCTTTAAAACTGATTCATTTTAAAAGAGATGTTTCCCTCAATATGTGCATATTACTATTCCATGTTGCATGATATACTGATATGCTTGCATTTCTTTTACATATCGCATACATCATGCTTTATATTTATACGCATTGAGATATGTTGTTTCCATGATATTTCTGGATTTGGGAACCGTGGGTATTTCAAAAGAGAGTATGTATTGTTTCAAAAACACGGTTATCCTTGATATGATATTTCAATGCGTCCACCATGTGTTTTCTCGGTTTTGAGAGCGACATGTGAAACCCGATTCGAGGAGAGGTAAGCACCGTCTGCGGGTACATGGTGGACCTGGTGAGGTATCCCGGGGCAGGAAGACTCGTATATGTTAGACGGTGAGCCTGGCAGGGGAGTACTACCTGCCGGTGATTGTATTTGAGCTCGGCGGATATCCAGAGGATACCGACCGGAGTTGAGAGATTAGACGGGTCGATCCGGACTGACGGAGCCCGTGGGCCGATCCGGACTCACGGAGCCCTATATATATATGAGGATTTACGTGCCGATGCTAGGCACAGGTTTCATGATGTTTTCGAGTGTCGATGCTAGACACTCAGGTCCCATGATTTTGATATGTCGCGAGCGACACATGTTGATTTACATCCTCATACTTCCATGCATATGCCTTATGATATTTACATGCATGATGCTTATTGTCATTGGGTGATACGTGGACGAGATCCACACACATGCATACATACATATAATTGATATTGATGACATTGATCACATAGTTGGATGATATCCACATACTCATAGACTTCATGATATAGTTGACACTGATTACATTGATCATACCTCACATTACGATATGTTGTTACCTGAGGCACTGGCACAAGCACTTGGTACTGCACTTATGTATAGATGTTTACCTTTGCCATCTTATCATGCTTCAAACTTATTCATTTGAGGTTTATATATATATCTGATCGTATTGACCTAGGATTGAATCATACATACGATTTCTGCTCTGTGATGTTTTCTATTCACGAGTTGGCAACTCACCCCCGTTGTGCCACACTTCTTGCAGGTTTTGCCGTACAGGTTTCATGGCGTCTTTTCTGGCACACTGCTTCCTTTCTGGGTGATTGCATTGGTGGGTGAGTTCACTCGCATCGTGACCACCCTTGTATTTATTTTATTCAGTTGTATCTAGTAATTCCATCAACCAAACTTGTATATTTTTTCAGACTTAGAAAACCAGTTATGTATTATTTCGACCTTAGAGTCGCGCGTTGTAGTATTATGGTTTTCATGCTGATTTTGAGTTTTCCTTTGAGTTTTGATCCTCGCCCTTCGGCCTTGTATATTATACTGCTTGCGTGGTTGTGACCGTCGATTGACGAAGAGCTAGCTCCCGCTTATGGATGCCTTTTATCATTGTATATATATTATTCATATTGTCCCCCGTTTGGGGCCAATATTTACAAAGGAAACTCTGCCGAAATTTTCAGAAAAGACTAGAGATTTTTAAAATGCATATTCGGCTTACTTATTTAAAAACCTTGTTTTTAAACATGTTTTCTTTACCTCTTAAAAACTAGTTTTCTTTATTTACTCCTTAAAATTGATTTAGATTTCTGGGATTTTGGCTTACTTGAATTAGATGAGGTCCTATAGACTTCATATGATTCAAGGGCCAGTCACGGGCTATTTCGGGACGTGACAAAGTTGGTATCAGAGCGCTAGGTTAATCTTGGTTCGAGTCTAAGTTTGACTATGCGGAGCCTACAGCGTTATATATATACGGAACTTAGGCTTGACCTTACGGAACTTAGACTTAGTCGAGGGGGTAGTATTCCCGAACTATTGTCGCGTAGGATGACCCTTGGTTGATGGAGTATGTGGCTTGAGTAGAGTGACATACCGTACGTATGTTCCGCGGCATACTTACGATACGCTGCTCCGCTTAAGAAACCTTAGGATATACATTTTCTTGCACAGTATTATATTCATTCATTTGATCTATCCTCATTGATATTGGTTATGATTTTGCTGCCATGATTGCACGGGCAGAGAGAGCTACGGCTAGAGTTGCGTCAGCTTGAGCTCGTCACGGAAGAGGACTGACCAGGGCGTGATTCCAGAAATGTACGATTGCATAGAGGCTTCGTTTTAGTGTGTTTTCGCGCCATGAGCGTTTGACAGATCGCTTTTATGAGATTTCTTGGACGTGCAGATCAGCACCAAGGGATCAGGATGCTGCTAGAGGCCAGCCAGAATGTGATGACCATTGGTATATCGCTCATTCATGATGATTGAGGCGCTGTTCAGTGTACAGACGAATGAGCCAGTTGTTGCTGCAAATGACGAGATATCGCCCAGATGTTGGAGCTACTACAGCATGAGCATATGCTTAGAGATATGATGAAATGTCGCTAGTCACCCGAGGCTGAATGACTAGACATGTGGTTCGTTCGCTTACCCCGATGCGAGGTCATCAGATAGATTGATTCCAGCTAGAGACGACTTCACGCAGGTTCGTTGATAGTCGATAGAGACGATCGAATGTCAGGAACCCAATTCCAAGTTTAAAGTATTCGGAAGACAATGCAAGTAATGCTATGGACCCTCTAGAAGAATGAAACCCTAACTCGATGTAATGACCATGGAACGCCTTCGAACCTTAGGGTTTACGGCAGTTTAGCGATGCCATTTGTGAGGCTTGGGTTTGCCCTTCTACGGTTGGTCCACAGGTGCTGTGGTATGTACTGGAATACTATTAAACTGTACTCAAGATGTTGATCTCTTTGGGGAATATGAGGTTCTGGCAAATCGATCGGATGGTTCGACATCATTCGGATATCATGTGATGGGACACATTGCTTGGGAGATTCCAGATACAAGTATAGCCGTTGGAGCGCAGTCCATGCATCCACGAGAAGACGAGTCCGAATCAGTCGACATTAGAGCAGAGTGGAGTAAAGAGTTCGCACGAGATTTCGACGAGATGACGTTCCACTCCGCTAACATCAGAGATGCGATACGCATGCAGAGGCGTTGTATATGGATATACCTTCCAGAAGGAGTCGCGATGAGTATGCAGCCATTCCAGAACAAGAAACAGATATAATAAGAGTGGTAATTTCCGGGCAATTCGGCAGAAACGAGATTTGAGAAAGACTTCGACGGGACCTTTCTGGAATACTATACGAGATGACTTGGACCCAGGAGTGGTCATATTGCGCACACCCAGCAGGCCAGAGTTCGGCATCGTCTGTAGGGTTCCTAGGCACACCCATGAGGTTCTACAAGTGATCAAACATGGCCAATTCAAAAAAATTCCTATGTGCCGAGTGACCCTAAGCAAGATCGTAACTAGAGGTATAGGTGATGCAAGCAAGTAAATATCTTTATTGCTAAAAGAAAGTGACTACAACCTTTGTAGATCCGGTCCTCCACTTCCTTGGCTCCGTGATGACGTCCCCTCGCTGCGATCATCGGATCCCGGACTCTAGCGTCGGCTTCATCGGAGAAATGGGCGGACTAGGTCGTCGACTTCGATGCCGAAGATGATCTACGTCGAGGCAACTCAAGATCAAGCTCCAACTTCACCAAGTCATGAAACTTGTGAAGAAAACACTCTATACTACATGGCAAGTGGTAGAGGATGAAGAAATAGGAAGTGGGTTCACTTTGGATTTGGATTTCTCACTCTTTTTCTCAAGTCACCATTAGAGGTTGCAAGCTTTTCTTCATCTTGAAGAAGAAGAAGAAGAAGAAGAAAAGAATATTATAAGAATATTAAAACAAATGATAAAATCAAGTGAAGTTATCATAATGCAACCTTGGTTAAGTGTAGAGAATAAACTAGGGTTAGGTGAATGGTTAGGTTTAGGCAAAAGACAAAATGGTAGACTTTCAAAGATGCTTTGAAGCTTCAAGAAGCTTCAAGCAAAGAACGAATTTAGCCACCATTTTATTCTTGCCAAAATAAATGAATAAAAGAAATAAATGAATAAGTAAAGATTACAAAACCCTAACCATTCACTTAACCATGGTTTAAAGTAAACACATACCCAAGTTTGCATGTATCATCAAACATGATACAAACTAGTGCACAAAACTATATCATATATACAATGTGCACTTCAAGTGAGAAAATCCATCTTAAGTGAACCAATACTAGTTAATGCAAAGTAATATATCAAATATATAATTATGCATTAAATCATTAAATCAACACTTGATTTAACGATCCGGTCATACTGCATATAACCGACTAATATCAAGTGTATCAATGTATCGAATCAACATTTGATTCGGCAACCCGGCTATATCATATACAACCGTCCCATGATACATATCGCGAGAATAGAATACAGTATCACATACTGGTATTATTCTCGGTCCCGCACATATCTCATATGCGCTCCTATTTCGTTTCGCTTGAGCCAGGAAACCTCTGTGTAGGACTCTAAAGACTCGTCAATACGCCGGCAGCAGGTGATGATCATATCAAACACCCACAAGCCGCAAGCGGTTTGCTAAACGTAACGGCTACCCGGGTATTGAGCGATCAGAAGATCGACAAGCAAGCCCGCTCGCACTCCTGTGAATCCAACCAGTAACACTTACCGTACAGTCCGGTCTGTTCGTCTGATATGTCTCATATCTCGCCTAGGGGTGGTAAACGTCAGACCCCAGTAGCTCGATAATTCATGCCGATGTAAGGTCCATAACATTTGTGAAACTATTGATAACTCTTACCAGTATATCACTGCAACCCTGGCCAGGAATTTCCTGTTATGGCCAGTCGAGCATAGCACAACATCAACCCCCAATACCGGGAGAGACGAATCCCCTCCTATCGCTCATTGCCTCCATGTGAATCGGGACTGTACCCAAAAACCACCTGTTTGCATGACTCAGTAGAGCCGTGGTAGGGTGGAAATCAAAGCACAGTGGGAGACACACAAGACTCTATGACGATCTCGGGTCAACAGACTAAGCTGTACCAGTGTCACCAGAGAACTGCCATCTGACGTGAGGTATAATACCATCTGGGAGTTCTCGGCGAGTCCGTTCAGTGTACCCAGTCTCCACTGAGCACCCGCATACCATCTCTGATGTCAAACACCAATGGATATAGGATCATCCATCGCCCATCACATGGGTCGAGAAGATATACGCTAGTCTACTCTGGAATATCGATGCCCCGTCTCGATATTCCCACGACTAGGAACAATGAAGGATGTACTCATTGACTACCCACGCCCCACTAGTATGATCTACATCATAGTCCTAGAAGTCGAGTACACATCCTAAGGGCTTTATCAACATGTAACGGAGAGACAGTAAGTATACATGTTAAGATAAAGAGCAACCGGATAGCATACTATCATGTCGAGCAAGAAAGTCATACCTATATATGTCCCAGCATCCACTATAATATACATCCAATGTACAGTAATGGCCTCTAGGGCATACATATAACTAACATCGTCGACGAGATAGTTGACCAGGTTCGGATAGAGGACCTCACCCAGATGCGTTGTGAATTGATCAAGAACGGACGGGTATGGAGTATATCTCCGCAGGTTGGGACGAGTTCCTGAGGACGTGTTCGGCTAGATATCTTCCACAGAGTGATGAATATACCGAGTTCGTGATTTTGAGTCCGTGTGAGAGACTTCGGATTGACCGTAGCCGAGAACATTTGCAGTGCGCAGATAGAGACATGACGTCGAAGTGGACGACGATACAGATAAATGGGACAAGAGGTTCATGCGAGATGCTGACGAGCTGTTGTTACTCCCCGTTAAGATTAAAGGTCGGATATGTCTACAGAGGCGTTGAGATGCGACCAGTTTCCGAGAAAATGCTGTGCTGAGGACGCAGATGTCCAGAGAGCGAGAAAAGATTATGCAAGAGTACCAGCCTCCGTACAGTTCGGCATAGGAGAGATCGGAAGGGACCTTGACCAGGATTCCTTCCAGGACACAGCTGCAATAAGATTTTCACCCAGAATCAGATGTGCAATGTGTATTCAGAGGACCAGAGGTCGGCACCAGTGACGTGCTGCTTTACGAGTGGTCGCGAGGATTGACCGAGAGATGACCAGAGAAGTGCCAGGACGGAATCGTCCTCGTTAGCACACCTGACAGGGCCGATGAGCCGATGGATTGCGAGATTAGTAATCCACAGAGAAGATAAGGGCCCAGAGACAGAGGACGCCAGACCGTGAGCAGGAGGCAAGTAGATATCTTGCGCTGCTAGCATTGGATGCACCGACACCTTCTCGACTTTGAAGGAGGATATATCGACGACGGTATTAATGATTTGTGATTTGGTGATTCGATTATCACGTATCCGTCATCTTGGATTTCGGTATTTTGGGCGATCTATTCGCATGATTTAGTCTTGATGACCGAGTTCCATGATATTTGTTTTCGTGCACCATGGTTGCACCTACTGGGTATTCATATTTGTGCACAGTTATTGCACCTGATATAGTTTTTGTGCCTTGGTTGCACATGCTTATGACTTCGGGGATTTCTTTCCGTTGGGTTGATTTTGTGCACACGATTTGGCTTTTTGCACTCGGTATAGCTTATATGTGCTTGCAGTGCATTGATATGTGTTTTGTGCACACAGTTGCACACGTTTATGATTTTTACACCTGGGTAGACACGGTGTTGCTATGTACGTATTTGTATTTCTTGCACAGGATGCGCCAGTTTTATGTTTCGTGCGTTTATCGCACGAGATTTATATTTTATGCATTATTTGCAACGGATTTATATTTCGTGCGTTTGTTGCACAGGACTTCGATTTGATGTCATTCGATATGTTGATTTTGATTTCATGCCTATGTTATGCATGCGATTTGACTTATGCTTTTGGCATAGTTTTCATGCACTTTTAGTGTTTTGATTTGATTTGTGCACGCTGATGCACACGGTAGTGAGATTATACACCGCGGTATACCTGATTTGGATTGAGCCGTATTGTATACCGTCGATTTTGATTCTGATATAGATGTTGACTTCTTGCACTCCGTACATTTGATTTGGACTTTGCGCATGTTCGCCGCTTGATATTTGATTTCGTAATTTCGTGCATGTTGAATGAGCATGATTTAGATTTTATTCGTGCATGATGGATGCACCCGATTTGGATTTTCGCGCGTGTTGAATGCATGTTTTGAGATGCGATTTTGGCGCACACCAGATGCACTAAATCGAGATTCTTCGTGCATATCAGATGCACCTGATTTTGCTGTCAGGCACACACGTTGCCTATGACAGATGTTTCGTGCACACCCGTTGCACCTAGATGTTATTTCTGTGAACATGTATGGAACATATATGGATTTTGATTTCCGTGTGCACCAGACGCACAGGGTATTCTTATATACATTTTGGGATTGATTTCTTATGGAGCAGTACGTTTTTATGATATTTGCTATATAGTTTCGTACTGAGCAGGACTAGTCAGAGGACAGTACCTGGATATATTTTGCATGCAGTGATAGTTATCAAGGGAAATTCCAAAAAGCGAGCTATAGTCTCAGTATTTACCCACGTGTCTGATTGACACGAAACGTTTAAAGCATGGAAACCCTTCTAAATTGTTTTCAAAACGGCGGAACGTACATATTAAACAAAATATATATACATATATGGTTATTTTCTTACAATAGACGTCCGCCACTGTGCCGCAATACGCGCATAGCACAGCAACATGAAAAGGTTTTGGCATGCATTTCCTTCAAATATTTACATGTATAGATTTGATATTTACATGTGTAGTTCTGATTTATATCATACTGGTTTTATTTTGGATTTGACATTTGTGTCTTTACCATGACTCCAATGATTGCGGGATACTTGACGGAGTCTTGATTTTGAGTTATCTGCTCATTATTCATGCGCATGCATTGCGCTATGATGCGTCTTATGTATTGATGATTTCGGAACCCCGACGACTTGGACTTTTTATTGAAATGTTTTAGAAATTAGGGGTTTAAATTTAAATTCGGGGACCGAATTTCTTTAAGGGGGGAAGATTGTAACATTTTAAAAAAATAAAATATTATTTTTGGGAATTTTTATAGTTTAATAATATAATATTGAATATTTTAATAAGGCGGTATAATTAAATACCGATAAATTTGGAAAAAATTTGGAAAATTATAGAAATTATTTAAAAGAGGGTGTTTTATGTGAATTATGCAAATTTTAAGTTTTTATGATTAATTATACGCTAATTTAGTGCTAATCGCGATTAAAAATCGCTAATCGGGCCTTAAGCGTATTTTGTGCAAACATGCACCATATCATTTTTACACTTGTTACTTTTGTGCATGCCTTTTGTTTTGGGGTTACTATTGATGAGAGAAGGAGAAAAGAAAAGAAAAGGGAAAAAAAGAAAAGAATAGAATATGCAAGTAAGGGTAAGAGAGAGAAAGAGTGGGTGAGGGTCAACATGGGTCTTGAGCCATTCCCCTTCATTATTCACACATCTCTCTCCTCTCCCTCTTCCCCTAGCTGCTGCTCCTTCTTCCTCCTCCACAAAACCCCCCAAAACTCCATGAAAAACACCTCAAAACCCAAATCCCATTTCATTAAAAAGATGCACAAGCTCAAGGGAAGCACATTGGATCAAGAAAAATCAAATTTTGGACACTTGGGGCAACTCAAGAAAATTCTTGAGTTGCCAAATGAGATATTTTCTGAACCTTTAGCTTAGTATTTCCATTACTTTTACCCCCATGTTAGATTAGAGCCGATATTGTGTGGTTTGGGTTAACTTGGAAAATTCTAGTTAGGGTTTATGGAAAAATTGAGTTGTGATGGGTAATTGAGCTCAGTAGAAGCCACACAAACCCCCTAGTGCTAGAATTCAGACCTAAACCAGAGACCAGAATCCCGGAATACGGATTTAGAAAAGCCGATATCGGAAAATTGTGGATTCTGTGAGGGTTAATTGAAATCTGCTATCACTCGGAAACTCTGAAAATTATTTTGCAAACACAGAGAGATGTGCAGGCACCCAGGAAGCTAACCCCAAAACCCCAGCCCCTATCTCCCAATTCTGGCCGCAGATTTAATCTGTATGGCCGCAAATTGCGGGCTGGGTCCCACCATTTTGATCCGTGTTGGTTCTGTAGCTTTATCTCATGTAAACTAGACCCTTGGTATATGCAAAATTGACCAATTTGACCTAGGGTGAAATCTGGGACCACTTTCCTGAGTTGCTGTTTTGATTCGGAGTTTCGTTTCTCGTATTTTAAATTCTGGATTTGCGTATTTGTGTTTTACCTCGATCACTTGACGTTTGTACGACGATATCGAGGGTTGTTTGATGGTTTTGAAAGCGTAGTCCATAGGTTCTAACCTATAGGCCTTAGCGTGTCGTTTTGGTTTTCCGATGTGATTTTAATGTGCGTTTGCGATTGAGTTATCTTTGTAGGTACCTTCACGAGGGCTTCATATGATGAAGAAGATGAAGGCGACATCGACACCGATACGCAGGATGCAGGTGAATAGATTATATCTATGGGGGAAGTCGGGTGTATGGCGTATAGCACCCCCGCAGTTCGATATTTAGTATACTATATTTATATATATGATAGCGTTTTGTGTGACATGGATATTCTAGATGTGATTAGGTGTACTATGGTTAAATTAGGGTGTAGAAGTAAACTAGTATAGTTCCTAGTTGCGAACCCTGGAATAGGTTTACAGCCACACGCACACACATGCTTACTTGTTATAGTTATACCTGGATGATGAGGATAGTGGATGATATTTGGAGATGAGTCGATGAGATTGGGCATAGTGCCATGAGATCGGTAATATGATGTGGTTCGTATTTGGGATACGACATGAGATTTTAGATAGCCTTTGGACGTGTTTTCATACACGCACATATATCTATATAGATGGTATCGGTTAGTACTAGACTTAGATCAGTACCCCAGATCATGAGATATGATGATAAGGATACCATATAATTGATGAGATGAATGTGATATTGACCCGTACCCAGATTTGGAATGTCGTACGAGCTTTTTATTGATGATAGATCCGCACTCATGACTCGAGGATGTCATATGATATATCGTATCGTATGTGATACTATTGAGGCCGGATCACCGACTATTATATTTATATATATGTATCGACCCAGATTTAGTTGGTTTCCATACCCCTCCCGATTAGCTTGTAAGTTAGATCTGTAGTTTGCTTAGTAGATGTTAGGCTAGACCGATATCATACCTATTTCAAAAACTAACGAATCGGGAGTATTTTAAAGACAGGCAAGAGATTCTACTGATATTTTCAAAAGAAGCGTCTTTTCTTAAAAACACCGTAGCCCTTATTTTCCTAAAAACCCCGATTCGCCTTCTTTCAAATGGCAAAACAGTATGACATAGATACACTGATGTAGATTTTGCACTGTTGTGTTTATTATTCATTTACCGCATATTCTTGATTTTCGCATCGCATTGCATGCTTAAATATGTTTATTGTTATATTAAAACCATGCTGTTAGGACACCAACACCATTATCGATGATGCGTATGTTCCACGTACACCTGCTTGCCGGCTCACACACTTCATCATCGATAATTGCCATGTCACTACACTGTAGGACTGTTGCATTCAGGATATGACCCCTTGCATGTCATACTTGTGTACTTACATATTGTACACTCATACTTGTGCACACGCATATTGTACATTCATACTTGTGTACTTACATATTGTACACTCATACTTGTGCACACACATATTGTACATTCACACTTGTGTACTTACATATTGTACACTCATACTTGTGCACACACATATTATACATTCATACTTGTATACTTACATATTGTACACTCATACTTATGCACATACCTATTGTACATTCATACTTGTGTACTTACATATTGTACACTCATACTTATGCACACACATATTGTACATTCATACTTGTGTACTTACATATTGTACACTCATACTTGTGCACACACATATTGTACATTCATACTTGTGTACTTACATATTGTACACTCATACTTGTGCACATATCTATTGTACACTCATACTTGTGTACTTACATATTGTACACTCATACTTGTGCACACACATATTGTACATTCATACTTGTGTACTTACATATTGTACACTCATACTTGTGCACCTGCCTGTTGTACACTCATGCTTGTATACATACGTAATTGCACATACATAGATGATTCTGGCTTGATTTGGAGATTTGGAAACAGCAAGATACTCTTTAAAACTGATTCATTTTAATAGAACGGTTTCCCTCAATATGTGCATATTACTATTTCATGTTGCATGATATACTGATAAGCTTACATTTCTTTTACATGTCGCATACATCGTGCTTTATGTTTATATGCATTAAGATATGTTGTTTCCATGATATTTCTGTATTTGAGAACCGTGGGTATTTCAAAAAAGAGTATGTATTGTTTTAAAAACCCGGTTATCCTTGATATGATATTTCAGTGCGTCCACCATGTGTTTTCTCGGTTCTGAGAGCGTCATGTGAAACCCGATTCGAGGAGAGGTAGGCACCGTCTGCGGGTACATGGTGGACCCGGTGAGGTACCCCGGGGCAAGAAGACTCGTATATGTTAGACGGTGAGCCTGGAAGGGGAGTACTACCTACCGGTGATTGTATTTGAGCTCGGCGGATATCCAGAGGATACCGACCGGAGTTGAGAGATGAGACGAGCCGATCCGGATTGACGGAGCCCGTGGGCCGATCCGGACTGACGGAGCCCTATATATATATGAGGAGTTACGTGCCGATGCTAGGCACATGTTTCATGATGGTTTCGAGTGTCGATGCTAGACACTCAGGTCCCATGATTTTGATATGTCGCGAGCGTCACATGTTGATTTACATCCTCATACTTCCATGCATATGCCTTATGATATTTACATGCATGATGCTTATTGTCATTGGGTGATACGTGGACAAGATCCACACACATACATACATACATATAGTTGATATTGATAACATTGATCACATAGTTGGATGATATCCACATACTCATAGACTTCATGATATAGTTGACACTGATTACTTTGATCATACCTCACATTACGATATGTTGTTACCTGAGGCACTGGCACGAGCACTTGGTACTACACTTATGTATAGATGTTTACGTTTGCCACCTTATCATACTTCAGACTTATTCATTTGAGGTTTATATATATATATGATCGTATTGACCTAGGATTGAATCATACATACGATTTCTGCTCTGTGATGTTTTCTATTCACGAGTTGGCAACTCACCCCCGTTGTGCCACAGTTCTTGCAGGTTTTGCCGTACAGGTTTCATGGCGTCTTTTCTGGCACACTGCTTCCTTTCTTGGTGATTGCATTGGTGGATGAGTTCACTCGCATCGTGACCACCCTTGTATTTATTTTATTCAGTTGTATCTAGTAATTCCATCAACCAAACTTGTATATTGTTTCAGACTTAGAAAACCAGTTATGTATTATTTCGACCTTAGAGTCGTGCGTTGTAGTATTATGGTTTTCATGCTGATTTTGAGTTTTCCTTTGAGTTTTGATCCTCGCCCTTCGGCGTTGTATATTATACTGCTTGCGTGGTTGTGATCGTCGATTGACGAAGAGCTAGCTCCCGCTTGGGGATGCATTTTATCATTGTATATATATTATTCATGTTGTCCCCGTTTTGGGCCAGTATTTACAAAGGAAACTCTGCCGAAATTTTCAGAAAAGACTAGAGATTTTAAAAATGCATATTCGGCTTACTTATTTAAAAACCTTGTTTTTAAACATGTTTTCTTTACCTCTTAAAAACTAGTTTTCTTTATTTACTCCTTTAAATGGTTTTAGATTTTTGGGATTTTGGCTTACTTGAATTAGATGAGGTCCTATAGACTTCATATGATTCAAGGGCCAGTCACGGGCTATTTCGGGACATGACACATGGCTACATTTGTTTATTGAAAGAAATTGATACACAAAACCTTGGTGTTGATTTTCTCTAACATGGATGCTTCATTATTTTTTTGAGCTCCCATTTTTGCTTCACCCTCCTTCCTCTTCTTGGGTTTCCTCCACATTCATCATTTTCCTCTTCACTACCCTCTCATGAGTTGAGAAACTAGTGAAGAGGCAAGATAGAGATAGTAGAACACATATAACTCCATACTACATCCTAGACAACTTGGATTAGCAACCCGAGTTCTCTAGTTTCTCCTATTGACACTTTGCTAGGAGCTAGAGCCATGGATCACATCTCTCGGGTGGATCATCTACGACAAATGAGGACCGGAGAACAAGCTCGATCCCGGAGAACCGATGGAGCGGGAAAGGAAGATCAAGCATGTTCAAGGTGGCCACTTAGAGCACATGATGAGGAAAGAAGACCGAAGGACTTGGATCGTTTGGTGAGACTTCTTTCATAATATATAGCACAACAAGTTTTGCTTGATAGGTTTATGGAAAGATCCGGGTTTTCATTGGGTTAACTTAGCGTCGTTTTTAAACTAGTAAGAAATTTTTTTTTCCGCAAACCGTCACGATTGTTGGCTCCAGCGTTAAGGTAACCCAACACTTTTCCCCTAAGTTTTGAATCTGCAGAACAAAATCTCCTCGATGAAAATTAAATTCTCAACTTGTGGGGAGATTCGCTTCTGCAAATCTCAACCAGAGGAAGAACTAAGTTCTTATATGAAGGGTTAAGTTTACGATAAAGTTGTGCGTTTACGTTATCATCGAGTATCCTATTGAAGGAACTAGTGTACCCTAAACCCTAACCCTAATTTTTGGAGGAATTAAATTCCCATATGTCCCTATTATTTCTTTTTAACTTAGTTCTTTTCCACTAAATTTTGAATCTGCATAACAAATTCTCCCCGATGAGAATAAAATTCTCAACTTGTGGGGTGATTCGCTTCTGCAAATCTCAACCAGAGGAAGAACTAAGTTCTTATATGAAGGGTTAAGTTTATGGTAAAGTTGTGCGTTTACGTTATCATCGAGTATTCTACTGAAGGAACTAGTGCACTCTAAACCCTAACCCTAATTTTTGGAGGAATTAAATTCCCATATGTCCATGTTATTTCTTTTTAACTTAGTTCTTTTTCCCTAAGTTTTGAATCTGCAGAACAAAATCTCCCCGATGAGAATTAAATTCTCAACTTGTTGGGAGATTCGCTTCTGCAAATCTCAACCAGAGGAAAAACTAAGTTCTTATATGAAGGGTTAAGTTTACGGTAAAGTTATGCGTTTACGTTATCATCGAGTATCCTACTGAAGGAACTAGTGCATCCTAAACCTAATTTTTGGAGGAATTAAATTCCCATATGTCCCTGTTATTTCTTTTTAACTTAGTTCTTTTCCCCTAAGTTTTGAATCTGCAGAACAAAATCTCCCTGATGAGAATTAAATTCTCAACATGTGGGGTGATTCGCTTCTGCAAATCTTAAACAGAGAAAGAACTAAGTTCTTATATGAAGAGTTAAGTTTACAGTAAAGTTGTGCGTTTACGTTATCATCGAGTATCCTACTGAAGGAACTAGTGCACCCTAAACCCTAACCCTAATTTTTGGAGGAATTAAATTCCCATATGTCCATGTTATTTGTTTTTAACATAGTTCTTTTCCCTTAAATTTTGAATCTACAGAACAAAAACTCCCCGATGAGATTTAAATTCTCAACTTGTGGGGAGATTCGCTTTTGCAAATCTCAACCAGAGGAAGAACTAAGTTCTTATATGAAGGGTTAAGTTTATGGTAAAGTTGTGCGTTTACGTTATCATCGAGTATCCTATTGAAGGAACTTGTGCACCCTAAACCCTAACCCTAATTTTTGGAGGAATTAAATTCCCATATGTCCCTATTATTTCTTTTTAACTTAGTTCTTTTCTCCTAAGTTTTGAATCTGCAGAACAAAATCTCCCCGATGAGAATTAAATTCTCAACTTTTGGGGAGATTCGCTTCTGCAAATCTCAACTAGAGGAAGAACTAAGTTCTTACATGAAGGGTTAAGTTTACGGTAATGTTGTGTGTTTACATTATCATCGAGCATCCTACTGAAGGAATTAGTGCACCCTAAATCCTAACACTAATCAACCCAAATTAACCCAAAATTAAACCCTAATCATCACCCTAACTGAAATTATCCCTAACTTACCCAAAATTAACCTAATTAACCCAAATTACCCTAATTAACCCAAATTAACCCTAATCATCACCCTAACCCCAATAAACCCTAATCAACCCAAATATACCCTAATCAACACCCTAACACAAATACACTCTATTTTACCTAATTAACCCAAATTAACCCTTGCCCAAACCCTAACCCAAATCAACCTAACCCTAACCATCATCTAAACCCCAACCCAAATTAGCTTTACCCCAAACCAAAATTAACCCTAATTAATCTAATTAACCCTAACCCTAACCCTAATCATCACCAACCCAATTTTACCTAATTAACCCTAACTAACTCTAACCGTAACCCTACCTAATTAACCCTAGCCCTGACCCCAAACCGAACCCTAACCCTAACCTACCTAATTAACCCAAACCCTAACCCTAAACCGAAACCTAACCCTAACCCTAACCCCTAACCGAACGCTAACCCTAACCCCAAACCGAACCCTAACCCTAACCTACCTGATTAACCATAACCCTAACCCTAACCCTCACCCTAACCCTAATTAACCCCCAATTAACCCGGAACTGACCCTAACCCTAACCCTAAAATCAACAATAACACAAATTAAGAATAATTAATACTTTAAAATGGAAATTAACTCACCTCACTTGTAGTTTTGCCGGCGGATGGAGCTCGACGATGTGGTGGCAGCAAGATGGCGACGAGCGGGAAATTTTGAGACTGTGGCGAGACTGAGGTGGAGGAGCTCGACGAGGTGGTGGCGGAGACTGAGCCGACGACGACGACGAGAAGTTTTGGCGACGAGAAGTCCGACAGGTGACGAGACTGAGGGGACGACGCGCGTGCGGGGAAGTTGGTGGGAAAAATTGGGGGAGGTGAGGAAATTTCAGTGGCTATTTTTTATAAATTACCCTTCTTTGCCCCTACGGAATAATCTGTAGGGCCTTCTTTTGCGGCTCCATAGGGCCAAATAAAAGATTACATTTAAATATTTTTAAATTAATCCCTAGGCACCTTAGGGCAACCGGATGGCCCTACGAATTACTGTAGTCGTAAGGGCAAACCCTTATTGTAGTAGTGATGGTTCTGATTACGTTATATCCTTGCTAGTACAGACGATCCATGCACAATTAGATTTGATATACACTTGTATAATATATTTAGTATCTGCATATATTTTTAAATAACACAAATTATAACCAAATATATATTTTTAATATCTAGCATGTCATGTTTTCATACCCCAAATCACCTGGGTGCATCCATATATCATGTTCATGACCGGATTGATGAAACAAACTCGTTTGGATCACTACGTGATTTTACATGTATCCGTTCTTGGGGGTATGCATTTTTATAAACCGGATATCGCATTATAGTTTTAACTGATACGTATATTATCCATATTTTAAAACTAGATTTTTAGAAGAGACCCGGGTATTTTTCGGAGTATTTTTGTATTAGCTATAAAATCCTAGAAAATATATTATAATATTTTTTAAAACCTAAACTATACTAACAGTTAATATTATATATATATATATATACATATATATATATATATATATTTAACTAATAATTCTGCACAGTCTCCCTCTCTATAATTACACACACACTTAAATTTTTTTAAACTAAATCCTCATGTATCTCTCTCTATCTTCCCTATACATGTCTCTCTCGAGAAACCCAGCAACCTAAGAATCCTAACCCGATGCCTGCACCCTCACCGTCGACCTCCTCGTTCCCTCGCCTTCGACCCCCGACCTCGACCACCTTCACCACCTCCTCTCTCCGAACACCCATAGCCACCACCTCGACCTACCCATAACCCTGATGACCCAAAAATCCCCGAGCAACCCAAGAAACACCCGAACCTAAACCCTAGCCTACGCCCGCTCCATCGCCGCCTATCATCTCGTCTCCTCGCCCTTGTCACCATCTCCACCTCCTCTCCATCCCCAAGAACCCAACAACCAACCCTGCATAACCCCGAGCAACTGCACAAAACCCAACCTTGTCGTTACCCTCACCGGAGACCTTGTCGCCATTACTGCCGTCACCTCCTCCTTCTCCTCAGCTCTCTCTCAATCCCCGACACCATAAACCACCACCACCATCGATCCTGACTCTTCGAAAAATCCCAATACCAACCCAGCAATCTCCCCGATGCCAACGCCTGCAACTCCTCACCGCCGATCACCCTGACCTCGTTGTCTTCTCCTCTGTCCCCAGAAACCCCAAGCTGAGCCATACCCCCATTCTTCTTCTTCTCTTCTTTCTTTCTCTTTTCTTGCTTTCTCGGCCGTCGCCAGAGTCGCACACGTTGCCGATGATCCGGACAACCCAGTCATCGTCGTTGTCCAGCGTGGTCACGTCCTTGATTAGCTAAGTCCAGTCTTGTATGCGCGTGGTTGCATCGCGACGCTTATTCGACGTCGAACGCGACGTACATACCCCGACATGAGATCCAATCAGGCAAGTTTATCTTGCAACATGCTATGTTATAATATATCTATTTATATGAATAAAAATAATACATGTGTTATATTATACATCCAATGTTATATATTTACCGTTTTTCGATATCCATTCGCATTCGTACTGAGAATTGCATATCTAGTTGCATGCCGGAACCTCATTATATCATATTACATTTATATTAGTGCAACACGCTATCTAGTTGCATCATACGTAGTTATGAATACGTATACAGGTTATTACAGATAGACACATATGCATCTTGATATCCGTCGTGCTTACCGTGTTCAGATATTCATTACAGTATTACATTTGGTATCCCTCTGATATATATATGCATCACATGATATGTGCACGATACACTACTTGACTCATTACTTACATCTAGGTACTAATGCCAATAATCCTGACTTGTTGTCCTGACGGACGTTACTTGTTGCTTGCATAGACGAAAACATGTACCTGCTTAATCCTGTGTTGGCATTAGATCTACATTAGCAATACCTGACTTGAACACAAACCTGGGGGTAAAGGGGAAATCAAGAATGTAACCGAAACGTAACTCAAAAGGCTATTATTACATGTTTGTCGTTTTTCCGGGCGTTACGGAATAATCCCGTTTGCCGTTTTTCTGGGCGTTACGGAATATCCTGTTTGCCGTTTTTCTGGGTATTATGGAATAATTACATGTTTGCCATTTTTCCGGGCATTACGGAATATCATGTTTGCTGTTTTTCCTGGCGTTACGAAATAATCATGTTACCGTGGTCCCGTGGGGAATGAACGGGGTATAGACTGATAGGTTACGATGATGATTACATTAATTGATTTCGAAGACTTTAGAATAAATAACATAGAAGTCCAGTTTTAGGTTACACATCACGTATACACACGTACCTCACTGTTTATATTTATGTTGTGATTTATATTCATGTTTACATATCTTGTTATATCCTGGTTTTTACTGCTATTTTTGTATTATGACACACTGACGTCTGGGTTTTACATAGTCCAGTTCCTCTATCTCTATCGCAGGCTGAACATGAGTACTTTAGCCATCAAGCCGAGCGGTGAGGAATTGAGTTTAGTGATGTTTAGTTTAGTTATTTTCCGCAGCTTCATTTCTTGATGTGAGCCCATATTGGGATGTATTTTCAGATGTTGTTTATTGGATATTATTATCGTTTCCGCTTATACATTTTCTGGACACTTTTATTTGGCAAATGGGCATATACTAGCTAACTTTTATATTTTACTGTTCTTGATATCCTATAGACAGCCGTAATGTAACTGTGGAGGATTGATTACTATCCACAGATAGCATGGTTGGCTCTGTCACGTGCCGTGGTTTGCGCACTCTGGAAAGCGGGGCGTGACAGAATCGAAACTGGAGATGGTAATTTTATCTCGGGCGAGGGGCTGAACATTCATGCAAATCTTCTTCAGCACTCTTATGTTGAGCAGGTTAACGGAGGATCCGTTGTCGACAAGGATTTTCCCTATCTTGATATCATGGCAGTACCCAGTGACGTATAACGGACGATTATGTTCGCACGTACCGAGGAGGAGATCTTCATCGCTGAATATAATGTCAGCCGTGTGGATCAGTTCATCTTTCATCTTCTTTTCTGCAAAGAAAGTTTGGAACTAATCGGGCTCTTGCAATGCCTTGATCAGGGAATCTTGTACCTCTTTGGACAGGAGGAGAGCATCCAATATGCTCAGTTGCGAGGGTATTTTCCTCAGATGTGCTAGGACGTTGTAATCCATCTTGTTTTTCTTAAACGGGTTCCTTGCTGCGAGCTCTTTTACTGCTTCTTCATCGAGGAAAATTTCCTTAGTGATTTTCCCTTTCACTTTGTCTTTTTTATTCGAACCTTTGTTTGTAGGTTCGAGCTTCTTCTCGAGCAGCATGCGATTACACGGCTGAATATTCTTGTAGTTCTCCTCCTCCTCTTCTTTTTCGAAGGTGAAGTCTTTGAAGAGAGGGCTGAGGGGTATTTCGTCCTCAGAATCTCTCCCGAAGGTAAGAACTTAGGGGTTTTCCCCTTCTGAACTAGTACCAACTATATGACAGCTACCGGTCGTTTCTTCATGCGTGTTTGTCGCACTATTTTGTTTTCGACGAGCATGAGCTTCGCGCTTCACCCACTTGAAGTATTTTTGGTAGGCAACGTATCCTTGCTACCACTTCTTGAAGGCACTGCATTCCTCGGTGGGGTGGGTGACCCTCCGATGATATAGACAGTAGTTTGGACATGCATCTTCTCCATCGAGGCATATGACCCCGACAGTATTCCTTACGAGAGGTGGTAGCTTCATCCCCATTGACAGGGCTTTGGCGAACCGCTTCTCTGTTTTGATCCTGCTCTTATTTGTAGCAGGCGTGCTTTAGTTTGGTCGGAGTACTTTACGACTTTTCCTCGCCGCAGCTTCCTTATCCTGACGCTGACGCTTAGCCTTTTCGTATATGGTTGTCTTGTATTCTTGGTCAACTTTTCTTTTTTGAAAGGCATCGTTTAATAGCCTATCGATCGGGTCATCTGGCAGCTCCAGGGATTTTAGCGTCGATTTTGCCCCCAGTTCCTCAGCGTTGTTTTCTGAAGCTGAGGGAGTTTCTTCGTCATATAACGACGAATGAGAGACCATGTGGCAACTTGCTACATAGTCTTCGGTTTCTTCTGATGGGTCATTTTCCTCATCATTGGCACTGTCTTCGCCCTCAAGAATATGCTTGAGGAACTCTTCGAGAGTGACCGGTGTCCGCACCTTCTGGTTGTACTTCTTCAGCGTATCAATGTACTTTTGTAGATCTGTGCGCTTGTCGCCATAGTCGGCAGGCTTCTTGGTCTTCTTCTTTTTCTTCGAAGACTTTGAAGGCTTGACTTGGGGGTTTTTCCCCTCGTCAACAATTCTTAGTGCGGGACGAGGTTTTAACATCCCTTCGATTATTTCGGGTTCAAGTGGGCTTTTCCACATGACAGCTGGACATGCATGTAGATCCTTCAGCATTCTTTTAGTTTTTGCTGAAAGAACGACTTCCCATGTAGTTTCTTCCACGAGTGAGCATGACGCCCCCTGTGCATCTACCTTTTTAGGAGTGTGCTTCTGGGGTGGGTTTACCCTCCAGTTATCAGATGGCGTGAATTTCCCCTGTTGATACTGATCTTCAACCCAGTTCTTGAAGACGTAGCAATCTTCAATTGGGTGGCTCACCATTCTGTGATAGAAGCAGTAAATAGGGTTGTTGACGTCGTCGGGTTGTGTTGGACACCGCGGGTCTGGAAATGTGATGAGTTTATTACGCATTGCCAATTCGAAAATTCTCCTCGTCTTATCGTGGGAAAACGAGTAAGCGCATCCTAGTCTTTCTTCCAAGGATGGGAATGGACGCACGTTGTTTTGGCGAGCAGCTGGTTTTGGGTCGCTCGGCTGTTGTTGTGTATTGGCAATGAAGGCCGCTTTCCCTTTACCTTTATTATTTCGAGGGTCCTTATTTGAAGAGAAAAGCATGTGGCCCATCTGGTCCATTTAAGCCAGTTTATCTATCAGAGCCTGAAAGGTTGTTAGTTTGAAGAATGTCATGAACTGGGATACGGTCGTTTGAGGATCAAGGGTATCAATGAACATGCCCACGGCAGGGGATTCTTCAATGCTCTGTTCGCATTTAGACCACAGGTTCCGCCACCGGATCACGTATTGGACCCAGGTTTCTCCCGGCTTTACCCTGGCATTGATTAATGCCATGATCGGAGTGTGTTCGCTCACGTTGGCGAACCGCTGTATGAACAGCAGCTCCATTTCTGCAAATGTTTTCACGGAGTCATTTGGGAGCTCCGAGTACCATTCGAAGGCTGTTTCTAACAGGCTTCCAACGAACTGGTGAAGCAAAAGTTTGTCGTCGCCTCCCGTGTTGCCTCACAGAGCTCCGAATTGCGCGACATGGGGTTTCCTGTCCTTTTGTAAACATGGAACTTGGGGATCGTATATCCCGGCGGGTAATTGATTTGATCATACCAGCCTGGATATGGTCGTCCGGTTCTGATGATTTGGCCAGCTGCTTCATTAGCTTGATGAGCTCTTATTTTTTGAGCAATGTAATCATCAAAGGCGGCCTTAAAGATTGTTTCCTTCTTGGCTGCCGATAAGGCCGGAGGAGGGTTTGATGTTTCCCCTCTGTCATCGTCGACAATTATCAGCAGATCCTCCGGCTGGGGGTTCTGGTTGGATGATCATTCCAACCATGTCTTGGAAAAAGAGAGCCATCTGCTTTATATTGGCAGCTTGTCCAGCGGCTTCTTTATCTTTTCTCTCGAGCACCCTTCGTAGGAACTCTCTATCGGTCTCCTGCTCATGGCGATGTTCAGCTTCTTTGTCCGGACTTTCTTTCTGTCCGGTAAGTGCTGCCATTTTGGTCAGCATTTTCTGGAGCTTCTGTTGTTGCTCCTGAGCCATGGTCAGCGACCGAGTTTGCGGTCAGTGACTCACTGAAGCACGGCTCTCTTCTTTTTTCGAAGCCATGTAGACCGTATGTATTGTTATGCCCCCAGCCATGGGGAATTTAGGTCTATCGCCTTTGGAATTTGCTGCAGGCGGTAGACATTTCTCCAGCCTCATTCTTTTATGAGAGATTGGAGTTGAAGGAGCCGTTATGACAGGCACCTGCTTAGGAGAAGTCCTCCGTTGTATGGCGGAGGAGTAGTCCTTTTCTTGTCAAGCCTTCGATTTCTTCGGTCGACGAGAGTAATCTTTGTCGATCACAGAGTTTTGGACTTTCCGCCATACCCTATGAATTTGTGAGGTGAAACGCTGATGAGGCTGCTCTGGCTTTGCCAGCACTGTAACTTCTGCAGGCGGGCATGATTTCTTTAGACCACTGTTGGAGTGATTTTGTGTACCCTCCTGAGCGGATCAAAGCTGTTCCTGGTTGGAACAGCAGCGTCGACTTCCACCATTGGAGCTGGTGGGGTAAGTCCAGAGAAAGGGTTGCCCCCAGCTTCTCTCACTCGACGCTAGTGGCGACGTCGAGCGTGCCTCGCAGAAGGGACCGTCTCAGTTTTAAAAGAAGCTTCATCATTCCCCTAGTTTTGACGAGGAACTTCAATCGTTGTCAGCCTATTGAAGACTAACGTCCTTGTAGAAGTTTAAGGAGAAGCGGACAGCTTTTCGAAAACCGGCCGTCTGATGGGGGAAGCGCCTTTGACGGCTTCGCCTGTAGGAAGAGTTGGGAGGGCTATCCATTTTGGGGTAGCCCCTTTAGGTATCATGAGCCTCTTTGCGGGCCCGTTTGGGTTCTTTCTCAGCCTGTTAAAGACTGAGACGCCAGATTTGGATGGCCCGTTGATAGGGGCCATTGTGGTTGCCAGTCGATCGAAGACCGACTTTTTTGGAGCTTCTTCTTGCAGCGTTGAGGCACCGAAACTCATAGGTGGGAGCATAGTCCCAAAGAACAATCCAGTAGTAGCTTGTGTGACTTGCCCTACTGGCATTGAGAAAATAGAGGCCACGTTGGGCCCGTAGGTCACTCCTCCGATTGGGGTAGAGCGAGAGTTGCCGTTGCATGCAGTGCATCAAGAAGCCATTGATTTTCTTGCACAGGAGCAAGATACCAAGTTTTAGTATCTCGAATCCGGGGGAAACCATAGCAAACCGCGATTTTGTTCGCAAAACACGACACTCGAAGTGTGGAGTGGAAAAAGGAAAAGGTCCCACCGGGCGTGCCAGAACCTATTCTCTGCCGAAAGACCGGACCAAGACGTTGGGACGTCTGGCCTGAATTTTGGGGGCAGATACTATTAGGACTTTTCCATCCACCTTTCCGAAGATACCAAGTTGATTTATGGCACCATTTATCGGAGGTTTGGATAGATGCGACTGTTGTAGCAGACTTCATCAGATTCCCCCTCATTTTTAGGGGTTTTTTGATTGTGGGGACGCTCTTCCCTGCAGGTACAAGCCCCTGCAGTTAATTACGTTACCGCGTTATGATAACCACTTTCTCCTGCTCCTCGTATGCATTTTTTTGTTTTGGTTGCCCGTAGATTGCATACGGAGACTAGTTTATATCGTCACCCGTAGGGCACGGATTAGTCCAAATCCGTATATTTTAGATTTGGGTTTGGATTTGGGTTTTGAACATAGGTTATATGTTCTTTTAGTTCAAAAATATTTTGTATGGTTTAGGACCGTTAATTTAGTTTGAGATTAAGATCAGCTTAAATATATGAGCATTTAGGCTCAATTTATTTTAACTAAGGATACGTTATTCCTATTTGAGACTAAATAGTAACATTTTAAAAATCATTTTTTTTATTTAAGATCCAAAAACAGAGCATTTGGGTTCAGCTGCAAGAAACTTCAAAGAGACTTTTAGTCAATTTGGACTTGGTCTGCTCAGTCTTTTCTTCTTTCTTATTTTAAATTCAAAAGTGCTAAGCACTTATTTGGGTTCTGTTTGCTCAGCCCCTTTTTTATGTAGGAGTGCTAAGCACTTGTTTGGAGCTCTGGCGCTTACATGTGTATCATGTGAAGCACTCAGTTATGGGCACTGCCCAATAAGTGCTAAGCACTTTAGTCATTTTAACTGAATATGTATAGTGCTAAGCACTTTTATATGGCGTCCACGTGAGGCGCTGTCTCATTTATTTTGTTGGGCGCCCACGTATATTTCACGTAAGGCGTTGGGCGCTGCCCAATCAGTGTTAAGCACTCAGCTGTTTTGGCTGCATATGAAGTGCTAAGCACTTTTACTCAGCGCTCACACGTATTTCACGTGAGGCACTAGTCATCTGTTTTGAGCGCCCACGTGGGATGCACATGGGGCGTCGAATATTTGGTTTGGGGGCACCCACATGGGAAGCACGTGAGGCGCTAAGTCCTTTGTTTTGGGAATCTTTTGAGCGCTCACGTGTTTTTCGCGTGAGGCACTGTGTTCCTTTTCTTTTTTAGAGACTGAATCTCTGTTAATGGCATTTTGACCATTAATGATCACCAAGATTTTTGTTTTGAAGATCTGGTATCAAGTTTTTTTTAAAAACTAAGTTCTTATATTTTTTCTTTTATAAGAACTAAGTTTCTTTTTAGGGTTAAACCCTGTTTTCAGAGGATTTAAATTCCTGGGATATGTTTCTTTTCTGTCTTTTCTTTTTTTTTCTTCTAGATTTTTCCCCAAATTTTGAGTCTGAAGGACAAAATCTTCCCGGTGAGAATTAAATTCTCAACTTGTGGAAGATTTGTCTTACGGATCTCAGATCCAGAGAAAGAACTAAGTTCTTTTGTTTTGCTTGCACTAGGCAAAGGAGATAATTTTTTATCTTGTCTTCTCTTTACCTAAGATTTGAGAGAGCGAGGATCTTCTTCTTTTTTCAGGAGAATTAAATTCTCGGTTCTTCTGGAAAACTTATGGGGTCGATTCTCCCTCCGAGACTTGAAGTCACGGATCCTTTATATAGCAAAGGCAAATTTGTTAATTCATTTGAGAAAATCTCTTATTTAAGAGATACCAATTGATTTAATTGGTCTCAAAATTTGTTCGGGGGATTTTATCCACCGTTGGATCTTTAATCTAGTGATTTTTGTTTCACAGAATATGTTTTCTTGTTCTCAACAAGATTGGAGGAATATTTTCCTATATAGAATATAATTCTGTCAAATGGTGATTTTTAATCACCATTGGATTTTCTAATCCAATGGTGTTATGTTTAAAAGAGCATAATCTTTGTTTGTTTAGAAAGATTGAGGAAATATATTCCCAAAATAAAATTTAATTCTATCATTGGATTTTTGATCCAACCGAGAATGTCTTTCTCGCTTAGAAAGATTAGGAAGATATTTTTTTCCTAATAGAATTTAATTCTATCATTTGATGATTTTTCATCACCATTGGATCTTTGATCCAACGGCTCTGTTTAACAGAGAATATCCCAAGTTTTAGGAAATAATTCTCATGTAGAATTTAATTCTACCTGCTTTAGTTTGGACGCTGTCGCTCGCGTGTTATGCACGTGGACGCCACTTAAGAATTTAATTCTTACGTATAACAGGCGCTCCTGTGCTTTACACATTGGCGCTCACGTGAACTTCATGTGCAGCGACACTATAGGATTTAATCCTATAAGACTGGCGCCGGCGCTGGCGCTCTCGTGGGGAGCACATGAGGTGATGCCTCATTGGAATTAACAACGCTTAGCTCTTATTATTATGTTTAATTATTAGGGAACATTGCTCTCCTGTGTTTCTCCTTGCTCTTCGAAACGCAAACGGATTGGTCATTACGGGACAAGGGGAAAGATATAACGCGGTTGTTGGATTCAAGTTCGCGATAAGACATAAACTCGTAAGCAATGAAACCGAGAGAAAACAAAGTAGCACAGCGAACATAAGTCAAGAAAATGAATTGAAACAGGACTCCAGGTTACCTAAATAGAGTATTGTATTGTAACCATGCCACGGCATATAGTTACAACCACATAACTCCATCCAAATCGCCCAAATTCTACTATCAGAATCGCGGAAATAAAAGGGGAGAAACGATAAGGAATTAAGAGGATTTCAGGCAGAGATGCAATGTCATTTCCATATCATCAAGATAAAAGAGTTTAAGGGAAAGATAAGATTCAAGAATTTGAATGACAGAACAATAATGTGGCATGACATATTCCTAAAATTCTGGGTCATAAGGACAATGTATTGAGTACCATACCCAACTACAAACTGAACCAAGCCCAGCTAACCTAAAACTTATGCTCTGATGCCAACAAAATCTTGTTACGCCCCGCTTCCCAAAATACGTAAATTCGGGAACGTAAAAAAACCAACCATGCTACCTACAGTAAGGAAAAATCCTCTCATAGTCACATTACGGTTGCCAATTAGTAATCAAGAACAATAATGTAACAATCTTTCTCTAAATATGTCCAATAGTCACAAATAATAACATGAAATAGTAGCAGAAGCAATAAAGATCCAAAGAATAACTAACCATTAATAAGAACTATATCAGTGAAGTAGTCCTCACTGATCCGTAGTTCTGTCGAAATACTCACGTGCTAAGTCAAGTATGCGGGCCATGCAAAACCCAGACATCGGTGCGTCATAAATATCATAGTGATAATAAACTGAACAGTGTGTTATGCAAAATAAGGTATGAGCATAAACAAAACAATCACAGGTGTTATAACAGCAGGCTATAGGTATGTCACGCGTATCGTAAGGTCTGTATTTCTAGGTTAACTATCCTACATGTATTTAAAACCAATGAATGTACTCTTCCATTTAACTCAAAAGTATATATACCGTTACCCCCGGGACCACGGATCAAGATGTATGAATCAAGAATGATTCTATTCCGTTACCCCCCGGAACCACGGATTAGGTAGTAAGAATCACGAATGATTCTGTTCTGTTACCCCCCGGAACCACGGATCAAGTAGTATCCTTTTAAGTTACACTTCAGTTACACTTTTGATTTCCCCATTTTCCCAGGTTTCATTTTCCAAGTCAGGTATGAATAATATCTACCTAATGCTAACACAGGAATATGCAGGTACATGTTATGTCTATCTAGACAACACGTCGCGTCCATTAGGACAACAAGTCAGGATTGTTGACATCGGTAAATATCACAGGTAACAGGTATAAGCAATATAGCAACCGCAGTAGCAAGATAGCAGGTCGCAAACATGTCAGGTATTGTGCACTAAACAGGTGAATTGTTTAATTGCACAAACAAATCATAATAAATATCAGGATTATAGTTGTCACGGTTATCTAGCTGTAATACCGAAAGTAATGAAAATGATGTATCCATTATTAATTGTTATATATATAACCGTATTTACAATAGCGTTTTCCGATTATCAAGTATTATAAATTAACTGTATTAATTCATACTCTTCGATTTACCAATTGATCCAACTATATTAGTTTGCTAAAATTTCAGATTATAAATATAATTTAAATAATGTTATAAACTGCAAATTATAACTTGTTATAATTAACAACATACGTATTCTATAAATATATAATAATACGAAAGTTGTAGACTTGCCTCGTATATGACGATCACGGAACAAATACGACGGAAGCAAGATCCAAGCTTGAGCTCGGCTAGGTAGTAAGGGCTCTCACGAGATCCCTTATGCACGTTGGAATCACTTTAACCTCATCGCCATTCCATATTTTTCTTGTCTCCTTTTTCACTAGTTTCACTTTCTTCTCATTGTTCCCATTTGGGAGAACTGGTGCACTATGTGAGACTAAATTAATTGCATACTGTTGATTAAAGATTTTGCAAGTGGGCTCTTTGGCATTCCAATGCAGAGGGGTGTTTCTTGGTTGAAATCAACGACGGCGATGGCAATGGGGTTGAGTGTTCCGTCGATGAGGATGAGTGCAGGCGAATGCGATGATGATGAAGGAGTGCTGTATTCTGGGGTTCGGGTGAAAGAAGATGGTGATGGTGTGTTCGGCCATGGATAGGGTTTGGGTCATTGGTCAAGTACGGGAAGCAGGCGACGGCGAGAAGAGGGCTAATGGGTTCTCGGTGTGTGGGTTTCTGGCGATGAAGTTAGAGTCGGTGGCGGCGTTGGATGTTGAGGGTCTCGGCTGAAGGAGGTGGTGTTGGAGATGGGCCGGGTTTGAAGATGCTCGGTGATGACTGTTGCGGTGACGAGGGTGAGAAATTGTTCAGGTCGAGGGCTGCGGAAGTTGATCAAGATGGCTGGAGTTGATGGAGACGATGGTAATAAGGCGGTGGCGGTGGAGACAAGGCGCTGGAGTTCAGGAGGGTGATTGGCTCGGGACGAGCACGACCACGAAGAAGAAGGAGTTGACGGGGTTAGGAAGGCGCCGGCGGTGGAGTCGGGGTCGTGGTGAAACGGAAAGGGGAGAGAGAGAAAGAGAGAGAGCGGGAGAGAGCGGGAGAGATGGTTTTAAAATAGGAAAATAAATATAAATAGTTTATATATTATATGTAATATATATAGTTTAAATGCAACTACTAAACTATTAAAAGATATTACAAATCTCCGATCCGTCTCTACTAAATCTCACGGGAAATATATTAGAAAATAATATATACATACGTAGCTTATTTAACCATAATCTAAAGGTTAAAAATAATATATTCTAATCTAATATATATCTGGTATTTAGGATGTTTAAGATTTAGGCATAATAGATTATAGTCAATAAATAACATGATACGTTTAAATAACATGATGAAAATTAGTATATGAAAATATCCCTAACTTATGGCTAGCAGAAAATATATGTATATATTTTAAATAATATATATCTGTTATTTAGATTCATAAGGATTTAGTTTACGGATAATATTAATAAAATGTAATCTTGCACCATAACGGGTTTCACTCATACGGGTTGGGTCGGATAAACACATCTACTATTCAAACCAATCACAACCCAACTAATAAATAAAATAAAATTTAAAATACTAATTAATATCGTACAATCATGCTAGAGTGTTACAACTGGATAGCCAGTTCAGTGAAGATGAGATTAAGAGCGGAGTTTTCGGTCTTGGTCCTGATAAAGCTGCAAGACCGGACGACTTCCCAATGTTTTTCTTCCAACACTTTTGGGATCTCGTGAAAGGAGAGATTCTTGAGCTTATCAAAGAATGGTATGAAGGAGTAAGGGAGGTATATGGGTTCAACTTCTTTAACGTGGTACTGATTCCCAAGAAAGATGGTGCAGCATCTGTCAACGACTTCAGGACAATTAGTCCGGTGAATAGCATTATGGAGACCATCTTTACACTTTTAGCTAATAGGCTAGGGGTAATTTTGATATCTACTATCAAAGGTTGCCAAACGGATTTTATCTCGGGAAGATCCATCTTGGAAGGGGTGATAACAGCTCAAGAGATCATACAATCATTTAAGCGAAGACGACTGAAAGGATATATGCTGACGCAGGATTTTGAGAAAGCATATGATAGGGTGGACTGGTGCTGCATATTGAAAATTCTGGAAAACCGAGGATTTGGGACAAAATGGTGCTCCTGGATCTCAGAATGGTTGCGCTTTGCCAAGGTGGCAATATTTGTGAATGGTACCTGTCGCGTCATGCTTTCCAAAAGAGTGGTAACGGTACGTGATGAGGCCCGTGACGTATTAATTCCGAGAATATCATTTCTCGAAATAAATGATGGGTTTCCTAACGCCCTCTCCCCCAACCGCGGCCATTGCGGAACGAAAAACTCACTTTTTATAAAACTGGCACTAGTAAACACATCCTAGAATCTAACCAAATATTGAAACTAGTAAACTATAGGAGTTTAGCTACCATGAAAGAGTTGTTTACCGCTGAAAACAGAGACGAACCAGGATGGATCGTCTTGCCTGAATTTGGGGGCAGATACTATTTGGATTTATCCGTCCACCTCTCCGAAGATACCAAGTTGATTTATGGCGCCGTATATCGAAGGTTTGGACGAATGCGGCCATTGTAGCAGACATCGTCAGATTCTCCCTCGTTTGCGAGGGGTTTTTGATTGTGAAGACGCTCTTCCCTGCAGGCGCAAGCCCCTGCAATTAATTACGTTATCGTATCGCGATAATCACTTTCTCCTGCTCCGGAATTTCACTTCGTGTCGTGTGTGTTTGTTTTATTTTTGGTTGCCCGTGGATTGAATACGGAGACTAATTTATGTTGTCGCCCGTGGATTAGTTCAAATCCGTATTTCATAGATTTGGGGTTTTTATTTAAGGACCGTTAATCTATTTTGGGATTAAGATCGACTTAAACGTATGTGAGCATTTGGGGGCTCGGTTGGTTTTTTTGTTAAGGATACGTTAGTCCAATTTGAGACTAAGATCTACTTAACAGGGTGTTAGGATCATTTTTGTTTCAGATCCAACAAGAGAGAATTTGGGCTTTATTGTTTTAGTTTAAGGACGTTTCGGTCCCTTATCACCATTTTGGAAGCGACGTTGTATTTTGAGGACATTTCATTCTGTTGATCACCATTTTTGAGGTGAGATTTTAGTTTAAGGACGTTACGGCCCATTGTTAGTTTAGGGACATCTCGGTCCATTATCACCATTTTTGGGTGACGGTCTGATTTGGGTTGTGCACGTCAGTTTGGGCAGTGCACCAAAAAGCTGCTGGTTGTTGGAACCCGCCACTTCTCTAAAAACATTGAGAAATTACAACGACGTAGATCAGAGGTGTGGAGGGATGTATGATTTATAAGAATTCTTGATTTGTGTTGTATTTTTATAGAAAATAGAGTTTAGAAATCACAACCAAAAATATTTTGACCGCAATCAATAACGGTGTCGGATGTAGCGCGTTAGTAAGTGCGGATCGTCCACAGGGAAAGTGACTTCCGTTCAATTTCCAAATTAGATGAGTTGAAATTTAAGGCAAAGAAAAGAAACAATTCATGATTTGTAATTGTAGATCAAAAAGTAAGAAAAATCTAGATCTAAAAGAAACATTTAAACAAGAAGAGAGATGAGAGATAATTTCCAATCAACACTCAAGATTATAAGGATAGCTCGTAGGAGTAGATCGGATCTCTAGATGTGATGAGATCTAATGATTACTCATTCTTATCCTTTAAAGAATTGGTACTAGATCAATGCGAATTCATCGAGGTTTAAGGATCTTGCGAGGGAATTAGGAATTTCGCAACTCATCCTTTGTCCTTTCGATGGATCGCATTCAAATTCTAGCTTCTAGTTAATCAAATGTTTAATAGTTGTTCCCTAGTTTCGAGTGAACAAAATCAAGAAAGCATCATCTCAAAACTAGGTTATTAATCATTTGATTCACTAGAATTTCCAAACATTATAGGATTTAAGAATTGTAAAAATATCTAAATCATCATCATCTAAAGATCGTCACAACTCCTACACGAGCGGAGATTACTCAAACATCATGATCACAAACACAATCACAAATTGAGATCTAATCATTATGCTTGAATTAAAAGATAAGCAAGACTATAGAAAATTCACCTTTATTTATCGACAAATTTCATTACAACTCTCTTGAATTTACAAAAGGAAGGAACTAGATCGTCGATTTCGGCTTCGCTCGGCTCCTTGAGTCGCGGATCGGCGTGGATCTCTTGCTCCGTTGGAATCCGGCGTCGCTTCTAAAGGTTGAAGGCTCTCTTGCTCGAATTGCTCTCGGGATCTTGATCTTGATTTTGAATTGGGGATGGGGATTGAATTTGGCACAAGCTTTTGTCACTAAACTTGTGGGTTGAAGATGGTGGTAATTCTTGAACCATTTCAAACCTTAATCTAAGCTCCTTTTTATAGGCCTCAAATATTTTAGATCTAGGATTGAAATTTGAAATTTCCCTCCACAAGTTTGTTAGCCAATTATTCAAATTTCCCTCCAAAAAGTTAGTTAAGCCTAAAATTTGAATTTCCCTCCAAGAGTTTGTTAAGCCGAGCCTTCTAGATGTGCCACGTGGAGCTTCTGGGGTCTTCTGGAAGCTTTTTCTGTTAGAAATAGGCATGTGACAAAATTTGGTGGCTTGATCTCTTCAAATGGCCGCTGATCCGCGGCTCCAAGGGGGTTTGGGCCGCGGATCCGCGGTCCTTTATGGGCTTTGGTGATTTCTTTTCACATGGTAATTCTTGGAATTCTTGGTGGGCCTTTATCTGATGTATGGAATTTTATTTGGATTTCTGTATCACTACCAGATCCTCAGCCTTTGAGTTGGTGCATCTTTTATCAGATCTTTTCCCAATTTTGGGCTCTGCTTCTGTGATTTCCTGCATTAGACCCCAGAAAAGAGTTGCGCAATACAAGGATGATGCGATGCCATGAAAAACACACAATTTCCCTAAAAGTGCCAGTTTTAGTATACAGTACAAGTAATTCAGTATTTTGCATGTATTTTGCAAATATGTGTGATATGAATACCGGATACCTCTACTTGACTGCAAAAGGTAAGGAAATTGCCGGTTTTGAAATACAGTATTTTCGACTGATCAAATTCCCCCAAACTTATTTTCGATCGTCTCGATCGAACTGTTTTATTAAAAAGAGAAGGAGAAAATAAAGAAAGAGAAAAGCGCACTTTCGTAGGCAACACGATTGCACTGAGCACGTGCAACAAGCCTTTAAACCTCTAGGTGTCCCTAGTAGGAGGAGTATTGTCTCCTGAGGGTTTTCAGCGGATTGCACCCACAAAATCCAATAATAAAAGGAAGATCATGAATATTACATTTAAAGAAAAGAATTGTAAAAGAAAAGCCTTGAAAATTAGGGTTTCCAACTAAGCTAGCTTTTCGGTTGTCATGAGCCCTATCTTAATGGTCATGAAAAAATGTCAGAAATCACGTCCTCCCTCAATAAAACATCGTCTTATTCTTCATTCCTATCTTTATTCCAAACATCGATCATATCACCCTGCGTGTGTGTAAAGGACATCCCTACACCCGGAGAATTCAATTCAAGCTATCATACTCTTGCCCATCAGCCTTAGCACTTTTTAATTTTGATGAGCTCACACACTTTCATGCGACCGTTAATACTTCTTGAGGTACTAACTGACCGATTACTCATGTGCTTGCATATTTGGTGTATTTTCCTCGTCTTGCACCACCTTAGGTATAGCAGTGACTCCCAGACCAGTTGGCCTTAGGGCACTAGGTGAAAAGGCACCCTTGCTATAGATTTTCTTATTATTGCCCTTGGTGATAACAAAACCAGTGTCCATTTTTTTCTCACCGCTTTCTTCATTTTTTTTTTCTTCATACATCGGCTTTAAGACAAGAGCATTTCAAGGTATCCTCTACTAACTCGGGCTTTAAGACGTGTGTAAGTGCGAATAGCAGGGTATCAAGGTTCAAAATGTTTGGTTTTCCAGAATAGAAACTATTTTTCAGACTTATTTTTATCCTCAGATTAGTGACTTCCTTCATCTTACTAACCCTTGGGACAACGGCTCATAACTACTTATTACTAGTTCGTATAAGAAAACTTCTAATTTTCTCAGTTTTCTTAAATTTTTCTAATCTCATGGATGTAATTGTTCACTATCTAATCTTTTATTATCATAAATATTAAATATTTTTATATTTTGAAAATTTTAAATTTTTATGAGTTTTGAAATTTTTTGAATTTTTATAGGTTTTTATGGGTTTTGAAAAATTATTTACAAAAAATCTTTACACAAATTTTTTATGGGTTTTGATATTTTTTAAATTTTTATGGTTTTTAAAGAAATGTTTTGTGCTTATGCAAATGATATGCACATGATGCAAAACTAAGCACAAACCTCCCCCAAACTTGTTTTCAACAGTGTCCTTACTGTTGCCATCCGCTATATCTACAAAGACCTGTAAGCCTGGGAGGAATTTATTAGTGGGGGCAAAATATATAAGTGAAGATCCTCCCCCAAACTTATTTTTTTGACTCGCAATTTTTGTAAAAATTTTCTTTTCAAGAGCCAGAAAAATTGTCCCCCCCCCAAACTTGAGTTATGCAATGTTAAGCTTTGAAAATCACATGAGGGGGTCAAGAATCATTGGTCGATGCCAAGCTTTGCAAAGACCGAAGATCAACACCAACCATTCGAAGATTTTATCAATGCAGTGCTCGGGTTGGTGGAAGAAGAAGTGGGGAAAGGGTAAGGGGTGGAACAGAATGTGTGTGCGTCTCATTTTGGAGAGACGATGCAGTGAATGTGATGGATTACTCGCATTCTTTTTACAGTTCAGAAGAGGGGGTGGAGGTTCAATTTCAATGATTGGGACATGATTCATCTCAACACCCGTGTTATTCAGAAATGCGAGTTCATCAGCGAAGATCTCCTCAAAAGTTTCATCAATACCCCGAAAAATAATGTCATCACAAAGTGCGGGGTGATCTTCAGACTCTAAGAACGGTTCAATATCAGTGTTAGTTGTTGACCCGGACATCTCGGTGGAAGAGTCCGTATGTGTATGATACATAGTTGGGTCAAATAACAACGTATGAAAAGAGTCAAGATCGGTATCAGGAGGATCATCAAATTCGCTGCTGTCGTCATCCATTAAGTCGACAGAACAGACATGAGCAGTAGGTTCGGAGGGTACACTTCCAATCTTGTAAATGTTCAGCTCTATTGACCTATTCCCAAAGGATAAGGTCATAGAGCCATTACGACAGTTGATGATAGCGTTGGAAGTGGCCAAAAAGGGGCGACCTAAAATCACCGGAATTTGATTCCGGGGGTTCGCTACAGGCTGTGTATCAAGTACAATAAAATCCACAGGGAATACGAATTCCCCGATTTTTATTAACACATCCTCCAGTTCACCCCTAGGTTTGGTGATTGATCGGTCAGCCATCTGGAGAGTGCAATGGGCTGGTTTCAACTCTCCGATCCCTAGTTGCTCATAGACTGAGAAAGGAAGCAGGTTAACACTTGCGCCAAGGTCTAAAAGAGCACGGTTGATGTGTTTATCCCCAATAGAAATTGATATCGTAGGACATCCTGGGTCCTTACGTTTCTTTGGTAGTGGAGGGATAAAAGCAGTGCTAATGCTATTGGACATGAAAACCTTCTTTGGCACTTGAGTCTTCCTCTTCCTAGTGCACAAGTCCTTAAGAATTTTCGCATAAGCGGGGACTTGTTGAATGGTATCTAGGAGAGGGATGTTGATGTTAACTTGCTTGAACATGTCCATAATCTTCTCCATATGTGGACTCGATGTGTTAGCCCTTAACCGATTAGGGTAAGGTGCTTTAGCAATGAGCGCTGGGTCCATCATGGGAGAAGGAAGTGTGTGTGGCCCCGATCCCAAAATAGAAGTGGGGATCGTCTGTGGAGGAGTAAAAGAGGTGGGCTGAGGTGGCGAGCCTAGAGGGAAATGGAGAATAGGCTCGCGATAAGGCGGTGGGGTAGAAGAACAAGAATCAGAAGCAGAAGCGTGTGTGTGAGGAAATGTCTCGGTCGGGGCGTTGATAGGATTTTCAGTATCATCAACTTCTTCCCCAACATGGTTATCCAGCACTCTCCCAGATCTCAACGTGGTGATTGCATTCACATGATGTGAATAGCCAGGATTGGGTACAGGTTGAGCTGGGAGTTTCCCTTTCTCTCTTGCACTCATTTCGGCCTTAAGTCGTGCAATTTCAGCTTCTATCGTTTTGATACTCTCAGCTTGGGACGCTGAGTTTTTCTTTATCTCACCAACGGAAGACTTAACCTCGGCCGACACTTCCATGAAATTTGACATGAGTGATTACATGGTTTGAGCGAATTGAGAGAATTCGTCAGAACAGGTCGACTGCATAGGATTAGAAGGTGCAGGAGTGTTGGCCTGGTTTTGGAAATTTTGTGACTGGTAGGGGTGCTGGGTGAGTTGAAGTGGTTGCTGTTGTGGTGGAGGGACCCGTTGGAATTGATTCGGGTTTGGAACTGTGTTTTGGGATTGGTTCCAAGCAAAATTCGGGTGATTCCTCCAACCCTGATTGTATGTGGAAGAAAAAGGGTCGTTTCCAGGTCTTTGAAATGCGGCATTGGTATGCTCGAGACCTCGAAACTGAGAGTTTAATGGACATTCTTCCATCAAGTGAGAAGGATCAGAACAGCACCCACAAACGGTTTTGGGGAGCGAAATTGGGTTTAGGGAGGCTGCTAGGAATTTGTGTTCCATAGCGTCGAGCTTCTTTTGCATTGCTGCCATCTCAGCTCGAACACCTATGGACACGTCTATTTGGTGTACGCCACCCCTACTCGATGGCTGAGTTCCAGTCTCCCACTGTTGTGACTTTTCAGCGAACTCTTCTAAAAATTTCCATGCTTCCCCATCATCCTTGGTCATAAAGGTGCCTTGACACATGTTTTCAAGGTTTTGTTTAGTGGTAGGTTTACTGCCCTCATATATGATTCGGCAAAGTTCCTATCTCGGGATGCCGTGATGTGGGCATTGAACCAAAAGATCCTTGAATCGGTCAAAGTATTTTGAAAATGGTTCAGCCGGAAGCTGGGAGAATTGATACAGTTCGCTACGGATTCGAGCTGTCTTTTGCATAGGGTAGAATTTCTTAAGGAATGCCGCAACGAATTCTTCCCAATTCGTGATGGAATGTGCGGTGGTGTTATACAGCCACTTCTCGGCTATATCGCACAAGGTAAATGGAACAAGTCGTAGACGCATGGCATCCACAGAAAGTTGTGATGTACCCATCATTGCGCATACGTTTTCAAATTTGGTAATAAAAACGTACGCGTCTTCAGTCTCGAGACCGTGGAATTTGGGTAGAAGGTTGATGTACTGGGGCTTAATCTCAAAGTTATCCCCGTTGGCTGGTGGAATGGATAAGCAGGTAGAGAGAGGACCTCGCAAAGGGTAACACCTCTCTTGGAGAGAGATGCGGGGAGGATTCTGCGCACCAACGGACGGCGGCAGAGTAGCGGTAAAGAGGTTTGATGGAGACTGATCCATCGGTGTGGATGTGGTGGGGGGTAAAAGAAAGGTAAATGGAGAAATACCGACTTCGGAGTCGATCGAGGGGACGCGGACAAGACGGGCACTAGAATCCCGTGTCCAGCCTATCTTGCACTAAAAGGGGTTAGTACAAGTGGCAGCGTGATTTATAATTAAGGGAATGAAGTGAGTGTGGTGTTTGTTTTGAAAAATGATACGGATTTTGAAAAAATGATGTGAATCCCAAAATGCAACACACAACCCTAAAATTTATGGTCACCTAGGTCAAATATCTAGACCGCTTCTAACTTCCAAAAGACAAGTCGCAGGATAAAATCCTCCACTGCCTCTTTGTTTCTCCTGTGGCCAGGTAGGTGCCAGGTAAGTGGGAGGTTCTCCACTATGTAAGTAGTGGGCCTAATTAAGTAACCACTAGCCTTTGACACACTTGCCTTAGACACCACAAAAAGAAACGCGGATAAGCAATGAATTACCCACGGCCCTCTTCTGTCCTAAGTGAGCACGACGGTCCTTAGAGTCATCTCTAGATATTTTTTAATTAATGAGGGTAATGCGGATGCAGGTTTGTGATTTTTGGGGCCTAGGAAGGGTAATGAACTCCCCACCTAATCTGGATTTGGCCGTGCCCCTTAATATCCGTATTAATTATGCAAACAACCACAAAGTCAAAAACAAGCACAATTTTAATTTTGCTTTTGCGGCGCTGCGATTATTTGCAAAGAAGCCTGCACGAAATGTTAATTGGAGCAGATTTTAGGAAGGAGATAAGAAAGTTAGAGATTACCAGATAAAACTTTTCCAGAGAACCCCTTGATAGACCGCGGAACCGCCGTAATTAGCTCCCCATGCCGCGGAAACGCGGTGGAATAGTGTGATCTCTGCACTAAATTTTTCCAGAGCACTCCTGATCACTTCCCTAGCTCTCTGGAACTCTTCATATAATTTTCCAATTTTCCAGCAAGCACCAGATCAGATAAAACTTTTCCAGAGAACCCCTTGATAGACCGCGGAACCGCCGTAATTTGCTCCCCATGCCGCGGAAACGCGGTGGAATAGTGTGATCTATGCACTAAATTTTTCCAGAGCACTCCTGATCACTTCCCTAGCTCTCTGGAACTCTTCAAATAATTTTCCAATTTTCCAGCAAGCTCCAGATCTCCTTGCAATTAACCACAACAACAAGTATTAGTATTTTGCGCGAGTTTTGATCTAAAAAATATTGATGGAATAAACTTTTCAACTCAAATATCAAAAATGAACAAATAGCACACGATCCCCGGCAACGGCGCCATTTTGATTGAATGATTTTCCGATTGTGTCGTTGGTTTTTAGAAAATTGTATTTTAGAAATCACAACCAAAAATATTTTGACCGCAATCAATAACGGTGTCGGATATAGCGCGTTAGTAAGTGCGGATCGTCCACAGGGAAAGTGACTTCCGTTCAATTTACGAATTAGATGAGTTGAAAATTTAAGGCAAAGAAAAGAAACAATTCATGATTTGTAATTGTAGATCAAAAAGTAAGAAAAATCTAGATCTAAAAGAAACATTTAAACAAGAAGAGAGATGAGAGATAATTTCCAATCAACACTCAAGATTATAAGGATAGCTCGTAGGAGTAGATCGGATCTCTAGATGTGATGAGATCTAATGATTACTCATTCTTATCCTTTAACGAATTGGTACTAGATCGATGTGAATTCATCGAGGTTTAAGGATTTTGCGAGAGAATTAGGAATTTCGCAACTCATCCTTTGTCCTTTCGATGGATCGCATTCAAATTCTAGCTTCTAGTTAATCAAATGTTTAATAGTTGTTCCCTAGTTTCGAGTGAACAAAATCAAGAAAGTATCATCTCAAAACTAGGTTATTAATCATTTGATTCACTAGAATTTCCAAACATTATAGGATTTAAGAATTGTAAAAATATCTAAATCATCATCATCTAAAGATCGTCACAACTCCTACACGAGCGGAGATTACTCAAACATCATGATCACAAACACAATCACAAATTGAGATCTAATCATTATGCTTGAATTAAAAGATAAGCAAAAGTATAGAAAATTCACCTTTATTTATCGACAAATTTCATTACAACTCTCTTGAATTTACAAAAGGAAGGAACTAGATCGTCGATTTCGGCTTCGCTCGGCTCCTTGAGTCGCGGATCGGCGTGGATCTCTTGCTCCGTTGGAATCCGGCGTCGCTTCTAAAGGTTGAAGGCTCTCTTGCTCGAATTGCTTTCGGGATCTTGATCTTGATTTTGAATTGGGGATGGGGATTGAATTTGGCACAAGCTTTTGTCACTAAACTTGTGGGTTGAAGATGGTGGTAATTCTTGAACCATTTCAAACCTTAATCTAAGCTCGTTTTTATAGGCCTCAAATATTTTAGATCTAGGATTGAAATTTGAAATTTCCCTCCACAAGTTTGTTAGCCAAATATTCAAATTTCCCTCCAAAAAGTTAGTTAAGCCTAAAATTTGAATTTCCCTCCAAGAGTTTGTTAAGCCGAGCCTTCTAGATGTGCCACGTGGAGCTTCTGGGGTCTTCTGGAAGCTTTTTCTGTTAGAAATAGGCATGTGACAAAATTTGGTGGCTTGATCTCTTCAAATGGCCGCTGATCCGCGGCTCCAAGGGGGTTTGGGCCGCGGATCCGCGGTCCTTTATGGGCTTTGGTGATTTCTTTTCACATGGTAATTCTTGGAATTCCTGGTGGGCCTTTATCTGATGTATGGAATTTTATTTGGATTTCTGTATCACTACCAGATCCTCAGCCTTTGAGTTGGTGCATCTTTTATCAGATCTTTTCCCAATTTTGGGCTCTGCTTCTGTGATTTCCTGCATTAGACCCCAGAAAAGAGTTGCGCAATACAAGGATGATGCGATGCCATGAAAAACACACAATTTCCCTAAAAGTGCCAGTTTTAGTATACAGTACAAGTAATTCAGTATTTTGCATGTATTTTGCAAATATGTGTGATATGAATACCGGATACCTCTACTTGACTGCAAAAGGTAAGGAAATTGCCGGTTTTGAAATACAGTATTTTCGACTGATCAATGTACCCTTGAACCAATTTCCGTATTTGAGGGAAAAAGGAATCGGTGGTAAACCCAGAAATCATTATTCGTATTTTGAGACTAAGACATCTTCAGGGGAATGTGGGACAAATATCGTTTTGGGATATCATCAGTTGGAAGATCGATAGCCGTATTCGGGACTAAGATTAGTTTAGGAAGTCGTGAACCCATGGGTTCGGTTGATGTGAATTAGGGATCTAGCCAACTTGGTCTTGGTCCACTCAATTTTCTTTTTATTTGAAAAGAAGTGCTAAGCATTTGTTTGGGCTCAGTCCCCTTTTTTCTGGAAAAAGTGTTGAGCGCTTATGTAAGTTCTAACACTCACACCTAGCCATATGGGGTTTTCAGTCATGAGGATTTATCCAATAAGTGTTAAACATTTTACCATTTTTGTCTCTTTATGGAGTGCTGAGCACTCTTTATGGCGTCCACATGCGAAGCATGTGAGACGCTAAGCGCTGCCTAGTGAGTATCAAGCACGTTATTCTGTGGTGTCCACATGAGGGACACGTGAGGCGCTGGGCGTTGGGCGCTAGGCGCCGCTCACTGAGTGCTAAGCACTCCTTTATTTTGTAGCGCCTATGTGAGAGGCACGTGGGGCGCTGGGCGCTGGGTGCCAGTCACTGAGTGCTAAGCACTCCTTAATTTTGTAACGCCCATGTGAGAGGCACGTGGGGCGCTGGGCGCTGGGTGCCAGTCACTGAGTGCTAAGCACTCATTTATTTTTATTTACCTAATTTTCCAAGAAGTGGGTTCTTCTTCCTCGAGAACTTAATTCTCTGTTCTTTCTGAAGCTTATGGGGGGTTTCCTCCTTTTTAGACTTGAAGTCTTGTGTCCTTTATATAGTAGAGGCAAGTATGTTGATTAGTTGAAGAAATCTCCCATTAAGAGGTCCTAATTGATTTTGGAGATTTTATCCACCGTTGGATCTTTAATCCAAGGACTTCTGTTTTACAGAAAGTATTTTCTTATTTTTAACAAGATTAGGGAAATATTTACCCATACAGAATGTATTCTGCAGATCGGTGATTTTTTAATCACCATTGGATTTTTAATCCAACGGTACTCTATTTTACAGAGAGCAATCTTTCTTGTTTAGAAAGATTTGAGGAATATTTCCTCTAAACAGAATTTAATTCTGCATCCTGATGATTTATCATCTCCGTTGGATCTTTGATCCAACGGCTCTGCTTATCAGAGAGTAGAATTTAATTCTACAAGGCACTGGCGCTCACGTGCTATGCACGTGGGCGCTAATTAAGGTTTTAATTCCCTCGTGTGCTTTCCACAAACGAGCATGATGCCCCCGGCGTGTCTACCTTTTTAGGAGTGTGCCTCTGTGGCGGGTTCACCCTCCAGTTTTCGGACAGCACAAACTTCCCTTGTTGGTACTAGTTCTCGACCCAATTTTTGAAGACATAGCAATTCTCAATTGGGTGGCTCACTATTCTGTGATAGGAGCAGTAGTTGGGATTGTTGACGTCACCGGGCTGCAGTGGACGTCTCGGATCCGGCAGTGTGATGAGTTTGTTGCACACTGCCAGTTCGAACAGTCTCCTCATTTTATCACGAGGAAACGAGTTGTTGCACATCACCAGTCCGGCAGTATGATGAGTTTGTTGCACATCCTAGCTTCTCTTCCAGGGATTGGCCCGGGCGTGCGTTGTTTTGGCGAGCAACCGGTTTCGGGTCACTCGGTTGTTGTTGAGTGTTGGCAATGAAGGCCGCTTTCCCTTTACCCTTGGCATTCCGAAGGTCTGTTTTTGAAGGTCCGTAGCCCATCTGGTCCATTTGGGCCAACTTGTCGATCAGATCCTGGAAGGTGGTCGGCTTAAAGAACATCATGAACTGGGACACAGTCGCCTGAGGATCGAGAGTCCCTATGAAAATGCCCATGGCAGGAGCTTCTTCGATGCGTTGTTCGCATTTTAACCATAGGTTCCGCCACCGGATTGCGTATTGTACACAGGTCTTTCCTGGCTTCACCCTGGCATTGATTAATGCCGTGATCGGGGTGCGCTCGCTTGCGCTGGCAAACCGCTGCATGTATAGCAGTTCCATTTCCGTGAATGTTTTGACGGGGTCATTTGGGAGCTCCGAGTACCATTCGAATGTTGTTTCCGACAGGCTGCCAACGAACTGGCGAAGCAGCAATTTGTCGTTGCCTCCAGTATTGCTGCACAAAGCTCTAAACTGAGCTACGTGCTGATGAGGATTGCTTGTCCCTTTGTATACATGGAATTTGGGGATCGTATATCCCGGCGGGTATTTGATTTGATCGTCCCAGCCTGGGTACGGTCGGTCGGTTCTGACGACTTGGCCAGCCGCTTCACTTGCCTGATGAGCTCATATTTGTTGAGCTATGTAATCATCAAGGGCAGCTTTGGAGATCGTTTCCTCCCTGGCTGACGATAATGCTGGAAGGGGGTTTGATGTTCCCCTCTGTCGTCCTCGATAATTATCGGCGGGTCTTCCGCTGGAGGTTCTGGCTGGATCATCATTCCAACCATGTCTTAGAACAGGAGCGCCATCTGTTTTATATTAGCAGCCTGTTCCGCGGCCTCCTTATCCTTTCTTTCCAGTACCCTTCGCAGAAACTCCGTATCAGTCTCCTGCTCCTGGTGCGGTTCTGATGCCGATTCCAGACTTTCTTTCTGTCCTGTGAGTGCTGCCATTTTTGTCAGCATCTCCTAGAGCTTTTGTTGTTACTCCTGAGCTTTTGTCAATGACCGAGTTTGCGGCCGATGACCCACGGAAGTACGGCTTTCTTCTTTTCCGGAAGACATGTAAATCGTGTGCACTATCATGCCCCCAGAATTAGGACATTTGGGTCCATTGCCTTTGGAATTTGCCGCCGGCGGTTGTATTTTCTCCAGCCTCCTCTTTTTATGGGAGGTCGAAGTTGAAGGAGCCATTGTAGCAGGCGCCTGTGTGAAAGAAGTCCCTCGCTGTATGCTGGAGGGATGATTTTCCTCTTGTTGAACCTTCATTTTCTCCGGTTGACGAGAGTAGTTCTTGTTGATCACAGAATCTTGAAATTTGCGCCAGACCCTGTGGATTCGGGAGGAGAGCCATTAAGAGGACTGCTCCGGCTTTGCATGCATCATGTTTTCAGCAGGAAGTGGAGATTTCTTCAGCACTGCGGTCGAAGAGTTCTTTCGCACCCTCCTAATCAGATCAAAGTTGTTCCCGGTTGGAACAACAGTGTCAACTTCCACCATTGGAGTTGGTGGAGTAAGTACAGAGGGGGAGTTGCCCCCAGCTCTTCTCACTCGGTGCCAGTGGCGACGTCGAGCGTGCCTTGCAGATGGGACCACCTAAGTTGTGGAAGCGGCTCCGTGGTGCCCACTGCTTTGGTGAGGGGCTACTGTTGGTGTCAGCCTGTCGAAGACTGACGTCCGTTGAGAGGGAACGACCAATCTTTCGAAGGACGGTTTTCTGGTAGGGGAAGCACCTTTGACGACTTCACCCACAGCAGGAGTACGGACGACTATCCATTTTGGAATAGTCCCTTCAGGTATTGCGGGCCCCTTTGCAGGCCCACTTGAGCTTTGGTTCAGCCTGTCGAAGATTGAGATGGCAGACTTGGACGACCCGTTGAGAGGGGCCGAAGTGGTTGCAAGTGAAAGGTTTGCCTAGCACCCTATAAAGAGTTTTGAAGTATCACATGTCTCAAAGTTTGGATTTTGATGGTGCTAAACAAGCATGCAAAGGAATCGATCCTAGAAAATTAGGGTTACAAAACATAAAGCTAATAAAATTAGGGTTTCGAGACTACAACCTTTGTAGCTCCTTTTTGCTGAACTCCTTGGTCTCTTGGGTGTTGGAAGAAGGTCCTCTTGAAGTCCTCTCACGTCCACGACGATCCACCCGGAGTTCCCCGTCCAAGCTTGCAACTTCGAGAATCGAAGAGAACACTCTAAACAAGTTGGCTAAACTTGTGTAGAATGATGTTGTGGTTAAGATTCTCACTTCAAAAACCTTTCTTTATGTGTATTTTACTCACTAGAAGAAACTAGAGAGCAAATATTGAAGGAGGAAGAAGATGGATTTTTATTTTAACAAGAGCAGAATGATAACCATGAAAAGAAAAATGAAATATATCTTGATATATTTTATTTCTTCTCACTATGAACCATGGTTAAATGATGGAGACATTATTTAACTTGAGTTTTAGAACACAAAGAGAAGGATAACTCAAGGTTAGAGGTAGGTGAGAATGGTTAGGTTTAAAGAAGAATGTAGAAGCAAGCAAGAATTATCCTTATCTTTTCTATTTTGTTTTAAACAATAAATCAAATAATAATCCAAATATTCAACCATGGTGTGAGTCTTATATTGCCATCTTATTCCATATATAAACAACCATGATAGATGGGTGTATGTATGTATGTATGCACATCCATATGTGCATGAAACTAGTAAGAAAGAAAGAAAAACATACATGCATGCACACATCCATCATCCAAGAAAAGGTTTTAAGTGAGAAAACTAATGGTTAAATGATAAATCAACACTTGATTTATCAATCCGGCCATATCACATATGACCCCACCAAAAGCAAGCCGCCCGATCAATGCACGGTATCATATACGCGCATTTTAATCGGGTCCATGCGCATATCGCATACGCGCACCACAACGTTTCGCCTGGACTAGGTAACTCCTGTGTGGGACTCTAAGACTCATCAATACGCCGGCAGAGGGTGATGATCATATCAAGTACCCCCAAGCCGCAAGCGGTCAGCTAAACGTAACGGCCACCCGGGTATTGAGCGATCAGAAGAAAACAAGCGAACCTGCTACAACTCCCGTCGAGCCAACCGGCAACACTACCGTACAGTCCGGTCTCTTCGTCAGATATGCTGCATATCGAGCCTAGGGATGGTCACGTCGACCCCAATAACTCAATAAGTCGTGCCGGTGAATGTTCTATAACAGATCGAGAAACTACTGATAACACTTATCAGCAAATCTCAGCAGCCCTGGCCAGGGACTTACTGATATAACCAGTCGGGCACAGCACAGCATCAACTCCCAATACCGGGAGAGACGAAACCCCTCCTATCGCTCATTGCCTTCGTGTGTCTCGGGACTGTACCCAACGGCCACCTGTTTGCACGACTCGGTAGAGCCGTGGTAGGGTGGCAATCAAAATACAGTGGGAGAACACACAAGACTCTATGACGATCTCGGGTCTACAGACTAACCTGTACCAGTGTCACCCGAGAACTGCTATCCGACGATACATATAATTCCATATAGGAGTTCTCGGTGAGTCCGTCCAGTGTACCCAGTCACCACTGAGCACCCGTATATGATCTTGATGTCAAACATCGATGAATGTGGGAACATCCATCGCCCATCGTATGGGTCTAGTATCGTATACGCTAGTCTACTCTGGTATATCAATGCCCCGTCTTGATATACCTGCGACTAGGGACTTTTCAGGATATGCTTATAGACTACAGATGTCCCACTAGTATGATCTCCATCATAATCAGAGTAGTCAAGCCGATATCCTCAGGGCTTTATCAGCATGTATGAATGAATAAAAGCATGATCAAAACAACATGTCAGATAAAGAAGAACCAGATAGCATACTATCATGTCGAGCAAGAATGCATACTCAATATATATATACATGTATAGATACATCCACTATCATATAATGGCCTCTAGGGCATACATATATCCAACAATCTCCCACTTGCACTAAGGCCAGTTATTAGCGTATCTCATACCCAACATCTCAAAAAGTCGCTCATGCTGCGGCTGAGGGAGGGCCTTGGTGAATGGATCCGCGGCGTTACCCTTTGTGTCTACTCTCCTAATCTCGATCTCGCGGCGATCTACAATCTCTCGGATCAAATGAAAACGCCTCAGGATGTGTCTGGACCGCTGATGGGATCTGGGCTCCTTGGCTAATGCCATAGCCCCATTATTATCACAATACAAAGGTATTGGATCAATAATGGTTGGAACTACTCCTACCTCCGAGATGAACTTCTTCATCCAGACGGCTTCCTTGGCAGCATCATTTGCAGCAATGTACTCAGCTTCCATCGTAGAGTCTGCAACGGTATCTTGTTTGGAACTCTTCCAACTCACCGCCCCTCCATTGAGGGTAAATACAAACCCTGAGATAGATTTGTTGTCATCCTTATCGCTCTGGAAGCTCGAATCGGTAAAGGCCTCCATTTGGAGATCTGTATTACCATACACCAAGAACAATTCTTTGGTCCTTCGTAAGTACTTAAGAATGTTCTTCACAGCTGTCCAGTGGTTCTCCCCTGGGTTGGATTGATACCTGCTTACAACACTAAGTGCATAAGCTACATCTGGGCGTGTACATAACATCACATACATTATAGATCCTACTGCCGAAGCATAGGGTATAATGCTCATGCGAGCTCTCTCTTCATCGGTCTTTGGACAAGAATCCTTGGAGAGAGTGACTCCATGGCAAGCGGGTAAGGCACCCCGCTTGGAGTCTTCCATACTAAACCTTTTTAGGATGGTGTTGATGTACCTGGTTTGGGACAATCCCAATAATTTTTTGGATCTATCCCTATAGATCCTTATGCCCAGGATGTATGTGGCATCACCCAGGTCCTTCATGGAGAACCTTAGTGATAAGAATGATTTGACCGACTGTAGCATAGGAATATCATTTCCTATCAGAAGAATGTCATCTACGTACAATACGAGGAATGTGACAGCTCTTCCTACAGCCTTCTTATAAACACAAGGTTCATCTGGATTTTTGATGAAATCAAACTCTTTGATAACATCATCGAAACAGATGTTCCAGCTCCGAGATGACTGCTTTAACCCATATATGGATTTAAGCAGTCTACATGCTTTCCCGCTGCTCCCACTGTCAATGAAGCCCTCTGGCTGATCCATATAAACGCATTCTTCTAACTCTCCATTTAGAAATGCTGTTTTAACGTCCATCTGCCAAATTTCATAGTCGTAGTGAGCAGCAATAGCAAGTAGGATCCGAATGGATTTAAGCATGGCTACGGGCGAAAAAGTTTCGTCATAGTCCAAACCTGGTCTTTGACGAAAACCTTTTGCCACAAGTCTTGCCTTATAGGTCTCTACCTGCCCATCCACACCAATCTTTCTTTTAAAGATCCATTTGCATCCCACAGATTTTACCCCAGGGGGTACAATGTCCAAAGTCCATACTTTGTTGGTGTACATAGACTCCATTTCGGATCTCATGGCATCCAGCCACTTCACAGAGTCACCACTCGTGATAGCTTGCTAAAAACTGGTAGGATCATCATCATCCATGATACAATCTTCTCCGTCACCATCAATGAGGAAACTGTAGTACCTCTCCGGTGGGCGAGAAGTCCTACCAGACCTTCGGAGTAGCCGAGGTTCCTCAGTTTCTATTGCAACAGCCGGTTCAACCAAATCGTCATTAGTAGTTTGTGTTTCTAGAACCTCTTCTAGATCCACCACCTTGCCATCATCTTTATCTGTGAAAAACTCTTTTTCTAAGAATGTGGCATACTGAGAAACAAACACTTTTTGTTCCTCTTTATGGTAGAATAGATATCCATAAGAATTCTTTGGATATCCTACAAAGTTACACATGACTGACCGTGTCTCGAGTTTGTCCGGATTCTGCTTTTTAACATAGGCCGGGCAACCCCAAATCTTAAATCTCTTAAGAGATGGTCTCTTCCCATGCCATATCTTATATGGCGTGGTAGACACGGTTTTGGTTGGAACCCTGTTTAGTAGAAACGCTGCAGTCTCCAATGCATGCCCCCAAAACGAGACTGGTAACTCAGCGTCACTCATCATGGACCGGACCATATCTAATAGGGTCATATTCCGTCGTTCTGACACACCGTTGTGCTGTGGTGTGTAAGGAGGAGTGAGCTGAGAGAGAATCCTATTCTCTTTTAGGAAGTTTGCAAATTCTGTACTGAGATACTCACCACCTCGATCTGATCGAAGCATCTTGATACTCAAGCCGGTTTGTTTTGCTACTTCTTGTTTATATTCAATGAATTTCTCGAAAGCTTCGGACTTGTGCTTTAATAAAAATACATGACCGAATCTTGAGAAATCGTCGGTGAATGTAATGAAGTATGAAAAACCGCCTCTAGCCTGTGTAGACATTGGCCCACATACATCACTATGTACGAGGCCAAGGAGCTGAGTAGCTCTTTCTCCGTGTCCGGTAAACGAAGTTTTGGTCATTTTACCCTTGATACAAGATTGGCAAGTCGCATAAGATTTATATTCAAAAGAGTTTAAATATCCATCTTTGTGTAACTTGTTTAGTCTTGTTTCGTTAATATGACCAAGTCTACAATGCCAAAGAAAAGCTTCATTTAATTCTGAAAGTTTTCTTTTATTAGTGTGTTGTATACTGAAAACTGTGTGTTGATTTAGACATATATTCCGTTATTAAGCGTACCATACCCAACCAACATTTGATTCAGGTGAATGTTCATAACATTGTTCTGCAATACAAAATTATATCCTTCATTGTCCAACAAAGAAACGGATATTATATTACATAGCATACTTGGTACAAAATAACATGGATTCAAAATCAAAATACATCCAGATGGCAACCCCAAGTGATACTCTCCCACTGTGACTATATGTACATTGGAACCATTTCCAACGCGGAGAGTATGGTCACCTGTCTTCAAAACCTTGCTATTTCTCAGCCCCTGCATAGAATTACAAATGTGAGAACCTGAACCGGTATCCAATACCCAGGAAGCAGAGTTTATTGAAAAACAGTTTTCTGTCACAAACGCACCTGAAGCAGAAACATCACCATGCTTCTTCTTGAGACTTAAGTACTCCGTGCAGTTGCGCTTCCAATGTCCTGTCTTGTGGCAATGAAAACATTCGCCCTTCCCCGAGTCTCCAGCCTTGGACTTTTCCTTTCCCTTCACCTTTTTAACTCCACCTTTAGGATTGGTGGGCTTCTTCTTTTTCTTTCCCTTGGCCTTAGCTTTCGGACGAGAAGAAGAAGATTGTCCAACAGTCATAACGGGAGTTCTTGCTGACTTCATAGTGCTCTCTGCACTCCTTAACATGTTAAGGAGTTCAGGGAGTTCCTTCTCCATGCTAAGCATCTTGAAGTTCACTATGAACTTAGCAAAGGTGGAGGGAAGGGACTGTAGAATAATATCTATATATTGTTCATTGTCCATCGTCCATCCAAGGTCCTCAAGCTCTTCTATAAGAGCTATCATCTTCAGAACATGGTCTCCTACCGGTGTGCCAGGGGCCATTCGTATCTGAAACAATTTCTTTGATGCTTCGTATCGTAATACGCGGGATTGCACTCCATACAACTCCTTTGTATGGAGCAATATACCGTGAATGTCCATATCCTCGTGCTGCTTTTGATGTGTGTTATCCATCGATGCAAGCGCGAGGCATTTTGCCGTGGCACAGTCAGCGTCCCATGTCTTGCGGACTTCAATGTCCGCAACTGAGGATTTTGGACCTGGGACGGGCGGGGCTGAAGCCGTGAGGACATATGATACTTTATCATAAGTCAAGGCGATTTTCAGATTCCTCAGCCAGTCTTTATAGTTGGTCCCATTCAGTTTGTTTTTATCTAGTAGAAGCTTGAGTCCAGTCATGGGTATCTGCCATTAAGAGAGAGAAAAGAATACACTCAGCGAAAGCTCTTGCATAGATCAGATTGGTTATTATCTTGTCTAATCGATGTCTCCCACTGCTTTAATCAAGTTTTTCTTTCAAACCTTAAAAAGAAAACTAGCCGGGATTAATTACAGTCTACAACTTCGCTAACCGTTCAGCCAGGCCAGTGTCGGTACTTGAGGGAGGTTCCCCGTGCTTTCGCATGGACCTAATTAAAGTAAACCTCATTTTCCCAGAGGCGTAGCCCCGTTAACACCTTTCTAGACACCTAATGAGTTAGCTAATTGTAAACTGCAAAACTCTCCTAGGAGCAACTATTGCCCACAGTGGGATCGGGATCCAACCATCACATGGAAGGTATGCAATCTCATTGCAAATTTCAACACTTGAAATTCCCGATGTAATTTTTACCCCTAGTACTTATGACCTTAACTATGGTCAACAAATCATAAGTACCAGTCAAGTTCTACCCGTCATTTCTTGATCAATTAGACCCACCCATATGACCCTTAACTATGGTCAACAAAGCCGCATGAATGTCCTAATTAATCTGCATCATATGCAGTGTAGGAAGACATCACTTAGCTACCGTACACTACGCCTTAACTAAAGTCAACAAACGTAGCACGAATACTAAGTACTCTACTTCCTAAAATGACGGAGGGTTGCGGATGATTTTTAAGAAAATCTTTAACGCTTTGAACTTGATATCGTTGTAGAATCAAACGGTTTTCAAAAAGGAGTGGCTTGTGCTCCGCAGTTTTGAAATATAGCTTTTTCATAAAGAGCCGAGTGGTTTTCAAATTTGATTCTACAACATCTTTTTAGGTTTATTTTCTTTACATTAATCATATTAATGTAATCCCATCATTTAAGTCCTTAAGCCAATCACAGAAAAGAAACGAAAATAACGCGTACGCTTATGCCATCCGCATTCGCCGCAATGTTCCGTTATGCACCGTTAGGTTACTTAACTAACGGCATACCGGGACGGGACTAGCGCGGGTGTAAAACATAAGCAACGTCTACTATATATCATATATATAATATGTCATTCATCTCAGATATCACAGAACACAGGCAGCAGAAACATATATATAATGTGGGATATACTAGGACGTCCGTATTTAGTATTTTAGCCAATAATAGAAAATACGGATTCCACAGTCGCGATGAATAGCCAAGCCCATACCCCTAGACCCCTACGAGAGAGGCAAGCGACCCTACCAATCCTGGAGTTTAGGAGACCCGGTCTCGACTCCTCGAGATGGCCTCCCTCTGAACCCCAAAACCTGGTCACTTGTGCTCCCCACTTTGGGTCTATCCCAATGCGGAAAAGTAAATAATATACAACACTGGTGACACAACCTCAACCCGGAAGTGCCCCAAATAAAAGAATATTACATTACATTTGAATTTACATGAATGAAAATATAAAACTCTCATCTCACATAAAAAAACCCGGCTATTCAATCGCGACAATCCTGCACATCATATCTCAGCAACACATAATATCACATATCATCAACGTAAGTAAGTATGCATACCCCAATTGTCGTTGACGTATAGCAACGAAACCGGCGATATCGAACATACTACACTTACGGTCACAGAAAAGAAAGTGTAAAACTACAATATTTGGAATCCACATTCTCTTTAGACATCATAAATGCAAAATATCACATATTTCGTATTTCATGCCTAAACTATATGAATTCCACATATTGTATCAAATTCCAGATAAACAGACAGTATTAAAGTTTTCGAACGAACGATCAATGACCCAAGATTCACTAAAGCTCAACACTTGAGCAGGGTTCAAAAATCCGGAGTGTGACACAGTAGTAACGGTCCAGCCGTAGAAGGGTCAAGCCAACGCCTCACATGTGGCACGCCGTACTGCCCCAAACCCTAAGGTTCAAAGGGCAGTTCAAGACGTTCACATAATCGAGTTAAGGTTTGTTGTCTTCTAGAGGGTCCACCACAAAAAGACTTGCACGTATCTCCAAAGTATTTAAACCCCGTGAATAGTGAGCAAATGATACTCGTTCAAACACTTCAATACTTTCTAATTTACACGGATAAACAACGAAATGAAAATTCCGATCGAATCTACGCGTCCAAAACCATCTCCAGAAAATACAGTACTATTTTCATATTAAACATACCCAAAACACTGTACAAGCAGATATAAGAATTACAGTGAAAATTTTATCAAACGATGCCTCTGTACGGCCGCGGAACCGCGGCCTAAGCCAAGCAATGCGGCGGTTCCGCGGCGGTTTATACTGTTCAGGTCATCGAATTTCACTGTTATTCTTAGAATTGCCTGCTGTAATTTTTATGTATTTTTAATTCTGAAAAATGTCAGATTTTAAAATTTGTCCAGAGAGGGTCTTAAAATGTCGTATTTTTGTCCGATCGGGATTTTTACTTCGTAAAAGCGTCGCCTAATGTTCTAGGTCGGCTCTGATACCAATGAAAGGTTTGCCTAGCACCCTATAAAGAGTTTTGAAGCATCACATGTCTCAAAGTTTGGATTTTGATGGTGCTAAACAAGCATGCAAAGGAATCGATCCAAGAAAATTAGGGTTACAAAACATAAAGCTAATAAAATTAGGGTTTCGAGACTACAACCTTTGTAGCTTCCTTTTGCTGAACTCCTTGGTCTCTTGGGTGTTGGAAGAAGGTCCTCTTGAAGTTCTCTCACGTCCACGACGATCCACCCGGAGTTCCCCGTCCAAGCTTGCAACTTCGAGAATCGAAGAGAACACTCTAAACAAGTTGGCTAAACTTGTGTAGAATGATGTTGTGGTTAAGATTCTCACTTCAAAAACCTTTCTTTATGTGTATTTTACTCACTAGAAGAAACTAGAGAGCAAATATTGAAGTAGGAAGAAGATGGCTTTTTATTTTAACAAGAGTAGAATGATAACCATGAAAAGAAAAATGAAATATATCTTGATATATTTTATTTCTTCTCACTATGAACCATGGTTAAATGATGGAGACATTATTTAACTTGAGTTTTAGAACACAAAGAGAAGGATAACTCAAGGTTAGAGGTAGGTGAGAATGGTTAGGTTTAAAGAAGAATGTAGAAGCAAGCAAGAATTATCCTTATCTTTTCTATTTTGTTTTAAACAATAAATCAAATAATAATCCATATATTCAACCATGGTGTGAGTCTTATATTGCCATCTTATTCCATATATAAAAAACCATGATAGATGGGTGTATGTATGTATGTATGTATGCGCATCCATATGTGCATGAAACTAGTAAGAAAGAAAGAAAAACATACATGCATGCACACATCCATCATCCAAGAAAAGGTTTTAAGTGAGAAAACTAATGGTTAAATAATAAATCAACACTTGATTTATCAATCCGGCCATATCACATATGACCCCACCAAAAGCAAGCCGCCCGATCAATGTACGGTATCATATACGCGCATTTTAATCGGGTCCATGCGCATATCGCATACGCGCACCACAACGTTTCGCCTGGACTAGGTAACTCCTGTGTGGGACTCTAAGACTCGTCAATACGCCGGCAGAGGGTGATGATCATATCAAGTACCCCCAAGCCGCAAGCGGTCAGCTAAACGTAACGGCCACTCGGGTATTGAGCGATCAGAAGAAAACAAGCGAACCTGCTACAACTCCCGTCGAGCCAACCGGCAACACTACCGTACAGTCCGGTCTCTTCGTCAGATATGCTGCATATCGAGCCTAGGGATGGTCATGTCGACCCCAATAACTCAATAAGTCGTGCCGGTGAATGGTCTATAACAGATCGAGAAACTACTGATAACACTTATCAGCAAATCTCAGCAGCCCTGGCCAGGGACTTACTGATATAACCAGTCGGGCACAGCACAGCATCAACTCCCAATACCGGGAGAGACGAACCCCTCCTATCGCTCATTGCCTTCGTGTGTCTCGGGACTGTACCCAACGGCCACCTGTTTGCACGACTCAGTAGAGCCGTGGTAGGGTGGCAATCAAAATACAGTGGGAGAACACACAAGACTCTATGACGATCTCGGGTCTACAGACTAACCTGTACCAGTGTCACCTGAGAACTGCTATCCGACGATACAAATAATTCCATATAGGAGTTCTCGGTGAGTCCGTCTAGTGTACCCAGTCACCACTGAGCACCCGTATATGATCTTGATGTCAAACATCGATGAATGTGGGAACATCCATCGCCCATCGTATGGGTCTAGTATCGTATACGCTAGTCTACTCTGGTATATCAATGCCCCGTCTTGATATACCTGCGACTAGGGACTTTTCAGGATATGCTTATAGACTACAGATGTCCCACTAGTATGATCTCCATCATAATCAGAGTAGTCAAGCCGATATCCTCAGGGCTTTATCAGCATGTATGAATGAATAAAAGCATGATCAAAACAACATGTCAGATAAAGAAGAACCAGATAGCATATTATCATGTCGAGAAAGAATGCATACTGAATATATATATACATGTATAGATACATCCACTATCATATAATGGCCTCTAGGGCATACATATATCCAACAGCAAGTGCAAGTCGATCGAAGACCAACTTCTTGGGAGCTTCCTGTGGTAGCACTGGGGTGCAGAAACTCACTGGCAGGAGCATGGTCCCGAAGAACAATCCAGTAGTAGCTTGAGTCACCTGCCCCACCGGCATTGAAAAGATGGAGGCCGCATTAGGCCCATATGTCACTCCTCCTGTTGGGGCGGAGCGGGAGTTGCTGGTGCAGCTGGAAGCCATTGATGTTCACGTCTTCTTTCTGCACAGGGGAAAGACACCAAATCTTAGTACCTCGAATCCAAGGGCAACCATAGTAAACCGCGATTTTGTTCGTGAACACGACACACGAAGTGTGGAGTGGAAAGAGCAAAAGGTCCCACCGGGCGTGCCAGAATCTGTTTACCTCCGAAAACAGAGAAGAACCGGGATGGATCGTCTTGCCTGAATTTTAGGGTAGATGCTATTTGGATTTATCCGTCCACTTCTCCGAAGATGCCAAGTTGATTTATGGCGCCGTATATCAGAGGTTTGGACGGATGCGGCCGTTGTAGCAGACTTTGTCAGATTCACTCTCGTTTACGAGTGGTTATTTATTGTGGGGACGCTCTTCCCTGCAGGTGCAAGCCCCTGCAGTTAATTACGTTATCGTATCGCGATAACCACTTTCTCCTGCTCCGAAAGTTCACTTCGCGTCGTGTGTGTTTGTTTTATTTTTGGTTACCCGTGGATTGTATACGGAAACTAATTTATGCTGTCGTCCATAGGGCATGGATTAGTCCAAATCCATATTTCTTAGATTTGGAGTTTTTATTTAAGGACCGTTAATCTATTTTGGGAATAAGATCGACTTAAAGGTATATGAGAATTTGTGGGCTTGGTTGGTTTTTTGTTAAGAATACGTTAGTCCAATTTGATACTCGGATCTACTTAACAAGGTGTTATGATCATTTTTGTTTCAGATCCAATAAGAGAGCATTTAGGCTCTGTTGTTTCAGTTTAAGGACGTTTCGGTCCCTTATCGCCATTTTGGAGGCGGCGTTGTAGTTCGAGAACATTTAGGTCTGTTGATTACCATTTTTGAGGTAAGGTTTAAGTTTAAGGACGTTACGGTCCATTGTTAGTTTAGGGACATCTCGTTCCATTGTCGCCATTTTGGGGTGACGGTCTGATTTGGGGTGTGCACTTCAGTGTGGGCAGTGCACCAAAAAGCTGCTGGTTGTCGGGACCCGCCACCTCTCTGAAGATGTTGAGGAATTACAACGACGTAGATCAGAGGTGTGGAGAGATGTACCCTTGAACCAATTCCCGTATTTGAGGGAAAAAGGAATCGGTGATAAACCCAGAAATCATTAGTCTTATTTTGAGACTAATACTTCCTTAGGGGAATGTGGGACGAATATTGTTTTGGGATATCATCAGTTGGAAGATCGATAGTCGTGTTTGGGGCTAAGATCAGTTTGGGAAGTAGTGAACCCATGGGTTCGGTTGATCTGAATTAGGGATCTAGCCAACTTGGGCTTGGTCCACTCGGTTTTCCTTTTATTTGAAAAGAAGTGCTAAGCACTTGTTTGGCTCAGTCCCCTTTTTTCTGCAAAAAGTGCCGAGCACTTATGTAAGTTCTGACGCTCACACCTAGCCATGTGGGTTTTTTAGTCCTGGGGATTTGTTCAATAAGTTTTAAACACTTTACCCTTTTTTGTCTCTTTATGGAGTGCTGAGCACTCTTTATGGCACCCACGTGCGAAGCACGTGAGGCTCTAGGCGCTGCCTAGTGAGTGTCAAGCACTTTTTATTCTGTGGCGCCTACGTGAGGGACACGTAAGGCGCTGGGCGCAAGGCGCCGTTCACTGAGTGCTAAGCACTCCTTTATTTTGTAGCGCCCACATGAGAGGCACATGGGACGCTGGGCGCCAATCACTGAGTACTAAGCACTCCTTTATTTTGTAGCGCCCACGTGAGAGGCACGTGAGGCACTGGGCGCTGGGCGCCAGTCACTGAGTGCTAAGCACTACTTTATTTTATAGCACCCACGTAAGAGGCACATGGGGCGCTGGGCGCTAAGCGCCAGTCACTGTGTGCTAAGCACTCCTTTATTTTTATTTACCTAATTTTCCAAGAAGAGAGTTCTTCTTCCTCGAGAACTTAATTCTTTATTCTTTCTGAAGCTTATGGAGGTTTACTCCTTTTTAGACTTGAAGTCATGGGTCCTTTATATATTAGAGGCAAGTCTGTTAATTAGTTGAAGAAATCTCTCATTAAGAGATCCTAATTGATTTTGGGGATTTTATCCACCGTTGGATTTTTGATCCAAAGACTTCTGTTTTACAGAAAGTATTTTCTTGTTTTTAACAAGATTAGGGAAATATTTACCCGTATATAATTTATTCTGCAGATCGGTGATTTTTTAATCACCATTGGATTTTTAATCCAATGGTACTCTGTTTTACAGAGGGCAATTTTTTTTGTTTAGAAAGATTTGAGGAATATTTCCTCTAAATAGAATTTAATTCTGCATCCTGATGATTTATCATCTCTGTTGGATCTTTGATCCAACGGCTCTGCTTATCAGAGAGTAGAATTTAATTCTGCAAGGCGTCGGCGCTCACGTGCTGCGCACGTGGGCTCTGATTAAGGTTTTAATTCCCTCATGTGCTTTGCACATTGGCGCCCACGTGAGGAGCACGTGCGGCGCCAAAAAGAGTTTTTAACTCTGGCGCTGGCGCCCTCGTGGAAGGCATGTGAGGCATTGCCTCTTAAATTTTGAACATAGCTTTACTCTTTTATTAGGGGAAACAAGAGTGTTATACCTAATGACACGTGTCCTTCGGGTCTTCACTCCTCTTCTTAAGATTCTTAAGGTTTCCTGGATCAACCTTGATGGCCGGCCTCATCGGTCCTAGATGATCCACCTGAAGGTTCTTGATTCAGGCTCCTACTTCAGAAAGAAGCAAACTAAGCAACCTAGTTTGTTAATCTAGTTTGCTTAGATGATGTGGTGATATTTGGTAGTAATTTTCTATCTCAAATCTCTTTGGTTCTCAACACATGAGAGTGATAAGGGAATATACAAGAGAGTGAACTTAAGAAGATGAGAGATAAGGGCAAGTGAAGAAGTATTTGTAAAGAATGGCTAAGCTTTTTTTCTATGAAGTATTTTTCCTTTTCTTAAAAACACAACCATCTCCAATAGTATTTGCAATAAATACCAAAGCCATGCTTCATGTTATCTCACCCTTTTCCACCTTATTTTCTATTTTTAACAAAATAGAAAAATGCATAATGAGGTGTTATCTTCTAAAAGATATTTTGTATAAATACAAAATACTTTCTACTGTATATACATATCCGTATTTGTACCAGAATACGAATACCCAAGAGATAGAATAATACTACTAATATAATACTAGTATTAAATCAATATCTGATTTAACAAACCGGTTTAATCCTAAGCCCGCTAGTATCATCAACCGTCCAATCGAAAACATGGATAACACTAGAATATACATTTCGAAATATGTATATGTAAATTATTAAATCAATACCTAATTTAATAATTCGGCTTAATCCTAAGCCGGCTAGTGTTAGTATTCGATCAGAACCCTACAAGTATAAACATATGACCACCACATTGTTTCGCCCGAAACAGAGAAACCATCTGTCTGCGATTCTAAAAACTCGACAATACGCTGGCAGTGGGTTTAACCACAACAACATCAGAGGCACTAACTGTACGTAACGGCTACCTAGGTACCTGTCGAAAAGAAGGCCGATGAGCAAGCTCATCCGAAACCCCTACTGAGACTATCCGTGACAATCTCTATACAGTCCGGTCTTTTTGTCTGAGGGTATTGCATATCGGGTCTAGGGGGTGGTAAACGTCAGACCCCTCCTGACCTGATAAGTCATGTCGATTTGGCTCAGGACCGATCCGAGAAACTACTGATCTAACTATCAGTAAATCTCAATTGCCTTGACCAAGGTCTTGTGGTTCTGGCCAATCGGACACAGTGCGATATCGACTCCCAATACCGGGAGAGACGAATCCCTGACAATCACCCACTGCCTCCATATGGCTCGGGACTGTACCCAACCAAAACCTGTTTGCATGACTCAGTAGAGCCGTGGTAGTGTAGTGATCAAAGCACAGTGGGAACTCATACGAGAAAAATGATGATCTCAGGTCTAAAGACTAATCTGTACTCATGTCACCTGAGAACCGATATCTGACGATGGGTATAATACCATCTAGAGGTTCTCGGCGAGTCTGGCCAGTGTACTCACCCCCCAGTGATCACCTGTATACAATCTTAGGTGATCACACCAATGGCTGTGGGACCAACCACTGCCCCTCGTCGAGGTCTAGAAACGTATACATAAGTCTACTATAGAATATCGATACCCAGTCTCGATACTCCTGCGACTTGGGACCTTTAAGGATGTGCTTATGGACTACCCAGCTTCCAAAAGTATGATCGCCATCATAACGTTGGTAGTCAAGCAAAATCCTACGGGCTTTATCAATATGTATCTGCCATATATGATATCGAGTATAACATATGCACATGTTAAGATAAAGTCAAACCATAATAATATACTACTGTATCGAGTCTTTATCAATATGAGCAAGCAATATAAAGCAATAAAGAAACAAATACACATGTTCAGATAAAGACAACTCAAAATAATATACTATATATAACTGAGCAAGATTGTCCTGTACATATATATCCCTAGCATCCTATACAATACAGGTCTCTAGGGCATACATATCCAACAATAAATACGCTAAGTATTTATAAGCAATATAAAGTAACAAGAATAAACAAAAGAATGAGATCCAACTTTGATTTATTACATTCAGATTCAAAATTGACAAAATATTTGAATAAAAGATACAATAATTTGATAAGCCTTAACAAAGAGGGATATATAAATAAGCTGAAATGAAATGAAAAACTGAATAAAACTAGATATCTGGTTGTGATGCGAACTCGTTGTACTCCTCTTCGACCGCTTCTATCTACTCTGTCTTAATGCTACATGACGAACATTTCAAGAAAGAAACAAAGATGGGTGGAATGCCCGTCAGCGAACTAACGCCCGGTAAGTCCCCAAAAGGATGGTGTGATGTATATAAATGAAATGAAAGGAGTAATATGATATATAATATAACATGGATATAAATCATAAACATGTAAACAAATATAGTAGTGTGCATGGTAATGTGTATGTCAATTATGTCAACATGGCAAATAAGTATAACATGACCGTGGAGTGTAGGTATAGTGAATATGAAGTGAATATAAGTGTCCTAAAAGGTCTCTAAAAAGATAAAAGTAACTAACATAGGTTCAAATGTGAATGTCAACCAATCTCAAGAGTATTCTCGAACCCAAGGCTATCGTCCAAAGACAAGGAATCACGGGCCTAAAAGTAATCGGGATTTCAATTATTATTGAAGTATTCCAAACCGAACAGGCTATCGTCCAGGAGTTTGGAAACACGGGCCCTTATTAGTGAATTCATGATATATCGGTTCATCTCGGTACCACAACAGCATGATTTATACCGTTTCAGCCCGGTACTACAGCAACATGATTTGTATTAATGGGACTCATGAGATTCTGTTGGATTCATACTTAAATTACCCCAACACTCCGCGTATACTAGATTATAGTTAAACTCACAAGTCTTGTCCGAATCTATGAATATATTGAGTTTTCAAGCTTGAGTTCATGTCAAGATCAAGTATTCATGTCACGTTTTAAGTATTCATGTCAAGTTCAAGTATTTATGTCATGTTGTATTCATGGTTCGGGTCAAGTCAAGTCTAGCATTTAATTGGATTATATCAAGCATATAATATCTAATTATGTCTTCATGTATATGCAACAATTTAAAGATAAAAATAAATTAGGTATACATGTTTGAATAGAATGAAATGAGTCAAGTATATTATTCAAGTAACGACCATAAACAATGCTATAAAGAAGTGTTGTGTACGACTAATCAATCAAGTCAATCAATTTCGGAATATAAACAGAAATATAGATCTAAGTGTTGTGCACGTGTAAGTTCCAGTCTCCCTTAAATAAGACTACTGGTTTTGGAGATATACCCGTTTTCATATTGTCGAGCACAACAGATCAGAATCTATTCAGCACCTTCATATATTTTTAAAATGCGGTTTGAGTTAATGTCCATCGGATTTCAGGTTACAAAAATTATTATAAAATTGTAGGTATTTCGGAGTACTTATCCAAACAAATAACTTTCGCGCGATTTGGATTCCTGAAGCTTTAGTTATGGTCATTTTAACGTCAGGATTTAAAACAGAAATTCAGATTTCTAGACAGCAACTATATGTTATATTGCAAAGCCTATATCTGATTGTTTCATGTGTTTCTAAGTAATATAATATACAAGAAATTATAGTTTTATCAATTGAGTATCTATACATCTAAATTTTGTCACGAACGAACTGTTGGATATAATGCCTTCAAGGCAATTATTGTAATCGCAGGCAATCGATTATAATGATTGAGGGAGGACCTATACGGGTAGAACAGTCTTACGCGAGATGATAGTATGCTATCTGGTTTGTCTCTATTATCATGTACATGCATTTTGTGGTATTAAAGATCACTATTACATGTTGATAGAGCCCATATGATTCTTTCTTGACTACCAGCATTATGATGGCGATCATATACATGGGAGCAGGGTGGTTTATAAGCACGTCCTTAAATATCCCTAGTCGAGGGAGTATCGAGACTGGGTATCGATATTCCGGAGTATACTAGTGTATACTTTTCAAGACCCCGACAAGGGGCGGTGGCCGGTCTCACAAGCCATTGGTGTCAGTTAGTCACCTAAGATAGTATGAAAGTGCTCATTGGGTTATGAGTTACACTGGACGGACTTGCCGGGAACATGCTAGATGGTATTATACCTTTTTCCCGATAGCAGTGCTCAGGTGACATGAGTGCGGGTTAGTCTGTCGACCTGGGATCGTCAGTTTTCTCTTGTGAGTTCCTACTGTGCTTTGATTACTACCCAACCGTGGCTCAAAGGAGTCATGCAAACAGGTTTTAGTTGGGTACAGTCCCGAGCCACATGGAGGCAGTAAGCGGATCGTTGGGGATTCGTCTCTCCCGGTATTAGGGGTAGATGTCGCACTGTGCATGGATGGCCATCACCAAAAATCCTTAGCCAAGGTGGACGAGAATTACTGATTTGGATCAGTAGTTTCTCAGTGGGTGATGAGCTTCACACCGACACAAAATATCGCGTAATTAGAAGTCTGACTTTATCCACCCCCTAAACCCGATATGCGATACTCTTAGACAAATAGACCGGACTGTACGGAGATTGTCACAGATCTGCTCAGTAGGGGTACGAATGAGTTTGCTCGTCGGCCTTTCTTTCGCTCAATACCTGGGCAGCCGTTATGTACAGCTAGTGCCGCTGACGTGCTTGTGGTTAAACCAACTACCAGCGTATTGACGAGACTTTAGAGTCCCACGCAAAGAGTTTTTCCGGTTTATGCGATATGATGTAGATGACGTATGTTGGTACATACATGTGTCCGATTAAATATGTGTACAGGCTACACAGACTTTAATCGGACGGTTGATAATACTGGCAGCTTAAGATTAAGCCGAGTTATTAAATCAAGTTTTGATTTAATAATTTATATATATTTTTTATTATATGTATTTTAGTATTGTTGTTCACTATTCATTTTCTCTCTTAGCTATTCATATTTTTATACGAATACACGTATACGTATTTCGATACGTATACCGGGTTGTATTCCATATTTATACATAAGATCTTCTAGAAGATGGACACCTCATTATATGATTTTCCTTTTAGAAAATTATTTGCAAATGAGATGGAGGGTGAGGTGGCATGAGCATGGTTGGAGGTATGTAGAGAGGTATGGCCTTTATTAGTTTAATGAAAATGTTGTGAGATATTTTGTATGGTTGCAAAATGGTTTAGGAGCCATTCTTTCTACATGCTATTCATTCTCTTCTTCATTTTTGACTTAGCTCACTTTTTCTTGAGTTGCTCATGCCCATGTTTCTTCACCTCATCCTCCTTCTTTAGTTGCTCGCTTGAGATTTGGAAATGAGAGAAAAAGATAGTGGAAAATTTCTACATCCCCACTCTCCATTGCTAGAGACCTTCGAACGTAGGTTGCTTCGTTAGGCGATGTTGGAGCTTGGATCATTTCTCTCAGGTGGATCATCTTCGGCAAATGAGGACCGGCTTGCTAGCGCGATCCGGAGCACTTGAAGAAAGCTTGAGAATGTGAGTATTCTACACATAGTAGATTAGTTTAGCTCACTTGGTTTTGTTAGCAAGTTCTAGCTCTTTAGTTTGATTCATGGTTTCGGAACTTTAGCAAACTAGAAATTTTTGAAATCCGTGTTGCCATCTTTTCGACAATTAGCTTGCTAGTGTGCCTAAGTTCCCAGAAGTGGTATCAGAGCAAGGCTAATAGCTAGACTTGTTTACATTAATTTTGAGTTTCGATACGGAATTTTCTGAATCACATTTCCAAAAACATTGCTTGCTGTTCGAATTTCAAAGTTATTCAAAAAAAATTCTGGTTGCATTAAAATTATGTGCAGGCAAAATTAAAGCTAGGAAAAAAATTTGGGCACCTAAACCTAAAATTCGACCGCGGAACAGAAATCAAATGCGCCATTTGACCGCTAAACCACGGTCCAATTTTGGCTACAGTGCCCCAAATTTTTTCTGCGGCCCTAGTTCATGGAAATATGATTTTTGGAATATTTGGTTTTGGTTCATATTTGTTTGTGTACTAGTTTGTACTTGCGAGGCCAATGCGGAAAGTTTTAATCGATCGAAATTTTAAATTTGTGTTTTTCTAAGCATTTGTTTCTGCAACAGTGAATATCATAGCGCGGTATAATTCGACCGGTTGCTATATACACAATCAGACGAACATGATATTCACGTTGATGTTCTGTGTTGCTCTGTGATTATAGTTATGTTGGATTTGTCGCGATGGATAGCCCGGTGTACGTAGTATTAGATATAGTTCTCTATGATGTAATGTATATTCATATTGCGTGGCGAGTGTCCGACATGTGGACTGCCGTCATCGCAGCTTGTATTATTCTTTGGGGCACGTCCAGGTTGCGGACGTAGTCACCGTTGTATATTCAGCTTTTTCATTACATGCACTAGGATTACTTCGCGGTGGAGTTCTCGAGCGGCCAGGTTCTAGAGGGCAATGGGCCTCCATCTCATGGCATTGAGACCGGAGTGCCTTACTCTAGAATTGACGGGCTATTCGCCGCACTCAAAGGGGGTAAAGGATTGACCCGCGGAGGGGTACCTAAGTCATCAGATTTCGGAAGTGCTGGGTTGCCCACTCACTTCGTTGATTGGGGTTGCCTCGCTTCTGAGATTGGCAGGTGGCTTGTCGCACTCATAGTGGTCTAGGGTCTGATACTACGGGCTATCCACACGACCGGGAAAATTGCATTTCATATTTGGCTCTATTGAAATGTAATTTTCCTTGTTTATCCGCATTTCCGTATTATGTTTGCTTCCACGGTGATTCTGCTGTGATACTTTTGTGATGTTACTTGATATCATGCGTGAGACGAATGTTCATATATATTATATATATATATATATATATCTAGTAGACGGTATATATGTTTTGCATCCGTGCTAGTCCTGTCCCCGCCCTGCCGTAAGTTAAGTAACCTTACGGTGAAGACCCGGGACCATGTGGCGAATACGGATGGCATATATGTTCGTAATTATTTTCGTTTCTTTTTGGTATGATATGATTAATTGATGGGACTGCATTAATTCTGATTAATGCAAGGAAAACAAACCTAAATGATGTTGTTGGAACCAATTTTTGAAAACCGACATTACATGCGTTTCATTTTGCTTTGCATAGCGGTATTCAGTTATGAATATCTAGCACCTCATTCGACGAGAGAAGAGCCTAGATTCCTTCATGGGGAGTGACATCTTGGGCAAAAGTTTGCGTCATTGTAATAACTTCACTATAATCGATTCTTTTGCATTGCACAGCAGTATTCGGTTGGGAATATCCAGCACCTCATTCGATGAGGAAAGAGCTTAGATCCCTTCACAGGGAGTAACCACTTTGGCAAAAGTTTACACCACTATATATTTGTAAAACCACTCGAGTTCCTTCAACGATATCAAGTTCTTTATGTTAAACGTTTTCGCCAAAAACCAGTTGTAGCCCTTCATCGTTTCGAATAAGTAGCACATAGTATTCATGCGGTGTTTGTTGGCCAAAATCAAGGCATCGTGAATGATAGCTGTGTGTTGCTTATCCGTAGCACAGATAAATGCATTGGTTTAGGACAGTCGTACCACTTTGTTGGTCAAAGTCAAGGGTGTGTACGGGTGGGTCTAAATTAATCTGGATAATGACTGGTAGAACTTGACTTGCATGTTATGATTTGTTAGCCAAAGTCAAGATCATAAGCGCTTGGGGCAAAAACCATATCGGGAGTTTCAAACATAAAGAAAACTTGACAGGCATGCGCATACCTTCTGGAGTGTGGTGACTTGAGTGGCTTCCATCAAGTTATCATGCGATGATAGTTAGATCCCGATTTCCACTGATGAGTAAGTGTTACTTCTCGGGTGATTTTCAGATGATCCCGACTAATTCTCCTTTTAGAGTTTGAAGAAGAATTCGAGAAAATAGTGGGAGCCATCCTGATTAGATAAAGTGATTAACCAATCTAATTTGGGTTAGAGTGCACGCTGAGTGCTTCTTTTCTCTCTCTCTCTGGCAGCGACCATGACCTGACCTTAAACTAAAACTCATGAACCAAGTTAACCGAACCTTTTTACAAACTTTGGTTTTAGATTGTCATGATTCACGACAAAGCTGCATATATCCCTGCCATTCCTACTTCCCATTTGCATTTCTCCAGAACACTCCGTATCACTACGAAGATCCATATTGCTTGGGTATTCTATCGTATAGTTACATACAAACTCGAAGAAACTTGTTTCAGTTCGAGGATAGATTCCGGTTCTGGAGAAATTGAATAGGATTATTCGGGTGTCTTTTCTCTTTACCTTCCCTCAGGTTGTGAAATCTCCTAGTATTAGGAGAGTACACCTATTACGCTTATTGGATAATCTTCTTCCAAACCTTAGGCGGATGCCGAAAGGTAGGGAAAGTAGAAAACCAATTAGCCTAAGTGTGGTGTACAGAAGGTAAGAAGTAAAGACATATAAAGGGATTAAAGTGAGGGCAAAGGAAATTCCGAGTACTGTCAAGATTCATGACAAAGCTGCATATATCCCTGCCACTCCTACTTCCATTTTGCATTTCTACAGAACACTCTGTATCACTATGAAAATCCATATTGCTTGGGTATGCCTTCGTATAGTTACATACGAACTCGAAGAAACTTGTTTCTGTTCGAAAATGGATTCTGGTTCTGGAGAAATTGAATAGAATTATACGATTTTCTTTTCTTTTTCCCTTCTCTCAGGTTGCGAGGGCTCCTAGTATTAGAAGAGTACACCTATTACGCTTATTGGATAGTTTTCTTCCAAATCTTAGGTCGGTGCTGAAAGATAGGGAAGGAAGAAAACCAATTAGCCTAAGTATGGTGTACAGAAGGTAAGAAGTAAAGACATATAAAGGGATTGGAGTGAGAGCAAGGAAATTGCGACTATTGTCATGAATCTGGATAGTGAAAGATGCATTACTAGAAATACCCGGCCACTCCTTCGAAACATTTTCATGTTTTAGTATTACAGTGTGGTGTTAATTGAAAACCATTTTCCTAATTAGATTCTGACTCCAGGGTATGTATTTACCAAACTTGATTCTCACATTTGTATGGCGTTACAGATGCTGGGTGGAAGTAGAATATTGGGAATTGGGTGATTAGATCCTCAATATATCAGAATTCTTTGTAATTGGTGATATTTGAGGAAATCACCTGGTTTTTGCCTAACAGCAAATTTTTAGTTTTGAATATCCGTTGTTATGAACTAATTTCAAACGGATATATTTATACATTTATTTAGCGAGTTATAACTTTTTGAAATTATGTTTATGACATTTATCTATATCAGTTGATGGTCAGGTAAGGTGCATTTAACAACGGTGTAATTCTTCTTAACCATAATACATTTTTCAACATACGGCGCATAAGGTTTGAGTTATTAAACTCAGAGAACTTATACAAAGTATTGTATGTTGTCCGATGTCCATTAAGATAAGAGAGTTGGTATTCGTACTATATTTTGTTTACTTATGATTTATCTAGTTTTAGACAAGTATTTCGTTGAAATACAAAATCCAAATTTTGTGAAGTTATAGGTATAAGAATAAAGTAGAGAACCATATGTTGGAAGTATCAGGATTCTTCGAAATGAACGAAAATGTAAATACTTATGCTAGGTATTCTATCGTAAGTAATATATTTGAGAACTTGCTTCACTTTCAGGTTACTCATCCGTGGGTGCGCTCCTTGATGAGTAATGTTGCATGGTCTTCTTCCATTTAGTCGATATGCACTGGAAACAGCTGCATGTATTTTGAATCTGGTTCAAATTAAATTAGTGCCTTTGTTTATATATTGGATATAGAATGGATTCATATCTTAACGATGTTAAGGTATATGGAGTTGTCCGGCTTATGCTTAAAACCAGAATCCGGATAAACTCAAAGCATGTTTCAGTAATAACAGTTTGTGGGTTATCCTGGGCTTTGACGAGGGTTAACATTCAACCATTTAGAGGATCAATAGTTATATTGTTCTTGACTCGCCACCCGTTTTAGTAAAATGAATTATTTTCAGAAAACATAAGTGGGGGTATGATAGAACTGGAAGTGATTCCTTCCAGAACCACAAACAATAACTGAAAATTTAATAGAACCAAAAAATTCAATTGGACTCGACAGTCCATTAGACACTCTGCAGATCTGTTGGGTAATCTCATCCAACCGAGAGGTAATCCGGTCTCCTCAAAGACGGTGACAGGGAGGTTTTGCACCCAATCGGTCGGCGAAAATGACCCTAGGGCCGGTACCGATGATCCCCCCATGGGCAATGATGACCGGGCTTTACACACAGGTCCCTTGGCCTACCCCTAACTCCCATGTACTGTTTGATTATCCTGCAATCAAACAGAAACCCCTCAATTTCCAATTTATCATCTTTTTAATGCATTTTAATTCATCTTTTTAATTCCAAAACCCTAATTTCACACTATAAATACTACCCCATGCCTTAGCCCTTCCTCATTCTGAAAATTATAGCCAAAATTTTCAAAGTTTTCTAAGTACAAGAAGAGTACAAGTGGAGTTAGCAAGAGATCGACTTCCGACGAGGATCGAAGCAAGTTCCGGCGACCCCACGACGCCACGAAAATCAACACTCTCTCGTCTACCTTTCATTAGGATTACTAGCTAGTAAGTCCCTTCCTATCCCTTTCTTTCTTCTTGAAAAGTTCTCTTTTTCAAAACATGTCGGTAAGTGAAGTGAATACCGACCTTTTATTCTAAACCATAAAAAGTTCACTTTTTCTTACATATTTTTCATCCATATTCTTACACTATGTTTTTAATCATATAACTAATGATTAGAATAAATTTTCACTCAAAAATATCATGAAACATAATCTTAATTTAAACTTCACATATATCTCTTTTAGCATTTTTTGTTAATCATACCTTTAGAAAACTTCACGGGGTAATGACCTACCCCTCATAAACACACATGGTTACATAGCATGATTCTCTTTGAACCTATTTTTATGGCAAATACAATATATTTCATTAAAATACTATCTACTATAAAAAACGGTTTTCCTTTGAATTGTATTTCAAAACCCTTTGCAAATATGTCTCTACAACCCTTTTTAGCGGACCCGCTATTGGATGGTGCAGATTATCGCACATCCTTGGGCTAGTAGAGTGAGATGCAGACCTTCTCACGGAGCATTCGGTCTCGAAAGATTTTCAATACGATTTTTAAGAAAAACGCAATTTTCTACTTAATAATAAAATTAATTTTTAATAATTATATAAATATTAAAAATCCATATATTTTCAAAATATAATAATTTTATATTTTTTTCAAATGAAAGATTTACAAGTTTCATCAAAATACCATCAAGATACCACCAAAAGTCAAGCTTTACAGTAAAATATCATGAACTATTCAAGTTAAGATAATTATCACCAAAATACCTCAAACCCTTAAAAATTCATATCCATGAAAACCCTAAATAAAATAAATAACTTCTCGAGGTTTATTTTGAAACTATATATTAAAAATATTTTTCATAAAACCCCCTCGAGCTATATAAAACATTGTTAAGGAGTTTAGTAAATATGGATTTAAGCAGGATCAATTCTCTTGAGCCTCAGGGAGCCGGAGAAAGTGAGTACTTGCATATTTAAGGTAGAAAAACTTAACGGTGTTATCAATGGTAATCGTCTTAGAAAATACATAAATCCTGCCATCCATGTGCAGCAGTTACCGATAACTTCCGAACCTAATTTAGGATCCAAATCAGTTATAAGTGTCTGACTCAAGTCTGAGTCTAAATCCAGTTTGAATTCAACTCAAACCAGAATCCAATTCAAATATGAATCCAAACTCTAATATGTATACTTGAACCTGAACCTGAATATCAAACTTGAATACAAGACTTGACTTGACCGAACCATGGCTATAACTTAACATGACTTCTTGATTACAAGCTTACATTCTGAACCTGACTACTTGAACAATTTGTATCCATGGTCTCGGCAAGCCTTATAATCAATACAATACATTACGGGCTTTAAAGGGTTGATTGGTGCGTAATGTGTTAAAAGTGGCACGAGATGATCACTAAAAGACACCTACATGAACTCTCGTGTCATTGTCCTGTGGGTTTTGACGGGGCCTTGTACTACATGTTACCATAGTCCACGGGAAAAGATGGACTTCTCTCGTATACACTGATGCCTTCTGTACCAAGCTATAAACAACTACGTTAGAATAGCAATCTTATACCTGCACACTTTAACAGTTCAATTCTCTATACTTGCTATATTCCTGTCTCTCTTTTGGGACTTACCGAGCGTTAGTTCGTTGACGACATTCCTGTCTTTTCTTTCTTTGGAATGTTCGTTAGGAGGACCGGACTCGCTCGAGATCGAGCCTAGCCAGGAGGACGTGGACCAGTTCACTAAGCAACAGGACTTCTAGCTTTTCCTTGTACTTACTTTTCATTTCATATACCACTGTTTAGGTATTGCTTTATATCTTTATACTTTCCTTTTCAAAGCAGTGTATTGTAAAGATGAATGTTAATAAAAATTGTTGTTCATTTTATATCTTTTGTCATTTCCTGTGCATTTTATATATTGCTTATTTATGCTTAACATATTTATTTCTGAGTAAATACGTCGCGTGCCTGCCACGTCTCCATCTCCGTATACTGGGAAGCGAGGCGTGACAGGTTTTGTTGGTGGCCCATGCAGGCCAGTTCTGCATTGAATCCTAAGCAATTTATCACAAGAATAATAAGAATCAGCAAGTATACATTCTTTACATTTCAAATTCCTTGAATCCATCCTAACCTTTCTTTTTCTATCAAGGTCATGGATTTTCCCAACAACACAAGCATGAACGTTAATGGAAACACTCCACCACCTACTCTACCACCACCGTCTACCATTGCAGCTCCTATCAATGAGTAAACGGTATTGCTCAAGATGATCAAGAGCCTCTTGGAGGGTCAGCAGCAGTAGACTGTTATCCACATGCACCGCCCAGAGATAGAGGCACCCGGAGTCAAGCAATTCCGGGCATTACACCCGAAACATTTCTCTGGGAAAGAGAGCCCACTAGAGGCAGAGGAATGGGCTCAGTCTACCTAAGATGACCTGGCAGCAGCACAAGTGCCAGAGATTTCTTGGGTGAGAGTTGCAAAGCTGCAACTAACAGATAACGCCAGAGTCTGTTGGAAGGCTGAAGAAAGCCAACTCGCCCAACCGATTAAATGGAAGACATTTCGTGATATGTTCGACGCGAAATACTTCCCTGAGACTGCCTGTTTTGACATGGAACAACAGTTCATCCACTTACAACAAGGCTCAATGTGGAGCAAATCCGTGGATGAATACGATGCTGAATTTACCATACTTAGCAGGTAAGATATGTCTCAATATTCAATTTCCTGATATCATATACTACACTGCTAACACAAGGTCGTAATAGGTTCGCGGCACACCTGATTCTGACTGCTGAGATTCGGGTACGAAGATTTCAAAAAGGGTTGGACCCGGAAATCCAAGTTGCACTCGCTACAGGGGATTTCCCAACTCATGATCTTGCTCAGAAGGCTGCCCGATGCTATGAGGCAGTGGTGAAGAAGAAGGGCATACCTCAGACTGCCGGTGTGAAACGCCATGCCACTCAGATGGCAGGAGGAGCCTCTGCCAGGCCAACTTTTGCACCCAGGAGACCGGGAGTAACATTTAACCGGCCCAGTCCAGACTTTTGTTTCTATTCCAAGAGGAATGGATACCTGGCGAAAAACTGCAGGCGTGCAAATAGCCTGTGCTTAGTTTGTGGCGCATCCACTCACACCATCGGAGCTTGCCCATATCGTCTCAACCTAGCTCCCGCACCCCGACTAGCGATCACCGTTCCACAGCGGCCAGCTATTCAAGCTCCTGCGCCTCATCTTGCTCTACCTTCTCCACGTCCATGTGGACCTCCTGCACAGCGTCCTCGTCAGTTCCATCAGGCCCAGAGGAACGTGCCCCAAGGACAAAGGAATGTGTCTCCAGCAATGAGGAATGTACCCCGGCGTCAGGCTTTCAACATGACAGTTGAGGAAGCCGAGGCCACTGGCCAAGTTATTGCTGGTAATTCCCAATCCTTTCATCTTTTCAATCCTTGTATATCTCTATATTTTTCCCTGTATCTAAGCCAACCTCACATAACTTAGGTACTATACTAGTAGCCACCCTTCCTGCACTAGCACTGTTCGACACTAGAGCGTCGCACTGCTTCATGTCCCAACGTTTTGTGAGAACATATGTGATTCCCGTGAAGCCACTTATTTCAAGCTGGGATGTCAGTTTCGGGAATGGAGTATTGAAGGCAACTATGGGATTTTATCAGTGTCGAGTAGTTGTTTGCGGACGAAAATTCTACGCGGATTTCAAAGTACTGGACATCCTAAATTTCGATGTTGTGTTGGGAATGGACTGGTTGGGAGTTTTTTATACTACGATTGACTGCCGTCAAAGGAAGGTAGTATTTGAGATACCAGATCACCCAGTCTTTTATCTCAAGAGTGGAGACAGAACTTTGGAGCCAGGAATCTTCCGTGCCAAGCCAAAAGATGCAGAAGTATTTACTCTACCAGCGGAAGAAGAAAAGCCAGAAGTAGTTCGAGAGTTCGAGGATGTGTTCCATGAAGATATAACAGGTTTGCCTCCCGATCGAGCTCTTGAATTCAGCATTGACTTACTACCTTGTGCGCAACCGGTGATTAAAGCTCCATACCGGTTAAGTCCAGAAGGATTAAATGAGATCCGTACTCAGTTGGACAAACTCCTAAAGAAAGGTTAGATTCGTCCTAGTACTTCAAGTTGGGGATTTTCAGTTTTGTTCGTGAAGAAGAAAGAAGGTTCATACATAATGTGTATAGATTACCGAGCTCTGAACGAAGTGACGATAAAGAACAAGTGTCCACTACCGTGCATCGATGATCTTTTCGATCAGCTAAGTGGGTCTTGTGAATTCTCAAAGCTAGATCTTCGTTCGGGTTATCATCAGGTGAAGGTCAAAGAGTCTGATATTCCTAAAACGGCATTCAGGACTCGCTATGGTCATTACGAATATCTTGTGATGTCATTTGGAGTGACCAATGCACCTGCTATATTCATGAACCTGATGAACCAAGTTTTCCGAGAGTACTTAGACAGGTTTGTTGTTATTTTCATCGATGACATCCTAGTGTATTCAAAGAATCGGAAAGAACACGCTGAGCATTTACGGATTGTCCTGGAGACATTGAGACAGTATCAACTCTATCCCTAGTACAACAAGTATGAATTTTGGCTAGATCAAGTCGGATTTCTCGAACATATTGTTTCAGTTGAAGGAATCTCAGTAGATCCAGCTAAGGTGTCAGCTGTCAGCGAATGGCCAACACCAAAGACGGTGAAGGATATTTGAAGTTTCTTAGGATTAGAAGGATACTACCGAAGATTCATTGAAGCTTTTTTGAATATTGCAACATCCCTGACCAAGCTCATACGTAAAGTTGAAGCATTCGTATGGTCAGAAGCATGTGAACAAGCTTTTGTAGAACTCAAGTCAAGATTGACATCAGCTCCTATTCTCGTAACACCGGATCAATCTGGAGGTTTCGTCGTACATTATGATGCGTCCAGTAAGGGATTAGGATGTGTTCTACACCAGCATGAAAAAGTTGTAGCTTTTGCATCAAGACAACTGAAAGTTCATGAGCACAACTATCCAACACATGATCTTGAGTTGGCAGCCGTTATTTTTGCACTTAAGATTTAGCGCCACTATCTTCTGGAAGAATGAGTAGATATATATACTGACCACAAGAGTTTGAAGTATATATTTACTCAGAAGGAATTGAACATGCGGCAGAGAAGATGGCTAAAACTCATGGAGGACTTCGACATCAACCTACAATATCATCCTGAGAAGGTGAATGTAGTTCCTGATGCACTTAGCGCCAGCCATTAGCAATGAATTTCACCGCTCAGTAGAAGCTACAGCAGGAATTGCACGGAATGGAGATCGAAGTAGTTATGCCAGGTAATGCTTCGTATTTGTTGAACTTACAAGTTCAGTCTACTATTGTCAATCAGATCAAGGCAGCTCAAGCAAATGATGCCAAGCTACAAAAGATCAGAGAACAAGTAGAAAGTTGACTTCGAACTGACTTCATCATCCATGAAGATGGATCCTTATGATATGGAAGTCGATTGTGTGTACCACAAGGTCCTGTTCGAGAAGAGTTGATGAAAGAAGCCCACAACTCTCCATACTCAGTACACCCTAGTGGTACCAAAATGTATAAGGATATATGGAAACACTACGGGTGGCATGGAATAAAGCGTGAAGTAGCCAGAAGCGTAGCTAAGTGTTTGGTGTGTCAGCAAGTGAAGACTGAACATCATAGAACTGCTGGTCTATTTCAGCCGTTACCAATCACATAATGGAAATGGCAGCACATTACCATGGACTTCATGACTACTCTTCCTCGCAGCATGAAAGGTAACGATGCGGTATGGGTTATTGTGGATCGACTCACTAAGTCGGCTCACTTTATTCCCTTTCGAGTTGGCCAATCTACCGAGACGTTAGCAAAGAAGTACATAGAAGTGAGAATGAATTTAAAGTAAGATTTAACTCTTTCAAATGTACTATATTGATACCCATGAAATCATGCAGGAGATTGTGAGATTACATAGAGTACCAGTTTCCGATCGTGACACCAGATTCCGATCACAGTTTTGGCAGAGTCTGCAAGCTAGCATGGGAATGAGTCTGAACTTCAGCACGGCTTACCATCCACAAACGGACGGACAGTCTGAGCGAACAATATAGATTCTATAGGACATGTTAAGAGCTTGTATGTTAGATTTCGGAGGTTTGTGGGAAGATCACCTGCACCTTGTGGAGTTTTCATACAACAACAGCTATCAGGCGAGCATTAGAATGACACTTGCAGCTCTCTATGAAAGGAAGTGTCGATCACCATTAAGTTGGGACGATATCGAAGATCATGTAATTCTTGGACCAGAGATGATCGTGGCAGCTATCGACGTAGTTCGCACGATCAGGGAAAGAATGCGTATAGCCCAAGACCGACAGAAGCATTGGGCTGATGCAAAGTGTCGACACCTGGAGTTCCAACCTGGAGATCATGTTTTCTTAAAGATCTTTCCAAACCGAGGAGTAATCCTCTTTGGCAAGAGGGGTAAGCTCAGTCCGAGATATATAGGACCGTTCGACATTCTCGAACGAGTTGGAGAAGTGGCATATCATTTAGCACTACCACCCTCATTGGAAGGAGTGCACAACGTGTTCCACATATTCTGGCTTCGAAGATATGTGAGCGACCCTAGCCACATCCTTGATCACTTCGAGCTCACCGTGCAGACTGACCTGACTTGTGAGCAACAACCCGTTGAGATCCTGGATAGAAAGGTGAAGACACTGCGGAACAAAAAAGTAAACTTGGTCCGAGTGATGTGGAGAAAAAATTCGCCAGGAGAATCAACGTGGGAACGAGAAGATGACATGCGTGCAAGATACTCTTACTTATTTGTAAACTAGTCCTTATGTAATTGTAAATTTCAAGGACAAAATTTTTATAAGGAAGGTAGAATGTAACGACTCTGAATTTACTGTATGAAAATTTTCAATTTAATGTACGGAAAGGAGTTTACAAGCCTGAGTACAATTTAAAAGTTAATTTTTGTTTAAGAACAGCAAGAAACAACTTGTAACTCATTGGTAAAGTCTTGCACTTCTGTGACGTAGCCCCTGTGTTCGAACCCCATCAGACACATTATATTTTTTCTGATTTTTCTTTTAAACTTTTTGGAAGCCCAAAAGTTTACACGTGCAATGCACATAAAAATGAAAAGTCTGAAGAAATAAACATGTGCAAAAAGGATTTATACAGAGAGGGACACGTGTCTTCAATCCACCGGTTTTCCCTCACTAATCGGCCTGCGAAAATGACCCTAGGGCCGGTACCAACGGTCCCCCCGTAGGCAATGATGACCGGGCTTTGCACACAAGTCCCTTGGCCTACCCCTAACTCCCCTGTACCGTTTGATTACTCTGCAATCAAACAGAGACCCCTCAATTTCCTATTTATCATCTTTTTAATGCGTTTTAATTCATCTTTTTAATTCCAAAACCCTAATTCCACACTATAAATACTACCCCATGCCCTAACCCTTCCTCATTCTAAAAATTATAGCCAAAATTCTCAAAGTTTTCTATGTACAAGAAGAGTACATGTGGAGTTAGCAAGAGATCGACTTCCGGCGAGGATCGAAGCAAGTTCCGGCGACCCGCGATGCCACGAAAATCAACACTCTCTCGTCTACCTTTCTTTAGGATTACTGGCTAGTAAGTCCCTTCCTATCCCTCTCTTTCTTCTTGAAAAATTCACTTTTTCAAAACATATCGGTAAGTGGAGTTAATACTAACCTTTTATTCTAAACCCTAAAAAGTTCACTTTTTCTTACATATTTTTCATCCATATTCTTACACCATGTTTGTAATCATATAACTAATGGTTACAACAAACTTTCACTCAAAAATATCATGAAACACAACATTTATTTAACTTTTACATTAAAATATCATGAACTCCACATATATCTCTTTTAGTATTTTTGCTAATCATACCTTTAGAAAACTTCACGGGGTAATGACCTACCCCTCACAAACACACATGGTTATATAGCATGATTCTCTTTGAACCTATTTTTGTAGCGAATACAATATATTTCATTAAAATACCATCTACTATAAAAAAAAGGTTCTCTTTTGAATTGTATTTCAAAACCCTTTGTAAATATGCCTCTACAACCCTTTTTAGTGAACCCGCTATTAGATGGTGCGTATTATCGCACATCCTTGGGCTAGTAGAGCGAGATGCAGACCTCCTCACGAAGCATTCGGTCTCGAAAGGTTTTTAATACGATTTTTAAGAAAAACGCAATTTTCTACTTAATAATAAAATTAATTTTTAATAATTATATAAATATTACAAATCCATATATTTTCAAAATATAATAATCTTATATTTTTTTCAAATGAAAGAATTACAAATTTCATCAAGATACCATCAAGATACCATCACGATACCACCAAAAGTCAAGCTTTACAGTAAAATACCATGAACTATTCAAGTTAAGGTAATTATCACTAAAATACCTCAAACCCTTAAAAATTCATATCTATGAAAACCCTAGATAAAATAAATAACTCCTCGTTTTATTTTAAAACTATATATTAAAAATATTTTTATAAAAACCCCTCGAGCTATATAAAACACTGTTAAGGACTTTAGTAAATATGGGTTTAAGCGGGACCAATTCTCTTGAGCCTCAGTGAGCCGGAGAAAGTGAGTGCTTCCATATTTAAGGTAGAAAAACTTAACGGTGTTATCAATGGTAATTGTCTTGGAAAAAAACACAAATCCTGTCGTCCATGTGCAGTAGTTACCGATAACTCCCGAACCTAATTCAGGATCCAAATCAGTTATAAGTGTCTGACTCAAGTCTGAGTCTAAATCAAGCTTGAATTCAACTCAAACTAGAATCCAATTCAAATATGAATCCAAACTCTAACATGTATACTTGAACCTGAACCTGAATAGCAAACCTGAATACAAGACTTGGCTTGACTGAACCATGACTATAACTTGACATGATTACAAGCTTACATCCTGAACCTGACTACTTGAACAACTTGTATCCATGGTCTCGGCAAGCCTTATAATCAATACAATACATTACGGGGTTAAAGGGATTGATTGGTACGGAATGTGTTAAAAGTGGTACGAGATGATCATTAAAAGACACCTACATGAACTCTCGTGTCGTTGTCCCATGGGTTTTGACGGGGCCTTGTACTACATGTTACCATAGTCCATGGGGAAAGATGGACTTCTCTCGTATAAACTGATACCTTCTGTACCAAGCTACAAACAACTACGTTAGAATAGCAATCTTATACATGTACACCTTAACAGTTCAATTCTCTATACTTGCTATATTCCTGTCTTTCTTTTGGGACTTACCGAGCGCTAGTTCGCTGACGACATTGCTGTCTTTTATTTCTTTGGAATGTTCGTCAGGAAGACCGGACTCTCTCGAGATCGAGCCTAGCCAGAAGGACGTGGACCAGTTCACCGAGCAACAAGACTTCTAGTTTTTTCTTGTACTTACTTTTCATTTCATATGCCACTGTTTAGGCATTGCTTTATATCTTTTTACTTTCCTTTTCAAAGCAGTATATTGTAAAGATGAATGTTAATAAAAGTTGTTGTTCATTTTATATCTCTTGTCATTTCTTATGCATTTTATATATTGCTTATTTACGCTAACGTATTTATTTCTGAGTAAATACGTTGCGTGCTTGCCACGTCTCCGTCTCCGTATACTGGGAAGCGGGGCGTGACAAAATAGAGTGGAGATAGATCATCTATTTTGATGTGACAGTCATAGAGTTTGACTTCATTAGAATAACAGATGGACCTGGTAAGAAGTTAGTAGGGAGTGATGTCCTGGTATTTGGATGACGTACTCTTTATAGGAAGTGATATTCCTATACTACTATCGGTTATACCGTGGTTGTCACAAAGTGTTTCTCCATATACGATCTGAACAAAATATCTGGGATTCAGGCGTGGTGGTGTACCTGCAGGTGATGGAGTTACCTTCTCTAAAGAGATGTCTTCTAGATTGATGAGGAGAGGGATTTGCATGAATGACATATCACTTCTTAGGCAATTGAGTCAATCATGAAATGTCAAGTACCACATCAGATATTGCTTTTGTGCTAGATGTAATAAGCATATATTAATCCAATCCTGGAGAAACATTGGAAGGCAGTTATGAATATAAGAGGATGTTCTTGGTATGGTAACGGCAGCCTCCTTCAGGAGACGGTTATCATTTTAGGCTTCCAAGGTGACCTGAATGACAGAGTGACTGTCAGAGTTAAAGTTTATCCTCTTCTGAAGGGCAGTATGTTGTACAGGGGGTCCAAGCGGATACTGAGGAAGGCATGAATCGGGTTACTGGTTAAATTCAGTGGAGGATACAGTCTAAGAAGTTTGTTAGATTTGGAGTTCATTTATGAACTTGGTCCCATCAGATATCCAGACAAATTCTAAGACATGTATCGCTCATTTCAGGAGACAGTCTTTCTTCGCGAAATTAAGTTATAGAGAGATAAAGATAGAAATATTAGAGCGGATCCACTCACTGAAGCTATTTCTCGAACGCGATTGTTTCGAAAACATGTTTTGCCAGATAGATTAGTAGAGAAGTTGGGTGTTCGGTATCACACGGGCTGTGAGTATGCGACACCGCAATAAATAGACTTAAGTGCAAGTGGGAGATTGTTGGATATAGTGCCCTCAAGGCAATATTGTAATTGAAGGCAAGCGATTATGATGATTAAGGTATGACCTATACAGGTAGAACAGTCTTACTCGAAATGATAGTATGCTATCTGGTTTGTCTCTATCATCATGTACATACATTATGTGGTAATATAAATCACTATTACATGTTGATAGAGCTCATAGGATTCTTGCTTGACTACCTGCATTATGATGACGATCATATACGTGGGAGCTGGATGGTCTATAAGCACATCCTTAAATGTCCCTAGTCAAGGGAGTATCAAGACTGGGAATCGATACTCCGGAGTAGACTAGTGTATACTTTTCAAGACCCTGACGAGGGGCGGTGGTCGGTCTCACAAGCCATTGGTATCAGTTAGTCACCTAAGATAGTATGTAGGTGCTCATTGGGTTATGAGTTACACTGGACGGACTCGCCGGGAACATGCTAGACGGTATTATACCTATTGTCAGATAGCAGTTCTCAGGTGACATGAGTGCAGGTTAGTCTGTCGACCCGAGATCGTCATTTGTCTCGTGTGAGTTTCCACTGTGCTTTGATTACTACCCTACCATGGCTCAAAGGAGTCGTGCAAACAGGTTTTAGTTGGGTACAGTCCCAAGCTACATGAATGCAGTTAGCGGATCGTCGGGGATTCGTCTCTCCCGGTATTAGGGGTAGATGTCACGCTGTGCATGGGTGGCCATCACCAGAAATCCTTAGCCAAGATGGACGAGAATTACTGATTTGGATCAGTAGTTTCTCAATGGGTGATGGGCTTCACACTGACATGAAATATCGCGTTATTAGGGGTCTGACTTTATCCACCCCCTAAACCCGATATGCGATACCGTTAGACGAACAAACCGGAATGTACGGAGATTGTCACAAACAGGCTTAGTACGGGTACGGATGAGTTTGCTCATCGGCCTTCCTTTCACTCAATTCCTGGGCGGTCGTTACATACAGCTAGTGTTGCTGATGTGCTTGTGGTTAAACCCACTGCCAGCGTATTGACGAATCTTTAGAGTCCCATACAGAGGGTTTTCCGGTTCAAGCGATATGATATAGATGACGTATGTTAGTACATACAAGTGTCCGATTAATTATGTGTACAGGCTAAACAGACTTTAATCGGACGGTTGATAATACTGGCAGCTTAGGATTAAGCCGGGTTATTAAATCAAGTTTTGATTTAATAATTTATATATATATTTATTATATGTATTCTAGTATTGTTTTTCACTATTCATTCTCTCTTGGCTATTCGTATTTTTATACGAATACGCGTATATGTATTTCGATACGTATACCGGGCTGTATTCCATATTTATACGGAATATCTTCTGGAAGATGAACACCTTATTTTATGATTTTCTTTTTAGAAAATCATTTGCAAATGAGGTGGAGGGTGAGATGGCATGAGCATGGTTGGAGATATGTAGAGATGTATGGCTTTTATAAGTTTATTGGAAATGTTGTGAGATATTTTGTATGGTTGCAAAATGGTTTAGGAGCTACTCTTTCTATATACCATTCTTTCTCTTCTTCATTTTTTTTGATTTAGCTCACTTTTTCTTGAGTTGCTCATGCCCATGTTTCTTCACCTCCTCCTCCTTCTTTAGTTGCTCACTTGATATTTGGAAATGAGAGAAAAAGATAGTGGAAAATTCCTACATCCCTACTCTCCATTGCTAGCGACCTTGGAGCGTCGGTTGCTTCACTAGGCGATGCTGGAGCTTGGATCGTTTCCCTCAGATGGATCATATTCGGCAAAGGAGGACTGACTTGCAAGCGCGATCCGAAGCACTTGAAGAAAGTTTGAGGATGTGAGTATTCTACACATAGTAGATTAGTTTAACTCACTTGGTTTTGTTAGAAAGTTCTAGCTCTTTAGTTCGATTCATGGTTTTGGAACTTTAGCAAACTAGAAATTTTTGAAATCCATGTTGCCATTTTCAAAAATTAGCTTGCTAGTATACCTAAGTTCCCAGCACGGACATCGGGAGCTCAAGTTATGTCCTATTTAAAAACAGTGTGTGAATCAGGACAAATTCTGTCCAGATTCGTCGCTTAATATTCTAACGCAGTTTTCTATATTTTACGTTGGTTTTCAGCAAAAATTTAAAACTAAGAAAATCTAGATCTTTCAATGTAGATATCCAAAACATCTGAGTTTCTCAATTTAGATATCGGTATACCAAATTATGTGTCCTAAACGTTGACCGATAACTACAGTTTTCTGTTATATGAACAGTGAATAAAAATGATGTGATTTCTAAACCGTTATGTGGTTTGATCTGAAATTTTTATAGCATGTACAAAAATATATATTCTATCATATGTAAATTTCTTGAAATTTCCAGAAGTGGGAATTAATTTATAAAAATTATTTTAAGGATAAAGGTTTTGTAAGATCGTATTTGAAAATGATAAATCTATGGTATTTATTTATAACTTTGTTTTCTTGTATGCAAAAGTAAATATAAATAATTAAAATTTCAGTGATAAATAACATGAATTAATATATGTAAAGCAAACATATGATCCGGTCATGATTAACCGTCTAAAACAACAATACTTAACATGTTATTAACCATTGCATGCAAGATTTTATAACAAAACATTTATGTTTTATTCCAACCATTTTTTAATTTTAAAAAAAACTTTATCATGGGACTAACTAGTTATCTCAAAATTCAGCATGACGGAGGCAAGGTAAAGGGATGAATTTAAAGTAGAGAAAAGGAGAAAGAGAGAGGACTTACATGCACAAGCCGGTATCATCACCGAGCGTGTCTATCCAACAATAGCCTCGCGTTACTAGCGAGATTTTATTGAAAACTTCTTTGTGTTCTTCTTTTAGGACTATAAGTGAAAAGGGAGAAGGGAGAGATAGAAAAATGTGTGGAAAAAAAAGAAAGAGGATGACAAATAAAGATGGTGTAATTGTGAATTATCTCTAATAATATATGCATTCAACATGGGAATTAAAAAAGAAATGAAAAGTCACCATTCATTTTGGGAATGAAAGGTCTCATTTGTAAGTTATGAGAAGGATAAAAATTGATAAAAAATAATTGCAAAAATAGGGATTTGAACATGTGGATCTATGAAATAACAATGTAAGGACTTAACAAATGAGCTCCAAGATTGTTCATGCACATATTTAACAAGAATTAAACATATGCCGTATCTTAAAAAGAAAGTGAGCTTAGATAAAAAATAATAATAAAAAGAAATCAAATGAAATTGTCTTAGCTTGGGATTTGGGCTTTGAAAAATTATAAAATGAATAAAATAGATGAAGTGATAAAATAATATATTTACTAGAAAACAAAATATACCAAAAATAAATAATTGCAATATTTTATTAAAAAAATGATACGCGCAGGTATAGAAATTTTAAGGTCGTTACAGTACCCTATCGAGCCACTTCAAATGTAAAAGTGGCTTGCGACAGGGCGATCCATTGTCTCCTCTGATCTTTACATTGGTGGCCGACGGACTAAACAAAATGATTAATTTGGCACACGAGGCTAGGATGATTGATGGTCTGGGAAGTCTTAGAATGTCGGTCATTAATCTTCAATACGCGGATGGCGCTCTATTATTTGGTAAGAGGGACGGAGATCAAGCCCAGAGTATGTGTTGGTTATAGTGCCCTCAAGTCAATTATTGAATCGCAGGCACGTGATTATGATGATTGAGGGAAGACTTATACGGATAGAACAGTCTTACTAAAGATGACAGTATGCTATCTGGTTTGTTTTTATCATCATGTACATGCATTATGTGGTATTACAGATCATCATTACATGTTGATAGAGCCCATAAGATTCTTTCTTGACTACCGGTATTATGATGGCGATCATATACGTAGGAGCTGGGTAGTCTATAAGCACATCCTTAAATGTTCCTAGTCGAGAGAGTATCGAGACTGGGCATTGATACTCCAGAGTAGACTAGTGTGTACTTATCGAGACCCCGATGAGAGGCAGTGGCCGGTCTCATAAGACATTGGTGTCAGTTAGTCACCTAAGATAGTATACAGGTGCTCATTGGGTTATGAGTACATTGGACGGACTCGCCGGGAACATACTAGTTGGTATTATACCTATTGTCAGATAGCAGTTCCTAGGTGACATGTGTAGAGGTTAGTCTGTCGACCTAAGATCGTTATTTGTCTTGTGTGAGTTCCCTCTGTGCTTTGATTACTAGCCTACCACGGCTCAAAGGAGTCGTGCAAATAGGTTTTAATTGGGTACAGTCCCGAGCCACATGGAGGCAGTAAGTGGATCGTCGGGGATTCGTCTCTTCCGGTATTGGGGGTTGATGTCGCGTAGTGCACGGTTGGCCATCACCAGAAATCCTTGGCCAAGATAGACGAGAATTACTGATTTAGATCAGTAGTTTCTCAGTTGGTGATGGGCTTCATACCGACACGAAATGTCGCGTTATTAGGGGTCTAACTTTATCCACCCCCTAGACTCGATATGCGATACTCTTAGATGAACAGACCGGACTGTACGGAGATTGTCACGGATAGGCTCAGTAGGAGTTCGGATGAGTTTGCTCGCTGGCCTTCCTTTTGCTCAATACCTGGGTAGCCGTTACGTACAACTAGTGCCGTTGACGTGCTTGTGGTTAAACCTACTGCCAGCGTATTGATGAGTCTTTAGAGTCCCACACAGAGGGTTTCTCTGCTTCGGGCGAAACGATGTCGAGGCCGTATGGTTTTACGGCAGGGTTCAATCATATACGTGCACTTATGCACGTATCATGATTCAGACGGATAATATTAGTGGGCTTTGGTTTAAGCCGGATCCTGGTATTATATTATTGGATTATTTTCTTCTCTTTGTATTCGTATTTTTTGGAATACGGATACGGATATGTATATACGGATGAGGGGTATTCTTGTAATTTATTACAAGGTGCTTCTAGAAGAAGACACCTCATTTAGTTTTTAACCATTTATGTTAAATGGTTAAATGAGGTGGAGGATGAGGTGTTCTTTGGCTTTAAATGAAGCATGGCTTTGTGGTGACTCATGGGGTGACTCATGGTTCACTATTTGGGCAAGCTTGATTTATTTGGTGTTGTGAGATATTCTGTGAGACTTGAGAGTTTTCTTGAGTTCACAACACTTAGCCATTTTTTATGGTTGCTTCACTCACTCTCATCTCCTCCAAGCTTATCTTCTTCTACCTCCACCTTAAAAGTCTCATGTGATGAGAAACCTAGGGTGTTTGGAGAAAAATTAATCCATCATTAAACTCTACATCCTCTAAGTTATTTAGTTTAGCGAACTAGGTAACCTAGTTACCTCGGCTATGAGGTTGGAGCTCGAACTACAAATCCTCAGGTGCATGATCTTCGATGGAGGGAGACCGGCGATCAAGCTTGATCATGGTGGCCTCTAGAAGCTTAGGAAGATGGTAGAAGACCGATTGACTCGGATCATTCGTTATAACCATTCTAAACTCCTCTTTAGTTTGTTAGCTTTAGGTTTATGGTAGATCCGGGTTATCGGGTTGTTCTAGCGCCAGTTTTGAAAAAATTTGTTCCACAAACGGTCACAGTAGATGGCCAGAGTGCTGCCATAACCCAACAGTATGAAAGGGGTAATTTGGCTTTTTGAGGAGTGGTCTGGGTTAAAGATCAACTATCATAAAAGTTCACTCACTATGATTGGGGAAGGTGAGGAGGGTCATGAGGAGTCAACAGGTATTTTCGGATGCAACACGGAGACCTTCCCGATAAAACACTTGGGTCTACCGCTTCGCCCGGGAAAATTAAAAAATTCGGATTGGACGTCGGTTATTGACAGACTAACGAAAAGATTGGAAGGATAGAAAGGGCGTCTATTGCCTATTCGTGGAAATGTAGCTCTGGTTAACGCAGTTCTTACCGTGATCCTTCTGTACTATCTTACGGTATACAACCCGCCCGTCAACATCGAGAAGCGAATCGAAAAATTGAGAAGAAATTTTCTATGAAAAGGGGGAAATAGAGAAACTGGCTACTTCTTGGTTAAATGGTTGGAGGTGTGCAAGCCTAAAGAATTGGGTGAATTGGGGGTGATAAACCTTAGGGATATGAACCAAACGCTGCTTGTTAAACGGTGGTGGAAATTATATGGTGAAGATGAGAGTAAATGGAATAGTATCATTAAGGAAAACTATCCGAGAAACGATCTATTTAGAGGAAAGCTGAAGAATGCTACGACTTGCTCAGGTTTTCGGAAAGGGGTGTATAAAAGCAAAACGATTTTCCTGCTTGGGTTGACTTTCACAGTTGGAGACGGAAAAAGAATAAATTTTTGGAAAGATGTTTGCTGTGGAGAGGTGTCGTTGTGTTTTAATTTCCTAGGATATTTGGCATAGAAAGAGATAAAAATATGAAAGTTGGGGACGTCTGGAATGGAAGGGTGTGGAGACCAACTTTCAAGCGTACTTTAGCAGCGAGGGAGAGACAAGAGTTAAGGGATCTTGGTATATTCTTAAGCGCTTGGCGTCCAAACAACCGGCGAAGGGATAGACCGAGATGGATATGGAATTGCGATAGAAAGTTCTCGGTTAGATCACTATACAAGATCGTCAATGGAGAGGGGAAACGGGAGGAAACGTCCAACCTATTTGGAAGGCAAGAGTCCCAAGCAAGATAAAAGTTTTCAGCTGGCTAGTGTCTAAGTGGGCAATGTTAATAAGAGATGATTTGATAAAATGAATGTGGCAAGGCCCCTCAGCTTGCGAGCTATGCGATAATTCTGACGAAATTGTGGATCAACTTTTCTTTTCTTGTCCCTTTGCTAAAAATATGCAGTCACATTTCCGTGCTAAAAATAATATCCTTCTATACCTACAATGGTTCTAGATGTCTAGGGGAATTGGAGAAAGCATTTAGGGGGGAATAGTAAGGGGAATTGGGACATTATTATTATGGCCGTTACTTGGGGTATTTGGAAAGAGCGAAATGAGAGAATTTTTAAGGGGAAATGTAACTGTATTAGCAATGTTGTATATCGCATATCTTCAATACTTATCAACTGGTCAAACTTGCTTGCAGATAAAACAAAGATGAAGATAAGAAAGATGATACCCGAGACAGATGGAAAAGGGGAAGAGGAAGATTGGCACGAATGGATGAGGAGCGTGATGGGGATGACTTCGACGGTGGTGCCTGAGTTGGGGTCAAAGATTTGGGAAGAGGGATGGTTTAGGTTATTTTGGGTTTAGTGTACCTCGTATGTGAGGCACGTACTTTACTTTTATTTGCTGGCATGTAATCTATTTTTAGATGAATGTTTATAGGTCTTTTGTCCTTAATAGCGATTTGGTGTATGCATTAAAACTCTTTTAATGTAACGGGGTGGCTAATTATCCACATTTTTCTAAAATAAAATTATTAGGTTTTTTTGAAAAAAATAATTGGTTCATTTTGACTAACTATTATTGCATTTGAATGATGAAGGGGTAAAAATATAAATTCATGAACTTAAGGGTATGGGTCATTGAGCCTGCAAGATTTGGAGTTGGAATTCCATGAGAGAATTTTCTCATTTTTGCAATATCTAATTGGAAAAAAGGAGAAACATTTTTGGATACCCTCTGTGTTATAGTTTTAATAGTAAAGATGTCTTTTCCTTACAAAATTACATTCTCAGCGAAACACTAAACATTTGATTGCAGCTCCGACCGAAGCTAGCAAAACTCATTCGATATAAATCGGAAATGCTAATGCTAGTTTTAAATTTGTCTGCGTTTGTCTTTATAGCATTTTTTAATATTCAGTGGAAAGAGCGAACAACTTCGATGCAAGACATTGGCTTGGATTCTAAATTGTGTATTGGAACAGCTCCACATCCGAGAAAAATAAAAGGGTAGCTAGGTATAAAATATAGATTGGCCTCCCTTCCTCCTCTGTAACGACTCTGAAATTTCTGTACAAATGTAACTTGTTCAAATGTATAGAAAGGGTATTTCAGCCCGACTAGGAGTTATAACTTAATTTTGTTTAATAAAAGTAAGAAACAATTTATAGCTCACTGGTTAAGACTCTCCACTACTATGTCATAGCCTGCGTGTTCGAATCTCATCAGTTCTAATTATTTTTAATATTTTTTCTTTTTAACTTTTCGGAAGCCCAAGAGTTGCACTTGCAATACACGAAGAATCGAAAAGTTTCAGAGAAATCAAACGGGATAACTGAGGAGTTAAGACCAAATAACGCACATGGCACGAACTTTGAGACAGATGGCCAAGATCTGGCCGTCCGTTTCTTCCATTTGGCCGCCACCGGCTGTTGGGATGATCCCAAATTGCTCCGTGCTTCTCCCGTGCACCCCTTCAGCTCACCTCTACTTTATTTTATTGTTTGTTTTATCTGAATTCAACTAGAGACTCTTCAATTCACCATTAACGCTATTAAAACTATTTTTAATTCATTTTTATTTCACACACTCTCTCATTTATTACCCTATAAATATCACCCCATTCCCTAGTTCTCCTCTATTCTGAAAAGTTATTAAAATTTCTCTAAATTTCTAAGTTCAAGAGAAGGGTTAAGAATAGTCAAGTGGAGTTAGCGGTCCCAGTTCCATTGAAGACCGAAATCATTCCCGACGATACCACGATCCATGAAGACCCCCCCCCCCTCTCTTACTCTCTTCTCAACGCTCCAAAACCCGTAAGTCCCTTCCTATCTCTTTCGTTTCACCTCAAAACGATTCTTAAAACAAAAATCGATAAAGTGGAGTTAGGTTGAATAAATTTCTTTTAAAAAACTTTATCATCTTTGTTATGTGAATATTTCACTCTAAATCCTCTAATATCACCTTAAATTATTGTTTACATCATTTGCCTTTTTATGTAATTAAAATTTCATGCGAAATAAACATAAAACGAACATTTTCATATAAATACCATGAACTTTAAAAGTAACATTTTTATCGAAATCTAGAAATATATACCTATAGGAAATTCACGGATTAATGACCTACCCCATCACATACACTATGGTCTCATAGCACGATATTTTAGATATATTTTTAATTTGAAACATACAAATTATATTAAAATACCATTACTTTTATAAAATGTTTTTATCACTATTTTTAAATCCTTTGCAATTGTGCTTGTACAACCATTTTAGGTGAACCCATTCACGGTTGGTGCAGGTTATCGCATATCCTTGAGATAGTAGAGTGGGATACAGAATTCCTCACGGAGAATTCGGTCTCGAAAGGAAATAAAAATATAATTTTTATAAGAAATACGAATTTTTAAAGCAAATTAAACTTTGGATGATTATATAAAATAATGGATTCGTATTTTCAATAAAAATAAATTGTGAAAAAAATATTTTTAAATGAAAAATCAAAATTTTAATAAAATACCATCAAATTTCCAAAAGTAGTTGTCACGCCCCGCTTCCTAGTTTACGGGGAAGGAGACGTGGCGGGCCCCGATGTATTTACTCAGAAGTAAACACGCTAAGCGTAAATAAGCAATATAAATAAATAACAAGAGATGTAATAAAACAACAACTTTTTATTTATATTCATTCTTTACATACAACTGAAAAGTAAAATACAATGATAGAAAGCGATGCCTAAACAATTGCATATGAACTGAAAGAAAACTAAGTACAAGTAGGAACTAGAACTCTGGCTCTTCTGTAAACTGCTCTAAATCGTCCTGACCGGGCTCGATCTCCTGAAAGTCGGGTCCTCCTGACAACATTCCAAAGAAAGAAGAGAAAGGAATGTCGTCAGCGAACTAGCGCTCGGTAAGTCCCAAAAGATAGAATGTAATAAATAAGTAAGGAGAATAGAATAGGTAAATTATCTATTTGTTATATAAACATAGTTGTTTGTAGCTTAGTACAGAAAGTATCAGTGTATATGAGAGGAGTCCAACTTATCCCGTGGACTATGGTAACCCATAGTATAAGGCCCCGTCGACAAAACCACGGGACAACGGCACGGATGTTCATGTAATGTCTTTTAGTGACCATTTCGTTCCACTTCTAATACATTCTGTGCCAGTCTACCCCGTTAAAACCCTGTAATGTATATTGCATTGATTTATAGTTATCAGACTTGCCGAGACCATAGTATAAATTGTTCATGTAAACGGATCAGGATGTAAACGGATAGGCATGTAATTAAGTTCAAGATATAGCCATGGTTTGGTCAGGTCAGGTCAAGTCATGTTGCATGTTCGTATTGTTCGGTATTCATGTTCAGGTTTAAGTGTTCATATTTGGTATATTCGATTCATATTGAATTGGAGTTATGATTGGATTCATGTTTGGATTGTATTCAGATTAGACTGAGACTCATATTGAGTCAGACACTTTAAACAAAATTGGATCCTGAATTAAGTTCAGAAGTTATCGGTAACTGCTGCACATGGACGGCCGGATTTGTGTCTTTTTTCAAGACATTTACCATTGATAACTCCGTTTTAGTTTGTTTTTACCTTAAATAGGCAAGCACTCATTTTCTCCGGCTCGCTGAGGCTCAAGAGAATTGGTCCCGTTTAAACCTATATTTACTAGGGTCCTTAATGTAAATTTAATATAACTTGAGGGGGTTTTTATGAAAAATATTTTAAATATACTTTCAAAATAAATCTCAAGTATTTATTTATCGTATTTAAGGTTTTCATGGATGTAACTTTTAAAATGTGAGGTATTCTAGTGAATATATATTTAACTTGAATAGTTCAAGGTATTTTAATGTAAAGTTTGATTGTATTGATTCTTGATAGTATTTTCATGAAACTTTATATTCTTTTATATTCTAGAAAACATGGAATTTTATTATATATTAAAAATAGATGGTTTGATAGTATTTATATAATTATTAAAAATTAATTTTTATTATTAAATAGAAATTCTCGTTTTTCTTAAAAACCGTATTAAAATTCCATCGAGATCGTATGCTCCGTGAGGAGATCTACATCTCGCTCTACTAGTCCCGAGAATGTACGATAATCTGCACCATCCCGACCGGGTTCCCCAAAATGGGTTGTAGAGATATAATCGTAAGGAATGAATTAACACAATTTAAAGAAATCCGGGTTTTTAATAGTTTAAGGTATTTATTTGAAAAGTCGTATTTTGCCACAAAATATTGGTTTCAAGAGAAATCGTGCTATGTCAAGATGTGTGTATGTGAGAGATAGGTCATTATCTCGTGAGATATTCCAAAGGTATGCTAAACTAAATACTTAAAAGATGTCATATGTAAAGTTTGTGATATTTAAACGAAAAACGCTAATTAAAGTTACATAACATGATATTTTAAGATGAAAATTGTTCTCAATGTTTTTTTTCATGATTACTAAGAAATATATAATGATATATATGAGTTATTCTTAAGAAAAATTGTGATTGTAACGATTTTAGAATCGAATGTCGAGATAACTCCACTTCCGACATGTTTTGAAAAGAGAACTTTTTAAGGTGAAAGAATAGAATAAGAGTGGGACTTACTAGCTAGAAATAGAGAGGGGAGGTATAGAAAGAAGTTGGTAGCTTCGTGAAGTTGCGGGGTCACCGGAACCGTCTCGAATCTTCGCCGGAAAGTGACCTTAAGCTAACTCCACTTGTACTTTTTTTTTACTTAGAAAATTTTGAGAATTTTTTATAAGAGATTTCAGAATGAAGAGAGCTAAGGTATGAGGTTGTATTTATAGGATGGAATTAGGTTTTAGGAATTGAAGAGAGCATTAAAATTGGATTTAAATCTCCATTTTTAATTCTCTATTAATTTTCAGGGAAAACAAACAGAATAGGAGTAGTGGGGGTAGATCAAGGGGTTAGTGGGCAAAGCACGGGGGACTATCCCCTACGGATGGCCGGCATCGCCGGCCCCTTGGCGCATCTCGTCGGTCCAATGGGGGCTTTGGGTGATTGGATTTTGACCATGTGTCCTCGGCTGTTCATACAACATTGTGCACATATTATTTTTTGTCTTTTCATTTCTTACGTGTATTGCACGTGTAAACTTTTGGGCTTCCAAAAAGTTTAAAATAAAAATATATGTGGTTGATGGGATTCGAACACGGAGGCTACGTCACAGCAGTGCAAGGCTTTACCAATGAGTTACAAGTTGCTACTTGTTAAAGAGCAGGAAAAGTAAGAACTTCAAACAAATTTAATTTATAACTTGTACTTAGGTTAGCAAACTCCATTCTGTATTCTAAGAAGAAAAATTTTGTACAGAAAATTCAGGGTCGTTACAGTAGTAGTTTTCATAAAAATACTATACACTTTTAAAAGTTAGGTTTTATCACTAAAATATTATTGAAACTAAAATAAATTTCTATAAAAACTCTTAATATTATAAATCGCCCTGAAGATTTATTTTTAAATAATATTAAAACATTTTTATAAAACCCCCTCGAGAATGCAAACAATGTAAACAATAAGAATAAATTTTTAAAGACCCTAAATTAATATAGGTTTAAACGGTTTCATTTCTCTTGAGGTTAGGAGAACCGGAGAAAGTGAGTGCTTGCCTATTCAGGATAGATACCACTACAAATTAAAGAAATTATCAATGGCAATCGTCTTGGAAAAAAACACAAATTCTCCCTTCCATGTGCAGCGGTTGTTCGATTATTCATGAATTTAAGATCTTCAAAGTTAAATATAGTAATATGAAATGTTTATAATTCGAATACAAACTCGAACCTAAATTTGAACTTAAACTCGAACTCTAATCCAAACTCGAATCTAAATTTGAATGTTAACTTGAACTCATTTTACTCGAACTAATTTGACTCGACCCAAGATTGCAACTGACATGACTTGCATTTTACTTGACTTGCTCAACTACATTATTCACTTTTGCAATCTATGGTTCGATCAGGACATATTATAATCAACCAAGCAATCAACTATGAATATCTAACGGTTATAATATATATTACTCAGAGTGTAGGGGATAGTTTCATATGTGAATCCAATAGAACTTCAGGAGTCCCGTATTAACCTACTCGAATTCTATTTACTCGAATCTCAGTCGGGTTGACTCCTCCACAGTTTGGAGTTCCGATACTAACATATGAAATGTGCCCGTGTTTCTTTGCTCCTGAGGTCACACTCTTGAGCTTGTGAATACTTCTACAGTTGCGTTGATATTCACACTTGGAAATTAATGTTAAAATAGTGGCCATATAGAGACTTATAGTACATATACTCATGTTCATTTCCACATACTTTTACTCGTCATATATATTATTTCATGATTATTCTATACTTATCATTTTTCACTTGTACCCTATATTTGGAACTTACCGAGTGCTAGTTCGCTGACGGGCATTCCACCCATCTTTGTTTTTTTAGAATGTTCGTCAGATTCTGAGGGGCGAAAGAGGTGGGCGCTATAGAGGAGGAGTACGACCAGATCGCGGTTCAGATTTAGACTAGTTATCATTTTCTTTCAGTTTATGTATGTCACCTGTTTAGACATTTCTGTTATTGTATTTACTTTGCAGTTGAACTCTTGTATCTGTAAATATTTCAAGTTCGAATGTAAATAAATATATTTTGTTAAAAAATTTACAGTTTCCATTTATTCTTATTTTGTGTATTATTTTTTCAATACGCTTAGTATATTTATTTAGAGAATAATCTTCTCTGGATAAATATGCCGCAGGTTTGCCACGTCATCGTTTCCGTTTATTAGGAAGCGGGGCATGACATCCTCCCCTCCCCCTTCCGAAAAAAATAAAAATTGTTTTCGGTCTCTATTTGCAAAGATGGTTTATTTTTAAACTCATGAAATTTCGAAGTTGTAAAAAAAACCTTACTTTTAAAATTCGAATGCTTTAAACCAAGAATAGGTTGTACATATTATATTTAGGATATTTTTGCAAAAATTCCAGATTTATCCTCATTCTGTTCAATAAAATATACATATGATTGTTCTATCAAGAAATTAAAAAAGTATAAGTATAATTTCCTCTGGTGGCCATTGTTATCTGCTCCTTCTCCCTCGATCTCTCTCTTAATTCCTCAATTTCCTCTTCCCAATTTTCTCACTCAATTAATACATCTCCATTTTCAAACCCCTCGTCTCTAATCCAATGATCTCTTTCCTACATTTCCGCCCAATTTCTGTATCTCCATTTCCGAATCCCCTATCTACACTCCTAATCCCCTGATCTCCTTTTCTGATTTTCCATATCTGCTTCTTTTACGGCTAAAACCAAGACAAGAAATAATAAAGAGGAAAAAATAAAGAAGCCGCAGAAAACTAAGGCAAGCAATAATAAAGAAATGGCTTTTGAAAGAAGATAGGTTTAAATTTTTTTTAGGTCGAGCAATAATAAAGAGAAAATTATAAAGAAGTAGCGGGAAACTATAGATACATAACCAAAAACCTCACTTCTAATTTTTGGGAAATCTATCTCATGTGTTATCTCAAAAAATCTGAAAATGATATTATAGCTAATACATACATAAATTCATATTCAAATCAGGATTTGGGTTAAAATAATGCCAAGTAAAATTTTGGTTTTTCTTACAATCTTTAAACTTCATGGGTTTAAAAAGTATCTATATATATATATATATATATATATATATATATATATAAAGAGAGAAGAAATTCATATATAACAGTTCAGAAATGGAGAGAGTGCCTGATGCAAGCGGGAATTGAACAAGAGACCTTTCACTCAAATACGAGAGATTTTACCTTTATGCTATAGAGGCACTCGTGGAACGATAAGCAGTAGTCTGATGCATGCCGAAATCTAACCACCGACTCACTACTTCACCGTGAGAGACTTTACCGCCATACTTCGACAGTAAGAGGATAGATCGAGGTGCGCGCTACAATGTATCAGTAGCAGCATCAATTGAGCTCAGTTTTCCAGCGTACGTGGTTTTGTTTTGGTCCTTTTCTATGTTGCATTTGGATTGGAGTTATGTGGTGTGTCGAGTCACATGTCTAAAGTTTGCATATTTGGATGTATATGTAATAATTTTATTATGTGAAGGCCCCTGGAAAATTTTAAGTTTGCATTCGGTGCAGTTGAAAATTTTCTCTTACTTTTTTGGGGGCATATAAATCCTATCCATTCAATAACAAATCAAGTCCAGCATTAGTTGGATGGGTTGGGCCTCCTTGGCTGCTTCTGGGTCAGACACTTAGTGTGCTGGAATTAACTCCGGTATAAAAATAATGTGCGCTCTGCACGTGTGTATGTGTTAACACCAGGAAAGATTTGAAAAATATTAAAATTATTTTAGTTGAACAATAGATAACTTCAAAAAGGTTTAGTTATCGATTTAAGGTTATAAAAGATTTAAAATTAGAAAAGTTAGCTATAGATTCCTTAAACATTTTTCTCAAAATTATGAGATAGAGGCTCTTAGAATCAAGAGAATTTTTATTTTATCATCAATTAATTTCTAAATTAAACTGGGCTTGCCATGTGTTTCCTTTATTTTCTAGTTTTAATGGTAGAACGCTGTTACTAAAACAATGAATTTACAGATCCAAAAACCCATGATGTTTGACCATGCTTTTCAAGCTTTATGTCTGAATATAAACAAGTTATCCATTGAGATCCTGTATAGAACACTAAATTACCGAAATTCACACCTACGGGTTTTAAAGGGTCTAAATATGAGTCGGTTTTTCTACTGGAATAACTGTAATTGCTTGAAATTTCAAAGGCAACAAGTATAAATCTACACGCAATATAGACCGGTTAACAAAATACAACCTTTCAAGGAAAATGCTATAATTAAGCACAAATAATTAATATACAAACATAAATAAATAAATAATAATAATAATAACAATAATACAGAACATATTATACATCTGAAATTTATTTATAATCCGTGGTGGCTTCCCATTCCCGCCATTTATTTGCACTGCTACGGCAGCGGTAAGCTCACAGCTCAGCTTGGCATTTCATCGAACACTTTAATGGCGGAGAGATTCTTCGCAACGAAGCAGAGGGACGCCACGGGCTCCACCGAAACCCTAACCCTTCTCTCTGGACCTCCTTCATGGTGAGTTTCCCTCACTGCTAAATCTACCTCATTTTTTTCTCAAATTAAAACCTCTTTTATTTTGTTTTTTGCAGCGGAAAGACTTCGCTTTTGTTCCAATACGCCCTAAATTGCGCATCTGAGAGCAATGGGAAAGTAGTGGTGTTCATCTGCAACAGAAAGAGATTGGAGAGCAAACCCCCGTTTTTGTCCCAGGTAAAAATTAGATTTTGAAGTTTGAATTATTTGATGTTTTTTTTAAAATATAAAATAAAAATCTCTTTCAGGGGATTGATCCGAGCGGCGATGTGCTTCAGAGGATTCAGATGAAGTAAGTTTCTCTTTTGATTGGTTCATAATTGCTAAAAATGTCTCATTTGTCAAGAGTAAAGATATGTTGTGAAAATTTGGCCCTTATGTTAGCTTATATGTGCATCACAACGAATGTTTCTTGATACGAGGTTTATTATTTGGGAATTGGAAACCGAATAAAAGTATTTTAGAGGGATTTGCATCTACATAGAGGTTATAGGAATGTGTACTTGGAAATTCTATAAGAATTTTTACATGTGCAGCCAAAATTTTATCATAAAAAATGAGAGTATGAAAGACAAGGAACAATTTTATTTCTTTTTTTGATGGTTATTTATTTTTAATTTTTGACGGCAAGGAATGATTTTATTATTTAAGCTACATTATAAAAAGAGATAAAAAGTGGCACCGTTTGCTAAGTCATGAATCGAAGTTATTGGTGCTGATTGGAGAAATAGAACATAATGCAACTATATGTAAAGAAACCACAAGGCAATGAAATTAAAATTACCGATGAAGTCGCTAAGATTTGGCTTGGTTGACGTCCGCCAAATTCACCAGAGGACCTTAGTTAATGCAGAGATGGAGCAAAAGTTGAAAAAAGTAAATATGAAGCATATTCTTTAATGTTGAAAGTGTAAAGTATAAAATTCACACCAAATGACATAAGCTTTACAAATCATTTACCTTGTAGCGAGGTATTTTAGACATCGATATAGAAGCACATTGCCATCAAGTGCGTTATAGGTTAAAGTTGGCTTTCAAATGCAAACACGGGCCATGTTTTCAATATCTGGGAAACAGACCATTGCTTTATTTCAAATTCATCATCTGATATCATGTTATATGGTTGATTCATTCTTAGTTGCTTAACAGGTATATTGAGGATGACGATGCACTTAAGAAATACTTTGCGGCATTTCATCTCCATGGCAGTTTTCCTTCTGTTGTTATTGTTGACGATTTTGGAGATTTCTTTATCAATAGGTACTACTTCTTTTTTCTTGCATTCTGGGAATCATCACTACCCTTATCATAAATCATCCTCATGTCATGAAGCATTTGGATCTATTAGTTCATCTAAGAGCCTGGGTTTTCCTTTTGTCTTACGTATTCTTCGTTTTTGTTTAAACATCGTCTCTTCCTTCAGTGAATTTAGCCAATGCACGTAGTAAAACATCAACATGAAGTTAGAAAAATAGAGAAGTAGGAACAACAATTAAAAAATTATGAACATTATGCTCCTTACATGATACCTATACTATTCATATAAGACAGATAGTCCCATACACTTGCAACAAAGTGCACTTTGGGATAGCAACACATTCATCCGTTTTCTACAATCTGCTTGAAATTTACCCAAGTCTCTTAAGAACTTTGAATTATTTCTGAAATTTTATTTAACTTATCTCAGGACTCCTCTAATAATAAAGCCAACATCCTCCTTGTTAATCACTGACCTCACTCTAAATTAGTCAAAATTCAATGAACAGCTATGTTATCGCTTTGCAGAAATTGTCAAGATAGATATGGTAATGCAAGGGGCAGGGATCTTGCCATGGTTCGCACTCTGGCTTTGTGTCGTGATGCCATTATGCATGCAAAGTAAGCCAACCATAATCTTCATAATTTGTTTTTTCGTTATTTTTCTTAGAGAATGAATCTGTTTCAATTAGTGCAAGTTAATTCTCTCCACTAAAATATCATATCAAGGGTTTCGTAATTTTGGGAAAACCGAGTTATTAAATAATTCTACAGTTCCTTGTTTTTGGAACCACAGTTCAGATTTTCTTTACCATGTGATCTTGATTCTAAGGACACTCATTATGAAAAATATTTATATTGCAACTTTGCTAAGACGCTCCATTACTCTTCATCTAAAATCTTTTTCTCTTTTAGTAGCGAAAAGTTGCAACCCAGGGAACATTGTAAGCTTCTCATTGCTGATACGCACCAAGGAGAGAACCCAAGATTGTTGTTCATATACAAGAGATGGATTCAATGCATATTTACAATACAAGGTATGCTTATTAGCTTTCTGCACCATACCTAAACCCATGTCTGAAAAATGCTGTGGACCATAAATTGTTTTCGACTATTTACTCTTGATGAATGATTCTTTCTTTGAATTACTATCGAACAACGTTCCTCATTTTATTAATTACCCATCAATCCCTTTTCTGCGGGACGCCAAAAATTATCAGAACCATATAATCTGTTTGTAAAAAATCTCTCTTCTAAATACAAATCGATGGCTTCAAGATATAAAGATATGAAGGAAAAAAGACAGTTAGAAGAGTCAAGAGAAAGAAATTAGTTTTTTAAACTGTTACAAAGATAAAACAATGATATATTGGTCCTCTGACAGTCACTTGACTTCTACAATTGTGCTTTTTTAAAGAGATAACTGACATATGGTATTTGATCGCAACAAAGAGTGGGATTTCATGGTATTTATCTCAATAGGTGTAAAAGTTCATGGTGTAAAAGTATAGAAGATCACATAATAATGAGGCATCTGAGCTAGTTCATATCAGATATAAAGAGGTATTTGGGGTTGTATGAGAGATTCAAAAAAAGCTTAATAGCTGCAAAAAGTGGAACACTTTCATGGTGTGAATATTTAATCATCATTTAACCTTTTTTTTATATAAAAAATATATATTTTAGTCAGTTCAAATATCTGAGCTCAAATAGCTAGGGGTTTGTTTTATCTAATCTAGCTAGAGATTGTAGCTGATGGAAATGTTTTATTTCTTAGTTAAATCAAAGCAAGGCTTCTCCTCTTAAGCGATTTCACCCTCTCTTTCATATTGAAGGTAATGGGACGGGATCTTTTCATTTGAGGACCGTAACTACTTCGAGCGAAAGAACCGAAAGGATGAAGACTGCTAAATACTCTATAGCTTTGCAATATCTGATGCTTGAAGAGATGGCCGAAGAATGAGGAATAAGGAGGCAATTTTCCATACAGATGGTAAGCGATATAACTATAATTTTTGGAGCTAGTATTACTATTCAGACAATTTCTAAAGCGTAAGTAGAAGGAAAAGACAACTTTGTTAGACGGCTATGCTCTCATGTCTGCATATGCAATTAAATTGAAAGGCTCTATACGTATGATTTTGTTATATATTGAAATTTTGATATCAACGAAAACAATCTATACTTTGGTTGTAAAATTATGATTGCTTGAAAAGAAATGGACAGAAGAAGAAACCAAGCACATGTAGATGACCGCTATTCAATGAGGGTATGACCGCTATTCAATGAGGGTATAACCGCTACATAATATGATGAGAATTCAATTAATTATGATACGAATAAAAATATAGCAGCCAATGTCATACAACTTGCAAAATTTACTATAAATCACACGTGCAGAATTAAGCAAAACAATATAAAAGGGGTAAGCGGTATATTTAATTATCTGTACATCAAAATTGGTTTCATGTCAATTGGGTTTCAGGTTTGCTAATAATGGTCATTTCATTTTAAGCGTTTACTGCTGGAAATCCAATTTCTGAACTGGAAGTCCATTTCATAACACATTTTACTCCCTGTTAGGATCATAATTAGGCGACGCTACAGTTAGATAATATGTAGATTTATCTGTTATGTTTTCCATGTATCAGACGGATTAACAATAGTTATCTTAGTTTAGGAGTTATGATCAGATTACCGATGAAGGGTGCAAGCTGAAATGACAGAAAACTGCCGTACATGTCATCCGTTTAAAATATGATTTAAATATCAAATGATATTGGAATTTAGTGAAACTGGTACCATTGGAAAGCTAAAACAATTTCCTACACATCGATAATTGGCTCCGCACACTATCACAATTAAACATTAAGATTTCAGGTGTGTAAATGCATATCAAGGGGTAAGTTCCTGCTCTGGACTGCAGTCTAAGATCAGATAAGTTCTTTGTTTTCGATATTCAGATGATGTATATAACAGTAAAACCTACGCGTCGTGTTAAAGATCATGCAGTACACTTAGCAAAGAACCCAGGCACGCTGCGATTGGATTTTTCTGAAATTAATTAGGAATTTAACGGTGTCAAGTGTTCGGTAAAACGCGAGCGGTATAGAAGCTAAGACGTCACTATATGTGTGAAAACGATATCGATTTGCCACCAACTTTCTACAGAATATTTGTTAACAGTGTTAGGGTCTAAATACCATGGGTTCCGCCATTTTAAATTTTGTTTTCGCATAAGATTCGCATCGAACATCTAAGATCAACATTCGGTCATCGATCGAAACTAACGTTTCTTCTAACAAACTAAATTAGATGTTAACCACTTAATTTATACGCGTTACTAACACAGTAATAAGCTCCAGTCGGGCTCTACTCAAGTGAAACGGCACGATGATTCGCTACACAAAATTCACGTATAGATTTCGATCCAATTATATATATTTTTTATATCTAGTTATAATATAGTTTCTTTAGCTAACATTTATTATAGCATATTAAACAAGTGAATAGGGATTTCACTTGCGGATTCATCGACCTTAGCTAGCATTTTCAGCGGTTTGCGCTAGTTTAGGCATACCGCACATTGTAAAAGAGATTCATGCATGTAGCCTAAAACATAGATTTGTCGAGGATGTGGTAGTCACGAGTGCTTTAGTAGATTCTTACTCAAAGTGTGGCGAATGGCAATATGCTAGTAAGGCTTTCGACGAGACAAGAGCCTGCGACACCATCCTTCACAACACCATGATCAATATTTACTCTAATTGTGGGATGATTGATGAAGCAAGAATGATCTTCCATTCAATATCAAACAAGACTGTTTCTTATAATTTGGGGTTTTGTACCATATAAAATAAACAAACTTTATTGACTAGTTTAAAAAATTAAAGCCTTAGTCAGGATCATCTCTAGTGCTGCTGTATTGGAAATAAGGCATTCAAAAGGAAAACAGAAATTGTGATGCACCCCGAAAAGGACTGCAAATTTTGCTCTTAGAATCAGACATGGTTTAAACCATAGCATGATATCAGCAAGTGGCGACGTTAGTAATGGCGGATGGCACGGTCTCGACGCACGGGCTCGGCACGACACGGCAACACCAAGGCTCAGCACGACACGGCAACACCAAGGCTCGGCTTGGAGCTCGGCTGCAAAGTCGGGGAGAGCGAGACGACGGCAATGGATGCCTTGGCTTGGGAACGAGCTGGCCACGGTGCGGTGTACTGCTGAGCACAGTTGGGCACGGTGAGAAGGTTGAGACGGCGATGAAGGTGGCAGGGAGTTTGCTGTCGTCGATGGGTTGGTGTTGGTTGGAACTTGTAGTGTGGGTGGAGGTTGTTTAGGGTGGAGAAGGAGGCGATGAAGTGGTCGATGGTGTGAGGTGATGGGGGAGTGGGTCGTTGGAGATGAGGTAGCCGGTGACGGTGAGATGCTGGCGGCTCCGGTGGTGGTGGAGAGGAGAGGAAGATGGTGACGAGTTCGTCGGCGGCGTGGAGAGGTTGGTGGCAGCGGGCAGTGGCGGTTGGGGGTGTGGAGAGAGGAAGAAGAGGGTATTCGGCGGTGGGTTTGCAGTGGGGGTGCTCGGGGGTGAGGAAGATGGTGGCAAGGCAGCGAGGGGATTGTGGAGCAGTTGCGGCGAGGGCGGGGATCTCGGGGCTAGTTGAGGGAGTGAGCTTCGTCGTTGTGGACGTTGGGGAGCGGGTCTCGTGGGTAGCGCGAGGGAGGGGAGGACGGTGATGATGGGTTGGCGTTGGGGTTTGTGGCGACGTGGCCTCGTAGGTGGAGCTGTTCGTGTGGAGGACCGTTGCGAAGAGGAGGGACGAGTCGTGCGGAGGTGGGCGCGGGTCTCGTGCGTAGCGTGAGAAAGGAGGAGACGAGGATTTGAGCGGGAAAAGAAAAGAGAAGGGAGAAGAAGAAGGGAGTGGGTCGGGGTGGCGTGGGGGGTGCGGGGGCGGGGCGGGTCCGGTTTGGCTGGGGAGTGGGGAAAGGGTTTGTGGGCTTTTGGGTTAAGAAAAATAAAAAGGTTTAGGGTCTGGCTGTTCAGGTTAGGAAAATATAGAAATTATATTTAGAAAATATAGCAAATATTAATTGTAAAAATTTAAATAGAATTTTAATTTTGGGAAAGCATTTATTTAAAATACAGAAGATATTTATAGGGGAACTGGGTATTACATCTGATGTGCACCAAACAACAACTCAATTCTGGTCATGATGGACGATCTGATGGTACACAGGCAAAGCTCTCTGGTATTGGCTGATGAATTTAACGGAAGTGTTTTGCTATAATTTCAAGAGTTTTGAAAGTAGAATATTTCACAATATTCTATAGAATCCTGAATTGAGATCGGTGAGAATATTTTACAATATTCTCTGTTCTCAATTTAATAAAAATTTTCTGATTAGGATGGAATTCCTATTCAGATTTCTGATTAGAATAGAACTACAAAGTAGTTCTATATTTCTATTCATTTTTTCGTTGAACTACGAAGTAGTTCGGTTTCAGTCCTCTAGAACTATGAAAATGATTCTCTTTCTTTTCTCTTCAATGAATTATGAATATGGTTCCGTCTTTCACTTTTCCAAGTAACTTTTTCTCTCTGGGTTGAGCTCTCTCTATATATAGAGCTCTAAGACCCGGTCCAAGGGTCTCAACAGTTACAATTCTTCGTAACTGATAGTCAGCCCAACAATCTCTATTTAAACAGCCCGAACTGTCAAGAATAGCCCAACAGCCATTTCCTCATGTGAAGCATCCTGTAAGGCAGCCACGCAAGCGCCAATGCGACGTCCAACTAAATAGCTTAATAGGCTGCCACGTAGACGCCAACGAACGGCCAACTAGGCCACAAACAACCACGATGCACACGCGGGCGACTTTCAACCAGACAACCTACTAGGCTGCCACGCTGGCGCCAACGGACGACCAACTAAGTTACGAGCTACCACGACACACACGTGCACGACGTCCAACCAGACAGCCTTGTAAGTCGATGTAGTACACCCCAGTACTTATGGGGAGGCGGAATTTACAAAAACTTATCAAGTTTAAACAACGAACATCGACTAACCGCTTGAATCGAAGCTAAACTCTAAATAACCGTATTCTATGAGTTTCTTTTCACAAAAGTGATTAGGGATTATACCTAATGAACCGGTCCTTCTTCTTTATGTCCTCCTTGGTTCTCCTCGGCCTTCTCTAGGTAGTAGACGATCCACCCGAGAGCAAAACTCCAAGCTAAACCTCTAACTTGAGGTAACTAATCAACTTTGATTGCTAATCAAAGATGAGAGAATGATAAAGAGTGTAGGTTATGGATTGTTTAGTCTAACTAAACCTTTGTTCTCAACACATGAGGATTAAGGTTAGTATCTTGAAGATGAGAGCTTGAGGAGAGAGAATGTGTGATATGATAATGAGAGAAGAGAGAGAGTGTATCATAATATTATGAAGCATTCTTATTTTCAACAAATGAATAAAAGAAATGAATAAGCATGCTTCACAAAATATCTTGTGATGATTCATTAACATGAGTCATTAAGCAATAAATGTGCATTAATGAAGTGAATGAATCACCACTATGACTCACTCTCTTTCCAAAACAAACCTCCTTAGTCACATCTTCTAGAAGCTTCTCGAGTAATTACGAGAACGCCCCTCCGATCCGTAAAAATACGGAAAAACTTTAGACTGTAAAAATCCAATAACCGGATACCAGTAACTGGCTTAAACCAAAGCCGACTGATAAAATCTGTCCGAAAGTCGTACGCGCGTAAACGCACGTATGCGTCCGAACCCTTTGTCGCAAAACCATGCAACCTCTATATCGTTTCGCCTGGAGTAGGAAACTCTCTGTGTGGGACTCTAGAGACTCGACTACTACGCTGGCAGTGGGTTTAACCACAGACCGCAAGCGGCACTAGCTGTACGTAACGGTCCCCAGGTAGTTGTCGATAAGAAGGCCGATGAGTAAACCCATCCGAACTCCTACTGAGTCTGATGTGACAATCTCCATACAGTCCGGTCCGTTCGTCCAAGACTATCGCATATCGGGCCTAGGGGGGCGGCAAGCGTCAGTCCCCTAATAGCGGTATAAGTCGTGTCGGAGTGAAGCCCATTACACCCTGAGAAACTACTGGAACCTACCAGCAAATCTCGCTTGCCCTGGCCAGGGACTTTGCGTAATGGCTCTCTGACACAGCACGATATCTACTCCCAATACCGGGAGGGACGAATCCTGTCTAACCGCCACTGCCTCCAAGTGCTCGGGACTGCACCCAACTGCTACCTGTTTGCACGACTCCTTTGAGCCGTGGTAGGGTAGCAATCTAAGAACAGTGGGACACACTCGAGGCGAAGTAGCAGTGTCAAGTCTGCGGACTACGCTGTACTCATGTCACCTGGGAACTGTTCACTGACGACTGGTATCAAACCAACCAACAGTTCCCTGTGAGTCCTGTCCGGTGTACCCGTAACCTAACGAGCACCTGTATACTATCTCCAGTACGACGTACTGACGGCTGTGGGACAGACCATCTCCCCAACTGGGATGAGAAGCGTACACACCAGTCTACTCCGGAGTATCGATGCTCTGTCTCGATAATCCAACGACCGGGGACCTGAATAAGGATGTGCTTGTAGACTACCCAGCCCCCACTAGTGTGACTGCCATCACAACGCTGGTAGACAAGCAAGATCCTAAGAGCTCTATCAATACGTATACTCACATATTAAGATAGAATAACCAAGTAGCATACTACCATGTTTAGCAAGACTGTTATATACATGTGAATATCCCAAGCTTCCATTAAGTAATATACAAGCTAGTATGATACAGTAATGGCCTTCTAGGGCATAAACACTAACAATCTCCCACTTGCACTAGGGCCATGAACTGGCATATCGTAGACCAATGATCTCGAGCAGCCTCTCGAACTGAATCTGAGGAAGGGCCTTTGTGAATGGATCAGCAATGTTCTCTTCTGAAGCAACTCTCCGAACCTCGATCTCCTGACGATCAATGATCTCCCTGATCAGGTGATACCGCCTCAAGATGTGTCTGGACTTCTGATGGGACCTTGGTTCCTTCGCTAAAGCTATAGCTCCGTTGTTGTCGCAATACAGAGGTATTGGATCAACTATGGTAGGAACCACCTGAAGTTCTGTTAGGAACTTCTTCATCCAGACTGCTTCTTTTGCGGCATCGCAAGCAGCTATATACTCCGCTTCCATCGTCGAGTCAGCAACGGTGTCCTGCTTGGAGCTCTTCCAGCACACCGCCCCTCCATTGAGGGTAAAGACATAACCCGACATGGACTTGGAATCGTCCTTATCACTCTGGAAGCCGGAATCAGCAAAGGCCTCCAACCTGAGGTCTTTTCCGCCGTAAACCAAGAACATCTCCTTAGTCCTCCTCAGGTACTTGAGAATGTTCTTTACTGCTATCCAGTGCTTCTCCCCTGGGTCTGACTGATACCGGCTTACCACGCTCAGTGCGTAAGCTACATCTGGTCTGGTACACAACATCGCATACATTATAGAGCCTACCGCAGAAGCGTAGGGTATAATAGACATGCGTTCCCTTTCCAAATCAGTCTTGGGAGACATCTCTTTGGAGAGGGTGATTCCGTGACAAGCCGGTAGATTACCGCGCTTAGAATCTTCCATACTGAATCTTTTCAGTACAGTGTCGATATACCTGGACTGCGAAAGTCCCAACATCCTCTTGGATCTATCACGATAGATCCGGATCCCCAGAATGTAAGAGGCATCACCCAGGTCTTTCATGGAGAACCTGTGTGACAAGAATCCTTTGACAGATTGTAGCATAGGAATGTCATTTCCTATCAATAGAATGTCATCCACGTACAAGACGAGGAATACGACACTTCTGGCCACAACTTTACTATAAATGCACGGTTCATCTGGATTTTTGATAAAGTCATATTCTTTGACTGTCTCATCAAAACAGATGTTCCAACTCCGCGATGCCTGCTTTAGTCCATAAATGGATTTAAGCAGCTTGCATACTTTCCCGCTGCTCCCATTCTGATTGAAACCCTCTGGCTGATCCATATAGACGCTCTCTTCTAAATTTCCATTCAGAAAAGCCGTCTTTACGTCCATCTGCCAGATTTCATAATCATGGAAGGCAGCAATAGCAAGAAGGACCCGAATGGATTTGAGCATAGCCACTGGAGAAAAAGTTTCGTCATAGTCCAAACCAGGTCTTTGACGAAAACCCTTTGCAACAAGTCTAGCCTTATAGGTTTCCACCTGTCCATCTACACCAATCTTTTTCTTGAAGATCCATTTGCATCCTATGGGTTTTACCCCATCTGGAGCAAAGTCCAAAGTCCATACTTTGTTGGTGTACATGGACTCCATTTCGGTCCGCATTGCATCTAGCCATCGTACCGAGTCGCCGCTCTGGATGGCCTGCCTGAAGTCAGTAGGTTCATCATCATCTATGATGCAATCCTCTCTATCCCCATCTATGAGAAAACCGTAGTATCTCTCAGGCGGACGAGACGGCCTACTACTCCTGCGGAGGGGTGCGGGAATGTTCTGTTCTTCTTGAACCTCTGGTTCTACCAAACTTTCAGTAGCAGTTTATGGTTCTGGAATTTCTTCCAGTTCTATTTCGCTCCCACTCTTCTGATTTTCTAAAAATTCAGTTTCTAAGAAGTGGGCATGACGAGAAACAAAAACCTTTTGTTCCTCTGCGTAATAGAAATAATATCCCTTGGAGTTCTTTGGATATCCCACAAGCTTACACAGTACTGAGCGTGCCTCGAGCTTGTCCACATGCTGCTTTTTTACAAAAGCTGGACACCCCCATGTCCTAAAATGTTTTAGACAGGGTTTCTTCCCACTCCACATCTGATATGGTGTGGTAGGCACAGTCTTGGTTGGAACCTGGTTCAAAAGATATGCCGCTGATTCTAGCGCATAACCCCAGAAAGATCGCGGTAACTCAGCATTACTCATCATGGATCGTACCATATCCAATAGGGTTCGATTCCGTCTCTCCGATACACCGTTGTGCTGCGGAGTGTATGGAGGAGTAAGTTGAGAGAGAATTCCTTTCTCTTTTAGGTAACCTAGGAACTCGGCACTTAAGTATTCTCCACCTCGATCAGATCTTAGTGTTTTAATACTTTTGCCAGTTTGGTTTTCCGCTTCACTCTTGAATTCCAGGAATTTCTCAAAGGCCTCTGATTTATGCTTCATTAAGAAAACATATCCATACCTAGAGAAATCATCTGTAAAAGTAATGAAGTAGGAATAACCACCTCTCGCATGTGTAGACATTGGACCGCATACATCACTGTGTATGAGTCCTAAGAGCTCGCTCGCTCTTACTCCTTGTCCAGTGAATGGAGTCTTTGTCATCTTTCCTTTGAGACAAGATTGACAAGTGTCATAAGTTTGATATTCGAACGTGTCCAAATATCCTTCTCTATGCAACTTAGTCAACCTTCTCTCATTGATGTGACCCAGTCTACAATGCCATAAGAAAGCTTTATTTAAATCTGGAGACTTTCTTTTTAGTGTGTTCTGGACATTGAAAATTTGGAGTTGGTTTAACACATATATGCCGTTATTTAGAGTACCGGACCCAATCAAACCATGATTAAGGTGGATGTTGACAACATCTCTTACAAACGTGAAATCATAACCTTTATTTGATAACAAGGAAACTGATATGATATTACACGTTAAGCTGGGTACAAAATAACAGTTATGTAAAACCAAAATGTGTCCACTCGTCAATCCTAGGTGATAATCCCCGACGGACGCAGCTCCCACGCTAGCTCCGTTAGCAACCCTGAGGATCATATCACCTTCCTTCAGCACTCTACGGTTTCTCAGTGCCTGCAATGAATTGCAAATATGAGATCCTGACCCGGTATCCAATACCCAGGAAGTAGAGTTGATTGACAGACAATTCTCAATTACAAACACACCTGAAGTCGAAGCCACAGCTTGCTTCGGTTCCTGGTTCTTGGCGTTCCACGCCTTGCAATCCTTCTTCCAGTGCCCTTTCCTGTGACAATGGAAGCACTCATCCAGGCCAACTACCGGTGCTGCAATCTTTTTCTTTCCCTTTTTTCCCACCTTACTAACACCTCCTCTAGGTCTGGGTGCGGCCTTCTTCTTCCTTCCTTTGGCCCTAGCCTTGGACCCGGAAGAAGATGATCCGCCAACAAACATAGCGGGTGTTTCCCTTGCCTTCTGCAAGGTGCCCTCTGCACTCCTTAACATGTTCAGGAGTTCCGCAAGTTCAACTTCTTTTCCTTGAAGATTGAAGTTGAGGATAAACTGGGCGTAGGTGGGAGGAAGGGACTGGAGAACGAGGTCTGTATAGAGCTCATTATCCAAAGTCGTCCCAAGGTCCGCGAGCTCTTCAATATAGCCGATCATCTGTAGGACATGTTCACCTACCGATGACCCGACAGCCAACCTCGCTCGAAACAGTTTCTTAGAGGTCTCGTATCTTGCTATACGAGATTGCTCTCCATAAAGTTCCTTTGTATGGAGAAATATGCCATCTAGGGACATATCCTCGTGCCTCCTCTGATGTTCATTGTTCATCGAGGCAAGCACGATGCACTTGGCTCTCGCGCAATCTAAATCCCAGGTTTTACGGATTTCCTTATCCGCATTGCTGGATTTGGGACCAAGGACAGCAGGTGCTGTAGCGGTGAGGACGTACCCCAGTTTGTCATAGGTCAAAGCCATCTTGACATTCCGCAGCCAATCTTTATAGTTTGGCCCTGTCAGTATATTTTTCTCTAAAAGTAACTTAAGTCCAGTCATTTTCAGGGTCGCTGCAATTAGGAGAGAGAGAAGAAAACTCTTTAGCATGATGCTCTTGCAAGTTTAGAGTGGTTTTTAGTTTATCTAAACTGGATGGCTCCCACTGTTTCTCGAATCCTTCCTCAAACCATAAAAGAAGAATTAGCCAAGACTATTCTCACCGTACAATACTTGCTTAACCGTTCAGCCAGGCTGGTGTCGATACTTCGAGGGAGGTTTTCCAACGCTTTCGCGAAGTTCCTTAATTAAAGAACCTCTTTTCTCTGGGGGCGTAACCCCGCTGACACTTTTCTGGACACCTACTAGGTTTATAGCATTGATCGTTAAGCGACGAATATCCTGATAAGTAGCATGTACTCACAGTAGGATCGGGATCCAAATATCATCGTATGATAATGTTGAAGGAATCCTACCAACATTCATCAAACTCCAAATGGTATGCATCTCTTTGCAAATTTCAGTTTCTTTAGAAATTCCCGATATAAGTTTTTGCCCCATGCTCTTATGACCTTGACTAAGGGCCAACAAATCATAAGTCACATGTCAAGTTCTGCCCATCATTATCCTGTTGATTTGAACCCATCCGTATACTCTTGACTAAGGGCCAACAAAGTAATACGACTGTCCCAAACCAACTCATCTATCTATGCAACAAATGAATACCCCAGCAGCTACCAATCACTATGTCTTGACTAAGGGCCAAACAAACATAGCTTGAATACTACTGACCATTCATAAGAAATGACGGAGGGCTACGACTGGTTTTGGCGAAACCGTGAACGTAGTGAACTTGATATAACCGAAGGAACCTGATAGCTTTTAAAAAGGAGTGGTTAACTCTCCGCATTTAAAATTATCTGTTTTAAAAATAACCGAGTGGTTTCTTTTAAATTGTTCCAACGATTTAAACTTTGGTTTGTTTTACTTTGCATTACAGATAATGCGTCCCATCATTAACCTATCATTGCAGAAAACAACGAAAATACAACGTCCTCTTATGCCATCCGCATTCGCCACGGGGTCCCGTCATCACTCGTTAGGTTACTTAACTAACGACAGAGCGGGGGCTGGGCTAGCGCGGGTGTAAAACATAAGTGACGTCTAAATAGCTATCATAATATAGATATTTTACATTCGTCTGACGCAATGATATTCATTCCAGAACACAGATAAACAATATTGGATTTGCAAGCAATCTGTATTTCTTTTGAGCCTGCAAGAAAAGACAGATTACACAGTTGTGATGAATAGCCATTTACCCCACCCTCGACCCCTACGGGTACGGCAAACTACCCACCCGGCAGTTTGTGTACCCCATCTTGGGTCAGTCCTAGGAGCAAAAACAGTAAAATGAAATAATACAACGGTAGCTACAACCGCAACCTGGAAGTGCCCCGCGAAAATAATATTACAACAAATTACATTTACAACTAATGAATTAACCATTAACCCATTGCGAACCCCGGCTATACACCACAACAGTCCAATACAGTTTATATGCACAAACAGTTATAACCATTTCAGAAATGTGCAACCCCCTGCCAACCGACATACTAGCAGTTGGGGAAGGTTTACGAACACATCAAACAATCACAGATATAATCCAATACGCAAATACTGTATTTTTCGATCGAATAAACAACTTCAAAATTGCTCCAAAATCTGCTCTGTTAAACAGTAACCTGAGCAATAATTAAATATTCCAGAAAACCCCAAATGTCACAGGGGACCCACACAAGAAAGACGAGTCCATGACTCGGCCAAAGCGCCGCGGAAGCGCGGCAGATCCCACCGATCCGCCGCGGTTCCGCGGCCGCGTTGCCGATTCATGGGCTCGAATTTCTTGGGTGTTCTCCTGGACCCCTTTCTAGCTCTCTGAACACTCCAGAAAAATTTTAGGACTTCATTTTCAGTTCGACAGAAACTATACAGAATTAGGGTTTTCCGGGTTGGTTTTTTCGTTCGAAATTCGTACAAATTTGCGATTAAGTTATTTAGTGTTTAGCGAGGCTCTGATACCACTGTAAGTCGATGTAGTACACCCCAGTACTTATGGGGAGGCGGAATTTACAAAAACTTATCAAGTTTAAACAACGAACATCGACTAACCGCTTGAATCGAAGCTAAACTCTAAATAACCGTATTCTATGAGTTTCTTTTCACAAAAGTGATTAGGGATTATACCTAATGAACCGGTCCTTCTTCTTTATGTCCTCCTTGGTTCTCCTCGGCCTTCTCTAGGTAGTAGACGATCCACCCGAGAGCAAAACTCCAAGCTAAACCTCTAACTTGAGGTAACTAATCAACTTTGATTGCTAATCAAAGATGAGAGAATGATAAAGAGTGTAGGTTATGGATTGTTTAGTCTAACTAAACCTTTGTTCTCAACACATGAGGATTAAGGTTAGTATCTTGAAGATGAGAGCTTGAGGAGAGAGAATGTGTGATATGATAATGAGAGAAGAGAGAGAGTGTATCATAATATTATGAAGCATTCTTATTTTCAACAAATGAATAAAAGAAATGAATAAGCATGCTTCACAAAATATCTTGTGATGATTCATTAACATGAGTCATTAAGCAATAAATGTGCATTAATGAAGTGAATGAATCACCACTATGACTCACTCTCTTTCCAAAACAAACCTCCTTAGTCACATCTTCTAGAAGCTTCTCGAGTAATTACGAGAACGCCCCTCCGATCCGTAAAAATACGGAAAAACTTTAGACTGTAAAAATCCAATAACCGGATACCAGTAACTGGCTTAAACCAAAGCCGACTGATAAAATCTGTCCGAAAGTCGTACGCGCGTAAACGCACGTATGCGTCCGAACCCTTTGTCGCAAAACCATGCAACCTCTATATCGTTTCGCCTGGAGTAGGAAACTCTCTGTGTGGGACTCTAGAGACTCGACTACTACGCTGGCAGTGGGTTTAACCACAGACCGCAAGCGGCACTAGCTGTACGTAACGGTCCCCAGGTAGTTGTCGATAAGAAGGCCGATGAGTAAACCCATCCGAACTCCTACTGAGTCTGATGTGACAATCTCCATACAGTCCGGTCCGTTCGTCCAAGACTATCGCATATCGGGCCTAGGGGGGCGGCAAGCGTCAGTCCCCTAATAGCGGTATAAGTCGTGTCGGAGTGAAGCCCATTACACCCTGAGAAACTACTGGAACCTACCAGCAAATCTCGCTTGCCCTGGCCAGGGACTTTGCGTAATGGCTCTCTGACACAGCACGATATCTACTCCCAATACCGGGAGGGACGAATCCTGTCTAACCGCCACTGCCTCCAAGTGCTCGGGACTGCACCCAACTGCTACCTGTTTGCACGACTCCTTTGAGCCGTGGTAGGGTAGCAATCTAAGAACAGTGGGACACACTCGAGGCGAAGTAGCAGTGTCAAGTCTGCGGACTACGCTGTACTCATGTCACCTGGGAACTGTTCACTGACGACTGGTATCAAACCAACCAACAGTTCCCTGTGAGTCCTGTCCGGTGTACCCGTAACCTAACGAGCACCTGTATACTATCTCCAGTACGACGTACTGACGGCTGTGGGACAGACCATCTCCCCAACTGGGATGAGAAGCGTACACACCAGTCTACTCCGGAGTATCGATGCTCTGTCTCGATAATCCAACGACCGGGGACCTGAATAAGGATGTGCTTGTAGACTACCCAGCCCCCACTAGTGTGACTGCCATCACAACGCTGGTAGACAAGCAAGATCCTAAGAGCTCTATCAATACGTATACTCACATATTAAGATAGAATAACCAAGTAGCATACTACCATGTTTAGCAAGACTGTTATATACATGTGAATATCCCAAGCTTCCATTAAGTAATATACAAGCTAGTATGATACAGTAATGGCCTTCTAGGGCATAAACACTAACAAGCCTACTAGGCTGCCACATAAGCGCCAACGGACGACCAACTAGACCACGAGCAACCATGATGCACACGTACGCGACATCCAACTAGACAGCCTATTAGGCCGCCATGTAGGCGCTAACGGGCGGCCAATCAGGCTACAAGCAACCACGATGCACACGTGCGTGACATCTAATGAATTACTTGAAATAAATGAAAGTATTTGATCAAAAAAATTTGAACCATAAATAAAAGGGTTTATAGATTTTACATATAAGAGAAGGAACAAAAAAAATAAGAAAGAAATTATGTAATATTTTATTTCGATGCTGAGGGATACTGTGTTGCTGTGCTTGAGAAGGATAGCTATACTGATTCGGCATACTCAAATACATCTTCGGTACAAAATTGACGATCTAACAAAGTTGAAATATCAGTGGTAGGTTCTAACTAGGCCATGAGCAACCATGATGCACACGTGCTAAGTGCAAAGTGCAAAGAGTTGTGCGCTCAATGCGTCTTAGCTCGATCTCGATCCACGGCCCCTGGCCTACGCCCTCCGACCCGGCCCGGCCCGGCCCTGAGCCTTAATCAATTAACTAATTAATTAATCTTGCTTATGGCAAGATTCTAACCATTAATCTTTTTGGTAGTAAAATATTTGTCAAACTAACTGAGCTACTAGAGTTTTTGTTTAATATGTAAAATAAATAACATATAACTAGTTTGAAACTCCACCTATTGTTTTTTTTTTACAAAAAACACTAATAAAATCCAACAATCCCCACAAGTTTCTAACTAGCATCCATGCCATAGTCACAACGCATAGTGAAGATGTCATATGGACTTGAATCCCACTTAGACCAACTAAACTGCAATTAGGTGCATGGTGAAATGAGTCTTGAAGATGTCACGTGGTAGCCTAGTAGGTTGTCTAGTTGGACGTTGCGTTGGTGCTCACGTGGCTGCCTCGCAGGCTTCGCAGGAGGAAAATGTTGTTGGGCTACTCTGGACAGTTTGGGCTGATTGAATGGAGACTGTTGGGCTGAATTGTAAGTGATGAGACCCTTGTGCTGGGTCTGAGATGCACCTAACTGCATTAGTTGGTCTAAGTGGGATTCAAGTCCATGTGACATCTTCACTATGCATTGTGACTAAGATCAGGATGCTAGTTGGAAACTTGTGTGGGATTGTTGGATTTTATTGGTGTTTTTTCGTAAAAAACAATTGGTGAAGCAGAGGTCTCAACCAGATGTTTAAGCGGCGGGTTCTACTCTTTCAACTGCACGATCAGAGAGAAGATAGGCTTGTTAGCCAGAAGAAGCTGTGGCTGGCTCATCTCAAGTCGAAATTGCGTTTGTTTTAATGACGCCTGCTATATTCAAAGCCTTGCCTCGTGAGACTCACTTCACTGGAAAAACGAAACTCGTTAGCCCCAACACTGAACTCAACTCAACGACACTTGTTCACCAGACAGGACTCTCGAATCACTCGTCAACTCGTTCACTGACTTGAGTAACAATCTTCTTCTGTGTTGAAGCGAAACAAACTAGGTATATGTTATTTATTACATATTAAATAAAGACTTCAGTAGTCCAGTTGGTTTGCCAAATGTTTTGCTACAAAAAAGATCAATGGTTCGAATCTTACCGTAAGTAAGATTAATTAATTAGTTAATTAATTAATTACTCATAAGTAATAATAGTGGCTCGGGGCCGGGACCGAACCGTGGGCGTGTGCCGTGGATCTGGATCGGGCCAATCGGGCAGTTGGCCGCCCATTGGCGCCTGCATGGTAGCTTAGTAGGCTGTCCAGTGGGGTGTTACGTGACTGCCTCGCAGGATGCTTCGCAGGTTGTTGGCCGCCCATTGGCGCCTACATGGTAGCTTAGTAGGCTGTCCAGTGGGATGTTACGTGACTGCCTCACAGGATGCTTCGCAGGTTGTTGGGCTACTCCGGACAGTTCGGGCTGATTGAATGGAGACTGTTGGGCTGGGCATCTGTTACAAAGAGTTGTAACCTAGTTGGCCTGTTGGTGCCTACGTGGTGGCTTATTAAGCTGTCTAGTTAGACCTCGTTTTGGCGCTTGCGTGGCTGCCACATAGGAGGAAAGGGCTGTTAGGCTATTCTGGACAGTTCGGGCTGATTGAATGGAAACTGTAGGGCTGGCCATCAGTTACCAAGAGTTGTGACTGATAAGACTTTTAGGCTGGGTCTGAGAGCTATATATATATAGAACTCGAGAGCTATATATATATAGAACTCAAACCAGAGAGAAAAAGTTACTTGGAAAAGTCAACAGTTCTTCGAAGAGAAAAGAAAATGAACTATTTTCATAGTTCGAGAGGACTGATACTGAACTCATTCGTAGTTCATCGAAAAACTGAATAGAAATACACAACTGCTTCGTAGTTTTATTCTAATAAAAAAAATCTGAATAGGGATTCCATCATAATCAGAAGAATCCAATTGAATTAAGAACAGAGAATATTGTGAAATATTCTCACCGATCTCAATTCAAAATTCTATAGAATATTATGAAATATTATAGTTTCAGAACTCTTGAAAGTATAGCAAAATATTTTCGTTAAATTCATCAGCCCATAACCAGAGAGCTCTGCTCGTGTGCCATCGAATCGTCCATCGCGGCCAGAATTGAGATGCTGGTTAGTTCATATCAGAACTCAAAATTGTTGTTCCTGGGGTAGATAGGCTTTGTGATATTTGCACCGGAGTAGGCCGAATCTGCTTTAAACTCCGCGTTAATAAACACACAGCAGCTCTCGACTTGATCTAACGATATATCGTTGCGGTATTCTTGCAGAAAATTTTAAATTTTACTGCACATTTTTATCACCACTCCAACAATAATAACCAAGAGTACAAAATCGAAAAAAGGAAAAGATTTTCAAACAAATGATCAGTCCGTATGAAACTAAGTTGAAATCCACTATCAAGAATGAAGTTGTGGTTGGTGCCCTGAATTGATATACATTATGAGTGAAGCCAGTTACATGTTCTTCCTTTCAAAAGAGTATAGAGAATTCTAAAGTATGCTAATTGAATAATTGTGGATTTGGAGTAACTTGAATTCTCCTAATTTATTTGTCAGGATTCAGCTCCATTGATGAAGGGAACCTTTAAATGGGTGTGGTAGTCGACCAACCTTATCTTAATCAACTATCTCTTATGTAATTTGATTTGTAGTTCGAGTGGCTGATAATCTTGACTGTCTTGAACAAATGAATTTGAATTAGTGTTCAATAGAGCATTGAAATTCTTTCTCTTGTTTCTTCCTATTTGATTTCCTCTAACATCTTATACATGTATTTTGTTTACTATATTTTTCTTTTATGCGTAATATTATTTAGAAAATTAATAAATTAACAAAATTTTAAATTGCTTGATATATTTTTCTGGTCATAGAAAAGATACTCAAGGAGGAAACTAGCTAGTATTAAGATACTTCGGGCGTATTTATAATGCTGTTTGCAAGTCTTCATATGCATAACATGATCACCTAAGGCCATACTATTTTTGCTCCTAGTGTCTGTTTGTCACCATGTGTGTGTATGTTTTGGTAAGGCCAAAGATGGTCTCACCAATAATATTTAGTTGTAATTACAACATTATGAAATATTATTTGTGAATGCAAATTGGAAGAAAATCTTAAGAAAGCTGTAGAATTAAGGCTTCATTGTATTTCTATTCTGTTCATAGACTTAGCGAGAGGTTTCGCAAGAAGCCCTCATGAAATTTCACCCAGGTTTCCATTTATTTAGTTAAAATGATTGAAGGCATTAACAGTAGAAGATTGATTATAAACTCAAGAAATATATTGAATTCATTAAAACGCAAAATGCTTCCAAATTTTCAACAACAACGTGATCAATGATTTCATGGTGAGGATCGATGGTCACTCAGGAAATGCCTTGATGATCGATGGCATTGATGGAATCTTGACAATTTTGTGTCGAGGGATCCCGCCAGATTCAAAAGCTTCTTCCATTGGATCTTCACTTCTTTGTATCCCGCCACACTCTTACTTAATATCCAAAGCTATTAATATCATCATTCTTATTCAAGATTTTAAATTGTCCTTTTTAATGCCAACCATCCTATTTCCTAAACACACACACACCCTCCCTCTCTTCTTCACATGCACCACACGTACAAAAAAGTATTTAACACACGGCCATGTTAGACGTAGATTTTGATATTTTCACAAATTATTTATAATCAAATATTGAACTAATCCCGGTTCGTTCGATAAATGGCAACTTTGGTTTGGATAAACCCATCCAATTTCTTATGATTGCCAATTAAGTTTTTCTACATACTAATATTATTTTCAAATTTAACGACATGGAGTTTTTGTTGAATTTCTTAGGAAAATATTTCAATGCTAATGATATGGAGTATCTGATGAAGGTCTAAGGAAAAATCTTAAAAGCTATATTCAAATGAAGTATCAATGTTTGCATCTTGTAAAACTGAACTTGAGATCGGTTTGAAGTTTAGCATTGAGTCAGATCTAATAGATGCCTAAATGAGTGGATAGCCATGTGGGTGGGTTGGGCCAATTTCCTCAGGCCAAACCTCCCATGTTTTGTGTTTTTTGGTTTGTTTAACGCGATTTTCTTCCACTTTGGAAAGAAATCCAAAGAAGGTCTTACCATAAGTGCTATGCTTCTTTTGGTGACCGAGCTTATGATGATATATAGGTACGAAACTTAAAAACAATATGTAGTGATCAAAATAGAAATTTTATGAAGACAAATTTTCTTTTGCATGCTTTTGAAAGAAGTTAACCTTTTTTGTGATGCTTGTAATAACGATTTACTGATAATAAGACATTTTTCATAACCAAATCAATGGTCACAGAGTATCAAAATCATATAGAAATTGATGTACATATTTTTTAAGGCCTTAGGCCATAAAGATCAAGATAGATAGTACTGATCATAAAAAAATTTGTGGAAAATTGAATTTTTTGATAAATGTAAGAGAAACTCTCTCAAATACATTTTGTGCCCACATTTATATTAAGTTTAAGGTTTTCCTTTACATATCACTAAGCTTAATTTATACCAAGCAGGGCTATGAACCAGGTTAGATTAGGCCCAAAACCGGTCCACACCCTCCCGCACTTGACAAGTTTTGAATAAATTAATTTTTAGATCGGGTGGGTTTTAAGAAATTAAAGACCCGTCCATGCCTGCACAAGCACCCGCTTGCTACTTGCACCCAAACCGAACCCGCCCAAACTTACATTTTATTATTTAGTTGTAGTATTTCATGATTGGTTTTGTAATTAAATGCTAACTTTACTTTTACTCCTTTCATTAAGCAAAAATTATAGGCTATAGTGATTGATTTAAAAGTTATTATTGTAACTTGTTTTAGCATTTTCGAGTTTTTTAATTACAATGATTTATCAACTATTATTACTATTATCACTTTAATTTTTATATCAAAAGGCAAGTCCTATGTATAAAACCCTATATTTACCGTCCGTCCAAACTAGTTAAACCCGATCCGATTTTGAACCCAAACCCAAAATCCGTTCGTACCCGTTGGTGAAGGTTTGAGAACTCATTCCAACATATGGGTACGAAGAAGTTGGAAAACCCACCCATATACCCGACCCGACCCATGAAGGCCCCCAAGTAGCAAAAACAAAGTACGAGGCATTTATTGGTAAAACCACAGAAAGCTTAAGGTATTTTTGTGTAATCAAAGCTCAAAATATATACACTCAAGGAGCAAGAGGCCAAGAGCTCAGAGAGAGCGGGATCAACGCCATGATGAGGTTACTCCAAGCTCGTTCGTCTCTGCACAGAAATCTCCGCAACCCACCTCCTCTCCTCTCCTTCTCTACATCCGAACCCATCAAGCAACCCGACCCAGACTCCGATAGCGACCCGAACTCCCTCGCCCGCGAAATCTTCAGCGTTCTCACCACCGCCGGCGGAAACTGGAAGCGCCTCCTCACCAACTCCGACGTCCCTCGCCGCCTCACCCCCGATGCCGTCGCCTCCCTCCTTACCCTCACCGGGGGCGAACGTATCCACCCCAAACTCCTCTTGGATTTCTTCTACTGGTCCTCTTCTCTCCTCAACAGCAGCCCCCCTCAAAAGTTGGCGTCTTTCTCTTCACTGGCGATTTCTCTCGCAAATTCGAATCTTTTTGGCAATCTCAATGGGCTGTTGGAAAATATGATCAAAACCCATCAAAACCCGACTCTCATTTTCAATTCTGTTGCGGATTCGTTCGCAAAATCCCCGAATTCTAATAAAGCTGTGTTTGATGTATTGATTGATAGCTTTAAGAAGGTGGGTCTGCTTAAAGAGGCGTCGGAGGTTGTTTTCTCGATGAAAGGAGGCAGCTTGGCGCCGAGCTTGAGGTGTTTGAATTCGTTGCTGAAGGATTTGCTGAGGTCGAATTTGATAGGTTTGTTCTTCCAAGTGTTTGATTTTATGCGTGAGTCAAATATGGGTCTTGATGCTTATACTTTTTCTAGCTTGGTTTCTGCTTATTTTAAAGTGGGGGATGCCGATGCCGCGAAGAGAGTGCTTGTGGAAATGGGGGAAAAGGGCCTTAGCCCGAACGAGGTGATTTATAACACGTTGATTAATGGGTTTTGTCGAATCGGAGCTCTTGGTGATGCATTTGATTTGAAGAAGGAGATGGTGTCCAAGGGTTTGGTAGCTAATAGTTTTACTTATGGTGCATTGATCAACGGATTGAGTAAGAATCGCAAGTCGAGCGAAGCACGGATGTTGCTCGATGAAATGTCTAAGTCGGGTTTAAACCCTGGCATTGTTGTGTATACTTCTTTGATTGATGGGTTTATGAGAGAAGGTAATGTAGATGAGGCCTTTAGATTAAGAGATGAGATGGTGGCATCTGGGATTCAACCAAACATTATCACCTATAATAATCTCATCAGAGGAGTTTGCAAAATGGGAAACATCGGCAAGGCTCATGAGCTCTTGAAGGAAATGGTGGGTTCTGGTTGGATGCCCGAAGTAATGACTTATAATCTAATAATTGAAGGGTGTTTCCAAGCAAAGGATCTCAATGGAGCTTTTCAGTTGCTCAATGAGATGAGGAGTCGGAATTTGCAACCTAATTTGTTCACTTACAGTGTGATAATTAATGGGTTATGCGCAGAAGGTAGGATTGAGGAGGCTTGTAAGACTTTGGACAATATGATCATTGTTCCGGATAGGTTCTGTTACAGTTCTCTTATAAATGGCCTTTGCAAGGCTGAGAAAATGATAGAAGCAAGGCATTACTTTGTTCAAATGAGTGAAAGAGGCCTTTTGCCCAGCACATACACATACACAGCTCTCATTAATGGGCATAGTAAGCTAGGGGAAATGAGCAAGGCCGATCGATATTTCCAAGAGATGATTTCCAAAGGTTTGAACCCAGACGTTGTCATTTGCACCACACTCATCGATGGACATTGCAAGGCTGATAATTTTGCCGAGGCCTTATCTATTTTTCATTCTGGGTTAAATAAAGGAATTTCGCCCGATGTTAAAATGTATAGTGTTCTTATTCATAATCTCTCGAAGAGAGGGAAGATGCAAGAGGCCTTAGAAGTCTTTTCAGAGCTCAAGGAGAAAGGCTGTGTGCCCGATGTATACACTTATAGCTCTTTAATAACTGGTTTTATAAAGATTGGTGAAGTAGAAAAAGCTTTCACTTTCCTTGATGAGATGTCATGCAAAGGGGTCGAGCCTAATATTGTCATATACAATGCTCTCATTGATGGCTACTACAAGTTGGGTGATTTTGAGAATGCAGCAAAACATTTCAACCTCATTATAGAAAAGGGATTGGTTCCAGATGCCATGACCTATACTATAATGATTGACGGCAATTGTAAATTAGGAAATGCGGCCGGAGCGTTTATGCTATATGATGAAATGGTGACTAAGGGAATCTCCCCAGATAAGTTTGTATACAATTCTCTAATAAGTGGATGCTGCAAAGTTGGAAATATGGCAAGAGCTCTCGGTTTGTTTAACGAGATGTTGGAGAAAGGATTTGCCTTGATTCTTACTTTTAACACTTTGATTGATGGTTTCTGCAAGCTTAGGAAGCTAGAAAAAGCAACCCAATTGCTTCAAGTGATGCTAGAGAAAGAAATTGCACCTAATAATATAACATATACAACCTTGATTGATGGCTACATCAAGGAAGGACAAATGGATGAAGCACGCCGGCTATTTTCGGAAATGCAACAGAACAATCTAATGCCGAACGCAATCACTTATACATCTCTTATTGATGGATATTGTAGGGTAGGAGATAAAGTGGAGGCACTTGCGTTGTTTGAAGAGATGAAAACCAGAGGAATAATGCCAGATGAGATAACTTACAATGTTGTCTCATCGCTTTAATGAAAATCTGGCTAAATAGTGTTGCATTAGCGAAAATAAATTATTACAACAAGGCTTGGAGGTAGTTCCTTTCAATCTTCTCTAAATATCGGCGGCTAACTCAGGTATGTCTTGATTAACTCTTTATTTGATTTAAGTCCTCTGGCTATTAGTCCTTGCACCTAAAATGCTGACTCGTTTGATTTTCCAGCAGGGCTCCAATGATTTAAATGACATAGATAAAAACTATGATATGTTGCAGAACCTATGCATCGAATAAGTCGGCCTCTTTTCTCGGAAAGTTCTGGTTCAGGAGAGGTGATTATACAGTAACATTCTTTAAAGATATTTATGACATGTACCATTATTCTTGTATCTCATAAGCAACATAAATTGTTTAATATTGCTTTCTTATCATTTTTTTTACTCAAGCAAGATTGATTATTTTGCTGTAAAATTTATGTGGTTGTTAGGTTACTATTTATTTACCTATGAGCCTACAGATAGATCTGCTTTAGTTGTTGTTAGATTCTGAAAGAAATGCTAAAAGGTGTTTGATGTCAGTTGATTCAAAAGTTTATACCATTAACACTTCTTGTTAAGGCTTCAATAGTTCTTTTAACTCACCATGAAGCAAACTTATGATTAATAAATTTAATTGCAATGTACTTGAAGCAAACTGTCATTTGTTTATACTATAGCTGATATATTTTATTAATAAAAATAATTCGATTTTGTAACATATCCCTGGGACACCTTTTTGTTCGATTCACCTTGCAAAAATACTGGCATCATCACGATGGGTAATTCCACAATTTCTATAATCTTGCGAATATTTATTGGTTTGTTCATTCGAAATGCAGCTACAATTGAAATTTATAAGCTGAGTTGTGGTCTTTAATGTGTTTGATCGAGTAACATCATACTGATATAATCCTTCTTTGTAGATATCCCTTTTCCAGTATTCAGTAAAATTTACTTTACTAAAATACAGGAGTGCTAGGTGAAGATGCTTCATGATTCTGACTATTGTGCACCGTATGGTTGGTATATTCTGATCACCAATAAACTAAGTTAAACACTTAACACTAAGTTATTAACTAGAGCTCTGATTCAATATTCCAACAAACTGTTGGGATTGACTACATGAGTCATTTCTTTCGTTCAGCTTTATAATGGGTCATCTACTGTCTTAAGTACACTATCCATGTTCATCAAGGACTTGGCTCAGCATTATTGCTCAGCATTATTGCTCATCCTTCCCGATAACCTCCATTTCAGCCACACCTTTTTTTCCTGACGTGTTGCTTCCATATTACCCAACATTTTGTGTGATCTGCAATGAATCAACTTTGGCTTAATATTGCCACTAATTTATCATTTTGATTATCGTAATTTTATCTCTTTTTTCTCAGGATGCTTTTTTTAATAATATTTTTCTAATGGTGTGAAAATGATGTTAAATTTCTTGATACTTCTTTATGACACCGATCTGAAATCTAGTTTAAAAAAGTCAACTCCTTTGTTATGTTAATTTAGAGATTAGGTCAAGGTCTTGCTAGAAAATGTATACCTAATCCTTCCTTCATGTTCATTTGGGTTTCATTGTGTTGGGGAACTACCCAAGGTTGTAAATCGCGTATGGCGATCCATGGCGGTCGGTGGTTTCATGACGGATATCGGATATCGGTCTTTATGGCGGCCTTTATATATAAATGGCTCTACAAGTGTTATGGAATAAAGTTCATTATAGAATTAGATTAAAAAATATTTCACATAAGTTTCAATACACATCAATGTTCAAAATAAAAGGAACAATTATCGTCATTATCCAAAACCAAAAAAACAAAAGTGCTATTAAACAACTTTTCATGCATCATAATTCAAAAAACCAAAATGAAATAAGTTTTCAATAAACAATTAAGCATCACAAAAGTAAACTCAATCTTCTCCATCAATATCGGAGTCGGAGGTAGAATTATCATTTGTGGGTGCCATGGCGTCCGCTATATCCTAACCCACTTTAAGACTATATCGGTGCATCTCGTATAGCGCCCGAGGGTCTAAAACAATATAGCGGTGCTATTGCTGTCGCAATGGCCACAGTTTAAAACATTGGTAATACTCATGCCCTTATCGAAAAATTAGTTCTCAAGTTTTGACTATTCTTAAGTCATGGATTTAGTTTTTAAGTATGATTTTAGTTGCCAACAAGACCCAGGTTTTCCAAATTTTGTTTCACTTGTAACTTAATTATTACTCTTAGAGAATGAGAACCTCATGATTTTATTAATATTATAATATTTTATTTATAGAGATATAGAGCATACAAAAATAAAGAAATGGAATAACCTAGAAAAGGAAAATGCATAATTCAAAATTGACATAAGACATTTGGTAATAGGTCAATCTAATAAGGTAATCTAAAAAGAAATAATATGAAATATAATCAATTACGATCTTTTCCTTATTTAAAACCCTTGTTCCTACCAAAATTTTTGGCCAAAGCGCGCGTCTATACATGCGCACTTGGCAAGATGGCCAAGACAAATCACATGTGCGTGACGTGCAACGTACATGCGCATGAGTCAAACGACTCAGCCAAAGCTGCGCTCATCTATATATGCGCACTTGGCAAGATGACCAAGTTGAATCATATGTGCGATGCCCAAGTTGTGCGCATTTGGCAAGATGGCCAAGTTGAATCATACGTGCGCACCTATATGTGATGCACGTGCGCATGTGTCAAAGATCACAAGCATGCATGTACGTTCCTTGAAACGGACGCATCTAATAAGAAATAAATCTTGTTGATAAGGAATCAAATGCTTAATTAGAAGCAAAATCTTCTGTTAAGATCTATGATCTCTATCCAACGATGATTAAAGATCACCATTTGATTATGAACTCAATTGAGATCTCTAAATGAGAGATTCTCTCATACTGATTGATATTTCTCATACTCTATATAAAGGACCCATGAGATTAAATCAGGAAAGGAAATTCCCGTAAGCTTGAAAAAATCTCAAATTTTCATCTTCTTCCTTCGAGAACAGGTGCGCAAGGTAGAAATAAAGAGAAATAATTCTCTTTTCCTCCATTAAAAAAGCTTTTGCTTTTAGACAGAAGCCTTTGCTTCTTTTTCGAATCCATTGATTCGCTGTTAAAAGATTAAATGATCTTAGGGTTCGTCTCCTGTTCATAAAATTTATACTTTTGCGAGAGATCAATCCTAAAATCTAAGAAAATAAGACACGCACCATAAAACACATGTACATGATATGAAAATAGATAAAAATTGAAGTTTTTTGCTCCTTGGAAAAGACAAGAAGAAGAAAAGAATATAAAAATAAAAAAAGAAGTCATTGCTTCTCTGTGAAAGCTTTTACTTTTTGATCGAAACAAGTGCGCACCCAAACTAGTACGCACTTGTTGGATGCCGCCTATGAAGGCATGTGCTCACGTGATATCCACTTGCGCGCACTTGTTGAATATTTCCCACGGATGTGCGAGCGTCACGTGATATGCACGTTGATTTTCAAATACGCGCGCGCGCACACACATATATATATATATGTGCGCACTTGTGATTTTGAATTGACAACAAGTTCAAGCCATGTCATATACACGCGAGCGGTCCACGATTGCAAGCAGGTGCGTAACACACGTGCAAAGCACGTGTGCACTCCCTTTTCAGATTAAAACAAATTTGCATGTGAGTCATATGCACTTACGCACTTGGACAACAAGTCTTGGCTTGACTACTTAGTTAAAATAAACTAAGTATAGAAACTTTTGCTTCTCATACATGATCCATTGATCAACACATCAATGATATTCAAACTGATCTTAGTCTTATATATGACTAATGATCGCACATCCATATTGATCTTAGTCTCATATACGACTAACGATCTTTCATCGATCTTTCATCCATATCATTCCAAATTGATCTTAGTCTAGTCTCGTATAAGACTAACGATCATTCGTTCCAACACCATCTTTTCCCTCATATTCGGGATTTGGTTTAAGAGTACATCCTTTCCACACCTCTGATATACATCGTTGTAATCTCTTAACGTTTTCAGAGAGGTGGCGTGTCCTAACAACCAATAACTCTTATCTCGTCCCAACTTGATAAAAAATATGAAATTTCATCAAGAGATGGAATGTCCTAATCCTCATATTGATACATCTCACATTCGATGCACTTCCATATTGATGTGCATACCTCATATTCATAAGCATCCCATATAGATGCGAATCTCATATTGAGCTCCGGCTTTATACATATATGCATATGCATATCTTTTAAGGGAACATAAATGTCTTCAAATTGGATCCCATCCCAATATCGGGTGCATCCCATGTTACCATCGTTCATTTCGCCACGTAACATATATATGTACGAGCAAGATGAATGTTGGACCGAAATATCCTTAAACTAATACTTCGTCCCAAACACGGGAATGTTGGACCGAAATATCCCTAAACTAATATTGGACCGTGATGTCCTTAAACTAATATATGTTTTGCCCTGCGGACCGTCTCTATATTTACTATCGTATACTATCTATGGGTTATTCATATATGATCTGATGATCAGTTGAGCCCATATGCTCAATGTTCTTAAGTCGTTTTTAGTCCAATATACGACTAACGATCCTCAGATCAAACCCATATATCCCATGAACTTATGGACCTTTGGACCTTATCTATACGAGATCTACGTTCTAAGTTCAAAACCCCAGATCTAATATATACGGATTTGGACTAATCCGTGCCCTATGAGCAAGACAAGATTAGTCTCCGTATACAATCCAAGGGCAACCCCAAAATAAACAATATAACATGACATGAAGTGATCTGCCTGGAGCAGGTGAAAGTTATCGCTTTTCGATTTAACTGCAGGGGCTTGCGTCTGCAAGGAAGAGCGTCCCCACAATCAAAAATTTCTCACAAATAAGGGGGAATCTGATAAGTCACGCTACATCGGTCACATCTGTCCAAACTTCCGATATACGATGTTATAAATCAACTTGGTATTTTCGGAGAGGTGGACGGATATTTTCCAAATAACATTTGCCCTCGTATTCAGGCTAGATGTACACCCGACGCCTCAGACCCATTTTCGACGGTAAACAGATTCTGCCACGCCCGGTGGGATCTTTTCCTCTTTCCACTCCACACTTCGTGTGTCGTATTTTTCCGCGATCAAATAATCGCTGTATATATGTTTGTAGTTGCTCTTGGATGATGAGATATTGAAGCTGGCGTTTGGTCTCTTTGCAGAATGGCGTTTTCTTCCACTCACCGCAACTCAGGTTCTGTCACATTTGTTGGAGTTAAGTATGGGCCACTTGAAGTCTCAAATCTCTGCAATCCGGCTCTTTAAGAAATCAATGGGCTTATCTTTGGGTCTATGCTCCCATCTCTTACTCTCGGTGCCTCAACGCCAAAAGCGGAAGTCCAGAAGAACTCTTTCTTCCATGGACCGGATGCTCGAAGTTCAGCTTTGCCGTCAGTCTCCAAATAACTGACACCTGCCAAAGACCAAGGTCGACGCAGGGAGCAGAATATTCATGCTCTTAAGGAAAACAGGGGGCAGGCTCAGCAAATTCATGAGACTGAAGAAACTCCGGTCAAAAGACACGATCGACGTCAATATGGGTGTTAAATAAGACAAGCTGGGGCAGTTCTCCGTTCGGGTTGACTTCGACTCCGACGGCAAATGGTGCTGTTCCAACCGGGAACAACTTTGAACTGCTGCGAAGGGTCAGACAATATTCCCCTACAGCAGTATTGAAAAAGTCTCCGCAAACCATGGAGATTCAAGGAGAGCAGAAACCAGTTCGCTCCCTAAAAGAACTTTTCTCATCTATATATAAGGTGTGAAAGCAGGTGAAGGACTCAATCGTCATCCATGACTCTTTCCCTAAGCATCAGCCAAATTCTGACAACTCCCCTTTCAAATATAAGGAGACCCATCCCAAGACGGTTCCTGTTCTGATGGTTCCTCCTAATCCTAAAGCGGTTTCTCACGAAAAAAAGAAGCCTAATAAAGTATAAACGCTCGAGGCAAAATCTAAAGGTCAAGATTCCAAACGCCCTAAGCTTGGCGGCATGATAGTTCACACAATCTATATGGTGAATTCTAAAAAGGAAAATACCACATCTACTAGTCACGGACCGCATACTCGGTTTCCGACAAAAGCTCAACTGCAACATGAAAAGTTGCGGGAGATGCTTACTCAGGCGGCAGCATTCGCTAGTCCATTACCTAAAGAAAATCCCGATGACGCACCCGAAGAAAGAGTAGGGCAGGAATCGGATATTGACTTTCTGAAGCACGCTCTCAAGAAGAGAGATGAAGAAACGGTATCGATATCCGCTAAAATGAACCAGATGGCCCTCTTGATCCAGAATATGGCTGGAATGATGGCCCAATCGGAACCACTGGCGGATGAACTACTGGTAGTCACTCTTAAAGATAATGGTGACATTTCAAATTCTCTGCAAGTCTCATCAACGGCTAAGGAGGATGCATATATCGCTCAGCAAATCAAAACTCACTATGCCAGTGAAGCTGCAAATAGTTCGATCAAGACTGGTCAACCGTATCCGGCGTGCTACGATCAAGTACAGTACCCGCCAGAATACATACTTCCGACGTTTCACATGAACAAAGGGACCGGAAATTCTCGCCAGCACATCTCGCGATTTAAATCCATGTACGACAATACTGGAAGAAATGATATACTATTCCTCCGACAGTTCGTCAGCAGTCTGGTGGGCACTGCCTTCGAATGGTATGCGGATCTCCCAAACGACTCCGCGAATACCTTTGACCATATGGAGATGCTATTCTTTTAGAGATTCGCTAGTGAATGAATGCACTACTGTGACATTGGTCAATGAAAGGGTTAGACCAAATGAGATTTGGGTTCAATATGTTACTCGATGGCGAAATCTCCGGTTTAAGTGCGAGCAACGCATAGACGAAGCCCCAGCCGTGGAAATGTTCATAGTCACCCTTGGCCCAAATTCAAAGCTGTTCCCATATATAGCCCTCTTCAAGCCGACGACCTTCCAAGAGTTCATAGATAAAATGGCTCGATTGGATCAGATGGGTCAAGACCCATCCTTTTACGATGAAGATATATGAAAAGCAGAGGCAAGGCGGAGTTTGTCGCCAACGCTCAATAAAAAATGAGCGGCTTTGAACCAACATGTCGTCAAAATAGCGACAATGCGGGTTCTATCCTTCGAAAGATTAGGATGTGAATACTCGCTCTCCCGAAATATACGCAGGAGGCATATTGCTCGCTGGTGGACGAATCTCTTCACTAGGTAGTCCTTTCTTCAAAGAACAGAAAGGAGGTTAAGGGATCTACAAGTTAGTTCTGCAATCAAGTTTATTCTTCCATGTCCCGCACCGAATCAGATGATGAAGGGAAAAACCCCCAAGTCAAGTTTATTCTTCCAAGAAAAAAGAAGATACAGCAGAAGGAGTGATGTGATATCTCGTTCCTTCGTAGATGAAGAAGATGCCCCGTCAACGTCAGTCAACAACATTGATGAGCAGGGGGCAGGTGCCGTGTAAAGTGCCCGGTATTTCTCGCAAACAACCCGATTGGTATGATGATAAAATAAACAGGTCAAGAGAGTAAAGATAGCCTAAGACGTGAAATGTCCGTGCATACAAAAACAGGCAACAACGTCTCAACAAGTAAGCGTTGGAAGGAAGGAATTATGCTACTTCCCGACCGAATGGTAAACCATGGACCGAAACGTTCCTAAACTAGCATTTCGCTTCAAACAGGGAGATGTTGGACCGAAACGTTCTTAAACTGGTATTTCGCTCCGAACAGGGAGATGTTGGACCGAAACTTCCCTAAACTAGCATTTCGCCCCGAACACGGAGATGTTGGACCGAAACATCCATAAACTAGCATTTCGCTCTGAGTACGGAGATGTTGGACCGAAATGTCCCTAAACTAATACGTCGTTCCAAACACGGGAATGTTGGACCGAAATTACCCTAAAACTAATATGCGCCTTAAGTCTATATTCCAACTGAAGTCCCACCGACGAAAATTGCAACTCAAGTCCCCGCCAACTACACTGCTGCTCCAGCAATGAAGTCACCCCCAGTCCCACCGGCAAACAGATGGGTCACCTGCGGCGAACCTACTTTTGAGAGTTTCACCGTTCGAGGAAAACAGTACGTCCACAAGCAAATGGGTACAAATGAAAACCCGAAAGGGCGCCGTGAGTAAAACAGTAGGATTGCCGGTGAGTTTGTGAAAACAAGAGAGGACGCAAGCCCGTTAAATAAAAAATGTGTGCACTTGCAAGGTCTTCTCGACCTTGTGAGGAGAAAATACCCGCGTGAGATCCTTACGACTCACAAAAGAGCAACGCACTTAAGAATTCATATGATTCCTAGGGAGAAATTACACTTGCGAGATCTTCACGACCCGTTAGGAGAATCCCCCTATGGACCCTTATGGCTCATGGGATTCAAAAGCCTTAAGTTCTAGGGATCCAAAGCTGTTCTTAAGCCATCATATCCCCCAAGTTGCCCTACAAGTAAATCAATACTGACGTTTATATACGATCCACGGGCACGAACAAAATATGTTCCCACAAAGGTCCACCAATGATAAAAAAGAGATACCCATATGGTGAACAACACTTATAAGTCTTTTCGACTTATAAGGAGAAAATACTCTTATAAGATCCTTACGACTTACAAGAGAAAACACATTTACGATTCCTAAGGAGAAAATACATCTACGAGATCCTCTCGACTCCTATGGAGAAATACCTTTATGAGACCCTTATGGTTATAAAGTCAAAAGGCCTTGGTTGACAGAGACCTGAACCTGTCTTCTAAGCCATATTTGTTCAAATCAGCAAAGACAAATGATGATTCGTTCTTGGCAATATCCCAGTGGTAGTGATGCGATGGTTGAACAGGTATCAAATCTCAAGTCCTCTCACGGTAAATGATGATTCGCTCCCGACAATATTCCAGTTGTAGCGATACTGATGCCAAGATGGGTATTAGATTCCAAGTTCCCGACTCGCAATAAAAATCAGCGAGCAAAAAAATATATGCATATGAAATAGCCGAAATGATGAGGCAACTCACAATAAAAAGAATGAGCAAAAAATATATGCATATGAAATAGTCGAAATGATAGGGCAACTCGCAATAAAAAGCAGCGAGTAAAAATAAAAAATAGCCGAAATAATTGGGCACCGCGAATAAATAGTCGAAATGATTGGGCAATCGCGACTTTTGCGATATGAAAAGCTGAAATGATAGAGCAATCGTGGATAAAAAAATAAAAATAAAATAAAAAGTTTTTGCCCTGCAAGCATGTCAAGACTAACGCTTATATACCATCCACGGACACAAACGGATGAAAGTGATCAATGTGCTCCGCTAAAACGCCATCAAGCCAGGAACGTTTCGACAAAGATTCGAGTCTCAGCGGCGTCATATAATCTTAAAGACCGCTGAGAGCCACTTCATCCCTCGAAGGATGTAGTAGCAGAATCTCAGATAAATCAAAGTGGAGCAATGACATATTCCTAGTTACAGATCTTGACGGCGATATCTACAGCCTAGAGACCATTTCAACGTTCTTCTCATTCTGGTAAGGTGCATACGCAACGCCATCATAGACCCAAGGGTCAAATAAAAGTGGAGTAATGGCATATAACTAACTTCAGATTTCAATAGCAACATCTGCAGCCTAGAAATCATCACGACGTTCCTCCTCATTCCAGCAGGGTGCGGATGCAACAGTCAGATAAAAACGGAATAATGACATATTCCTTGGTCCAGATCTGGATGGCGATATGTACAGTATAGAGGTCATACAGATATTTACCCTACTTCAGCGAAGGATAGGCGCAACGCCAAAGCAAAAGTGAAGTAACGGTATATGCCTAGCATCGGGTCTTGATAGCAAGCTTCAAGACCATTAGATGTCTCCAAATCGAGCCTGACCTCAAGTAAAGCGCCACGACAATACCTAATGCTGGATCTTCTAATGGTAATGTGAATATTCCAACCAAGAAGACTACTTGAAGACGTCATGTCCAGCCTCAGAAGGGTTTAGAGACACGACAGCCGCGAGGCTACTCGAGCAGCAACCTAAGGGACTGCATGTCGAGAATATATCAGCCAACGCGACGGTGCGATGGACTTAATCCAGTATCACAAACCTAACGGACTCCTGTATCGAAAGGGGTTATCTATATTTCATGTTAGGATACATCTACGGGATCTTCTCGACTCGTCGGGAAAAACACCTTTATGAGACCCCCACGGCTCATAAAGTTGAAAAACCTTAGGCGACGGTGATATAAACCCGTTTTCTAAGCCATTGTTGTCCTACAATGAGGTCAATACCGACTCGTGTATACTATCCACGGGCTACACTTGCTAATAAAGTGAAGTAGCCACTTACGGGTCTTCATGACTCGTAAAGAGAAAATACCCGAGTGAGATCCTTACGACTCACGGAGGTGATGGACACTTGAGAATCCTCTCGATATCTAAGGAGAATACGCACCTATGAGATCATCTCAATTTATAGGAAGAAAAACCTTCTTGAGACTCTTACGGCTCATGAAGATAAAAAAGCCTTAGGCGACAAGGATCCTAAACTTGTCTCCTAAGCTATCAATTCTATAGCGATACATTACTTTGCACTATCTAATCTACGTACATATCTTACGTGGGCAAAGTAGTGGGGGCATTTGTTCCTGCAAATTTTTTTGGCCAAAGCACGCATTTGTTCCCATATTCAAGTAGTGCGCACCTATACTTGCACACTTGGCAAGATGGCTAAGAAAAATCACATGCGCGTCACGTGTAACGTATGCGCGCATGAGTGTAACGTACGTGCCCAAGTTACGCGCACTTGGCAAGATGACCAAGTTGAATCACATGTGCTACACCCAAGTTGTGCGTACCTATATATGCGCATTGGCAAGATGGCCAAGTTGAATCATATGTGCGCACATATACATGCGATGCACGTGTGCATGTGTCAAAGATCATAAGCGCGCATGTACGTTCCTTGAAGCAGACGCTTCTAACAAGGAATGAATCTTATTGATAAGGAATCAAATCCTTAATTAGAAGCAAAATCTTCTGTTAAGATTCATGATCTCCATCCAACGGTGATTAAAGATCACCACTTGATTATGAAATCAATTGAGATCTCTAAATGAGAAATTCTTTCAAACTGATTGATATTTCACATGTGCTATGTAAAGTACCCAAAAGATTAAATCAGGGAAGGAAACCCCCCATAAGCTTGAAAAAATCTTAAGTCTTCATCTTCCTCCAAGAACAAGTGCGCAAGGTAGAAATAAAGAGAAATAATTCTCTTTTCCTCTATTAAAAAAGCTTCTGCTTTTAGACAGAAACCTTTGCTTCTTTTACGAATCCATTGATTCGCAGTTAAAAGATCAAATGATCTTAGGGTTCGTCCCATGTTCATAAAGTTTATATTTTTGCGAGAAATCAATCTTAAAATCTAAGAAAATAAGATGCGCACTATAAAACGCAAATGATCTGAAAACAGATAAAAATCGAAGGTTTTGCATCTTGGAAAAGAAGAGAAGAAGAAAAGAACATAAAAATAAAAGAAACAGAAGCCATTGCTTTTATGTGAAAGGTTTTGTTTTCTGATCGAAACAAGTGCGCACCCAAACTAGTGCGCACTTGTTGGATGCTGTATATGAAGGCATGTGTGTCACGTGATATGCACGTGCACGCACTTGTTGAATATTTCCCACGGATGTGCGAGCGTCACGTGATATGCACGTTGATTTTCAAATACATGCGCACTTGTGATTTTGAACTGATAACAAGTGCGAGCCACGTGATATGCACGTGAGCAGTCCACAATCGCAGGCAGGTGCGTAACACCCGTGCAAAGCATGTGCGCACTCTCTTTTCAGATCAAAACAAATTCGCATGTACGTCATATGCACTTGCGCACTTGGACAGCAAGCCTTGGCTTGACTACTTAGTTAAAATAAACTAAATATAGAAACTTTTGCTTCTCATACATGATCCATTGATCAACATATTAATAATATTCAAACCGATCTTAGTCTCGTGTATGACTAATGATCGCTCATCCATATTGATCTTAGTCTCATATACGAGTAACGATCTTTCATCAATCTTTCGTCTGTATCATTCCAAATTGATGTTAGTCTCATATAAGACTAACGTTCATTCGTTCCAACACCATCTTTCCTCTCATATTCGGGATTTGGTTTAAGGGTACATCCTTTTCACATCTCTGATATACATCGTTGTAATCGCTCAACATCTTCAAAGAGATGGCGGGTCCCAACAACGAACTCTTTCCTCATCCCAACTTGATGAAAAATATGAAATTTTATCAAGACGAGGAATGCCCTAATACTTATAATGATACGCCCTACATTGGTACACTTTCATATTGATGTGCATACCTCATATTCATACGCATCCCATATAGATGCGAATTTTATATTGAGCTCCGGATTTATACATATTATATGTATATCTTTGAAGGGAAAATAAATGCCTTCAAATTGGATCGCACCCCAATATCGGGTGCATCTCATGTTACCATCGTTCGCTTTGCCACGTAATATATACGCGTACATGCAAGATGAATGTTGGATCGAAATATATTTAAACTAATATTTCGTCGTAAACACGGGAATGTTGGACCGAAACGTCCCTAAACTAATATTGGACCGCGATATCCTTAAACTAATATATGTTTTGCTCTGCGGACTGTTTCCATATTGAGTACCGTATACTATTCATGGGTTATTCATATATGATCTGATAATCAGTTGAGCCAATATTCTTACCGTTCCTGAGCCAATCTTAGTCCGATATACGACTAACGATCTTTAGATCAAACCCATATATCCTATGAACTTATGGACCTCATCTATATGAGATCTAATTCCTAAGTTCAAAACCCAAAATCTAATATATATGGATTTTGACTAAGCCGCGCCCTACGTGCATGAAAAGATTAGTCTCCGTATACAATCTAAGGGCAGCCCCAAAATAAACAATATAACACGACACGAGTTGATCTGCCTGAAGCAGGTGAAAGTTATCGCTTTCCGATAACGTAATTAACTGCAGGGGCTTGCGTCTGCAGAGAAGAGCGCCCCCACAATCACAAACCCCTCACAAATGAGGAGGAATCTGATAACCCGTGCTATATCGGTCGCATTTGTCCAAACCTCCGATACACGGTATCATAAATCAACTTAGCATTTTCGGAGAGGTGGATGGATATGTTCCAAATAGCATCTACCCCCGTATTCAGGCTAGAAGTCCGCCCGACGCCTCAGACCCGTTTTTGGCGGTAAACAACCCTCTAACAAATTCACGGTAGCTTTTGTTAACCGAAAATTTGGATAGAATTTTGATTGACTTGAATATCTGCAAAGATGAGGATGACGAGAGCAACATAGTCTTTGATGCATCGAGCAAGGCTGGTTTGAAGCTTCTAGTCACTTTTGTGTGATGCTAGGCGGACTGTAACCCGAAGTCTTTTGAAATTGAGACAGACTCATACCATGAAACCATTTTTGCTGAAAGGAGGTGATGCTGGAGAAGAGAGACTATGTCGGCAATAAAAGCATTCATAGAAAGATACGGTGCAGACTTAAAGGAGCAGACTTGGAAAAGATCAATGATTGAAAATGTTTTATTTGAAGGAAAATATTGTTAGAGGTTTTTTTAATCAGGATTATAGCTCTCATACCATCTTAGAGAATGAGAACCAGATGATTTTATTAATATTATAATACTTTATTTATAGAGATATAGAGCATACAAAAATAAGAAAACAGAATAACCTAGAAAAGGAAAATACGTAGTTCAAAATTGACCTAATACATAAGGTAAGAGATCAATCTAAATAAGGTAGTCTAAAATGCAATAATATGAAATATAATCAACCACGATCTTTTCCATCTTTAACAATTACCATATGATTCTATATAATTTCCAATTATTCAAATCCTAACAAGCTTAATCACTACATTATTTAAAACTATAACCTTTGTATAATTTATATACACAATAACAAAAGTTGTAGATGGCATTATTAAAAGAAAAATTGGGTTCCATGGTGTTATGTTGGAACTAAATAATGGACGAGGATGGACGATGACGATGATGTTGATGAGATTATGACGATTACGCTGTAATCTCCTTTTGCCCTTGTGTATATATACTCAACATGGATGCAGCTTATTTCCTCTTCTAGTTCATAACTTGCTTGATTCCATCCAAAATGTGGAAAAAAAACATGTACACCCTCATGTTCTGTTATTTGCTTTAAAGAAATTAATTAAACAACGAGGAGAACTCCTTTAATATTCAAATTTATTACCCTTCTATTGCACTGCTTTCTTTGTTTTGTTTTATTTTATTTTATTTTTTGCCTGGGGTTTGACGTTCCTGTTAAATTGCATACAAGAATTTCCTCTGCAACTTCCTAAGAAACCAACTATTCAACAGTTCTTACAACGATCGATACCGTTCATTTTGATCTCCATAGTCTAATACGAAGTATACCAATTTCCACATTATTTAGATACTTTATACTCTTGCATCAAGTAGTTGCAAAATTAACGGTTTTTGGACGATAGAACGTTTTGACAATTCCATACCCACAGGCAAAACACAATGAAATTAAATTGGTGTGTCCATGCTTCAAGACTTGGAGATCAAGATAGAAGGAACCAATCGTTCCAAAATTGTGGGTATATGGTATTTTAAGAAGTTGCGTAGGAGATTTACCTATGCATTTTCATAGGAACATTTTTCTGCTTTTGATAAGATTCAAATCAGATTAAACGAAGATGAATTGATTATAAAACGAGACATCTACACCTGCAGTAATTGAATCCAAACCCTTGAAAGGAAGCTAAAGCGATATGAAACCAACTCATACAAAGGTTTGAATTTCGATCTATGGTCAGATTTTAAAATTGCAGTGCTTATTGCTGTATTAATTTTTCATTCTTTTTTATTACTTTCCAGCACATTGTTGGGATGAATTTCGGCAATTAATGCTGAAGTTGTTTATCTATAAGATGCACAACTTTCGTATGCATGTGCACGGACAAGTGAAATTTATTTACTGCATGTTTATGTAAATTATTATTATTATTATCGAGTCGTCTGCAATCTTATAGTTTCAGTCGAATTTGGATTCAGTCAGTTCTAGGTTCTGCTAGAATCGCTTTAATAGAACAAAATATCTATTTTTGTTGCAGGATTTCTCAGAGATCTGCTCTTTCTCTTGTATCTCTGGTCTGTTTTGTTTGCTGCAAAAAGTTTTGCACAATTTGTTTCATGCAGTAGCATTATTTTATGAATTGAGTTCAGGATGTTGTTTGATTTGCTTCATGGAACATTTGGTATATGTGTTTAATTAGAAACCAAAGTTATTGTTGTGCTGACATGAATGTTGTTTTACAAGTAATTTAGGGACAATCCGGAGAAGCATGGTATTAATGTGCCGAGGTGTCTTAATGAATGCCTTAGGGAAAGTCGAGGAATAAAATTGCATACCTCTTGCACTTGGTCATTTTGATCCAATGGATACCACTTGCAACCCATTTTCTGTTGTAAATATTGCTTTTCCAGTATTATAGATTTATCAAATTACTGATCGAAACTACGCGAATGTTGTCCTTAAGAAATAGTTCTGCCCCTCGGTGTGTATAGCTCGGTGTGTATAGCTCGGTGTATTTAGGTATTCTAAGAATAGTTTAGCACCTTTGGATCTCGTGTACCCCAGTTCCGGAATCAGGAACTTGTTGAAGCTTTCACAGATGATGATGGTCGTATAGAGTTAAAAAGTATGAATATTGTGTGTGTGTGTGTGTGAGAGAGAGAGTATAAGAATAGTTGAGGAGAACAATCCACTCAGAATTCATTGCAGTCCTTGGCTGAATTTTTTTATCAAAATAATACTATATAATAAAATATTTTCCAAACTAATACCGGACCAAAACTATTTCTCAAAATAGACCTTTGTATTGCGACTTAGGAATATGTCTCGTGCGGCAGTTGGATGTGGAAGGAAAACGCTACTGACAGTAGCGTTTTTCTTTGTATGAAAACGCTATTGACAGTAATGTTTTCCTTCTAATGAAAATACTACTGTCAGTAGCGTTTTCAAACAGACATATTCAACCACCACAAGAAGTCTTGGGTTGGGATCGGGAGATTTATGCCAAATGAAAACGCTACTGCCAGTGGCGTTTTCATTTAACTGAAAACGCTACTGTCAGTGGCGTTTTCAATACAAGTAAAACATTACTGTCAGTAGCGTTTTCCTTGAAACCACCCACCATCTGAGACCAAATATCCCTTAGCAGCCGATATCCATGAAATATAGAATCAAATTTATAGTTAATACAAATTTTTTGATGCCAAATGGCCGCAACGGCTTCTTGTGAATACTTAAGTAACCACGTTTTAAAAATAAAACGGATAGCTTCTCCTTTGCATATAGTAAGATCTATCTACAAATACATAATAATCGGTGCCATATAGCACTACACGTCACACTCGGCGGTAAATAAACATCACCTCGAAGGGAGAAATCACAAAAGTAATACCAAAAAAGAGATCACACCTCGAAGGATGGATACTATCACAACATCAATGTTAATATCACTACATGAACGATACAAGGTCTCGATACAATATAATACTACAAAATACATAATCAAATGAAAACGGGATAAAATCTCTTCTTTTTCTTCGGACGTGGTCCTGGTATCTGTGAAGGTCCTGCAATATCAATCTGAGTGAGTCAACTGCGACATAGGTGGCTGCGAAGGTCAAGACTCATAGGGCTCATCTGATGCATGCGAAGGTAAAGACTCATAGGGATCCTTTTGTGCATATGAAGGTCCAGTGTGACCGGTCTCCTCCTGTGCATGCGAAGATGTAGCTTGACCGGTCTCCTCCTATATACATGAAGGTCTAGCTTGGTCTGATTGTCGTGGTAAGCTGCTGCGTCTACGCACAAGAGAAAGGGGAGCTGCAACCATCGCCTCTAATCTGGTGATCCCTCCTGTCACAGTCACAATGCAGCGGCACTCTCTGAGGGTAAGCCGTGCGAACTCCCTTACTCCAGCCACGGCATCGCTCGCTGGAGTTTAGATAGAGAGACGTATAAGTGTCCATGCATATGATACCTGAAAAAAAGGAAACATTTTAGTATAATGATAATATGGATCGTACCGTATGAAAATTACAAAATAGGACTACAAAGTAATAACATACCATCCTGACTATAGAATGAGCTCGAGACTGATATATAGGTCGAGCGGTCGAGGGAGCAGCATTGTCGACTCGTCTATGGTCGGGCAAGACAACGTACAAACGAGTGATCGAGCGATACCAAATCATGTACTTCTCGCGGCGGGCTGCATTGTACGATGGGGTGTCTCGAATAACGCGAGCAACCCGTTCAACGTCCTACCGGTGTACGTGATCACAATGCACCACTCTCCAGTCCTCAGTGGCTCTATCTCGTCCATCGATCCTGTGCAGAGTACGATCATATACTCGCTCGTGAAGGATAGTCTGGTGCAGGCCGAACTGCCGCATCACCTTGTCCAGATAATAATCCTCGATGATAGCGAAGTGGATGAGTGGAGCTGTCATGTCCCGCTTTCCAAAATATGTAAATACGATACGTGGCAAAGCCAACCATACTACCTATGGCGAGAAAAAATCCTTCCATAGTCACATTACGGCTATCAATCAGATATCAAGAATAGTAAATAAAAATCTAATTAACACATATCCAATTGCCACAATAAAATAATAACAAGAAAATAACGGAAACGAATGAGTATCCAACAAAAATAATATCCTAACTACGTCCCTTATGCGATCACAATGTTAAACCATAACTAGAAAATAAAATAAACTAATCACTAAACTAATCAGCAAAGCTACTCACTGCTCAACTTTCTTGTCAAAATATTCTCGATCTTCCTGCGACAAAATTATAGGAACCGGGCCATACAAAATCCAAACGTCAGTGCGTCATAAATATCATAATAATAATAACTGAGCAATGTACTATATAGGGTGTTATGTGCAAAATAATGTATGATTATAAACAAACAATCACTGGTGATATAGCATCAGGGTATAGATATCTCACGTGTATCCTAAAGTTCGTGTTTCTAAATTATCTATTCTAACGGTATTTGAAACCAATTAATATAATTCTCATCGTAACTCAATAGTATCTCGTGCGTGTTTAGGACCACGGTCATGATTCTCAGGGCTGAATCTGAGACGTACCGTTAGACAGTAAAATAATGCCATGTATAGATGAATGATGTCAACATCATCATTCCGGAGCTCGAATCTTGTATCGACTGATTAGTCTCTAAAAAGTAGTGAACTGTTGAGTTATAAGTCGGGTTTCATTCTTGATTTCCCCTTTTCCCCATGTTTCATGTTCCAGTCGGGTATCAATAGAATATCTACCTAATGCCAATACAGAAACAATCGTGTACATGTCTTGTCTAGTAAGACAACAAGTCATGTCAATCAGGATAACAAGTCAATACTGTTGGTATCGGTAACCAATACAAGTAACAGGTATGACAGTACAGCTAAAGCAATGGCAAAATAACGTGTCGTACACTTGTCAGGTATTGTGTATCAACAGAAGAAATATTTACTTGCGCAACCAATCACAATAAAAGCAATAATCTATTGTCATGGTTATCTAGCTGTAACGGAATTGATATATTCACTATTACTTGTTAAAATATATATAACCATAGTATTTTATGACTGTTAATTTTTATAATTAAATTGTATCTACCAGAATAGTCGTACAAATAATTTTCATAACTTCACGGTTATAATTACTCACGGGCTAGTGTTTCTAAATAGTAAAATACAAATTATCTTTATAAAATTGCATAATGATAATAAATTGCAATATTATAAATACATGTATATATACTATAAATAGATATATTTTAGCATAGGTAAATTATAATGAAACGAGCATGTAGCAAGATAAACTTGCCTCGATCGGTATGATACAACGACGAATACGGTTACCCATGTTTCGAACACTGACAATAACGACGTAACCACGAAACAAATAAGGTCTAACCATACGATGACAATTTAACAAATATAAATTATCCTTAATTTGTGGCTACCTAAAAGATATATGGTGATTTAGATATTATATATAGATATATTATACTAGATTCACATGGATTTAATTTATCGGTAAATATTAGATATAATCTATCACCATAATGGGTTTCAGACATGCGGGTCGGGTCGGATAACTATCTCTACTATTCGAATCGATCGCAACCCAAAAGAATAAAGTAAAAGAAATACAAAGCAAGTTTTAAAATACCAATTAATATTGTAAGAACGTGTTAGGGTGTTACAGGAGTTGTGGTCAACCATATCTCATGATGAACTGAGCACAGTGGTGGTAGGGATGCAACTACATCCCCTCTGTAAGGACGTCATGATACGACATCGTCCCGGAGTGTGTTCAGCTCATCCTATAGTAATCAAGGCACTGGAATGAGCTCTCCGTCCATGTTTGTGCACCTGCCCAATATACCCCGAGTGGGGACCTTCGCTCTGCAGGACCAGTCTGGACCCATCTATTTATGACATGTGTAATACTAGGTCGACCGAGATGCAATCTCTTCCAAACCTAAAACTGTAAGAACATAGAACATCAAGTCACCCGTGTTTCACCCAGCAACGCTCGACACAACCCGTGATATAAGCAAGTAAGAACCACGATGCCCCAACTGTACGCTCCTGCGCCCGCAGCAGCCAGATGTGTAAGCAAAGATAAATACCAGAGCGATACCATGTCGCTGGCGGAGGATGAGAATATGAGACCCCTAAAGAGCGACAAAATATAATCTCTTGCATAACACTCGATCTGATGCTCTGACAAATCCTGGGTGATAGTTTCGAGAAACTGCGCACGCAACCAGGTGAACCGTACGCGTGAACCCTAAATCACACCATCTGCTGGCATGACATCTAAATACTCCGCAACCAAAGCCGACCAATCATGTTGTGCTGTACCAGTTACTGCTCTGCCCTCAACTGGGAGTCCTAGTACCATGCTGACATCCTGCAGTGTAAGCGTCATCTCATCAACCAGTAGATGGAAAGTATGTGTCTCAAACCTCCAGCGCTCTATCAACGCCGTCATGAGGGCATGGTCTAGATGAATACTCCCAATGAGACTAATGCCATATAAGTCGACCTTTACTAACAACGGGCGTATCTGATCTATCATAGGCAGGTACGTATGCGAACGGAAAGTAATGTCTTAAACTGCCGTACCTGCTCAAATAGTCTCTGATCTATGCTGCAGTTGTAGCGTCACGAGTGTCCGATCAGCAGGCCCGTGTGCATCCCATGTGACCTACTGTACAACTACTCTGTGGGCTGATCCCTACAATGACCACGACCACGAATCGGAGCTCCACAACCACCTACAGGGGCTCCACCAACATCAGGAGGTCCACGACCACCGCGACTGCCTCGACCACCAGCAGCTCCACCAACAGGAGTTCTGGCACCACGCATCCCTGGAGGCATCAGTGGGCGGACCTGAAAAACAACGTCAACGATTATCAATATTTGCATGGAAAATTTATAATGTACATATAAAACAAATATCGACGAATAGCATTCTATATGGGTTTACAGTATATGGATTAACAGTATAAAACAACATCTACGAATAGGATTCTATAAGTGGTTATAGTATAAAGTAGCATAATTGACTAAGATATTCAATATAAATGCCTGCTTTATCGCATTTTAGGCAACGATGCATGTTGTGCCCTTCCTGATGATAAATATTGCCTCGTGCACCCGCTATTCTATCCTGCCTCGCATCCATGTCATTGCGAATTCGTGACGACTTCGGCCGACCTTTTTTATTCCTTCGTGAAGACTCGTCAGGGATATAATAAGTGGACCCTGATAAGGAATTCAGTAATATTTGTCGGGAATCAGAAAGAAATTGGGTGGCTAGGTAGATGCCAAGTAATTTGATGAATAGTTTACATCGACGTAGGCACGATAATCCAATGCCCGTGATGTGCAAGTAGCTATAACATGCGAGTAAGGAAGGCAGTGAAGTTGCATTTTCCTATATGAACACATTGGCTGGTTAGTAAAGTTAACAATATGTGTCCTGCCACCTCTGACTCGGCCACCTACTTGCCGCGTTCCGGTCTTAACTGAAAATAATCCTGGTTGATCATGAAATATTATCATCTCATGACAGTTTGCTTTGGCTCGCCGGTTGTCTAGGATTGTTTGAACTCTTGGAGGAAACATTTGTCCATCATCAACGTACTGTTGAGCCACGCGCCTTCTCTCAGTGAAATAGGTATTTAACTGGTAGAATGTAAACTACACAATTGTTGTAACCGGCAAACTACGAACCCCCTTCAATACGAAGTTGAATATCTCCAATAAATTTGTAGTCCTCATGCCATATTGTCTGCCTTCATCGAATGCAAGGGTCCACTTATCACGAGGTTTTTTGTCAAGCCAACCAACCATTTCTTGGTTTACATTTCTAATCCTTTGAACTCCCTTTTCAAATTTTCTTATTTGATTCTCCGTAGCAACGGCCTTCAGTTTACGCATCATCCGTATATTGCTAAATTTTGTGTAAAAGTTCGCTGCGTAGTGTCACATATAGATTTGGTGGTAAGCAAGTGGCTCAGTCCATCCGAGATGTGGATCCTGTATCGTGTTTAAAATCCCAGCATGACGATCAGATATGACACAAAACCCTGTACTGTTTGTTACGAATACCCGTATACAGCTCATAAACCAACTCCAACTGTTCGTGTTCTTTGATTCAACTATGGCATATGCAAGCGGAAATAACTGATCATTTGCATCTGGAGCGACTGCAATCAACAACGTGCCTTTATATTTCCCATATAAAAACGTCTCATCGATGCTAATGACCGGCCGACAGAATTTGAAACCCTCGATGCTAGGACCGAATGCCCAAAACACCCTTCTAAACTGTTCCTTTCCCTGCTCAACAGTTACAGTCACCCACTGAACAACAATATTAAGGTTAGCGGCCTGTAATGCTACCATGAACTTAGGCAGTTCAAAATAAGACGTAGTGAAGTCCTCGAACAACATTTCTATGTCTTTACACTTAGCCCACCAAGCTTTTTTATAGCTTATAACATAACCAAATATGGTTTTAATGGTTTCAACGATGGCTTGGGGCGTTGTGTTCAAATTCACCTTACAATATCAATAACTGCTTTTGCAACAAAATTTGAGTCAATATGCAAGTGATCTTTATTCAGAATAGGATTGGCACATGTTTGAGGCTCTTTGAGTGTCTTGATCGTGAATGGCTCGTCAATGTTCCGCCTAGAAACATAGAGCACCCACGGACAACCTCAACTGATCTTGTACACGACCCTCCAGGCTGATGGGTTTGACTTTATAACCTTATATTGCTGATGTTTTCTAGCTGAATACATCGCGACTGCATGTTTTAAATCTGTCTTACATTGAAACTGTTGATCTTTGTATAGTTCCAAACCATTGCCTTCGGTAATATCGTGTGCTTCGCTATTGTTCACTACAACATCTCCAATCCAATATGTGGAAGTAAACACGGCTGCTGGTGCACTTTGATAAGTCATATTCACTGTGTTCTGCGCAACTGGATCATCCTCATCATCATTGTCACCTACTTCATGAATGTTCTCATCGTCATCATTGTATATCAATTCATTGTTCACGCAGGCAGTAGCAAATAATTCAAAAGGATTCTCCTTCAACGAACTCATAAACGTTAGCATACCACCATCTTCACCGCCAGCATGCGCTGGTGATACGACATGCTCACTTGGTAGAAATTCATCAAAAACATTCTCACTTGGCGGATTTACTTCATGCTCACTTTCCGGGACTTCATAAAAACATTCTCACTTAGTGCATTCCTGCCCGTGAGCGGAACTTCATTTTGTGACGGGAATCTTGGTTGTGGCGTGAACCGCGCTTCAGAATGCTGGCATTTTTCAACATACAACTCCAACGCACCCACGGCGAATTTGGCGATGAGACATACTCGATCATAAACTGTAGAGATTCATCGTTTACGATGTTTACAAGTTTGAAGTGTGATCTTCCCTTTACCAACATCATATCGTACCTGAATTATCAAACAACAAGTTCTAGGATCGAGTACTAATTTTTCAAAAATCAACCCAAACAATTCTTCCAACGTCCCATGCCGACGAAGCTAAATTGATTCTTGAATAATAGAGTCCTTATATTCAACACCATGAGTTCTACTATTCACAATTCGTCCACCGAAATACAACCAAGCCGGAATAAGGTTGTCTTCCATAATTACGATATCGCCACCCTTCAGTAATAACAGATTTTCATCAATACACAAATGCAAACGAATATATTACTAAACGATAATTAATTGCATAAAAGCCTTTACAACTTAGCAAAAAAACTCTCTCTACTTCTCCATCTAACCAAAAAGTTAGGTATCCTTGAATATGGATTACCAACTACTTCACCATCTAACCACAACAAATCCCTCTGTTTCACTATCTATCCTCCACCGATTTAAATTTGGATTACTTCATTTCTAGATACAATGGAACTTGAGCAATTTTAAAAATTTACTGTAATTTACTATAATTTTTTCAAATACATTTTTTTCACAATATCATGATCTGTAAAAATTCATTACCAACAAATTTAATTTTTTACATACCTTGAATCGACGGTAGAATCAAAGACGAGAACAACGTGCGGGGGCTGTAGAGAGAGGCGTTGGGGAGGGTGGTTGTGGAGAGAGAAGCATGGGATGGCTACGGAGGGGGAGTCCCGGCGAGGGAATTTGTGGCTTGGGGATCTGCGGGCAAGACGAGGTTGCCGAAGGGGGAAAGTGAGAGGTCAGAGGAAGACGTGGAGGGGGCAAGGAGGAGGTCACCGGAAGGGGGTGCAGAGAAGGTCGCCGGAGGGGACCGACGAGGGGGGTCCGGGCTAAGGATTTGGAAAAGGGATTTTGAAGTAAGAGAAAAGATTGGGAAGAATGAGATTCGATCAGGGCTTCGATCGTATATAAAGAAGTGGACCCATATGACAACGCTAATGTCAGAAGTGTTTTTCTCTAAATAAAAACGCTACTGGCATTAGCGTTCTCATTTGCTTTAAACTACCCCAATTCGAGACTCTCCCCCCAGTCCAACCCGAGACATCTGGATATGCATGTTTAGCGTTTCATCAGGAGAAAAACGCTACTGTCGATAGCGTTTTCATAAAAAGGAAAATGCTACTGTCAGTAGTGTTTTTCCTTCCACGTCAACTACCACGTGAGTCCATTCCTACGTGGCAGTACGGCGGTCTATTTTGGGAATTAGTTTGAGACCAATATTATTTTTGGAAATATTTTATTTAATAGTATTATTTTGGTAAAAAATTCTAATTGGTTGGGAGAATAAATAACAGTAAATCTAAGGCCTGAACACGGCGGGAATATAACACATGTTCTTCATTTGAAATTGAATGTAATCAAATAACTATGCACATGTTACAACAGCTAAAATCAGTACAGCTCCTAATTAAATAACACATGAGAAATAGTACCGGGGCAAATTTTGATTTGAAGTTTTGTATCGTATACAACAATCCTGTAAAATTTTAAACCTAAATTGGATTTAGGACATCAAGAAAGAAGTACTGGAGAAATCATGCAACGCATCAACCTTAGTGTCTTTGAACTATGAACCAAAGCCTAGGGTAAGCAAGGAGTGATCTGCAAGAGTTTGGGGAAACGAACTTGTATGGACCAAATCTCTCTGCAACACCATTGAACTTGCTACCCACATCGCATGAATCAGAATAATGGCAAGTTCATGCAGTTTGGCACTTACGGCCATGCACCCATTTAGAATTGTATGAGTACTCCAGAGAATCGACTCAATTCTCATAGACAGTGGCCTTATTTCCACTCATTATGTGAATTCATCAAACATGTATTACGGTCATACACACCATCCAACATCGATTATGTATTCATTAAGAGTTCGAACTTTTAAATCATCATGTCACCCAGTGACTTGTTATGACCCATATTAACCTACTTCTTGAGATCTCCATTCTTGTAGGTTGGGTTACTATAATTATTGACCTATTCAGCGAGCCTCAGTCTCATCCCCTTCGGTGTTTCGTACTCTAATTTTCTTCCTATTGGTTTGGTCAGAGGATCTGCCGAATCTGCCAAATTCATCTCAGGCCTCACAAAATCTAAGGATATTTTTCTTTTACTTGCACCTGGTTTACAACATACTGTTTCAATTTAATATGCTACTTTTCCATTGCAGGTCTCATTTTAGATTGGGCTATAGAGGCTTGGTTATCACATTTTAGCGACACAAAACAGAGCTAGTCTCATCGATACATGAGTATCCGCTGAGAGATGAGTATCCGCTGAGAGGTCTCTAAATCATCCAGCTTCTGAACCTGCCTTCTAAAAGGAACCAAACTCAAATTCAATATTGGACTCCAAGAAACTGCACATCATAGTAAGCACATATGTGAATCAGATATTCAGTTAGCATCGAAGTATGCTTCAAATACAGCGGGAACCCCCGAATTACTATTTGAAGCCCATAATATTTCGTAATTGGCAAATTTAGATTTGAAATTCTATATTATATACAACAATTTCATCTAACCAAACAACTAATTTTCCCCATTCATCCCTATGCCATAGCCCTAATTTTAGTTTGTATAAGTTCGGATATGTGGGTCCACATCGGTAAAACTAAGAGAGGTACATGGATATAAGATATATATGAGCCCCCACCAATAAGGCTTAAGTCTATAAGGATGGACCCCATCTATATTGAAAGCCCATGTACACTCATATAAAAAGCACAACGCTCATCAATATTAAATATTAAAAATAACATGGTATCAGAGCGAGTCAACAGCACCTCTGAGAGATCAGTCTCATAGCACCGATAGGGATTGCGTGTTTCTGATAGATTAACTCTATAAGTGTTGCGATCAATTAGGACCTTTAAAACAGTGGCTCTGAGAGAGCATTCTCAGCACCGTGAGTGCATCTGTAGTAGACTAGCTCTACAGGCAATGTGTGGTTCGTCGGGGAAAAAAGAAAAAAATGGAGGGTTGAGTTATGTGGGACTAATAGTCCCACATTGGAAAAACTAAGAAAGATACATATGTATAAAATATAAAGGGTTGTTTTTGCTTGTAACCCTCAAAATATAGAAAATTCCTTTCTAACCCTCCAGAACTTGGTATTTACCTTTTAGCTCCCCAAAACCAATAAGGTACATCATTTTACCCCCTTTACGATTTCCGTCAGAAAACCCCCCTTTAATTTTAACTTTAATTTTTCTCAATAGATTTTAGTTTTACCATTAACCCGAAGACAACAAGTGAGACAGCAGAAGCATTCAACTTCTTCATAGCTACATAGGGACGTTGAAAATACTTTTGATTTCACGGCCGATTTTGAGAAAGGCGTAGCAGAAGCCTAAACCCTAATTTCAATTTGGGAAAGAAATTAAGTATTTTCAAAGAAGAAAAGTGGTTGAGATGTTTTAAAGAAAACCTGATGTTATGCTGTTAAAAGTTGACGGGAATCGTAAAGGGGGTAAAATGATATATCTTATTAATTTTAGGGGGGTAAAAAGTAAATACCAAATTTTTGGGATAGAAAGAAATTTTTTACGTATTTTTCTGGAGAGGGGTGGAAGGGCTACAGGTAAAAAAAACCCAAATATAAATGGCATCCTCACCGAAGAGGCTTAAGTCTCTTTTGATGGATCACATCTATATTGATAGCCAATTTACACTTATATATGAAAAGCAATACTCCTTAAACATTAAATATTAAAAACAACAACATGAAAAGAAAGGGTATGTGGAAACTAAATCTAGAGAGTGGTCGGAGAAAGTTGGTAGGGCTTTGGGATTAACGATAAAAAGGCTACAAGTTCAAGCCATACAAAACGGTAAATGTGAAAAGAAAGAGGATGACGCAACATAGGCACAAACTCATCACAAGCATGTGTTTTATGAATGGCAGTAAGAGGTTCGACCTCATGTAGACTTATGCTTAATTCTCAAAGGCGGTTAGACTGTATAATAGATGGCCGTCTTAATGGAAGCGGTCTTAAACAGCTACAAAAAGGACCAAGAAAACACTGAGTTCTGAGTCTTCTGACAACTCAATAGCCAAACTACCATCAAATTTAAATTTTCAAGTAAAGATAAAGAGGAAAGAGGCACCATGATGAGATTACTCCAAGCTTGCTCTCGTCTTCAGAGATGACTCCACAACCCATCTCCTCTACTCTCCACCTTCTCAACCTTCGAAACTGTTAACAAACCTGACCCAAACTCCCTCACTTGCAAAATCCTCGATCACTGTTCTCACAACTGCCGGTAGTAACTGGAAGCGACTCCTCACCTCCTTCTAGTCCTTTCCCTCACCGCCTCGCCCCTGATGTCGTCACAGCCCTCCTTAGCCTCACTGGCGGTGATCGCATTAACCCCAAACTCCCCTTGGATTTCTTCTACGGGTCCTCGACTTACCTCAACAACAACTCCCGCCAAAATTTAGCGTCTTCTTCCTCCCTCGTGATTTCTCCCGCAAACTCAAATCTTTTCAGTCTTCTCACCTAAAATGCTGACTTGTTTGGTATATATTACAGCAGGGCTCCAATGCTTTAAATGGCTTTCAGAATACTTTATGCTGCATCATAGCACTCTTATCTCCGGCTTTGTAAATATTAGTAAAATACAGAAACCTCTAAATTTCCATGATGAGATGTCATGCAAAGGTGTCGATCCTAATAGTGTCCCCAGAAATGCTCTCAATGATGGATTCTGCAAGTTGGGTGATTTTGAGAGTGCGAGAAATTTTTTTAAATGCCTCATAAGGAAGGGATTGGTTCCAAATGCCGTGACGACGAACTAAGGTGTTATGCATAAAGTTATGAAGTGCAAAATGGTAGCATTTTAATTAGGAGTTTGAATATTATGAGTTGCTTCTTAATCTCATTTTTAATAGTTATATGCTTTTAATTGTTAAGAGTTATGAATCGTGACTTGTATGTATTTAAGTAGAGGTTATGAAGTCCATAAATCATGTAAAAAGATTATATATAGGCTGGTTTTCTTTGTGAAAGGCAGACTTTGATATGATATATGATATTTTGACAAATCATGTAATCTTTGTAATTTGTAATTTGAACTCTGCGAAATTTTTTTTGTTTTTGGCAGCAGTCGAGACTGTTTTTGGCTGCAATCGTGATTGGCTGCGGTCAATCAATCCCTTTCCCTTCTGCCCTTCGGTGCTCATTGCTTCTTCAACTTCATCATCCCAACCTCATTCCGGAACTTAAAAAAAAAAGCAATTCGTCAAAGTTCCGTGAGTATTAAACGACAAAATCAGGATAAGCTATAAACAATTTAGTTTTGAAGCCTGTCAAATTTTAGTCCATAATCTGCATGAATCTGGGCCATTTTAAGAGCAGAATCATCGTCGTCGGCTCTTAAACCTGTTCCAACAACCCCTCATCAAGCAGTTTCAGCTCAAAACAGCTCAATTTCCGCCCTGGACGGACACCTGAACTGTTTTGTTTCCAAATCGAAGTGTTCGACACCTTACTTGCATCTATTTAACTAGTAAGCAAGTAGTAAAGGTAATCCCGAGATATGAACTGAGTTGTTTATCTTGATTAGGTAATAACAAATTGATTGGTAGTTGTAATATCCTAATTTTTTTATTAGCAAGAATGTAAATAGAAAAGTTTTGAAGGGTTTTGTGTACATAGGTAATATTTATATAGATTCTCTAGCCCACAATTTCTTAATCCCTCACCCTAGCCGTATCCCTATTCTCTCTCTCTCTCTCTCTCATCGAAAGCCCGCTCGAAACCACTAAAGGCGACGTCACATTGACCTCTTCAACCTCGGCAACAACTTCTGTCTGGGGGCATACCAGGTGGCGATCAATAACAGCGACGTCCCTAGCCTCTCCCACAACGACGCAATTGAGCACGACTCCCTCGTCTACAGATCCTACATCACCCTCAGCTCTTATCAGCTGGTTGTCAACGAGATCGATTCGTCGACGCTGACGCTGACAGTGTTGCAGGCGGTGAAGCTGCTCGCGATCTATCTCTCTGGCGATAAGGTTGGCTTTCTGATCTTGATCTGTTTATTTTGCTTGAGATTTGTGCGATTTAGGTTTGGTTTGGTTTGATTCAAGAGCTTGGAAACCCTAGTGTGATGTTGTAGATGAGTTAGAAATGTAGAAGATCGAGAAGATGTGAATGAATTAGATCATCGATTGTTCTGAGATCATCATTTGATGAATGATGATGAATTGTTGCTGTTTTAAATTAGAACTTAAGACAGAAGAAAGCAGTGCGACCGATCTGTTTTTGTGTTCTTTAGTAAAGTCATAATTTGAGGATATGTTGGAATTTGAGAGGTAGAAATATGTGGAGGAGTGAACAAATTAGAGCATTGCTTATTTTGGCATACAATCATTTGATTTCTTTGAATCGAGAAGTTCAAAAGCCTAAAATGCTAACTTCACTTGCTAAAATCATACACGTGGATAAACTAGAGATATGAGGAATACCACTTGATTTTGGGTTTTTTGTAAGTGGAAAGTAAGTTGTGATTGATGAGTGGAAGAACTCGGGTGGTTATTAAAAAGAAATAGGCGTATTCGTAGGGAGTTAGAGGGGTCTTTCATATGGGATAAAATGAGATTGATTATGTGCAATGAGGACTATAAATGCTAATTATGAGGAGTAGCAAACTTATAGTCGGAGCCATGAGGGTTAGTGGTAGACCAAACCGAACGTTGATCGAGATAGTTAAAAATATGTCGAATGTTAATATAATTTATAGGAGTATATTTCGATATAGGATATACTAATTATAATATTTATATGGTTTTAGAGATCGTTTTGGAGTAGAGAACTTGAAGCTATGAGAGTTGGAACTTTTGCAAGAATTGTAAGTGATGTTACATTGTTTATCAATTTATATGCTTTTCAAATCTAAAAAGTCATTTCCTATACATGTTTGACAATGCCATTAATTATTGAGAGTTGTGTATGCGATAATTATTATATGGATTGTCTTGTATGATTGGTTGTACCAACACTATATATATGCATAAAATAAATGAATGCCAATGAATGTATGTTATAGCATGTTTATGCATTATATCCGATATGCTTATTGTTTAAATTATCGAAATGATATTTGTATCTAACAAGCAAAATACTGACAAACCAAAGAAAACAAGATTTTTGAGATTTTTGAAAATCTCACGATTTTAGTGTGCTAAAGCGTGGAAAATGTAGAAAATTGAAAGGAAAGAATTTGGATTTTTTAAAATTTTGTGATCTTCATGTATTGCTAGGAGTTCCTAAACATTCGGAGTCTAAGTCTTTCGAGCCCGATTTCTTTTTCCTATTAGATTTTTTTTTTGAAAACTTCACTGGTGTGCTGTATCATTTAAAATATTGAAATATCAAAGGAAATTGATTTTTTATATTTTTGAATACTTCGCTAATTTTGTGTGTTATATAGCAAGTAAAAAATGAACAGAACAGAAAAGTGATATTTTTGAAAAGTTTGCAATTTTTGTGTAATATAACAAGCAAAATATTAAAAAATCAAATAAAATATATATTATTGAGATTTTTGAAAATTTTACGATTTTCATGTACTGACATGCAAAATATTTAAAATTTGAAAAAGATTAGAGAATTTTTGATATTTTAGAAATTCACTATTCTGTATGCTTTAAACTTCCAAAATATTGAAAATTCCAAGAAAACGGAAATTTTGAGATTTCTGAAGGCACTGCGATTTTCATGTGCAATAGCAAACAAATTATTGAAAAAGTGAATAACACAAAATTTGAGAGTTTTGAAAATTCATGATTTTTCGTATGCTTATATCATGCAAAATATTTAAAATTAAAAGAAAACTGATTTTTTTAGATTTTTAAAACTTTCACTAATTTTGTGTGCTTTAATCAGTAAAAAAAGAAAAAAACAGATACGTTTGATATTTTTGAAAGGATCGCGATCTTTGTGTGCTATAGGGCAAGCAAAATATTAAAAAATGAATACAACAAATTCTATTTAGTTTTCTGAAAATTTCCAAATTTTCATGTACCAACATACAAATTATTTAAAATTTGAAGAAATCAAAGAATTTTTGGATTTTTCAAAAAATTCGCGAATCTCATATGCGATAAACACGCAAAATATTGAAAATTTGAAGGTAAAAGATTTTTTTTTAATTTTTGAAGATATCTAGAAGCAAAATATCGAAAAGATGAAATTCAAACAAAATTTTGAGATTTTTGCATATTTCGCTAATTTTGTGTAAAACTCGAAGGAAACAGAAAAGTTAGCAATTTTTGTATGCTATAATAAGCAAAATATTAAAACACCGAATAAAACATATGCTGTTGAGATTTTTTGAAAATTTCACGATTTTCAAGTACTAACATGCAAAATATTTAAAATTTGAAAAAAAATAGAATTTTTTATTTTTATAAAAATTCACTATTTTCGTATGCTATAAACATGTAAAATATTGAGAATTCGAAGAAAACAAATTTTTTTGGGATTTTTGAAGATATTGCGATATTCATGTGCTATATAGCAAGCAAAATATTAAAAAACCGAATAGCACACAAAATTTTGACCGTTTTGAAAATTTCGCGATTTCTGTGTACTATATCATTCAAAATAAAAAAAAATAAAAACGTAGATTTATTTTTTTGAGCTTTTTTAAAATTTTGCTAATTTTGTGTGTAAAAAAAGATGAGAACAAAAAAATTTGATAATTTTGAAAAGTTCACGAATGAAGCTATAACAAACAAAATATTGAAAAACCAAATAAAACATATACTATTATGATTTTTGAAAATTTCATGATTTTTCATTTACTAATATGCAAAATATGTCAAATTTGACTAACTGTGAGAATTTAATTTTCTGTTTTAAAAAATTCGTGATTCTTGTATGCTAAAACATGCAAAAAAAATTGAAGATTCGAAAGAAACAGAAATTTTTTGGATTTTTTAAATATCGTGATTTTTATGTTAGATAATAAGCAAAATATTGAAAAACTGAAGACCACACAAAATTGTGAGATTTTTGAAAATACCTCGATTTTTGTGTGCTATATGTCATGCAAAATATTGAAAAATAAAAGATAACTAAAATATTTTGAGATTTTTGACAATTTCTCTAATTTTATATGTTATAACAAGTAAAAAAATGAAGGAAATTTAAAGGTTTGATATTTTTGAAAAGTTCACAATCTTTTTGTCTTGTAAAAAGCAAAATTTTGAAAAACCGAATAAAACAGAAAATATTGATATTTTTGAAAATTTCACCATTTTCATGTAGTAACATGTTAAATATTTAAAATTTTACCAAAACATAGAATTTCTGAATTTTGAAAAATGAGGAACAGAAAATTTTGATATTTTTGAAGATATAACGATTTTCATGTGTTAGTGCTAGAAAAAATTGAAAACCGAATAGCACACAAAATTTTGATATTTTTGAAAATTTCACAATTTTCATGTGTTATCATGCAAAATAATGAAAATTCAAAGAAAACTGAATTTTTTTTGAGATTTTGAAAATTTCGTTAATATCTTGTGGCATTGCAAGTAAAAAACAAAAGGAACAAAAAAGTTTAATATTTTTGAAAAATTCGTGATATTTGTGTGCCAAATAAAATATTAAAAAACCGAATAAAATAAAAACTATTGAGATTTTTAAAATTTCGTAATTTTCATATACTAACATGCAAAATATTTAATATTTGAAGAAAATGGAGAATATTTTAATTTTAAAAAACTCGCAATTCTCGTATGCTATAAATATGCCAATTACTGAAAATTCGAAGGAAACAATTTTTTTTGATTTTTTAAGATCTCATGATTTTCTTGTGCTAAAACAACAAAAATACTGAAAATCGAAAGAGCACACAAAATTTGAGATTTCTGTAAAATTTGCGATTTTCATGTTATATATCATGTAAAGTATTGAAAAATCAAAGAATACCGAGTTTTTTTTTGAAAATTTTGCTAATTTAGTGTGTTATAGCTAGTAAAAACAAAAGGAACAAAAAAGTTTGATATTCAGTTTACGATCTTTGTATGATATAGCAAATAAAATATTGAAAAACCGAATAATACAGATTCTATTGAGATTTTTGAATGAAACCGATTTTATTGAGATTTTTGAAAATCTCACGATTTCATGTACCAACATACAAAATATTTAAAAATTTAAGAAATCATAGAACTTTTGAATTTTAAAAAAAGTAGTGATTCTCGTATGCTATATATTGAAAATTCGAATGAAACAGACGTTTTTTTGGATTTTTGAAGATTTCGCGATTTACTTGTAATATGTAGTAAGCAAAATAATAAAAAATCGAAAAGCACACAAAATTTTGAGATTTTTGAAAGTTTCATGATTTTGGTGTTCTATATCATTCAAAATATTTGGGTTCTATCATCCAGATTGGGATTAATGTCAAATTGGAGTTATGGTGGTAAACGTTGGAATCTCAGGAGTTTAGTTGGAGTAGGTCCAAAACAACATATATGCAATACGGATTTAGTAAACAGAGAAGTCGATATCACAGTGGTATAACACTGGATGAGCAAGAGATATCTCTGAGCGACTGATCATTCGAAAATAATGTATTTTTAACACGTCAATTTCCCTATCATTTGCACTCATCTAGTAGTGTTCGGTTTGCATACTACACATATTAGCAAAACAACTGTAAAATACCAGATTACCTGTGTTGTATACTAAAACCGGCATTTCGAGGGAAATTGTGTGTTTATCATGGCATCGCATCATTCTTGTGTAGCGCAACACTTGTTTCGAAGTCTGTGCAGGAAATTTCAGGGACCGAGCCAAAATTGTCAAAGAGCTGATCAAAATTACGCCAAGTCTAAGATGTTTGATCTGGTAGTTATATAGAGGGAATTATAATATTCATCACATCAGAAAATGCTCCCAAACACAGCAGAAGAATTACCAAGAAGTTTCATACAGTGGGGCCCTCAAAGGACCGCGGATCCGCGGCCCAATACCCACTATTGCCGTCGATCCGCGGCTGACATGCCGCGTCATCACTTCCTCTCTGCTTCATTATTCTTCAGTTTAGCTCCAGAATTCATTCCATCCACTGCAATTTCTACAGAACTCCAGAAGCTTCTCCAGATCAGCAAGGATGATTAAGCAAGCTAATCATGATTAAGCTAATCAATCTCCAAGCTTCCAAAGCAAGCCAACTAACAATCTAGAGCCTAGAAGCATCCCTCCAACAAATTACTTCTAGAAGCCTCTCTAGCTAACAAACTTTTGGAGGGAAATTCAAATTTTGAATTCTAGATCCAGGGTTGTGAAGTCTATAAAAGGGAACTTAGATCTAGGGTTAAGGGTTAATCATTAGTTAGTTGATTCTACATCCATCTTCCACCCGCAAGTTGAGTGACACGACTTGCGCCTCAAACCCTAATCCAAAATCCAAATCCAAGATCAAGATCCCGAGTACCAAATCAAGCGAGAAGCCTTCAACCTTTTAGGAGCGGAGCCGATCTTCAATCGAGCAAGTGATCCAAGCCGATCCGCGAGTCAAGGAGACGAGCGAAGCCAAATCGACGATCGAGTTCATTCCTCTTGTAGTTCTTGAGTGATTTGTAACGGAATTGTTGATAAATAAAAGGTGAAATTCTTTATTCTTTCTTTCTTTAAATTCTTGCATCATGATTCGATCTCAATTTGTGATTGTGGTTCTTGTTGTGATGTTTGAGTAAAACTCCACTCGTAAAGAAGTCGAGACGATCAATAGAATGATGATGTAACAAATTTTAAAACGATTCTTAAGTCCTACGAGTTTTGTAAACCCTAGCAAATTGAAGAATCGAAGACCTAGTTTCGTTGCGATGCTTTCTTGATTGTGTTCGCTCGAAATTATGGATCCACGATCGATTCTTGAATTTACTAGATGCTAGAATGTGAATGATATGAACGAAGGAACAAGGGATAGATGATGAAACCCTAGTTTCACAAGAAATCCCTAATTCTCGTGGATCATCATCGATTTAGTATCAATTCATCGATGGATAAGAATACGTAATTGCTAGATTTCATCACATCTATAGATTCGATCGATTCCTACGAGCCTCACTTCGATTCTTGATATTTGATTTGGAAATCATCACAAATTCTCAATTCTTGATTTTATTGTTTCTTGATTTAGACTAGATTTTACTAATTCTTGAACTTCAATTTTTTAAATCATGAATTGTTTCTTTTCTTTTCTTTAAATTTTCGACTCATCTAATTCGAAACTCGAACGATTACACTTTCCCTGTGGACGATCTGCACTTACTAACGCGCTACATTCGACACCGTTATTGATTGCGGTCAAATATTCTTTGATTGTGATTTCTATTCACTTTTCTAAAATCCGACACAACAAGAATTCGTATCAATCAAATGGCGCCGTTGCCGGGGATAGTGCGCTAATTGTTCGTTTTTTGAAATTTGAGTTGAAAAGTTTATTCCATCTATATTTTTAGATCAAAATTCGTGCAAACTTTAAACGTGTTGTTGTGATTTGTTGCGAGGAAATCTGGAACTTGTGGAGCTGTGGAATTTATTTTCAGATCATTCCAGAGAGCTGATGGAGTGAACAGAAGCTCACTGGAAAATTTTGGTGCAGTGATCTCTTGATGTGACCGCGCATCCGCGGCATTAGGCGACTCGTGCGGCTAAACCGCGGCGCTACAGTAGCATCTCAGCACAAAAACTCCTATGTAAATTTCCTACTTTCTTATCTCCTTCCTCATCTGCTCCAATTAACAATTTGTTGCAGGTTTCTTTGCAAATAAATCGCAGCGCCGCAAAAAGCAATAAAAAATTGTGCGTGTTTTTGATTTTTGGTTGTTTACATATTAATACGGAATTTAAGGGGCACGGCCAAATCCTGATTAGGTGGGGAGTTCATTACCCTTCCTAAGCCCCAAAAATCACAAACTTGCATCCGCATTACCTTCATTAACTAAAAGAAATATAGAGATGACTCTAAGGACCGTCGCGCTCACTTAGGATAGAAGAAGGCCGTGGGTAATTCATTGCTTATCCGCGTTTCTTTTGTGGTGTCTAAGGCAAGTGTGTCTAAGGCAAGTGGTTACTTAATTAGGCACACTACTTACGTAGTGGAGAAGCTCCCACTTACCTGGCACTTACCTGGCCACAGGAGAGACAAAGTGGCAGTGGAGGATTGATCCTACGACTTGTCTTTTGGCAGTTAGGAGCGGTCTAGAGCCTTGACCTAGGTGACCACTAGACTTTGGGTTGCTTGTTGCATTTGTTGTGATTTGCATCATTTTTTTTCAAAAATCCGTATATTTTTCAAAACAAACACCACTTCATTCTTTTCCCTAATTATATTTACGCTGCTACTTGTACTAACCCTTTTTAGTACTAGATAGGCTGGACACGGGATTCTAGTGCCCGTTTAGTTCGCGTTCCCCCGATCGACTCCGAAGTCGGTATTTCTATATTTACCTCTTCTTTACCCACCACCACACCCATATCGATGGATCCTTCTCCATCGAACTTCTTTACCACTAATCTGCCGCCGTCCGCAGGTGCACAGAATCCACCCCGTATCTCTCTCCAAGAGAGGTGCTATCCTACACGAGGTCCTCTTTCGACCTGTCTCTCCATTCCACCAGCCAACGGGGACAATTTTCAGATAAAAACCCAATACATCAACCTTCTACCCAAATATCACGGTCTCGAGTCTGAAGACGCATATGTCTTTATCACCAAATTTGAAAATGTATGCGCAATGATGGGTACTTCGCAACTTTCTGTGGATGCTATGCGTCTTCGTCTTCTCCCATTCACCTTGTGCGATATAGCCGAGAAGTGGCTTTACAACACAACCGCACATTCCATTTCAAATTGGGAAGAATTCGTCAAAGCATTCCTTAAGAAATTCTACACGAATCATAAGACAGCTCGAGTCCGTAGCGAAATCAATCAATTCACCCAGCTTCCAAATGAACCATTTTCAAAATGTCTTGAACGCTTCAAGGATCTGTTAGTCCAATGTCCACATCACGGAATCCCTAGATGGGAACTGTGCAGAATTATATATGAGGGCATTAATCCCAACACAAAACAGACCCTTGAATTAATATGTCAAGGCAACTTCATGACCAAAGATGATGGGGAAGCTTGGAAATTTTTAGAAGATTTCGCTGAAAAATCTTTACAGTGGGAGGGTGAGAGTCCATCGTTTAGGGGTGGCAATAACCAATCGGAAGTTTCCATAGGAGTTAGAGCTGAAATTTCAGCTATAAATAAGAAACTTGAGACTATGGAAAACAAATTTTTAGCTGCCGTCCTAAACCAGATGTCACTCTCCAAAACTGTATGTGGATGCTGTTCTGATCCTTCTCATTTGACGGAAGAATGTCCACGAAATTCTCCGTTTCAAGGTCACGAGCATACCAATGCTGCTTTTCAAAGACCTAGAAACGATCCATTTTCTTCCACTTATAATCAAGGTTGGAGGAATCACCCCAACTTTGCTTGGAACCAACAACAAAATCAAAACACGGTTGCAAACCAAAACAATTTCTAAAGGGCTTCTCCACCACAACATCAACCACTTCAATTGAGTCAGCACCCCTACCAGTCACAAAACTTCCAAAATCCGGCTAACACTTTTGCACCACATGAAAACTCTTTGCAATTGACCGGTACAGATAAAACCTCTGCACTAGCACAAACCTTGGATACTTTCATGAAACAATCCATCCAAGGGACGACAAAAATGCAATCTTCCTTCGATAATGTGATGAAGATCATTGTCTCTCAAAATGAAAATATTAAATCGATGGAAGAACAAATTGCAAAATTAAAAGCCGAAATGAGTGCAAGAGAGAAAGGGAAACTTCCAGCTCAACCTTTGTCCAATCCTGGCTATTCACATCATGTGAATACAATCACGTTGAGATCTGGAAGAGTGCTTGACAATCACGTTGGGGAAGAGATTGATGACACTGAAAAATCTATCGATGATACCCCGGCTGAGACCTTTCCTTCCACTTCCACTTCTAATTCTGACCCCAGTTCTTCTACCCCACCATTTTCTCACGAGCCTATTCTCCGTTTCCCACAAGGCTCGACACCTCAGCCCATCTCTTCTAGTCCACCGAAAACGATCCCCACTCCTATTCTTAGATCGTTTCCACCCACAGGATCCTCTCCAATGTTAGACCCCGATCTTATTGCCCAAGCTCCTTACCCGAATCGGTTAAGGGGAAATATACCAAGTCCACAAATGGAGAAGATCACGGAAATCTTGAAACAGGTTAACATCAACATTCCTCTTCTAGATGCAATCCAATAAGTCCTCGCTTATGCCAAAACTCTTAAGGACTTGTGCACTAGAAAGAGGAAGACTCAAGTGCCCAAGAAGATATTCATGGCAAAGACAGTAGACACAGCCTTCCCCCAATAATTACCAAGGAAACGTAAGGATCCTGGCTATCCTACTATTTCCATTTCTATCGGGGAGAAACACATTAACCGTGCTCTACTAGACCTTGGCGCAAGTGTTAACCTGCTTCCTTTCTCGGTATACGAGCAGTTAGGGATCAGAGAGTTGAAACCAGCCCATTGCACTCTCCAGATGGCTGACCGATCAATCACCAAGCCTAGGGGTGAACTGGAGGATGCGTTAATAAAAATCGGGGAATTTGTATTCCCTGCGGACTTTATTGTAATTGATACACAGCCTGTAGCGAACCCACAGAATCAAATTCCGGTGATTTTAGGCCGCCCCTTTTTGTCCACTTCCAACGCTATCATCAACTGTCGTAATGGTTCTATGACCCTATCCTTCGGGAATAGGTCAATTGAGCTGAACATTTACAAGTTGGGAAGTGTACCCTCCGAACCTACTGCTCAGGTCTGTTCTGTCGACTTAATGGATGTCAACAGCAGCGAATTTGATGATCCTCATGTTACCGATCTAGACTCTTTTCATACGTTGTTGTTTGACCCAAATATGTATCATACACATACGGACTCTTCCACCGAGATGTCCGGGTCAACAACTAACACTGATTATGAATTGTTTTTAAAGTCTGAAGATCACCCCGCACTTTGTGATGACATTATTCTTCGGGGTATTGATGGAACTTTTGAGGAAATCTTCGCTGAAGAACTCGCATTTTTGAATGACACGGGTGTTGAGATGAATCCACATCAAAACAATGAAATTGAACCTCCACCCCTTCTTTTGAACTGTAAAAAGAATGCGAGCAATCCATCACATTCACTGCATCGTCTCTTCAAAATGATACGCACACACATTCTATTCCACCACTTACCCTTTTCCCACTTCTTCCACCAACCTGAGCACTGCATTGATAAAATTTTTGAATGGTTGGTGTTGACCTTCAGTCTTTGCAAAGCTTGGCATCGACCAATGATTTTTGACCCCCTCATGTGATTTTCAAAGATTAATATTGCTTAACTCAAGTTTGGGAGGATATAATCTGGCTCCTGAAAAGAAAATTTTTACTCAAAATGATGAGTCAAGAATAAGTTTGGGGGAGATCTTCACTTAAATATTTTGCCCCCGTTAATAAATTTCCTCCCAAGCTTACAGGTTTTCAAGATTTAACAGATGGCAACAGTGAGGACACTGTTGAAAACAAGTTTGGAGGAGGTTTGTGCTTATTTTCGCATCATTTGCATATCACTTTGCATAAGCACAAAACATTTGAAAACCTAAAAAATTTGAATATTTTTCAAAAAAAATAAATATTTTTGTACATAAATAAGATAATAAAAGATTAGATAGTAAAAAATTACATCCAAAAGATTGGAAAAATTTAAGAAAACCAAGAAAATTAGAAGTTTTCTTATACGAACTAGTAATAAGTAGTTATGAGCCGTTGTCCCAAGGGTTAGTAAGATGAAGGAAGTCACTAATCTGAGGATAAAAATAAGTCTGAAAAATAGTTCCTATTCTGGAAGCCAAACATTTTGAACGTTGAATGTACACTTTGCTCCCACAATCGCAGTTTGCAAATCTGCAAAAATCTGCACACTTGCCCACAAAAATATTGTCCAAAAAAAAAAAAGAATATTTTTTTTTATATATATACAAAAAGAATGTTAACCCGAATAACAAGAAAGAAAATACGCTACCGTCTCCCCGGCAACGGCGCCATTTGATCGCACGCCGATGGCGTGTCGGATGTTCAAAGAATTAAAGTGTAACCGCGATCAGGACGGTGTCGCTTTGCAGCTAGCCGGTTGAGCACGGGTCGGTCCACAAGGAGATGGTGGTATCTTACCTTCTTGTCTTAGACGAGTCAATAAAGAATCTGTGTATGTTTTGTTTGTTCTAACCTATGTGTATTATCTGCAAGTATAAAGTTGTTAAGAAAAAGATACGAGATTCTAAGCTAAGAAATCCGTACTCAAAACCTTTGAGCCGAGTCTTGACCAATTGAAGCTAGACAATCGGCAACAACGTGGATTAGGGGATTTAAGCGCGGTATTCATGGAATCCGGCTTATTTACCCTTGTCCTTCCGTTCTTGTCTCTTGCTTTCGCCTCCGGCCAAACCGAACGCAACCGGTCGCGGTTAGGAATCACCGTTACCTTGTCAGGGTACGGTGCCTAACGGAGCGCTTGCGTATGGTTTGGGCGAAGTTCAAATGGAAAATAACGGGAAAAGGAATTGGCAAAGAAATGTTAACTTATGAAACCGTATTAATTCTTAACAAGAACAATAATTACACATTCACAATATAAACAAAAGAGAACAAAAAGAAAAGAACAAAGAAAAGAAAAGATACAAGTATTAAAGAGCATGAATAAAATGCATGAAATAAAATGCAAGTAATAAAAAGACAAGTAATAAAAAGCGGGTAATAAAAAGAATACGGAACTAGGACCCAAGCCAAGCATGTGCTCAATAGCCAACCCTTAAACTTGCAAGCTCAATGAAGAACTTGCAAGATCAAGAGAAGGGTAGAGAACGCATGTGAAATGAAGTGCTAGTCCGTGAGAAAATACGACCCTTGAGATCAATAACTAACTCTTAACCATTCAACCTCAATGAAGAGATTGAATGAGCAAGAGAAAGCAGAAATCTCAAGGGGGAGCAAACTAACAAGAAAGATAAAGAACCCTCATCTTCATTAATCTTCCACTCAAAAGCTCTCACTACAATGTCATGGAGAAAGAATAAAGAAGAGGAAGAAGAAGAACAAAACAACAAAAAAAGAGAACAAAGAAAAGCTCCAAAAATTGCTCCCTTGGCTTAGCTCAAAACTGCTGTATTTATAGGCAGGAGAATGGAGTTCTAGGGCAACCACCAGACCCAAAATAAGATTACCAAAAAGCCCCTGAAATCTCGTGCTCTGAACTGTCTGTACGGCCGCGGATCCGCCGCCTATAGCCCCCTATGGCCGCGGATCCGCGCCCCTACAGTAGGGTTAGGGTGTGGGCTTTTCAGTACGGCCCTGGTCTGCTGTCCCCTGTTGTCTGGTACATGTATTTTCTGATAATATTTCCAGAATATCTTCAGAATTCCTAGTCCAAGATTGCATTATCTTTTTCCCTTTTGACTTCTATCTCCCTCGAGCTCCGTGCACCCATTGATTCTTGTGCAGCCCCTCTTGTGCTCTGTGCTTGTCCGAGACACGAATGACCGCTGTCATACGTCTTGTCCCAGGAACCGGTACGCAGCACCGGACGGATATGGATGACCGGAACCCGGCTTTTATCTGTTGTCAACAGATGTTCTGTATTTGGTGTAACTGTGGAGATTTTGTCCTGATTTGCAATATTTGTACTGGAAACCTGTATACTGTAAACATGTAACACACACGGATTAAAAGCACCTACCTATAAACACACGAGCGTAAGAATGGGCGATATAAAATGCAATATTCTGATATGAACAAATACCCCCAAACTTAACTTTTGCTCGTCCCGAGCAAAACCAATTATTCACAAAAATATAATGATAACCGCACTTTCGCAGGGAACGCGATTGCACTGAGCGCGTGCAACAAGCCGTTAAACCTCTAGGTGTCCCTAGTAGGAGGAGTGTTGTCTCCTGAGGGTTTTCAGCGGATTACACCCACAAAATCCCGTCAAGCTAGTTTGTAAAATGACTAAGATTCAAACCCTAAAGTTTTGTTTTAGAAAATAACAATTCTATAATCCTAGGTCTAGACTATCGAACCTTTAGTTTTCACACCTCGCTTCTTATTTAACTACAGGTTTTATATGTCTTTACGTGTAGTGCAAATAGTGTCGTTAAGTTCCCGAAAGGTCGATTAAAGTCATTATGTCGCACAATAAAGCCCAGATAACAATTTTAAAAGGATCACATAAGTTTTATAAAGAGTTAAGCATTTTTCAAGTTTCGTTTTCCAGTAAGGTTTCAACTTCAGAATTTCTATCTTCCCTAACAGGAAACTAGGTCTTATTCTTCACTCCACCTTTTTCTTGTTTTCATTTCATACACACTTCTGTGAACGTGCAATAGTCTTTATCATAGAGTAAAACCTTCATATCTCCGTTAAATTTTTTTATAAAAGCTTGTCTTTTATCAAGATTATTCTCACACAAAGAACCGTTAGGAATTTTAACTCGGAGAGAACACTTGCTTGACTTTGTTTTTATCTGAACTTTCTAGGCTTCTTAGCGAGCTTTGGGCCAATGCACCCAAACCAGTTGGTTTTAGGGCATTAGGTGTAGAAACACCCCAGCGGACTTAATTACTCAAGTTACCTAGGTCCAAAAACAAAAGACAGTTTGGCGTGAAAAACATGATGATTCAATACGAACGGAGATATAACCGGTAGTTCAATTATTTTTTGGATAAAAGACGTGTTTAGTGGGTTCGGTGTGTAATCATTCCAATCAAATTTCAGATGGGTTATTTTTCAGACTTAGTTCCAATTAAGGCATCAATAACATTCCTTCATATTCACTTACTTCATAAACTATTCTTGATATATTACTTATTTCAGAACAAACCTATTTGATCCTCAGAAAATCATTTATCTATTTAAAAGTTTTTTAAACATAAAAGACTTGTCATCTAATTTCCAAGACTCACAACACGTGTAGTGTAATGTAAAGACGTATATCAGCTATAGTTAACTTCAAAGGAGAGTTATCTTTCAGGTTTTCAGAATCCAAACATAGGATTTAGTTATTCCTATCTTTTCAAACAAAAACCGTCGAATGTTGAATCAGAGTTCTTCCATAAGCTAACTTGACAAAAAAGTTTTTATATTTTTAGAAAATTTTCAGATTTTTATGGATTTTATGGATTTAATATGCAGATGCAAAATATACATATGAATGCGAAGGAAGAAAGCTTACCGAGCACACCCCCAAACTTAAACTTGACAGTGCCCTCACTGTCAGGCTATACCAAGAGGGTCAAAATTGCCGGCGCTCCCTAAAATCAAATTATATACAAAACAAAAACCAAAAAGATATATACAAAAAAAATGTCCCCCCCAAACTTAAGTAAAACAGTGTTTCCACTGTTAAGCGTTGAAATTCAGGATTAGGGGGGAAAGAACAGTATCCATCTATACAAGGCCTTACACAGGCCAAAAGTTAACACCAACCATTCAAAAATTTTATCGTTATAAAGCAGTGGCTGGTGGAAGAAAGTGAAGAGGAAAGAGATGGAAAATACGCGAGACCGCTTGTGGAGAGAAGTGGATTGCGGTCTCGGTAGATGAGAAGAAGAATGGCGGAAGGGAAAAAGAAGTGGAGTACGAACTTGAGGGTGCAAATGGAGTAAATAGATTAGCACAATTTGTGATGAGCGATGTGTAAAAAGCGATTGTGCTAATATATTTACCCGTCGAGAGATTGGGTCAAATCCCTCAAGGTTCGTGAGAAACCATGGGTACGCCGAACTTGGTAAACCAGACATATGAAATGAAATGATACGGGTTCTTGCAAGGTCGGAACGACGGACATGATGGAGGGAAGTGGTTGAGGAAGGGTATCGGTTAAAGTTTCGGGAGGGTGTACACAGTCAATGAAAGGAACATGATGAATTGGAAAATCCGACTCATCATCTAGAACTGTTTCATCCTCAAAAATATCCTCAAAATTCTCCTCAAAATTTATCTCATCCATGCATTTTTCTTCAAAGTCCAGACGCATATGGGGTTCGGGAAAAATATTTAATGACTCGGGATGATGATTTGAAGAGACAAATTCAGCCAAATCTACGGGTTCATCATCCAAAATGTTCCCAGCGTCAATATCCTTAATCAAGTGAAAATCAAAATTCTCCGACACCTCAACAAAAGCATGGATATCAATCGATTCAGGTTCTAAAGTGGAGGTGTAAAGGTCAAAAGGTTTAGGATCGGTTTCACTTGGACGAGACCCTTCACAATCGGGCAAATCAAACACTACGAAGTCGCACAACTCATTCATCATTCTATCTTCAATTGATAAATCATGTGGGATACTCGATAGACTTTCAAAACAGGAGTTGTGGAATTCAATTTGAGACGGGTAGGATTGATTTGGAAGGGGGTATATCTCACTCTCTCTACTCAAATTCGCAGCCTGTCCTGCCGCCTCATCATACATTGAAAAATTTGGAGCTAGTTGAAAACTAGGTACCGGATCACTAGGTTGTATGAGGGCGGCCATGGACGCATTCAAATCCATCGTCTGTTGTGAAGCTACCCGAAATTCTTCCAAGGACTGTTCTAAGCTAGACATAGGTTGTGATGGGGTTTCAGTAAAGAATTCGAAGTTGGTTGGATACTGGAAACCCCCAAATGGCTGTGTAGAAGTAATGTCTAGGGAAGGCGCAAAAGTCGGGTAGGACTGGTAGGAATTGAATGGCTGGACAGGAGTGGGATCAACATTGGGATAAGAAGGTGAATGGATTTGTTGGTCCCAAGAGTTTGTAGTGGCGAAAGGAGTGAAAGATCGGATACGGGATTGTTCAATACGTTCAGCGATGGACAAAGGACGACTTGCAGAAGGGGTATCAACATTAGTGGGTGCGGGAGGTTGAAAAGGTTGATACAAAGTGGAATGAGGAGTGCAAGTGTTTGTCCTAGACGCTGCTATCCGATCTCTCAATGAAATTTTTGGCATGGAGGGGTCGTTCGATGTTCGGCCAAAACAAGAACCGTATGAAGTAATGTCTGGTTGTGGGTACCAAAGTTCGGCAAGAGTTTTGCGAGGTGGAGTACCCATGATATGAAGAGAGAAAGAAAGAAAGGAAGAGAAGAGGAAGGGAAAAATGAATTTTTTTTTTTTTAAATTTTTTTTTTATATTAACAAAAGAAGGAAGTATACACAAAAAGAATATGGACAAAAACAATCACGACACAAAAATACCACACACTTAATCGTTCTAGGGTTCACCTAGGTCAACTAGACCTGCTCAAGAACTTGATTGTCGAAGTTAAACTGTGTCGAGAAACAGACTCAAGATACACTGATCACGAGGCCAGGTAAGTGCAGAGATAAGGGGAGGTTTTCCAACGCTTTCGCGAAGTTCCTTAATTAAATAACCCTTTCTCTTTTGGCGGTTTCGCCGTTAACACTTTCCTAGACACCCCGTAAACAATATACCGTTAAGCAAGCTTCTAAATACAGTTAACTTCTCCTAGTGAGCGCGAAGTCCTTAAGGCTTAAAGTCTAGTTTCTTTTAAAATTTGTGCGGGTTATCGTTATGCTCAAGTTCGTGATTTGTGGGCCACGGAAAAGGTGATGAAATCCTTTACCGTATGTTGTGGGGTTCGCTTGCCCTTAAGTCCGTATTAATTGATGCAATGCGCAATTCAAAAAATTCTATAAAGAATCAAACAATCGTTTTTTATTTTAAGCGCGGCGCTGCAACAAATACGGGTTAGTCAATTTTGGCGTTTGCTAGCGAACTTGCAAAGAATCCTGCAAAAGAATAGTATATTGGAAGCGTCGGATTTGAGAAGAAGGTGTTAGTAAAGTACGTACCGTTTAAGTTTTGGGTTAAGAAACCCCCGTTGAATCGAGTCCGGTAAGCTTGAAAGGTTCGCTTGCGCGGGTCAAACTACCCGGATCTTTGGCACTGTACTCCGTAATCACCTTAACTTTGAATGTACACTTTGCTCCCACAATCGCAGTTTGCAAATCTGCAAAAATCTGCACACTTGCCCACAAAAATATTGTCCAAAAAAAAAAAAAACAAAAAGAATATTTTTTTTTATATATATACAAAAAGAATGTTAACCCGAATAACAAGAAAGAAAATACGCTACCGTCTCCCCGGCAACGGCGCCATTTGATCGCACGCCGATGGCGTGTCGGATGTTCAAAGAATTAAAGTGTAACCGCGATCAGGACGGTGTCGCTTTGCAGCTAGCCGGTTGAGCACGGGTCGGTCCACAGGGAGATGGTGGTATCTTACCTTCTTGTCTTAGACGAGTCAATAAAGAATCTGTGTATGTTTTGTTTGTTCTAACCTATGTGTATTATCTGCAAGTATAAAGTTGTTAAGAAAAAGATACGAGATTCTAAGCTAAGAAATCCGTACTCAAAACCTTTGAGCCGAGTCTTGACCAATTGAAGCTAGACAATCGGCAACAACGTGGATTAGGGGATTTAAGCGCGGTATTCGTGGAATCCGGCTTATTTACCCTTGTCCTTCCGTTCTTGTCTCTTGCTTTCGCCTCCGGCCAAACCGAACGCAACCGGTCGCGGTTAGGAATCACCGTTACCTTGTCAGGGTACGGTGCCTAACGGAGCGCTTGCGTATGGTTTGGGCGAAGTTCAAATGGAAAATAACGGGAAAAGGAATTGGCAAAGAAATGTTAACTTATGAAACCGTATTAATTCTTAACAAGAACAATAATTACACATTCACAATATAAACAAAAGAGAACAAAAAGAAAAGAACAAAGAAAAGAAAAGATACAAGTATTAAAGAGCATGAATAAAATGCATGAAATAAAATGCAAGTAATAAAAAGACAAGTAATAAAAAGCGGGTAATAAAAAGAATACGGAACTAGGACCCAAGCCAAGCAAGTGCTCAATAGCCAACCCTTAAACTTGCAAGCTCAATGAAGAACTTGCAAGATCAAGAGAAGGGTATAGAACGCATGTGAAATGAAGTGCTAGTCCGTGAGAAAATACGACCCTTGAGATCAATAACTAACTCTTAACCATTCAACCTCAATGAAGAGATTGAATGAGCAAGAGAAAGCAGAAATCTCAAGGGGGAGCAAACTAACAAGAAAGATAAAGAACCCTCATCTTCATTAATCTTCCACTCAAAAGCTCTCACTACAATGTCATGGAGAAAGAATGAAGAAGAGGAAGAAGAAGAACAAAACAACAAAAAAAGAGAACAAAGAAAAGCTCCAAAAATTGCTCCCTTGGCTTAGCTCAAAACTGCTGTATTTATAGGCAGGAGAATGGAGTTCTAGGGCAACCACCAGACCCAAAATAAGATTACCAAAAAGCCCCTGAAATCTCGTGCTCTGAACTGTCTGTACGGCCGCGGATCCGCCGCCTATAGCCCCCTATGGCCGCGGATCCGCGCCCCTACAGTAGGGTTAGGGTGTGGGCTTTTCAGTACGGCCCTGGTCTGCTGTCCCCTGTTGTCTGGTACATGTATTTTCTGATAATATTTCCAGAATATCTTCAGAATTCCTAGTCCAAGATTGCATTATCTTTTTCCCTTTTGACTTCTATCTCCCTCGAGCTCCGTGCACCCATTGATTCTTGTGCAGCCCCTCTTGTGCTCTGTGCTTGTCCGAGACACGAATGACCGCTGTCATACGTCTTGTCCCAGGAACCGGTACGCAGCACCGGACGGATATGGATGACCGGAACCCGGCTTTTATCTGTTGTCAACAGATGTTCTGTATTTGGTGTAACTGGGGAGATTTTGTCCTGATTTACAATATTTGTACTGGAAACCTGTATACTGTAAACATGTAACACACACGGATTAAAAGCACCTACCTATAAACACACGAGCGTAAGAATGGGCGATATAAAATGCAATATTCTGATATGAACACCCTACCATTCCTTTAAAGAGCCGTGCAAACATGTTTTGGTTGGATACAGTCCCGAAGCACATGGAGGCAGTGAGCGATCGAAGGGATTCGTGTCTCCTGGTATAGGGAGTTGATATCGCGCTATGCTTGATTGACTGTAACCATAAGTTCTTGGCCAATGCGGTTAAGATAAACTGATAAATTTTATCAATTGTATCTCGGATGGTTATGAGTTTGACATCAGCATAACTTATTGGGTTATTGGGGGTCTGACAGAATCCACCCCAGACCCGGTATGCGACACTCTCAGACAAAGAAACATGTTAGCATTTGGTACTAGGTTCGCAACAGCGGCGGAAATAACAAGTAAAAATTTGTAGAACATAGATCCAAACACAAACCCCAAAATCATCCAAATACTAAAAGTTGTGCAACACTAGTAAGCCTAATACGGGATTTATGGGGCTGCAACCTTTGTAGCGTGTCCACTCGCCTAGCGAAAGACCCAAGCTAGACTCCCCATCGCAGAGAGGTCTATATTGTTTGGAAGACCATCTCGTATAGTTATATACAAATTCAGAGAAATTGTTTCAGTCGAGGATGGCCACTAGTTCTGGAGAAAGTGAATTGTATATTAATATAATTCATTTGTCTCTACCTTCCACCTTATATCAAGTTGAGAGCTCTTTCAATAGGGAGAATACACCAGTTACGCTTGTTGGATAGTTTTCTTCCAAATCTAAGACTGAACCTGAAAGGAAGGTAAGGAAGAAACCAACCAGCGTAAGTATGGTGTACAGAAGGTAAGACGTAGAGACATATAAAGGGGCAACAGTTGAAGAGAAAGGAGATTGCAATTACTATCATGAGCCTGGGCAGTAGAAAATGTATTACTGGGAATACCTTCTTCCAAATCTAAGACTGAACCTGAAAGGAAGGTAAGGAAGAAACCAACCAGCGTAAGTATGGTGTACAGAAGGTAAGACGTAGAGACATATAAAGGGGCAACAGTTGAAGAGAAAGGAGATTGCAATTACTATCATGAGCCTGGGCAGTGGAAAATGTATTACTGGGAATACCTGGCCACCCCCTTGAAGTAAAATGATACTTCGTCCTCTGGTGTGTTATTTGAAAACTGTTTCTCAATGAACTCTACTTCTTGGGTATATGATACCAGATCAGGATCCCACATCTGTAAATTGTTACAGATGTAGAGAAGAAATAGAGTATTGGGAAATGGTAATTTGATCATCAAAATCGGAAATCGGAGCAAATGTTGCTATTAGGGATTGTCACCTGATTTTGCCTAACGACAAATATTTGGTTTTGAATAACTGTTGTTATATACCAAGTTTTAAAAATAATACCCGTCTCTTTACTTGATAAATAAGGATATAAATTTTGAAAATTATGCTGCGAACATTTTCCAAATGTTGATTGGGAATGATGCATAGAATAACGGTATAGATATTCTTAACCAAAACACAGTTCTCAATTTATAACACACGGGGTTTGAGTTAGTAAACTCTCAGTATTTATACATAGTGATGTATGTAGTCCGATGTCCTTAAGGACAAGGGGTTGGTACTCATACTTTATTCCGTTTACCTATGAGTACTCTAGTTTTGGATGCGCGTTCTTATTGAAACGCAAAGTCCAAACCCATTGAGAAGTTCACAGAGTATAAGAATAAAGTAGAGAACCAGACGTTGGAAGTATCAAAAAATTTCGATGTGATCGAGAATGTGAATACTTAAGCTCGGTATTTCGAAGATATCTAATAGAGACTTTGATTCTCTCTCGGTTTACTCCTTCGAACATATCATAGCACTATGAAGTATCGGAGAGGAGGATACGCACCCTATATGATATGGTGCACTCTATGATGAGTAATACTGAGTTGCCTTTTTCATTTTGGGGTATGCACTGGAAACAGCTTGCATACTAATTGAATAAAGTTCTATCTAAATAAAGTGCTGGAGATTTTATATGTCACGCCCCGCTTCCCAAAATACGGAATACGGGAGGCGACTAGGCCAGCCATGCTCCTACGGTCAGGGAAACAATCCCGCCGTAGTCACACTCCGGCTTCTAGCATTACATGGTAATCAGTAAACACAGTGCGGAAATAAAGGAAATGCATCATTAGTCTATTACATCAAATTTCATTGTTCACAGTTTACAGTAGTTCGAAAGAAAAGGAAACTACTAATCAAGGGCGAATATAAGGTTGATTTATAAAAAGCGGTAAGAGTACTGATGGTACGACCGTCTAGATCTCTGCGAGCTTGAATTGTAGGTCTGACTCCTGAGTGGCGTCCTCTCCAAACTTTGAACATGCATACTCAGATCGTCAGGGCGACACAATAGCAATATAGTAAAGCATGAAACAAAAGGTAATAATAGTGTATGCAGGTAGTCAGTGTATCAACACGCAATGCAATATATGATCCATGTCCCTATTGGTCGCTAGGTCAATTTGAAATCAAATTATAGAAAAGAGTGATCATATTTAACGAGGATCTCGTGCGTACCCGAGATTACGGCCCGCTGTTTTCCGGGACATAACCCTATCAGCCGAACAGCTAAGTCCATAACCTAAAATATATATAAAAGTCATTGTTCAAATGACCATCCTCTAGATCGTTAAACCTCGCTAAATAAAAGTTCCATTCCACTTCAATTTTCCCCTTTTCCCCAGGTTTTAATAACTATATGTATGGGGCTAGTTGTGTACAAGTACGTCCCAATAACCCGGTTTTATTCACTTTTCACTGCACTGTTCACTTTTACGAATCCTTCACTTTTCACTGGCGTACTTGACACAAATAATCCAATACCACTCACGTTCAACAATGCAATAATCTCAAAGAATCAATAAGAGCGTTCGCTATCACTAAAGGTATTACGGTCAGGTAAATATGAGAATTATGCCGCGAATCAAGGCATGTACAAAATGAATCACTACGTAACTTATGAGTTCAGAAAATCATATTAAATCGTACAATCGTAATTAGGAAAAATGATACAATAGAGGTAGAAAGTAAACTTAATTAGAGATTCAATGAAATTAGTTTCAAATCAATCGGGTTCCGGATTTGCGAATTACGGTCATTACTTTTTAAGTGTTCTCTGCTGGAAAGTCCAGTTTCTGAACTGAAGGTCCGTTTCGTAATATGTTTTACTCCCTGTTGGGATCATAATTAGGTGACTCTACAGTTCAACTATTTGTAGGGATATGAGTTAACTTTACAACTCAGAAAACGGATCAACAATAGTCATTTTAGTTTAGAAGTTATGATCAGTTTACTGATGAAGGGTGTAAACTGAATTTGCAGAAATCTGCCATACACACTAATAGTTTAAAATGTGTTATAAATATCAAACGACACTGCAATTCAATAGAACCAGTACCGTTAGAAAGATAATTCAATTCTATACGTTTCTATATATGGTTCCGTGCTCTTGCACATCTAAACAAAGTGACACAGGTGTTTTGAAACAGATAAAAGTAGAGAATTCTGCTCCATATTGCAGTCCAGAGCCAAGATACTCCTATGTTTTTGCTATCAAATGATATTCTAACCAGAAACTATTTTCACAAATTCAAAGATTAAATAGTACTCTTCGTAAAGAGCCCAAGCATGACGTGATCCAATTTTTGTGGAATTAAATATAGATTTTCCGGGACAACTTATACTGCAAAGTTCATATTTCGTATCAATCTGTGGGGCGTCATTTTGTGGTTAAAACAATATCGATTTGCCACCAAATTTCTACAGCATGTTTGTTAATAGCATTAGGGTCTAAATATCATAAATTCCACCATTTTAGACTTTGGTTTCGCATAAAGTTTGTATCAAACACCTAGATTAAGCATACACGTGTACCGATCACAATGTTATTTTCACTCGATCGATCCAAAAGATAATTCATTCTATCAAATTCCCCTTGATAATAACATGTTGTGATAGATCGATTATACTCAAACCGAACCACTAAAGATCATGGGGTGTAGATAAAATTTACGGTTAATTTAAAACATGAAATTGTAGTTTTAACGTATTCAAGTGAACTAGCATATATATCTAATACATATAGCATGTAAGCAAGTGGAGTGCACTTTCCTACTACGAATCGACGATTATGACAATGACGATGACACGGGCACAACACGGCAAGTACAATACGGTAGCGACAGTGGGCTTGGCGCGGCTACGGCGGCAGCAAGGTGGTGAGAGATGATGACGTGGCTTTGGGGCTTGGTGGTTGGAGAGAGAGAGGGAGGGTTAGATAAGAAGACAGTAAGAATAGAGAGAGAAAGAGAGAGAGAGAGAGAGAGAGAGAAGAGAGAGAGAGAGAGAGAGAGTTCTGTGTATCTAAAAAGAAAGAGTGAAATTTGAGTGAGTTAATAGAATTAATGGCTGATTAAAAGATTTAATTGGAATTGATGGGGAATTATTCAGTTTGGGATTTGAGAAGTTTTGAAAATAAAGGGGAAAAAACTGTTCAGCTAGAAAGAAAGAAGAGGAGGGGTTGGGCTTTGAAGTGGCTGAGGGAGTAGGGCCGGTCTGGTGTGGGCTTAGAAAAAGAGTGTTGGGTTGTGGGTTTAGAGTAGAATATTGGGTTTGGGTAGAATTTCGTTTTAGGGTATTAATTTGGTTTGGAAAAATAGAATTTAAAAGTTAGGAAAAGTAACAGGAAAATCTGGGTATAAAAATATATTAGGTTTTAGGAAAATAAATACAATAAATAAAATATAAATGGGTAAATTATTTGGAAACAACATTTTATTTCAATACGGATATTAGAGTACAAAAAGGAATGGGTATTACATTATATGTGATATAGAATGCGAGCATATATTAAGTTTGTTAAGATATGGAGTTGTCCGGCTTATATTGAAAGCGCAATCCGAAAAAACTCAAGGCACTGTTCACCGCCTGAAGACGGAATCTGTTCACCACCGGAAGACGGACCAGGACGTTGGGACGTCGGGACAAAACTCTGGGGGCATATACCATTTGGATTTATCCGTCCACCACTCCAAAGATGCCAAGTTGATTTATGGCACCGTATGCCGGAGGTTTGGATGGATGCGGCCGTTGTAGCATGACTTCATCAGATTCCCTCTCGTTTGTGAGGGGTTTTTGATTGTGGGGACGCTCTTCCCTGCAGTTAATTGCATTACCGCATCGTGATAACCACTTTCTTCTGCTACGGAAGTTCACTTCGTGTCGTGTGTGTTTTTGTTTGTTTTGGTTTTGGTTGCCCGTGGATTGTATACAGAGACTAATATATGTCATCGCCCATAGGGCGTGGATTAGTCCAAATCCGTATATTTTTAGATTTGGATTTGGGTTGATTTAAGGATCGTTAATCTGGTTTGAGATTAAGACCGACTCAAAACGTATGAGCGTTCGGGCTCAATTATTTTAGTTTAAGAACATCGCGGTCCATTATCGCCATGTTTGAGGTGAGGTGTTAGTTTAAGCACGTTTCGGTCCTTTATCGCCGTATTCGGGGGCGAATATTAGTTTAAGGACTTTTCGGTCCATTATCCATCTTGCGCGCACGTGTATTTTTTACGTGACGAAGTGAACAATGATGATATGGAATGTGCTCAATTTGGGGCACGATCCGATTTGAGACGTGCACGTCAATTTGGAAGTGCATCAACGAAAAAAGTTGTTGGTCGTCGGAACCCGCCGCCTATCTGAAGACGTTGAGGTGTGAAGAGATGTACCCTTAAACCAAATCCTGTATTTAAGGGAAAATGGGTTGTTGTGGATTAAATTTTTTTGGTCATATTTGAGACCTTGGAAATCAAGAGCATATGGGCTCGATTGATTTAAAAACAAAGAGGTTTGACCTTAGGAAACTTAGCCAGTTTTGAGTTGAGATTGAGTTTCCATAATTACCCAACAGTGCTGAGCACTGGGACATACAACGCTCATGTGTAAAACACGTGGGGTGCTGGATTAGTGCTAAGCACTAGAGTCCTGTGGTACTCACGTGTGAAACATGTGAGCTGTTCAGATGTGAGCGTTTTTAGTCATTTTTGACTAATCATAGAGTGCTGAAAACTCTGCATGATACTCATGTAGGAAGAACGTGAGTGCTGGGGTTTGGGTTTTATTTGTTCGTTTCCCTCTTTTTACAGAAGTGCCAAGCACTTAGATAGAGCTCACGTGCGTTTCACGTGACTGCTTCCTTTTGGGGTAGCTGCCTAATTGACAAAGAAGTTTTTCTTTGCTCTTTAGGCGCCCGCGTGAGAAACACGTAAAGCAGCTTTGGCTGTTCTTTTTGTTTGTTATTTAAGCGCTTCTCGTAGGAAACACGTGAGGCTTCAAAATAGTGCTAAGCACTAATCGAGTCACCAACTTGTTTTTGTGTTTTCTTAGAGATATTGATCTTTGTTAATGACATTTTTTAGTCATTGATGATCATCAAGATTTCAGTTTTGAAGATCTTGAACCATCATTATCGTTTTTATTGAAGAACTAAGTTCTTTTTCACTTTTCTAAGAACCAAGTTCTTTATGTAGGGTTAAACCTAATTTTTGGAGGAATTAAATTCCCATATGTTCCTGTTATTTCTTTTTAACTTAGTTCTTTTCTCCTAAGTTTTGAATCTGCAGAACAGAATCTTCCCGATGAGAATTAAATTCTCAACTTGTGGGAAGATCTGCTTCTGCAAATCTCCACCAGAGAAAGAACTGAGTTCTTATATGAAGGATTAAACCCTTAGAGAGGCAAAGAAGAGATAATATGATCTCTCTGTTTCTTTACCTCGGGTTTCAACGAGGCAAGTCTTTTTTGAGAATTAAATTCTCTTTTCTATCAATGGCTCACTATATTCTTTAAAAGCTTGTAGGAAGTTCTCTCTGTATATTCTCTCTCTTTTTTCTCCGTCTGTCCCTCCTTCTTTCTTCTCTATCTATTTATAGGAGAAGAGAAAAGATCAACTTGTTAAGAAAATATCTGATTGAGGGATCATGATTGATTTCATAATCAATCCAAAATGATCTCTTAGATCACTTGGTGAATTTTATTCACCATTGGATTTTTAATTCAAAGGCTCTCTATTTAACAGATAAGTTTTCTTGTTTATTTAACAAGATTAAGAAATATTTTTCCTAAGATAGAATTTTATTCTATCAGATGATCGGTGGGTGATTTTATAATCACAGTTGGATCCTTGATCCAAGTGTCCTTTGTTTAACAGAGAAGATCTTTCTAGTTTGAGAAAGATCAAGAAAATATTTCCCACATAGAATTTTATTCTATCAGATGGTTCATTTGGTGATATTTTATCACAATTGGATTTTAAATCTAAGATTCTATGTTAGATAAAAATCTTTCCATATTAGAAAGATCAGGGAAAATATTTCCCAAATAGAATTTAATTCTATCACATAGAATCAGATGTGAGTATTTTTAAAATTGGGGCGCTCACATGGTTTGCATGTGAGCACTGCCAAATAATGAGGAGGACTCACGTGTTTAACACGTGATCCTTAGCGTGGGTTTTGGCCAGTTTATTTTCAACGCTCATATGGTTTGCATATAAGCACTCACGTGTTTAACACGTGAGGCTTGTTTGGCCTTTAGTTTATTTTATTCAGCGTCTATATGGTTTGCATATAGGCGCTCACGTATTTAACACATGGGGCTTATTTAACCTATCAATTGTTTGATTGCAGCGCGTATAGGCGCTCACGTGTTTAACACATGAGGCTTATTTAGTCCATTAGGTGTTTTGATTGAAGCGCCTATATGCTTTGCATATAGGCGCTCACGTGTTTAACACGTGAGGCATATTTAGCCTATCAGTCATTTTAACTGCAGCGCCTATATACTTTGCATATAGGCGCTCACGTGTTTAACACGTGAGACTTGAGTGGTGGGAAATTTTCTCCCCTTTTCTCTCTTTTTATGAGGGAACAAATGCCCCCCAGCGTTGCTCTCACGTGGCTTGCACGTGAGTGCAACGCTATCCATCCTTACTGTTAGTTATATGTATGCCCTAGAGGCCATTACTGTACATAGGATGTATATTGTAGTGGATGCTAGGACATATATAGGGAGGACTTTCTTGCTCGACATGATAGTATGCTATCTGGTTGCTCTTTATCTTAACGTGTACACTGATTGTCTCTCTGTTACATGTTGGTAAAGCCCTTAGGATGTGTACTTGACTACCTGGACTATGATGCGGATCATACTAGTGGGGACATGGTAGTCCATAAGTACATCCTTCAAGGTCCCTAGTCGTGGGTGTATCGAGACGGGGCATCGATATACCAGAGTAGACTATCATATACCTTCTCGACCCATACAGATGGGCGATGGATGATCCTATATCCATTGGTGTTTGACATCAGAGATGATATACGGGTGCTCAGTGGAGACTGGGTACACTGGACGGACTCGCCGAGAACTCCCAGATGGTATTATACCTTACGTCAGATGGCAGTTCTCTGGTGACACTGGTACAGGTTAGTCTGTAGACCCGAGATCGTCATAGAGTCTTGTGTGATTCCCACTGTGCTTTGATTTCCACCTTACCACGTCCAAGAGGGCATGCAAAACGGTGGTTTTTGGGTACAGTCCCGAATCACATGGAGGCAATGAGCGATAGGAGGGGATTCGTCTCTCCCGGTATAGGGAGTTGATGTTGCGCTGTGTTCGATTGGCTATAACCGGAAATCCCTGGCCAGGGTTGCTGAGATTTACTGGTAAGTGTTATCAGTAGTATCTCGAACTGTTATAGACCACGTATCGACACGACTTATCAAGCTACTGGGGTCTGACGTTTACCACCCCTAGGCGAGATATGCGACATATCAGACGAACAGACCGGACTGTACGGTAAGTGTTACTGGTTAGATTCACAGGAGTGTGAGCAGGCTTGCTCATTGATCTTCTGATCGCTCAATACCCGGGTGGCCGTTATGTTTAGCAGACCGCTTGCGGCTTGTGGGTGTTTGATATGATCATCACCTACTGCCGGCGTATTGACGAGTCTTTAGAGTCCTACACAGAGGTTTCCTGGCTCAAGCGAAACGAAATAGGAGCGTATATAAGATATGTGCGGGACCGAGAATAATACCAGTATGTGATACTGTATTCTATTCTCGCGATTTGTATCATCGGTCGGTTATATGTGATATAGCCGGGTTACCGAATCAAGTGTTGATTCGATATATTGATACACTTGATATTAGTCGGTTATATGCAGTATGACTGGATCGTTAAATCAAGTGTTGATTTAATGATTTAATGTATAATTATATATTTGATATATTACTTTGCATTAACTAGTATTTGTTCACTTAAGATTGATTTTCTCACTTGAAGTGCACAAGTTGTATATGTGATATATTTTTGTGCACTAGTTTGTATCATGTTTGATGATACATACAAACTTGGGTGTGTGTATGACTTACACCAAGTTTAGGTTAATGGTTAGGGTTTTATTTATTTATTTATTTTGGTAAACAAAATGGTGCTTTTCTTTCACTTTGGCTTGAAGCTTCAAAGCATCTTTGAAAAGTCTAACCATTTTGTTTTATGCTTAAACCTAACCATTACCTAAACTATGGTTTGCTCTCTACATGAGTTTACTTCACCCATGGTTGCATTATGATAAGTCTTCACTTGATTTTTCATTTTTATTATGATTGATATTCTTTTCTTCTTCTTCTTCTTCTTGATGAAGAAAAGAAAACCTTGCTAGAAAATTTCAAGTGTTGAAATCAAGTGAGAAATCCAAATCCAAAGTGAACCCACTTTCTATTTCTTCATTCTCTACCACTTGCCATGTTGTATAGGGTGTTTTCTTCACAAGGTTCATGACCAAGTGAAGATGGAGCTTGAGTTTGAATCGTCTCGACGTAGATCATTTTCGGCACCGAAGTCAACGACCTAGCCCGCTCATTTCTCCGACGAAACCATCGCTAGGGTCCGGGATCCCGATGATCGCAGCGAAGGGACGTCAACACGGAGCTCTTGAAGTGAAGGACCGGATCTAAAAAGCTTGTATTCCCATTCACTTAGTAGCAAAGTAGTTTGCTTGCTTGTAGTTTCACCTTATCTCTAGTTAACGATCTCAATTAGGGTTTCTCGGCACATAAAATTTTGAATTTGGCATGGTAGATGCCTTGTGGAACCCCTTGAGTGTGCCTAGGAACCCTACACTTACAACCGTTGGATTGCCTAGGGGAGCGGGGAGATGAACCGCTCCCCATCACGTCTTATAAATGGGGTGTTTGGCTCTTTAGATGATCACTTTTTCTTCATTTTCTTCCTTAACCTTTTCTTGAGAATTTAATTCTCCTCTTAGAGCTTAGCTTTCTGTCTATAGAACTTCAGAGTTAAACTCTGCAAAAACTCTCTTTTTGGGTAAGGATCTTGAACATCATTCACCTCTTAGAAAACCATTTTCGTTCTTGCCTTGGATTTTAAATCCATCAATAGAGCTCTGCTCTTTTCTTGAACCGGTCTCTTAGAGATCTAAAAACTTTTTCTTTTAAGTAGACTCTAGGGTCTTGAAGATTGTTAGATCTCCTCTTAAAGTCTTCCTTATCACTGATCTTTGAGTATCCTCGGAATTTAATTCAATTTTCTTTGTTTCCCCACCTTGGGGGTTTCTGGGATTTAATCCCATTATTAAAGGAATTTAATTCTATCTTACAGAGCTTAGCTCTAAGAGATCCAGCGACTTTATGAAATTTTATTCCCCTTCTGTTCTTGAGCATTTTTTCTTTTTTTTAGGGTTTTGATACCTCTTTTCATAGATTTGAATCTGTGGTGCATTTTAACAGAGCTCGCTTTTCGAGGATGTTAGGAGTTTTTTTTAAACTCCACTGTTTATTTAATGAGAATCTTTTTGGATTCTCATAATGATTATCTTGCATCATCATTGGTGAGCCGCCATTTTGATTCTGTGGGGCCCACTGGATTTGTAGTTAGAAGTCCCATGAGACAAATTCATATATATATTTTTTATTAATGGGTCCCCTCCTTTTTTTAACGAGATCGCGCACTTCCTGATTTTCACAAACTCGCTGGTAGCCCTGCTATTTTTACTCACGGCGCCCTTTCGGGTTTTCATCCGTGCCCATTTTGCTTGTGGACATACCGTTTTTTTTAACGAACGATGGAACTCTCAAAAATAGTTTCACCGTGTGTGACCCATCTATTTACTGATGGGATTTGGGGGTGGTTTCATCGCTAAAGTAGCCGCGTAGCTAGTGGGACTTGAGGTGCAACCTCTCCCGTTGATACTTCGATTGCAATATAGATCTCAATGAAGCATATCACCGTTTTAGAGGCGACGTGCTAGTTTAGGGACATCTCGGTCCGTTATCGCCAAGTTTGAGGCAAATTTTTAGTTTTAAGGACTTCTCGGTCCATTGCCGCCATATTTGGGGCGAATAATTAGTTTAAGGACTTCTCGGTCCGTTGTCGCCTTGTTTGAAGTGAATAATTAGTTTAAGGACTTCTCGGTCCGGTATCGCCGTTTTTGAGACGAAGTTTTAGTTTAAGGACATCTCGGTCTGATATCTCCATATTTGAGGCGAGGTTCTAGTTTAAGGACATCTCGGTCCATAATCGCCATGTTTGAGGCGAATTTTTAGTTTAAGGACATCTCGGTCCGTTATCGCCATACTGGAAGTAGATAATTTCTAGTTTAAGGACTTCTCGGTCTAATGTCTCCACATTTGAGGCGAGGTTTTAGTTTAAGGACATCTTGGTCCGTTATCGCCATGTTTGAGGCGAATTTTTAGTTTGAGGACATCTCGGTCCGTTATCGCCATTTTTGAGGCGACAGGGTTCTTTGCATACTACTCTCAGAGTTTTTGACTCAGGAAGATAGCGAGCGGACACGAGCATCGTCATCAATCATTAACCTTGTTGAATTCAAAATTTATACCCCGGTTAACCAAGTCAAAATCAAAGTCAACCCCAAGCTAGGTGGGCCCAAGCCCAGGTCAAGCGGGACCATGCCCAAGTCGAGCCCGCAGCCAGCCTCCCACATGCCAACAACAAAATCATATAATAAATAATTTCTATGTAATTGTTTATGCATGAATGTAAACAAAATGGGCATAAAGCCAATATTTTGTAAGCCCATGGCTTATGTGCAAAAATGAAATGGCACATGAGCCATGGGATGGCTAAAATGCCATTTTGCAAAGCCCAAGGGGCTATATGTAAATATGTAAGCCTATAAAAGGCAACATGATGATGAATAAAGAACACTTTTTCATTCCCCCCAAAACTAGGGTTCTTTGTGCCTCCTGCTCCTTCTCCAAGGTTCTAAACCTTCTCATTTCTTTTGAATTAAATCAAGAGTTTTACTCTTTCTTTTCCAAAACTAAGTAGTTTTCCACCACAAAACCCGCAAAGGGGAACTCAGATCTCCCATCAGATCTCAAAAAGGAGTGATTTTTAAAATCTCCTACTTCTTGATCTTCAAGATCCGGCCAAACAACAGGAAGAAGAAGAAGAACCCCCTTCATCAGCTTCAAAACATCCTAGGAGTTTAACTCCATACATATATACATAATAAATATTTCCTTTTTGAAGCATAGCTTCTGTTTCTTAGGCTAAAAGCCTCATTTTCTCACCGGCGCTCAAGCGCAGAGCGCCCGCGTGCCGACCGTGGCGCTCAAGCGCTTAGCGCTCGAGCGCAAAGCGCCCACATGCCGACATGTGGCGCGCTTGCACTCAGCGCTCGAGCACAAAGCGCCGACGTGCCGACACGTGGCGTGCTTGCGCTCGAGCGCAAGTCACCCCGGTGTTGACACGTGGCGCGCTCGAGTGCAAGTCTCCCCCGTGCCGACACGTGGCACGCTTGCGCTCGAGCGCAAGTCTCCCCCATGCCGACACGTGGTGCGCTTGCGCTCAAGCGCAAGTTGCCCCCGTGCCGACACGTGGCGCACTTGCGCTCAAGCGCAGAGCGCCCACGTGCCGACACGTGGCACTGTAGCGCCTGAGCGCACAGCACCCAAGGTGCTGCCCCCACGCATCCTTTGGATGCCTTTTCCCCCTCCTTTTTTTCTTATGTATATACATATATATATATATATATATGTATATGTATATATATATACATATGTACACATATGCATACATATGTGCAAACACACATACACCACGACACTGTCCCTGTTAGAAAAAAATTTCTAACGGGGCGCTGCCCCGCACCCCGCAAGGGGGCTGCTAGCCCCCTTGACCCCTAGTCCGCTATCCGGGTAGCGGGACCCTCATAAAAACGCTGCGTGGCTTCCGATATATCCAAAACCCCCCTTTCAAAACACAACACACGTATACTGCACATTGAGTTCGCATGACCAGTTTAACCAGTTAATCGGAGGTTCCCTCGCTCCAAAGGCGAGGGGTAATTAACGGCAGCTTAGTCCGCGGCTGCCGGAGATTCGGATCCCCACAATCAATAAAACCCGGCCTACCCTAGGCAGGGAGAATCTGTAGTATACGCCTGACAAGCGCTCGTGTATTCCCATCTCAATGGGGTGACGAAAAACACCCTACAGATTCTGGCACGTCCGGTGGGACCAGTCTCTCCTCCCATATTTCGGGTTAAGCGTTCATGCGAACTCAATCAATATACATACCTGTATTTATACTAAAATAATGCTTTTTCATGCAGATTTTCAAGCAATCACCTTCCGACGATGTCTTCGATGATGAACTCAGCTCCCGTCTCCTACACGATGAGGATAGACTCTAGGACGGTCCTTCCGGCCAGTCTCGGCCGACAATGGGAGGAGCCGCTGCTACCATTCGGCTCTATCATGTTCATGCCAGTTGGCGCCATCCCAGCTCCTCAAGCCCCGGTGGCAGACAAACCGGTCTTGAAAGGCAGGAGACCAAATGTGGTGGTCGCGAAGGCACCTCAGCCCAAGCGCAAGTCCGTTTCCGAACGACTCTCCATGGCCCCAGCTGGGAGCAAGGCCATCAACACCAACAAAGCTACAACGCGTCCCGAGCAAGCTCCAGCGGTGCCCTTGACCACTGCTCGATCGGGTGTCTTCTCTAAGCTCCCCGCCAGTGAGAAAGAGACGACTGGATATGAGGTCCACACTGTCTACATGGTGGGCACGCGCAGCAAGAGCAAGGACAGGGCCACTACATCCCAAATCCAATCTGGCTTGAATGTGATGGCCGTTTCCCAAGAACAGCCGCCTCTGCTGGGTGATGAAGACCCTCTCGATGAGGATGATGGGCAGAAAGACCCTTTGGTCCATGAGGAGTCGGGCTCGGAAAGCGAAGAAGAGCCGGCTTTCCGCCGCAGAACCGCGGAGCAAGAGCTGCTTCAGGAGCTCCGAAAGCAGCTCAGAAACAAAGACAGGGAGATGGCCAAGATCTACTCAAAAATTGACGACTTGATAAACGTCGTCTTACAGCTTAGGCCCAACTTGCTTCTCAGCCGCCCAATCAAGCGCAAGGCTCTGCTCGTGAACTGGGAAATGGTGTCCCTAGGCAGCCGACGCCTATTCCCTCAAATCCAAGGGTGGGCGGAATGCACGAAAGTCAGTCACATCCTATCTCGGCAAATGTCTTGGCTACCGATGACAATAGCCCGCTAACTCAAGATCAAATCATGGATTTGGTTACCGACAAAGTCAAAAGCTTGGTAGCCGAAGCCGAAGCGCAAAAAGATGTCAGCAGTAGTGGGAGACCATATCCTGCTCAGTATGATCTGGTAGAATTTCCTAGCGGCTATGTCATCCCCAAATTCGGAAGATTCAACGGGACGGGAAATGCGAATCAGCACATCGCCCACTTCAAAGCCTCATGCGGGAATACTGGGGGCAATGATGCGCTTCTCCTCCGCCAGTTCGTTAATGCCTGACCGATGTTGCTTTTGACTGGTACGCGAGCATACCGGATGGCTCCGTCACAACTTTTGTCCAAATGGAGTCTCTGTTTCGGCAGAGGTTCAAGAGCGTCAGCGATAAGATTACCATTGCCGAGCTTGTAAGGACCAAGCCCAAGAGCGACGAAAGCAGCACGGATTTTATAACCCGATGGCGTAATCTCTCCGTCAAATGCCAACCGCCGATAGAGCATGACCAATCTGTCAGTCTCCTTGTCGAAAATCTCAACAACTGGATGACCCTGTTTCTATGTACCGCGGGTCTCAAAACATTCCAAGAGCTGACCAAAAAGGTCCAAACGTTGGAACGCTCAAAGCCCGAGTCCGCTCAGGATCTTCAGTTCACAAACAGACCGAAACCTTGGAGGGACGACAACCGAAAAGGCGGAAGTTCTAATATCACCGATTCTCCAAATAAGCAGAGAACGGGCGGAGAAAAAAACTGACCAGTCTCAAGAGCCAACTTTGGAGGAAAGAAGAAATAAGGCCTACTCATTCCGAAGGGACAAGGTTCACAAAATTTTTAAAGATGCTCTGAAGAATGGCCTGCGGCTACCAGAACCAAGAAGGCTATGTGAAGCGAACATGACCGATCATCCTAACTTTTGCCCATACCACCGAGTGCTGGGGCACACTATTGAAGACTGTTGCATCTTCAAAGATTGGAAACAATATAAGGCGGGAGAAATATCATTATCCCCTGGCGTGTTAACAAACAATCAAGCTGCGACCGCCAACTTCATACATACGGGGACCGATGTCCTTCAGGGACCTGATTCTCTCAAACACCCGCCTTTCTCTGGGAACAATCGACCACCACGTCATTAAACCGGGAACAGTCGACCTCTAAGTCATTAAACTGAGAATGTACAAAATATACATATATATATATATGTAAATAAAAAAAAAGTGTAAATAAAAGAAAAATAGAGAAAAACCGAAATGATGGGGCAACTCGCAATAAAAATCAGCGAGTAAAATAAAGATGAAAATAAAGCCGAAATGATGGGGCAACTCGCAATAAAAATCAGCGAGTAAAATAAAGATGAAAATAAAGCCGAAATGATGGGGCAACCGCGAATAAAAGCCGAAATGATAGGGCAATCGCGATCTTCGCGATAAGAAAAGCTGAAAGGATAGAGCAATCGTGGTATTAAAAAAAAAAAACACAAACAAAAATCCAATTTTTCAAAATTCCCTCGGCCCTACGGTTAGTCCCCAAATTGACTACCGTATACAATCCACGGGCTCAAATAATTCTCATCATACCTATGATGACCACTATGTCGTTAAACTGGAAACAGATGACCTCTACGTCGTTAAACTGGAAACAGATGACCACCACGTCGTTAAAATGGAAACAGATGACCTCCAAGTCGTTAAACTGGAAACAGATGGCCTCCAAGTCGTTAAACTGGAAACAAATGACCTCCACGTCGTTAAACTGGAAACAGATGACCTCCAAGTCGTTAAACTGGAAACAGATGACCTCCAAGTTGTTAAACTGGAAACAGATGACCTCTACGTCGTTAAACTGGAAACAGATGACCTCTACGTCGTTAAACTGGAAACAGATGACCACCACGTTGTTAAACTGGAAACAGATGACCTCCAAGTCGTTAAACTGGAAACAGATGACCTCCAAGTCGTTAAACTGGAAACAGATGACCACCACGTCGTTAAACTGGAAACAGATGACCTCCAAGTCGTTAAACTGGAAACAGATGACCTCTACGTCGTTAAACTGGAAACAGATGACCACCACGTCGTTAAACTGGAAACAGATGACCTCTAAGTCGTTAAACTGGAAACAGATGACCTCTAAGTCGCTAAACTGGAAACAGTCGACCTCTAAGTCATTAAACTGGGAACGAGGGAAATCCACTCATATGTCCTCACGATACATGAGGAGAACAAACCTTTGTGGGATCCTTACGACTCACAAAGGAAAAACACCCTTAGGAATCCTCACGACTCCTAAGGAGAAAATACACCTGCGGGATCCTTATGACTCGCAGGGAGAAAATGCTTTTATGGGACCCTCACGGCCCATAAAATTGAAAAGCCTTAGGTGATAGGGATCTAAACCTGTCTCCTAAGCCATCGCTGCCCAATCCCCAAGTGGCAAATGATGAGTCGTTCCTGGTACCATATCCCAGTGCAGCGATGCAGACGCCAACCAAATTCCAAATCCCATACCCCAACGGCGAATGATGAGTCGCTCCTGGTACCATATTCCAGTGCAGCGATGCAGACGCCAACAAAGTCCTAAAATTTTTATGGCCCTACGGTCTGGATCATACATCCTGCAAAACCGTATACAATCCATGGGCGTAAAACCAATTCCCAAATCCTCCCGGGGCAAATGATGAGTTGCTCCTGGCATTATTCCAGTGCAGTAATGCAGATGCCAAACAAAAAAAAACCAATTCCCACAAAGACACTCCGTGCCGGGGACACGTCAACTAGTGACACTCTGCATCGGGGAAACTTCCAACAAAGACACTCCGCATCAGGGAAACGTCCAACAATGACACTCCGTGCCGGAGAAACGTCAAGCAGACACTCCGTTTCGGGGATACGCCCTACCACAGGCACTCCGTATCGGGGAAACGTCCTACAACAGGCACTCCGTATCGGGGAAATGTCCTACCACAGGCACTCCGTATCGGGGAAACGTCCTACAACAGGCACTCCGTATCGGGGAAACGTCTACCAGCGACACTCCGCGCCGGGGAAAAGTCGATCAACGACACTCCGTGCCGGGGAAAAGTCAACCCGACACTCCGCATCGGGGAAACATCTACCAGCGACACTCCGCGCCGGGGAAAAGTTGATCAGCAACACTCCGTGCCGGGGAAAAGTCAACCCGACACTCCGCGCCGGGGAAACGTCAAGCAGATACTCCGTGCCGGGGACACGTCAGCAAGCGACACTCTGCATCGGGGAAACGTCCAACACAGACACTCCGCATCAGGGAAACGTCCAACACAGACACTCCGTCTCGGGGACACGTCAACCAGCCGATACTCCGCCTCGGGGAAACGTCAAGCAGACACTCCGTGCTGGGGGCACATCGCCAGCAGACACTCCATGCCGGGGACACGTCAACCAACAGGCACTCCGCCTCGGGGAAACGTAGACCAACGACACTCCGTGCCGGGGACACGTCTACCAAATCGCTTCGGATCGGAGCGTCGGCCGTCCATGTCGTAAAAAGGGCAGTGCATCCCCAAAAGTGGGAACCAAAGCAAGCCGCCTCCGCATGAAAGAAGATCCATCAATTTCATGCACACGACTCACATATGTGGTGTGCATTTATTGATGGGGGCACTTTGTTGAAGTCAAAATTTACACCCCGGTTGACCAAGTCAAAATCAAAGTCAACCCTAAGTTAGGTGGGCCCAAGCCCAGGTCAAGCGGGCCCATGCCCAGGTCGAGCCCGCAGCCAGCCTCCCACATGCCAGCAACAAAATCATGTAATAAATAATTTCTATGTAATTGTTTATGCATGAATGTAAATAAAATGGGCATAAAGCCAATATTTTGTAAGCCCATGACTTATGTGCAAAAATGAAATGGCACATGAGCCATGGGATGGCTAAAATGCCATTTTGCAAAGCCCAAGGGGCTATATGTAAATATGTAAGCCTATAAAAGGCAACATGATGATGAATAAAGAACACTTTTTCATTCCCCCCAAAACTAGGGTTCTTTGTGCCTCCTGCTCCTTCTCCAAGGTTCTAAACCTTCTCATTTCTTTTGAATTAAATCAAGAGTTTTACTCTTTCTTTTCAAAACTAAGTAGTTTTCTACCACAAAACCCGTAAAGGGGAACTTAGATCTCCCATCAGATCTCAAAAAGAAGTGATTTTTAAAATCTCCTACTTCTTGATCTTCAAGATCCGGCCAAACAACAGGAAGAAGAAGAAGAACCCCCTTCATCAGCTTCAAAACATCCTAGGAGTTTAACTCCATACATATATACATAATAAATATTTCCTTTCTGAAGCATAGCTTCTGTTTCTTAGGCTAAAAGCCTTATTTTCTCGCCGGCGCTCAAGCGCAGAGCGCCTGCGTGCCGACACGTGGCGCTCAAGCGCTTAGCGCTCGAGCGCAAAGCGCCCACGTGCCGACACGTGGCGCGCTTGCGCTCGAGCGTAAGTCACCCCGGTGTTGACACGTGGCGCGCTCGAGCGCAAGTCTCCCCCATGCCGACACGTGGCGCGCTTGCGCTCAAGCGCAAGCGATCGAGCGCAAGTCTCCCCCGTGCCGACAAGTGGCGCGCTTGCGCTCAAGCGCAAGTTGCCCCCGTGCCGACACGTGGCGTACTTGCGCTCAAGCGCAGAGCGCCCACGTGCCGACACGTGTCTCTCTAGTGCCTGAGCGCACAGCACCCAAGGTGCTGCCCCCACGCATCCTTTGGATGCCTTTTCCACCTCCTTTTTTTCTTATGTATATACATATTTATATATATATATATATATATACATATGTACACATATGCATACATATGTGCAAACACACATACACCACGACACTATCCCTGTTAGAAAAAAATTTCTAACGGGACGCTGCCCCGCACCCTGCAAGGGGGCTGCTAGCCCCCTTGACCCCCAGCCCGCTATCCGGGTAGCGGGACCCCCATAAAAACTCTGCGTGGCTCCCGATATATCCAAAACCCCCCTTTCAAAAGACAACACACGTATACTGCACATTGAGTTCGCATGACCAGTTTAACCAGTCAATCGGAGGTTCCCTCGCTCCAAAGGCGAGGGGTAATTAACGGCAGCTTAGTCCGCGGCTGCCGAAGATTCGGATCCCCACAATCAATAAACCCCGGCCTACCCTAGGCAGGGGGAATCTGTAGTATACGCCTGACAAGCGCTCGCGTATTCCCATCTCAATGGGGTGATGAAAAACACCCTACAAACCTATGTCATGACTCGTCAAGCGTAGTATTTTTTGAGGAATCGTCCATTTATTAGCCGGAAGGGTCTTTCACCATGCATATCCATGAGCAGGTAGGCTCCACCTTGGTAGACTTTGTCTATGATGTACGGGCCTTCATAGTTCGGCTCGAATTTCCTCCGTTTTTCACGATTGAGGATCATTGGTCTTTTGATGACTAGTACGAGTTCGCCTTGACGGAATGTTCTCGGCCTGGTCAGTCTTTCATATGACCGTGTCATCTTTGCCTTATAAGCCTCCAGGTTTTGCTGCACTATAAGGCGGGTTTCGTCAAGGGCATCGAGCTCCTCGAGCTGAAGATGAGCATTTTCTTCATCTGTCAGCTCATATCGAACCGCTACTCGTAGAGAAGGGAGTTCTATTTCCAGGGGAAGCACTGCTTCCGTGCCGAATACGAACATGTATGGTGTTGTATTCGTAGCTGTTTTGAATGTTGTGTGGTATGTCTAGAGAGGTTCATGCAGACTTTTGTGCCAGTCTCTTTTGTTTTTGAACACCGTTTTCTTTAGAATTTTCGTCAAGGTCTTGTTGAAAGCTTCAGCTAAACCGTTGGCACGAAGATTATAGACTGAAGAGTATCTCCAATCTATCTTATGTTGTTATGCGAAGCGGCTGATTTTATGGCTTCTGTAGGATGGCCCATTATCTGAGATAATTCGCCGCGCAGTGCCGAACCAGTAGATGACATGGGTTCTGAAGAAATAGAGGATATTCTTCATCTTCACCTCTCTTAGTGGTACTGCTTCTACCCACTTAGAAAAGTAATCGGTCATTGCCAGTATGAACTGATATCCTTTGGACGATGCTGGTTTAATGGGGCCGATTATATCGGTTCCCCACATTTCGAACGGCTAGCTAGCTACCATTGGGTGTAGCGGATTTGGATGCTGGTGGATGAAGTTCCCGTGAATTTGGCACGAGTGACACTATTTCGCATATTCGAGGCAATCCTGAATCATTGTGGGCTTATAATAACCCATTCTTTTGATTTTCAGCTTCATCTTTGTCCCAGCTTGGTGAGAATCGCAGAATCCGTCATAATTTTCTTAGACGACTCTCTTTGCTTCTTCTGGCCCCAGGCATCTTAGCCAAAAATAGTCGAACGATATCTTATATAGAGAATCATTGACGAAGGCGAAGGACATAGCTCGTTTCATGAGCTGATGTCGAGACGACGCATTTTCTGGCGTTCGTCGAGATTTGAAGTAGTCTATGAAGACTTCTCTCCAGTCGATGACCTTTACTTCATCCCCTATTTGAAGGGCTACTTGTTCGGTCGTTTCTTTTCCTTCGGATAACACTGTTAAGTATTCCGAGGATATATCTGTTGGCGCGAGAATCAAGCGACTTTGCACGATGATCTTTACGTCATCGAGGTCTTCGTCGGCTAATTTACTAGCCAGTTTGGCCAACGTATCCGCCTTGCTATTTTCTGCACGCGGTATACTCTCCAGAATGTAGGAGGGGATTTGTGTCAACAGTTGTTACACTCTTTTTCCATACTTTATCAGCTCCGTCTTGTATGTCTGATAGTCGCCATTCACTTGGCCGACGATCAGCCGGGAGTCTCCATATATGAGGAGGTCTTAGATTCCCATGTCGACAACGATCTCGAAACCTGCTATCAAAGCTTCATATTCAGGTTCGTTATTAGTCCTCGGCTCCATTAAGGAAAGGGCGTAACGCATTATCCCTCCTTGTGGAGTTACGAAGATAAGGCCCACCCCGACTTTGATTATGGGGGTGTTTTGCTTTTGCCTCTTCATGGAAGTTGCTTCATCAAAGTAAAGCTCCCATTGGGAATCATTTTCTTTCTTCTCTCCTTCGATGGTGTCGAACGCATGTTCATCCGGCAACTCGCAATTTAAGGGAGAGTCGACTTGTATCGGATGCTCGGCAAGAAAGTTGGCGATGGCCTGGCCTTTCACTGCTTTGAGAGGTCGATACGTTATCGAGAACTCCATCAGGAGTAGGGCCTATTTGGCAAGCCTTCCTGTTAATATGGCCTTGACATCAGATATTTGATAGGATCCACCTTTGATATGAGATGGACCTCATGTGCCAAGACGTAATGTATGAGCTTCGTTATCGCGAAGATCAGTGCCAGGCAATGCTTTTCGATGGGGGAGCAATTGTTTTCTTCCCCTAAGTGAACTCGGCTCAAATAGTATAAAGCTCTCTCCTTTCCTTAATCGTTCTCTTGTGCCCATAGCGTGCCTAGAGAGCCCACAAGGGCTGTTGTATATAGGATAAGGGGTTTTCCCTTAACCAGAGCGGTCAATACTGGTGGATTTTGCAGGTATTGCTCGATTTCGTCTAGTGCATTTTGTAACTTTTGATCCCAGACGAACGGTGTTCCTTTCTTCATCAGATGACTATAGGGACGGCATTTTCCGGAGAGGTTGGCTATGAACCGCCGGATATATGCGAGTTTTCCTTGGAGAGACTGCAGTTGTTTGAAGGTCCTTGGCATGGGCATTTCCATAACCGTCTTGATCTTTGAGGGATCGATTTCGATTCCCCGGTACCGTATGATGAATCCTAGGAATTTGCCTGAGGAGATTCCAAACGCACATTTCAAAGGATTCATCTTTAGATTGTACTTCCGAAGACGTTGGAACACTATTTTTAGATGCTCCCAATGCTCCTCGTGAGATCTGCACTTTACCACAAGGTCGTTAATGTAGCATTCGACGATCTCATGGATGAGGTCATCGAAGATCTTTTTCATGGCCCTCTGGTAGGTAGCGCCAGCGTTCTTTAAACCGAAAGGCATCACCTCGTAGCAGAATATGCCCAGCGAAGTCCGGAAGGCGGTATGTTTTTGGTCTTCAGGATGTATTTTTATTTGGTTGTATCCTGAAGATCCATCCATGAAGGAGAAGACCTCATGGGTAGACGTGTTATCGATTATCAGCTCGGTAACAAGTACTGGAAAGTCATCCTTCGGGCAAGCTTTTTTGAGGTCACGAAAGTCCACGCAGATGCGCACGGTCCCATTTTTCTTCATTACCGGAGCGATGTTAGCGATCCCGTCGGGATATTGAACTTCTTGGATGAAGCTGGAGTCGATTAGTTCCTTGACCTCAACATTTATACTCATCTCAAGTTCGAGCCGCATTCTTCTTGGTGCCTGTTTGACTGGTTTTATGCCGGGCGATATGGCCAATTTATGTACTGCTGCTTTTGGATCTAGACCTAGAATTTCGGAATAGTTCCATTCGAAGCAGTCTTTATATTGCATGAGCACGTCTTTTAACATGGCTATCTGTTTTTTAGATAGCAGCTCACTAACGAACGTTGGCCCCGGATCGTTTTCCGTCCCTAAGTCAATTTTCCTTAGGTTCTCCGCCGTAGTGTGTATCCCGTCTTCCAGCTCTCTTGGTGCTGGTGGAAACTCTGAGATCACATTGTCCTCATCTTCATTTGTGAAGCACCTGAAGGGGTCATCTATCGTCTCGTGCTCTCTCTCCTTTAAGAGTGTAATCACGTGGCAGGTACGAGTTCGCTTCCATTCTTGACGTTGAGCTGGTCATATCCTCGCGGTATAGGTCCTTTTTAGCTCATGCTTTTGCAGCGGGGTTATCCTCCAGCTGTCGGATAAAGTGAACCTGCCTTGTTGGTATTTGTATTCTACCCAGTCTTTGAAGGTGAAGCAGTCTTCAAGGGGATGCCATATTTCTCGATGGTAGGAGCAGTAATCCGGGTGATGGACCTCGTTTATTTTTTCGGGGTGCCGAGACTCCGGGAGCGTCATCATTTGATACTTTATGACAAGACTGAATATTTTCCTTGTCTTATCTTGAGAGAAAGAGTATTCCCGGCTCATCTTCTTCATAAAGGACGGGTTCCAGTTGGCTTTTCCTCGATTGTACGGCTTCTTGGATCCGTTTTGCTATTTTCGAGTGGTGTTTGCTTTCTTCGCCTTGTTTTTGCCTCTATTTCGGGATTTTCCTTCGAGGCGAGAATGTACAGCCGGCTGAGGATGAAGAGCATTGTAGTCTTCTTTCTCCGCGGACTGCTGGTTGAGGCGTTGCGTCCTGGCCTTGTCACGGCCCGGAAAAGGCACGTGACTGTCACTTGAATCATATGAAGTTTTTAGGACCCTACCTAATTCAAGTAAGCCAAAAGCCCAGAAATCTAAACCTTTTTAAGGGAAAAATAATGGAGGTGAAGTTTGTGAAAACAACGATATAACAGAAATAAGTTCTTGTTAGGTTATGCAAGCGTCCCGGCCATCAATCCGTGGCCAAATGCGGAACAAATTTTTTTCAAAAACCGGCGCTAACACAACCCGGATCGATCCATAAGCCCTAGATAAGTAAACATGCATATGAGCTAAACTAAAAGTTAGAAAGATTATACCAAAAGAGCCAAGTCCTTCGGTCTTCCATCTTCCTCCTTAGCTCCTTGAGGCATGTCTGGTTGAGCTTGGCCGCCGGTCTCCCTTCGTCGAAGACGATCCACTCGAGAGATGTAGTAATGGCTCTAGCTTCACATCAAGAATGTAAGTGAAGCAACTAGGGTTTCTAGGTTGCTAATCTAGAAAGTCTAGGATGTAGTGAGTGTTCTAAAATATTTGGCTATCTCATCTCACCTCCTCTCATGATTCTCAACACATGAGAGGGTTGAGAGGAGGTGATAGATGAAGATGGAGGAAACCATGAAACTCAAGAGAGGAGTGAAGCACAAATGGTGATTAGAGCTCAAAACTCAAGTGAAGAAAATAATGAACCATCCTTGGAGAGAGAAAATCCAAATGCTTGGTTTTGTAAAACCATTCTTTTCAATTTTAAAATGGCACCATACTTGAATAGTATGCACAAATGAATTAATAATTCATTTGTGCACACTATGAAAGCATGGCCCTCACCATACTACCCTCAAATCATTGCCACCTCATTATCCATTTAAATAAATGGTAAATCCAAAATGAGGTGTCCACCTTCTAGAATGTTATCTGTAAAAAATACGGATTACATTCTACTGTATATACAAACCTGTATTCGTACCAAAATACGAATACCCAAAGAGATAGAATAACACAAAGAACATAATACTAGAATATACATATCGAAATATATATATATATGTAAATTATTAAATCAACACTTGATTTAATAATCCGGCTCAAACCCGAGCCGGCCAGTATTATCAACTGTCCGATCGAAAGTCCGGGTACATAGTACAATCAATCGATCGGAACCCTACACGTATCCAATACGGTTACTACATCATTTCGCTAGAACCAGGGAAACCCTCTGTGCGGGACTCTAAAAAATCGTCAATACGCTGACAGTGGGTTTAACCACAAGCACGTCAGCGGCACTAGCTGTATGTAACGGCTACCCAGGTATTGAGCGAAAGGAAGGCCGACGAGCAAACTCATCCAAACCCCTACTGAGCCTATCCAGGACAATCTCCATATAGTCCGGTCTATTCGTCTAAGAGTATCGCATCTTCAAAATCGAGGGTACAGGTCAAAATCATATATACATCATCCTTTATACGGTATCATCATCGTACAATATCAATATCAGGGGTACGGTTCTAAAGTCTCGTACATTCAAATATTATCAACTCACATATTATCGTATGTATGAATACATATCGCCCAACGATCCATTATAACATCATATCATATATCATATCACGACTCAATCACATATCAGAATCTCACGACATCATGCCCGATCATATCGACCCATCTCCACATATCACATACTATCCTCATCACCCATGTATATGTGTGTGTTTTCCGCCAAAAACGGGAGACGGACCGCGTAGGCCGTCTTGTATGAATTTGGGGGCAGATGCTATTTAGATTTATCCTTCCACCTCTTCGAAAATACCAAGTTGATTTATGGCACCGTGTATCAGAGGTTTGGACGGATGCGGCCATTGTAGCAGACTTCATCAGATTCCCCCTCGTTGTAAGGTTTTTTTTATTGTGGAGACGCTCTTCCCTACAGGCGCAAGCCCCTACAATTAATTACGTTACTGCGTAGCGATAACCACTTTCTCCTGCTCCAGAAGGTCACTTCGTATCATGTGTGTTTGTTTTATTTTTGGTTCCCTGTGGATTGTATACGGAGACTAATTTATGTTGTCACCCGTAGGGCGCGGATTAGTCCAAATCCGTATATTCTTATATTTGGGTTTGGGTTGATTTAAGGATCATTAATCTCATTTGAGATTAAGATCAACTTAAATTTTTGTTGAGAATACGTTAGTCTAATTTTAGACTAAGATCTACTCAACAGGATTTAAGATCATTCATATTCAACAAAAGAGCATTTGGACTCTATTGTTTTAGTTTAAGGACGTTTCGGTCCATAGCTAGTTTAAGGACGTTGCGGTCCGTTGGGATGTGCTCATCAGTTTAGGAGTGCACCAAGAGTTGTTGGTTGTCGGGACCCTCCACCTCTCTGAAGACGTTGAAAAATTACAATGACATGTATCAGGGGTGTGGAAAGATGTACCCTTGAACCAAATTCCAGATTGAGGGGAGAGATCATGGTGGACCATCTAAGAATCATTAGTAATTTTTGGAAGACTAAGATTAACTTAGGAGATGTGTGATGGATATCGTTCTGGTCAGTTAGTTTGGGAAGTCATGAGCATAGAGGCTCAGTCTATTTGGAGATCCAAGACGTTTTAATCTCAAGAAGACTTAGCCAATTTGGGGCAGAAGTTGGCTTCTTTTAGTGTTAAACACTAATATATGCTCGGTGCTCACGTGCTCTCACATGAGTCTCTAAAGCAGTGTTAAACACTGAAATTTGGGGCGCTCACGTATGGCACGTGAGGCGCCTAAAAGTTGGCGCTGTACACTTGGGTCCAAATCCCTATCTGTATATAAGTGTTTAAACACTTAATTCTTGTGGCCATCGCGTGTGAGCACGTGAAGCGTCCCAAAATTGGCTTTTTATCTCTTTGGGTTTATTCTCCTTCCTTTTATAAGTGCTCACGTGCGATCATGTGAGGTGCTCAAAATGTGAGTGTTGTCTTTGGATTTTTCCCCCTTTTCCATTTAATCAACTGTTTTGGATCACGTGAGAACACGTGATTCGATCTCAGTCATTCCTTTGTGTTCATCAGAGGTGCTCACGTGGGAACATGTGAGCTTTTGTTATATAGCGTTGAACGCTAATGAATCACCAGTCTACATGGAGATTTTGATCTGAGTTTTAAGAATTTCAGGTCCCTTGTTTTATAAGAATTAAATTCTTTTACAGGGTTAAACGCTAATTTTATCAGAGGAATTAAATTCCTATATACTTTTGGAAAAATTAAATTCTTTGAACTTAGTTCTTTCCCCTAAGTTTTGAATCTGCATAACAGAATTTCCCCGACAAGAATTAAATTCTCAACTTATAGGGAGATCTGTTTCTGCAGACCTCAACCAGAGGAAGAACTAAGTTCTTGTATGAAGGGTTAAACCCTTAAAGAAGAGATAGGATCATCTATGTACTTTCTTCTTACCTAGGATTTTGTTTAAGAAGGGGATTTTCTTCCTCTAGAGAATTGAATTCTCTTTTTTTTTTCCTTTTTTCTTTTGTTTTTTCAAAGCTTATAGGGGGTCTCTCTGTGTGTTCTCCTCCTCTTCTCACTCCTATTTATACGAGAAGAACAAGAATCAATTTGTTAAGAGAATCTCTCATTGAGAGATCATGATTGATTCCATGATCTTTTAGATTAATCGGTGAATTTATTCACCGTTGGATTTTTAATCCAAAGGCTCTCTGTGCAACAGAGAAGATTTCTTGTTTGTTTAACAAGATTAGGAAATATTTTCCTAAGATAGAATTTTTTTTCTATCAGACGATCACCGTTGGATCTTTGATCCAAAGGTCTTTCGTTTAACAACAGAAAAGATGTTTCTGTTTTAATGAAGTTCGGGGATATATTTCCCATATATATAGAATTTAATTCTATCATATAGTTTAGAAAGATTTAAGGAAATATTTTCCAAATAGGATTTTGATCATTTTATTTAGAACTTAATTCTATCTGCTTGGAAGGTGTTTAAGAACACCCACGTGTAGCACGTGACCCCCACGAAATTAAACTTGTTTGCTTATATGCAACAACCTAAAAAGGGAATCACGTGTTAGCATGTGAGATTCTCTGTCCTGCTATTTGTTTTAATATGGAGCCTATATACTTTGTATATAGATGCTCAATTTCAGCCTGTCAAGCGCCTATAATCTTTGTATCTAGGCTCTCACGTGTGGGCACGTGAGTAGTGGGGAATTTTACCCCATCTCTTTTCTTCTTCTTCTTCTTCATTTTATAAGGGAACAAATGCCCCCAGCGTTGTTCTCACGTGGCTTGCACGTGAGTGCAACGCTGTAACCCTTACAGCCATTGGATCCGCCGAGGGGAACGGGGAGATGAACCGCTCTCATCATGTCTTATAAATGCAGGGCTTTTCGCTTCTGGGAAGCCTCCTGATCCTTCATCTTCTTCCTTGGTTATTTTCTTGAGAATTTAATTCTCATCTTCAGAGCTTAGTTCTCTGCCTTAAAATTTTTCAGAGTTAAACTCTGCACAACTTCCTTTTGGGTAAGGATCTTGAACGACCCTCTCTTGCTTTCTGTCCTGGATTTTAAATCCATCATCAGAGCATAACTCTATTTTGAATGAGTTTCTTAAAGATCCCAAAACATATATATTTTTTCCTTTTGTAGATTTTGAAGCCTTGAATCAATGGGGATTGTTAATCCACCTTTTAGGGTTTTACCCCATCACTGATCTTTAAGAACCTTGGAATTTAATTCTGTTTTGGGGTTTTCTGGGATTTAATCCCTTTATTAAAGGAATTTAATTCCATATACCCATAGAACTTGGCTCTGAAATAGAGATTCAAAACAACTATTCCCTGATTTTCTCGAATACTTTTATGGTTTTTAATACCTTTAAAGCAGATTTGAATTTGTTGCATGTTCTAATAGAACTTGCTTTAAGAGATGTTTAAACTTCACTATTTGGAGAGAATCCTTTTCGATTCTTTCAATGGTTATTTTGCTACCTTATTGGTGAGCCGCCATATTGATTTTGTGGGGGCCATGTGTTTTGTCGGCAGTGGTCCCGCGAAATAAGCATCCTGTCGTTTTCTTCTTTTATTTTATACTTATATATATTTTATTAATGTTATTTCAAGAACAATGGCTTCACTCCCTTACTTTCTTTATACTCGCTCAGACGTCGCTTTTCCGCAATCGCCGTCGGATGAGGAAGCTATGGCGATGATCAGGGCACATGACAGAGACCGTACTAGTCTACTCTTATGGGGAGTTTGGTATGGTCACATCATCCGGGGCCGCCGCAGCTTTACTTGTGAGGTGTCAACAAAGCCCCTCCATCCAATATCGCCGATGGAACGCCCGCAGACCGCTTATGCGGTGGAGGTGACTAATTGGACTCCTACAGGCCGGCTTGAGCCGTCAACAACCGGGATACCCAACCAGCCTCTGCCGGCTATAGACATCCTTAGGCGCCGCATATGTCAAGGTGAGGCCCAACCCCGGGGACAAGTTTATAAGGTAGGCCTTACCCCTGCCACCCAGTAGGCTATCTTCCCAGGGCTCGATACGTTCTTTCAGCCTAACGTGCACGGTTACAGAAGGTTGGGCTATATCAAGCGGTGTACGCGTTTCTATTCCATTACCAGGCCCCTCACGTCTGGTGGGTTAAAGATTTTCTGAACCAATGGAATCTTCCCACCGACACCTTTTTGCTAGGGGATCGCGAGGTCTCTATTTCGCTGGAAGAGTTTCGCGAGATCTCTGGATTGCCAATCAGGGGAGAGCATTATGAAGAGTTGCTGCCTCCCGACGAGTATGTGTTCACCACCATGCCGGCTATGCTTGACGGCCTGACGACTAAAAACGCCGTCCGCCATAAGTACCCCAATCTAATCAAGGCTCTGGGTATTTTTGAGAAACTGTTCGTGAAATCAGAGGGACAGGGCGTCACCTTTGAGAGCTTCATCGCCTGCTTTATCCGTGAAGACACTTTATCCAAAGAGGCTCCAAAGTTTCCGAACATTGACGGCCCTTTTGGGTTTGGGCTGAATAAACTGCCGGCCAAAGAGGAAGACTTGCCGTAGTTTTATATTCCGGCCTCATCGGTCGTGTCCTTCGATGCGATTGCGGCCTCTAGCATGGACGAAGAGACCTTCTTCGTCGGCTTCATTAGTCATTGGCTCGGTTGGTTCGCCATGTCGACGCATCAACACTTCATGAGAGCCTCGGTCCTCTACCCCGCTCATCGCGTAGCTGAAGGGGAATGATTGGCCATTGGCATCGCGGGATTGTCGCACTTATATCATGGATTAAGCGTTGCATCCAATACTTCGACCCTAGATGCGGATGTTGTGAATTTCTCCCTCCACTACTTCACGTCGTGGATCGAGATGCATGTACTGGGAGCATTTGCAGCACACCGACGGCCAAATTTCTATGACTCCTATACCTTCCCACGGGTTATGAGGTTGGTGGATGCTTCCTCTCCCGATCCGACTCAGCTAGGGGCCCTCCGCGTGTTGCTCAACCCATATTCAAACGAGGGCGGGATGGTGTTTAGTGACTGAGTCCTCTCTGCTCCTGCGGGGACCGTTCAACAGCTTTTTGATCTATCAAAAGGGGGAGCGCCATCTTTAAAGCCTAAAGAGATTATGCGTATGTACTCAATTAGGCCGGGCTACTTGGTATTTCGTCAGAATAACATGGCTCTTTTTATGCGGTATAATCCGCACCGCTTTGCCCAGCAATTGGGCTATAACCAGGGTGTCCCTTTCGAGGCGTTCTTAGTTGAACCCACCCCGTCTCTGGAAATCACTCGTGACATCATCCATCATTTTATGCGGCTGAACACCGGCTTCCGTTTCATGATCCCTGAGTCTGACTATCTTCCAAGGTGTGTGGGGTCTTTCACGGGTTGGTATCATCATTGTTCCCTGATTAAAAATCAGGAAAAGGCTTCAGAAGAGGCATCACGTGCTTACACATGACCAATGGTCACGTGTTGGCACATGATGGTTAAAGCAGCGACAAAGAACAGAGCGCAGAAGATGAGTCCATTCAGGTGGTCACGTGCTCACACGTGACCGGGGGTCACGTGGCCACACGTGACTGGCTTTAAAAGCCTTACAGTTCAACAGAATTAAATTCTGAAAAAGATCATTTGAATCTTTCCAAAATGGAAAAGAATTATGGAGAACCGCTGAATTAAGAATCCCAGGGTGATTAAATATCACCAATTTATGGAAAAATCTTGGACAAGGAAAGATTCCCCCTAAATCTCACCGAAATAACAAAAGGAATATCTTTGGATTTTAAATCCAACGGTGAATAAAATTCACCTAATAATCTAAAGGCCCGAATTAATGATGAAAACAAATCAAATCTTTCAATGAAAGATTTACCAAACAGATTGATTCTTTTTCTTCTCCTACAAATAGGAGCCACAAGAAAAAAAAGGGAGAGTTTTGGAGAGAGAGCTTTGGAATCTTGAAAATTCAGAGAGAAAAGAAAGGAGAATTTAATTCTCAACAAAAGAAAAATCCTAGGTAAGAAAGGAAAGGGGATCAAAGCTTCAAAAAGAGAATTTAATTCTCAATCTAAGAGTTTAACTCTTATAAAAAAAAGAGAACTTAGTTCTTTCTCTGGTGGAAGACCTGCAAAGTGCACATCTCCCTATAGGTTGAGAATTTAATTCTCATCGGGTCGAGATCCTGCCATGCAGATCTAAAACATAGAGGAGGAATCGAGTTTTGAGAATTTAATTCTCACAAAGTTATAGGAATTTAATTCCTCCAAGATAAAATTAGGGTTTAACCCTGTATGAGAATTTAATTCTCCAAAATCATAGGAATTTAATTCCTTCAAAATGGACAGAACTAGGGTTTAACCCTAATTGAGAATTTGATTCTCTCAGACTCACAGGGATTTAATTCCCCTTAAAAGTAAAATTAGAGTTTCACCCTATATCAGAACTTGTTTCTTTACATATATGAGAATCCAAATCCTACAGAAAGAAAGTTAGGGTTTAACCCTACCTAAGAATATAATTCTTCGAAAATAGGAATTTAATTCCTCCAAAGTTATAGCTAGGGTTTAACCCTAGGAAGAATTTAATTCTTAAAAAGACAAACAGATCTTCAAACAGGAAAGAACCAGGGTCACGTGTCCCCACGTGACCCCATGTAAAAGATCCACAGAACATAAGCTCTGGGCGCCCTCACGTGTCACCACGTGACCCCTAATGAATATTCTAATAAATCAAGGCATGAGCACCCATCACGTGCCCACACGTGATGGCTGTGAGAATTAAAGGTGTTAAACACTTATCTGCAGAACAAAATGAAGGGGATCTGGCCCCACTTTTTGATGCCATCACGTGCTCCCACGTGATCCCCCCCTCTGTTAATGTTTAACACTAATCTGATAAATTTTGTTGCCAGTGTTTAACACTATTATCTGTTAGTGTTTAACATTAATTTGAGAATCACAATTTTTAGTGTTTAACACTAATTTGATAATCTTATTTCCAGTGTTCAACACTGTTGGTCTTTAGTGTTTAACACTAGTTTTAGTCCAATTGGCTAATTTTCTAGAGGCAAAACCTCTCCTTCAATGGACCAACAGAGGGCCAATATTCCAAACATGATTGGACTTAGCCCAAGAAGGCCATAAGTCCTCAATTCAGACTTAACTGAGCCAATGGGCTTACAATATAATTAATTGGTCTTGGTTCCAAAATTGGGCTACAGATCATTTAATCTACCTTGGTTCAAGGGTACATCTCTTCATCCCTTTGATATTTGTTGTTGTAATTCCTCAACGTCTTCAAAGAGGCGACGGGTCCCAACAACCATACATTTCACGGACTATGGGGTCCTTAAACTCATGGACTATGACGTCATTAACCTTGACCGGAATGTCTTAAAACTAACACTGGACTGTGAGGTCCTTAAGCTCACGGACTATGATGTCCTTAACCTTGACCGCAATGTCTTAAAACTAACATTGGACCGCAATGTCCTTAAACTACCTATCGACCGCAATGTCACTAAACTAAACAATAGATCCCCCCAATTGCTCTCTTGTCGGATCTAAATGATCCCGTTAAGCTGATCTTAGTCTAAAAATGAGACTAACGTATCCTTAACAAACGTTTAAGTCGATCTTAGTCTCAAATGAGGCTAACGTATCCTTGAACCCAAACCCCCAAACCCAAATCTAAGATAATACGGATTTGGACTAGTCCACACCCTACGGGAGACAACATAACTTAGTCTCCGTATACAATCCATGGGCAACCAAACACAAAACAAACACCCACGACACGAAGTGACCATATGGAGAAGGAGAAAGTTGTTACCGCGATGCGGTAGCGTAATTAACTGCAAGGGCTTGCGCCTGCAGGGAAGAGTGTCCCCACAATCAAAACCCCCTCAAGCGAGGGAGAATCTGACGAAGTCTGCTACATCGGACGCATCCGTTTAAACCTTCGATATACGGTGCCATAAATCAACTTGGCATTTTCGGAGAGGTGGACGGATAGCACCAATTAGCATCTGTCTCGAATCTCAGGCAAGACGTCTGTTCGTCGCGCCGTCTTTCTGAGGGGAACAGATTCTGGCACGCCCGGTGGGACCTTTTCCTCTTTCCACTCCACACTTCGTGTGTCGTGATTCGCGAACCAATCGCGGTTCGCTAATGGTTGCCCTTGGGTTTCGAGGTACTAAGATTTGGCGTTTCGTTTGCTGCAGAAAACGAAAGGATCAATAGCTGGCAACTGCTCGAGCTGCTCCAACTGCAAATGCAACCTACGCTCCGCCTCACTTGGAGGTGTAGCCTACGGACCGCAGGCTGCTTCCCTGTTCATTATGCCTGTGGAACAAGTGACTCAGGCTACCACTGGTCTGTTCTTTGGGACCATGCTTCCGCCAGTGAACATTAATATCCCGCTGCAGAAGGAAGCGCAAAGGAAGTCGGTCTTCGATCGGCTCACTACTACCATGGCCCCTCTCAACGGGTCGTCCAATTCCAACTCTTCGGTCTTCACCAGACTGGGCCTGAACTCCGATGGGCCTGCCAGGAAGCCCATGACCCCTGAAGTGGCCATCCCGAGGAAGATAGCCATATCTGCTCTTGAAGCTGTCAAGGCGGCTTCTCCTATTGAAGAGTCGGTCTTTACAAGACTGACTATTCCGACTCCCGTTCCTGCTCGAAGGTCTGTCTTTGACAAACTGGATACTGCTACTCAAAAGGCATCAGTCTTCAAGAGGCTGACACCAGCGGCGCCTCATCTAGACGGGGGGGGGGGGCAAGACGAAACCATCCCCATCACCGGACCGGCCCCAACAGTTCGACACGCTCGACGTCGCCACTGGCGCCGAGTAAGGAAGGCCGGGGAAGCTCCCCCTCTGGGCTAACTCCACCGGCTCCAACGGTGGAAATCAATGCTGCTGTTCCGACTGGGAACAGTTTTGAACTGCTCAACAAGGTGCGCAGAAACTCTCCGATTGCCACACTGAAAAGATCTCCTCCACCCGCGGAGAATGTTACAGAAACAAGGCTAGAGCAGCCCCCTCAACGGCTGTCCTCCAAAATTTATAAGTTCTGGCGACGGGTTCAGGACTCAGTAATCGTTCAAGATCACTCTCACCGGCTGAAGAGGGTGAAAGGTCAAGAAGAAAAGAACCGTCCTGTCAAACCGCAAAGGACGACAACCACTTGGGTGTCTACTGCAACGGCCCCCTCCACGTCGACTACTCATAAGAGCAGAAAGCAGGAGAAAGTCCCCACGCCTGCAGCAAATGTCAAAGGCAGTAAGCCTAAACGCCCTAAGTCTGGGGGCATGATGGTGCATACAGTCTACATGGCGTCCGGGAAAGAGGACAGCCGTACATCTACAGGTCATAAACCGCTTACGCGTTCGGTGACTAAAGCTCACGAGCAGCAGCAGAAGCTCCAAGAAATGATGAATGCGATGGCCGCACTCACTGGGCCAAAAGAAAGCCCAGAAGCATCCTCGGATCAAGGCCATGAGCAAGAAACTGACGCTGAATTCCTTCGTAGGATACTTGAAAAGAAGGATAAAGAGGCTGCGGAACAAGCAGCCAATATAAAGCGAATGGCCCTTCTGTTCCAGGACATGGTAGGTATGATGATCCAGCAGGATCTCCTGCTGAAGATCCTCCGATTATCCTTGAAGATGACAGAGGGGAAACGTCAAATCCACATCTGGCTCTTTCAACAGCCAAAGAGGAAACGATCTCTAAAGTTGCCCTGGTGTAGGGTTCCTAGGCACTCTAAGGAGGTCTCACAAGGCATCAACCATGCCAATTTCAAATTTTACAAGTGCCGAGAAACCCTAATATGGATCGTTGACTAGAGTTTAAGCGAAAACTACAACTAGTAAACAACTTTACTAAGAAGTGAGCGGAAATACAACCTTTGTAGATCCGGTCCTCCACCTCCATAGCTCCGTGATGAAGTCCCCTCGCTGCGATCTTCGGATCCCGGGCTCTAGCGTCGGCTTCATCGGAGAAATGGGCGGGCTAGGTCGTCGACTTCGATGCCGAAGATGATCTACGTCGAGGCAACACAAGATCAAGCTCCAACTTCACCAATCCATGAAACTTGTGAAGAAAACACCCTATACTACTTGGCAAGTGGTAGAGGATGAAGAAATAGGAAGTGGGTTCACTTTAGAATTGGATTTCTCACTCTTTTTCTCATTTCACCATTGATGGTAGCAAGCTTTTCTTCATCTTGAAGAAGGAGGAGAAGAAGAAAAGAATATGATAAGTCTTTTAAAAATGGGAAAATAATATGGTACTTATCATATTTGCAACCATAGTTAGGTGTATATAATGAACCAAGGTTAGATGAATGGTTAGGGTTAGGGAAAAAAACAAAATGGTCAACCATTTCAAAGCTTCATGAAGCTTCAAAGATAATCCAAAATTAGCCACCATTTTATCTCTTTCTAAAATGAATAAATAAATAAATGAATAAGTAAATGAAGCAAATGAAACCCTAACCATTGACCAACAATGGTTTAAACCAAACACACAAACTCACATGTATCATCAAACATGATACAATCAAGTGCACAAAAGTATATCACATATACAATGTGCCATCAAGTGAGAAAATCCTTTTTAAGTGAACCAATACTAGTTAATGCAAAGTAATATATCAAATATATAATTATGCATTAAATTATTAAATCAACGCTTGATTTAACGATCCGGTCATATCGCATATGACCGACTAATATCCAATGTATCGACTTATCGAATCAATCCTTGATTCGATAACTAGGTTATATCGCATACAACCAATCGATACATTCATCGCGAGAATAGAATACGGTATCACATACACGCATTATTCTCGGTCCCGCACATATCTCATATGTGCTCCTATTTCGTTTCGCTTGAGCCAGGAAACCTCAGTGTAGGACTCTAAAGACTCGTCAATACGCCGGCAGCAGGTGATGATCATATCAAACACCCATAAGCCGCAAGCGGTCTGCTAAACGTAACGGCCACCCGGGTATTGAGTGATCAGAAGATCGACGAGCAAGCCCGCTCACACTCCTGTGAATCCAACCAGTAACACTTACCGTACAGTCCGGTCTCGTCGTCTGATATGTCGCATATCTCGCCTAGGGGTGGTAAACGTCAGACCCCAATAGCTCGATAAGTCGTGTCGATATGAGGTCTATAACAGTTCGAGAAACTACAGGTAACACTTACCAGTAAATCTCAGCAACCCTGGCCAGGGATTTCAGGTTATAGCCAATCGAACATAGTGCAACATCAACTCCTTATACCGGGAGAGACGAATCCCCTCCTGTCGCTCATTGCCTCCATGTGATTCGGGACTGTACCCAAAAGCCACCATTTTGCACGCCCTCTTGGACGTGGTAAGGTGGAAATCAAAGCACAGTGGGAATCACACAAGACTCTATGACGATCTCGGGTCAACAGACTACTCTGTACCAGTGTCACCAGAGAACTACTATCTGACGTAAGGTATAATACCATCTGGGAGTTCTCGGCGAGTCCGTCCAGTGTACCCAGTCTCTACTGAGCACCCGTATATCATCTCTGATGTCAAACACCAGTGCATATGGGATCATCCATCGCCCATCTGTATGGGTCGAGAAGGTATACGCTAGTCTACTCTGGTATATCGATGCCTCGTCTCGATACTCCCACGACTAGGGACCTTGAAGGATGTACTTATGGACTACCATGTCCCCACTAGTATGATCCGCATCATAGTTCAGGTAGTCAAGTACACATCCTAAGGGCTTTACCAACATGTAACAGAGAGGCAATCAGTGTACACGTTAAGATAAAGAGCAACCAGATAGCATACTATCATGTCGAGCAAGAAAGTCCTCCCTATATATGTCCAAGCATCCACTACAATATACATCCTATGTATATTAATGGCCTCTAGGGCATACATATAACTAACAATCTCCCACTTGCACTAGGGCCATCTGATAGCAGTGGTTGTAGTATCTCATACACAACCATCCCATAAAAGTCTCTCTCTGGGAATAGTCCTTTGTGTGTGGATCCGCCGAGTTATCCTCTGAGTCTACTCTCCTAACCTCGATCACCTTGGAGATCAGCCATCTCCATGATCAGGTGATACTGCCTTAGAATATGTATGGATCACTGATGGGACGGTCGTTCCTTGGCCAAAGCCACACTTCCATTGTCACACAATGGTAGGAACTAAGTTCATCTTATGAACTAATATACACCCAGACTTTCTCTTTGGTAGCATCTTAAGTAGCGATGTATCCAGCCTTTATCGTCTAGTATGCCACGGTATCTAGCTTGAAACTCTTCCAACATACCGTCCCTTTACTGAGGGTAAAGACAATGCCTGTGACTGACTTTCAGTCGTCCTTATCACTCTGGAACCTTTCCAGTGATTCTCCCCAGGATCAATTGATACCATCTCACTACATCTAGTGAGTATTCTAATATCCAATTAGATCTATCTTATAGATCCAAAACCCAGGATTTAGTAGGTATCACTTTGATCCTATATGGAGAATCATTGTGATAAGCGGAGATTGACCGAGCGTAGCATAGGAAACTCCTTCCCTATCAAGAGTATGTCAATCACGTACTCTACGAGGATCACCACCATACTCCCTACTACCTTTTTGTATATACAAGGTTCATCTACCATTTTGATGATGTCAAACTCTTTGACTAACTCATCAAAACAGATGTTCCAACTCCGCGATGCCTGCTTTAATCTGTAAAGCATCTTGCACATGTTTCCGCTGCTCCCACTGTCTACGAGGCCCTCTGGCTGTGTACTTATAGACGTTCTCTTCTAAATCAGTATTTAGAAAAGCAGTCATGACACCCAACCACCAGATATCGTAGTCATGGTATGTAGCTGTGGCAAGTAGGATCTGGATGGACTTAAGCATAGATCCTTAGAAAAGGTTTCATCATTATCCACACCTGGTTGATGACTAAAACCTTTAACAAGTCTAGCTTTGAAAGTCTCAACTTTTCCATGTACACCAAGTAATCTTCTCAAGATATACTTGCTCCTGATGGGGATTTAACCCTTCAGATCAAGCAACTAAAGTCCATACTTTGTTGGTGTATAAGGATTCCATCTCAGATCGCTAAGCATCCAGCCATTCTTACAGAGTCCCTACTCTCGATGGCCTGCTCGAAACTAGTTGGGTCATCATCTCATGATGCAATCCTCGCTCCTACTGTCATAGAGAAACCGAAGTATCTCTCAGGTGGGTGAGGAACTCTACTAGATCGGCGGAGAGGCTGAGGTTCGTTGGAATCTACTGAATCCTTTGGTTCTGTCAAATCATCAGCTGTAGTTTTGTATAGCTGGAACCTTTCCAGTTCTACAGAACTGATCTTGCCTCGATCTTGTCCGGATTTTGCTTTTAGACATAGGCCGGACAACCCCAAATCCTAACTAACTTAAGATATGGGCTCTTCCCGTTCCATATCACATATGAAGCGGTAGGCAACTGATTTGATTAGAACCCTATTCAATAGGTATGCAACTTCTCAAGTGCATAACACCCAGTAGGAAAAAGGTAACTCAGTAGTACTCATCATAGAGCACACCATATTAAATAGGGTGTATCTTCTCCGCCCCGATATACCATCGTGCTATGGTGTATACGGAGGAGTAATTCTGAGAGAGAATCTCATTCTCCTTTAGAATAGTCCAGGAATTCTATGCATAAGTATTCTCCTCCCTGATCGCATCAAAGGACATAATACTTTTACCCATAATTTTTGGTTCTCTACTTGTAACTTATATTCTGTGAATATCTCAAAAGGTTCGGACTTGTGTTTCAACTGGAACATATGACTGAATCTTGAGAGATCATCAGAGAATGTAATGAAGTACAAAGAACCAGTCTTGGCATGTGTATTCAGGGGACCTACATACATCATCATGTATTATCCCAAGAGTTCACTAACTCTTTCTCTGTTTCCAGTAAACAGAGCTATGGTCATCTTATCTCTGTGACATGACTGACAAGTTTCACAAGATGTAAATTCAAACTGATTTAAATATGCATCTATATGTAACTTCAGCTAGTCGGGTCGCATTGATATGACCTAGTCTACAATACCCCAAGAAGGATTCGTTCATTTCTGAACTCTTCCTCTTGTGTGTGTTCCGTATACTAAGAACTGTAGTTTGATTTAGAACGTCAATGCTTTTAGATAACGTGCCCGAACCGATCAACTTTTGATATAGGAAATGTTCAAAACATTATCCAACAATACAAAATTTTATCATTTCTTTACTAATAAAGAGACTGATATGATTTTCTATATCAGGTTCGGTATCTAATAACATTCGTTCAGAATCAATGTATTTGGAATACAGGGTGACAGTGACCAACAGACTTGGCTGCAACACTTGCCCCGTTTTCTGTCTCATGAAACTTATCACCCGTTCTCAGTTCTTTACCTATCTGTAGCCCATGTAACAAATTATATATGCGGGATCCTGATCCGGTATCTCATATCTAGGACGTAAAGAATACTGAGAAACAGTTCTGTATAATGAACACACCCGAAGGAGATGCATCATATGCACTTTCTTTGTTTGGGCGGCATAGGAATTCTGGTATTCCCTAATTTCCTGCTCTGTCTTATAACAATTATAAGTTGGAGCGGGACCAACGTTCCCCAGCTCAGTATAACAAGCGGGTTCGGTCAATACTTCCGTATTATTATCTTGATTAAGGCGTGCCATGGTCGCTACCTGGAGATAGAGAGAAGAAAAGACTCAGCGTATGCTCTTGCAAGATCAGATTGGTTATTATTTTATCTAATCAGGATGGCTCCCACTGTTTTTATCAAATCTTCCTTCAAACCCTAAAAGGAAAGACTAGCCGGGATTAATTACACGCTACAAGTTTGCCAATCTTTCAGCCAGGCTAGTGTCGGTACTTTGAGGGAGGTCCCCCGTGCTTTCGCACGAACCTAATTATAGTAAACCTCGTTTTCCCAGAGGCGTAACCTCGTTAACACCTTTCTAGACACCTACTTGATCGGCTAATTGTAATGTGTAAAACTCTCCCAGGAGTAACAATTACTCGCAGTGGGTATCGGGATCCAACTATCTCATAGAAGGTATGCAATCTCATTGCAAATTTCAACACTTGAAATTCCCGATAATTTTTCCCCTAGCACCCTATGACCTTGACGGAGGTCAACAAACTATAGGCTACTAGTCAAGTTCAACCCGTCATTTCTTGATTGAATCAAACCCACCCGCACGACCCTTGACGGAGGTCAACAAGGTCGCACGACTACCCTAATCCAATCTGCATCATATGCATAGGCAGATAAATACTAGTTAGCTACCGCACACTACGCCTTGACGGAGGTCAACAAACGTAGCACGAATACTAAGTAGGACTTATCTGAAATGACGGAGGGCTACGACAGGTTTTTCTGAAAACCTATTGCGTAATGAACTTGATATCGTTGTAGGATCGAATGAATTTAAAATGGAGTGTTTTTGAGGCTTTTCTAGTTTTACTAAAGGGGTCACTCCCGGTGAAGGGATCGTCGGCCCTTTCCTCGTCGAATGAGGTGCGGGATATATCATATATATCACTGTGCAAAGCAGAAATTATAGAAGCAATTAAAAGACAAACCGAGAGTTGTAGCATCTGCCAGTTATTGCTAAAGGAGTCACTCCCGGTGAAGGGATCTCGGTCCTTTCCTTATCGAATAAGGTGCAGGATGTTCTACAAGGAACACCGCGATGCAAAGCAAGAACTATAGCTACCTGTTTTATTTTGAAATTCGATTCCACAACATCTTATGTTTCTTTTATTTTCATTAATCATATTAATGAAGTCCCATCATTTAAGTACCTAAACATCACAGATAAATACGACGTACACTTATGCCATCCGCATTCGCCTCGATGTCCCCTCGTGTACCGTTAGGTTAGGTAACTAACGGCAGAGTGGGGCAGGGCTAGCGCGGGTGTAAAACATAAGCAACGTCTATATAATATATCATATATACTATATATAGTATTTATCACAAAATATCAAATGATCACATCACAGATAACGCAGCAGAAAATATCATATGAAATATTGGATATACTAGGACGTCCGTGTTTTTAATACGAACCAGTATAAAACACGGATTCCACGGTCGTGATGAATAGCCAATCCCACACCCCTAGACCCCTACGAGAGCGGCAAGCGACCCTACCAATTCTAGAGTTAGGAGACCCAGACTCGACTCCTCGAGTTGGTCTTCCACTGGACTCCAGAACCCGGTTACTTGTGCTCCCCTCCTTGGGTCTATCCTAGTGCAGAAAAGTAAATAATATACAAATGGTGATATCTTCCGCAACCTGGAAGTGCCCCAATAAAAGAATATTACATACAAGTTTTTACATGAATGAAAATGAAAAACACTCATCTCACATAAAAAAACCCCCGGCTATTCAAACACGACGATCCAATATAACATATCCAGCAACACATAACATCACATGTCATCAACGTAAGTAAACATGCGTATCCCAATTGTCGTTGACATATAGAAACGAAACCGGCGATATCACATATTACACTTGCGGTCACAGAAAAGAAAGTGTAAAACTACAACAGTTGGAATCCGCAACTTCTTTAGACATCGCATGCCTAATCAAATGAATTCCTTAGACATCACATGCCTAACAATTATAAACCCCGCATTTTAGTCTCATTATCGAAAACACTTTTCAATATCAAGTCGGGCAATTCAACAAGATTCCCGACATCATGATCGAATGCTCGTCGCAAACTTTAGTAGGCGGCTGCACCCCCGACGCCGTAAACGAAGTGCACCAAGGCGGAACACCGCTGCCGCGAGCACCCGAACGGATGCTTTCGGCGACGGGGTTCTCCTGCAGTCACTTGGTCGGGGCTATGGGGTGAGGCTGTCTATTAAGTTTACCCGGCGAGTATCCGCGTACGCTACGTGATTGCGACGGACTTTTGATCACATCAAAATTCCGTGGCAACCGATCAAGTGAGACTAAAGTGCTATGCTTATAACATTCATTCAGTTATCTCATAACTACTTGTGGATTCCAAATATTGTATCACATTCCTGATAAATAGAAAATGTCAAACTTTCCGATCGAACAATCAAACACCCAAGTTTTCCCGAAACAGCTCAACACATGAAACAAGTTTAAAAACATTCACTTCATGCCTCAGTACCAACGGTCCAGCCATAGAAGGGTCAAGCCAACGCCTCACATGTGGCACGTCGTACTACCCCAAACCCTAAGGTTCAAAGGACAGTTCAAGACGGTCACATAATCGAGTTAAGTTTTGTTGTCTTCTAGAGGGTCCATCGCGTTACTTACACTACTTGGAACGTCATTAAACTATGGAAAAATTCAACAATTGGAAATTTCCCGACAGGGGAAAAAGTGGGTATTTATATCTGGTCGAACTTTTTAACATATTCCAAAATTACCCGGAAAAACACATAGACAAAATTTGATAATCCGATCGAATTAACGAACTCCCAATACAACCCAGAAAACTCAACTCTTGAGTGATATTTAAAAAATCCCAAAAAATCTAGAACCAAAATATAGGAATTACTGTGCAAAAATTATTAGGCAATGTGACCATACGGCCGCGGAACCGCCGCAGAAGCCATGCTTCTGCCGTTGTTCCGCGGCGGTTTAGATGAATCAGGATCTCGTTTTGCACCATAATTCTTAGATCTTCCTGCTGAATTTTTTAAGAATTTTTAATCTGGAAAAAACCCAGTTTTTAAAAAATGTCCAGAGAGCATTTTGGAGTTAGGGTTTCGGTTCGATCGGACTTCTAACTCCGTCTACACATCGCCTAAGGCTTTAGCTAGGCTCTGATATCACTGTATGGTTCCTAGGCACTCTAAGGAGGTCTCACAAGGCATCAACCATGCCAATTTCAAATTTTACAAGTGCCGAGAAACCCTAATACGGATCGTTGACAAGAGTTTAAGCGAAAACTACAACTACTAAACAACTTTACTAAGAAGTGAACGGAAATACAACCTTTGTAGATCCGGTCCTCCACCTCCATAGCTCCGTGATGAAGTCCCCTCGCTGCGATCTTCGGATCCCGGGCTCTAGCGTCGGCTTCATCGGAGAAATGGGCGGGCTAGGTCGTCGACTTCGATGCCGAAGATGATCTACGTCGAGGCAACACAAGATCAAGCTCCAACTTCACCAAGCCATGAAACTTATGAAGAAAACACCCTATACGACTTAGCAAGTGGTAGAGGATGAAGAAATAGGAAGTGGGTTCACTTTAGAATTGGATTTCTCACTCTTTTTCTCATTTCACCATTGATGGTAGCAAGCTTTTCTTCATCTTGAAGAAGGAGAAGAAGAAGAAAAGAATATGATAAGTCTTTTAAAAATGTGAAAATAATATGTTACTTATCATATTTGCAACCATAGTTAGGTGTAGAGAATGAACCAAGGTTAGATGAATGGTTAGGGTTAGGGAAAGAAACAAAATGGTCAACCATTTCAAAGCTTCATGAAGCTTCAAAGATAATCCAAAATTAGCCACCATTTTATCTCTTTCAAAAATGAATAAATAAATAAATGAATAAGTAAATGAAGCAAATGAAACCCTAACCATTGACCAACCATGGTTTAAACCAAAGACACAAACTCACATGTATCATTAAACATGATACAATCAAGTGCACAAAAGTATATCACATATACAATGTACACATCAAGTGAGAAAATCCTTTTTAAGTGAACCAATACTAGTTAATGCAAAGTAATGTATCAAATATATAATTATGCATTAAATCATTAAATCAACGCTTGATTTAACGATCCGGTCATATCGCATATGACCGACTAATATCCAATGTATCGACTTATCGAATCAATCCTTGATTCGATAACTAGGTTATATCGCATACAACCAATCGATACATTCATCACGAGAATAGAATACGGTATCATATACACTCATTATTCTCGGTCCCGCACATATCTCATATGTGCTCCTATTTCGTTTCGCTTGAGCCAGGAAACCTCTGTGTAGGACTCTTAAGACTCGTCAATACGCCGGCAGCAGGTGATGATCATATCAAACAGCCACAAGCCGCAAGCGGTCTGCTAAACGTAATGGCCACCCGGGTATTGAGCGATCAGAAGATCGACGAGCAAGCCCGCTCACACTCCTGTGAATCCAACTAGTAACACTTACCGTACAGTCCGGTCTCGTCGTCTGATATGTCGCATATCTCGCCTAGGGGTGGTAAACGTCAGACCCCAATAGCTCGATAAGTCGTGTCGATATGAGGTCTATAACAGTTTGAGAAACTACAGGTAACACTTACCAGTAAATCTCATCAACCCTGGCCAGGGATTTCCGGTTATAGCGAATCGAACACAGTGCAACATCAACTCCCTATACCGGGAGAGACGAATCCCCTCCTGTCGCTCATTGCCTCCATGTGATTCGGGACTGTACCCAAAAGCCACCGTTTTGCATGCCCTCTTGGACGTGGTAAGGTGGAAATCAAAGCACAGTGGGAATCACACAAGACTCTATGACGATCTCGGGTCAACAGACTACGCTGTACCAGTGTCACCAGAGAACTGCCATCTGACGTAAGGTATAATACCATCTGGGAGTTCTCGACGAGTCCGTCCAGTGTATCCAGTCTCTACTGAGCACCCGTATATCATCTCTGATGTCAAACACCAATGGATATGGGATCATCCATCGCCCATCTGTATGGGTCGAGAAGGTATACGCTAGTCTACTCTGGTATATCGATGCCCCGTCTCGATACACCCAAGACTAGGGACCTTGGAGGATGTGCTTATGGACTACCATGTCCCCACTAGTATGATCCGCATCATAGTCCAGGTAGTCAAGTACACATCCTAAGGGCTTTACCAACATGTAACAGAGAGACAATCAGTGTACACGTTAAGATAAAGAGCAACCAGATAGCATACTATCATGTCGAGCAAGAAAGTCCTCCCTATATATGTCCAAGCATCCACTACAATATACATCCTATGTATATTAATGGCCTCTAGGGCATACATATAACTAACACCTGGATGACTACATAGCCCAGCATTTACGAGCTCACCAGGCAACTGAGGTAGCCGGCCAAGTCATCAAAACGGGGCGACCATATCCGAGCTGGTATGATCAGATCAAATACCAGCCGGGCTACACGATCCCAAAGTTCCATGTCTATAAGGGGACAAGCAATCCCCATCAACATGTGGCCCAGTTCAGGGATCTTTGCGGCAACACTGGGGGCGACGATAAGCTCTTGCTTCGCCAATTCGTCGGCAGTTTATCAGAGACGGCGTTTGAGTGGTACTCTAAGCTTCCGAACGACTCCGTCAAAACTTTCGCAGAGATGGAGTTTCTATTCACTCAGCGATTCGCGAGCGCCAGCGAACGCACCCCGATAACAGCTTTGATTAATGCAAGGGTGAAGCCGGGTGAAACTTGGGTCTAATATGCGATCTGATGGCGGAACTTATGGTCAAAGTGCGAGCAGCGCATCGAAGAAGCACCAACGGTCGGCATGTTCGTGGGCACCCTAGACCCTCATGCAACTATTTCACAGTTCATGATGTTCTTTAAACCGACCACGTTCCAGGCGTTAATTGACAAGCTGGCCCAGACGGACCAGATAGGTCACAGTCCGTCTCCCCCGAAACCGGAACCTCGGAACGACAAGGGTAAAGGGAAGGCGACCTTCGTCGCGAACGCTCAACAACAACCCATTGCTCCAAGACTGGCGGATCAATTGGAGGAGAGACGGCGTTATTACAATGAGAAAATGAAACGCCCTTACTCATTCCCGCAGGATAAAACGAAGAGGCTGTTCGAGCTGGCGGTACGCAACAGGCTTATCAACTTACCAAATCCAAGGCGACCACCGCAACCCAGCGAGGTGAATAACCCCAATTACTGCCCTTACCATCAAATGGTAAGCCATCTGATTGAGGATTGCTTCGTCTTTAAAGGATGGATCGAAGATTAGTACCTTCAAGGCAAGTTTGCGCTGTCTGAGAAGTGGAAGGTAAATCCACCACAACCGCACACTACTAAGAAGACAGACACACAGGGGGCAACTTGTTCTTTTATTGAAGAAGCTCCATGGGAGGTTGTGCTGTCAGCCAAAACCAAAAAGATGCTGAGTGATCTTCATATGTGCCCGGCGGTCAGATGGAAGAACCCGCTTGAACCTCAAATCATCGAGGGGATGCTGAAACCACGCCCAACTCCAAAGATCGGTGGTGATGGCCCAAGCACTCACAACCAACCATCAAAATCTTCACGGAAGAAGAAGAAGAGATCCAAAAAGCCCGTGAAGCCTGGTGACACGCGCACGGACTTACAGAAACAGATCGACGCGCTGGAAGAGTACAATCAAAAGGTGTGGACTCCCATCACACTCCAAGAGTTCCTTAGCCACGTCTTTCAGGAGGAAGATGATGGAGAGAGCTCGTCGGATGAATTCGAAGGATACATGGCGAGTTGTCATGTGATCTCTCACTCGTTTACGGATGATGAAAAAACTCCTTGCACTGAGAAACTGGGGGAAGAACCTGAGTCGGAACTTGTGTGGCCGTCAGACAAAATGATCGACGCCTTTCTGGATGAGATTCGTCTGAAAAGTAAAGCCGATCGGGAGCGTGAGATGGCTATATTGGAAGGAGCCAAACGCCGGTGACTAGACGAAAGAGTCGAAGCACTCCCGCCAAATCAAAAGACATCCGATGCGGATAAAAATAGATTCAAGACGAGGAAAAGGTTTGCTAAAGCCATATCAATGGGAATGAAGCTACCACCCTCGGAAGAAAACACTCTCGGTGGAGCAGAAATGCATCCTAACTACTGCTCATATCATCAGAAGATTTCGCACCCTACTGAGGAGTGCGACGCTTTTAAGAGATGGTGGAAGGGATATGTTGCTCACCGGCAACATTTTAAATGGATGAAACGCAAAACTCGTCGGGAGCAGAAAAATACGACCGAGGAGCACAAAAGAACTACCGGTAACTGTCGCACGGTCAACGCCGGAGGATCACAGGTTCTCACCTTTGGGAGCGACTCTGACGAAGAAATGGCTCTCGGCCCTCTCTTTAAAGAATCCATCTTAGTGAAAGAGGAAGAACCAGAGCCCTGCGAAAACATTCAGCTGCGCAATCGCACGCTTTTAGAAAAGAATCTCGGACCCTTAACTAGAAAAGATAAGGGAAAGGAAAAGGTCGCTGAGGATATCGCTTTAGATGACAAAGTCATGAAAGAGCTGACTGCCAAGGACCCGCCCAAGAAGAGGAAGGTGGACTATAATGTCCTAGCGCACCTGAGGAAGCTACCCTCTCAGCTCAGCATTCTCGACGCCCTCTTATTATCAAAAGAAGCGAGAGATTCATTAATCAAGACGCTGCAAGAGCCTGAGCAATTCCAAGCCTTCCTCGCCGAAGAAAGGATGAAGGATGAACTGGAGGAAGTGCACACAGCCGATGTCACGTTCGGTGATGAAGACCTTCTCCTTGGGATGTGCGACCACAACCGTCCCCTATATGTCTCTGGATACTGCCATGATATCAAGATAGGAAAAATCCTGGTTGATAACGGATCCTCCGTCAATCTCCTTAATGTACGGGTGTTGAAGGAAATCTGCATGAGCATTCAACACCTCGCTCGTGATAAAATTACCATCTCCGGTTTCGATTCTCAGTCATCATGGACCCTCGGATCGGTGGTACTAACATTACACTTCGGGCTACTCGTCACGGATATCAAGTTTCACGTCATTGACGCCAAGACCTGCTACAATGCTCTGCTCGGTCGTCCTTGGTTACACGAGTACAACATCATCGCTTCTACGCAACATCAGTGTATTAAGTATTTCAAGGATGGTCTCGAGTATACCGTAACAGGAGAGCTGAACCTGTTCTCCGTGAACGAAGTCCGCAAGTACGAAGATGCAAAATACTTTTTTCCGGATTTCGAGGACACAGAGAGGTGTCGCAAACCGGAGAACAAAGCCGCCACCACCATTCCTGTTTTCGGGAGTGATACTGAAGAAGAAGAAGAGATAGTTTACGCTGGGCCGTTTCGACGCAACAACTCGGGACCGTCCGCCCCCATATTGATCTTCGGAAGCGACTCGGAAGATGAGGTTAATGCCATTTTCTCCAGTCGGCCGCCAATACAAGCATTCCCTGGTGATGATCAGAGTTTGCAAATTACCATGATTCCGCGGGAGCACTACAAAGACCTTGACGCACTTGAAGCTTACAATGTGCAAGACTTGCAAACATTTTACGTCCCTTCTAGGCGAAAAGGTGAAAAGGCGATCCTATTCTACCGGTCCACAGAGACAAGTGTTGGGGTAAAAATTTACACCCCGGTTGACCAAGTCAAAATCAATGTCAACCCCAAGCCAAGTGGGCCCAAGCCCAGATCCAGTGGGCCCATGCCCGGGTCGAGCCCGAACATGAAGCGACTGGCCTCCCCACATGCCAAGATAAAAATTTTGTAATAAATGATTTTGTTGTATTTTTTTTAATTTTATTTTAAGGATAAATGTAAGAAAAATAGGCATAAAGCCAAAATTTTGTAAAGCCCATGGCTTATGTGCAAAAAGAAATGGCACATGAGCCATGGGATAGGCAAAATGCCATTTTGTGAAGCCCAAGGGGCTATGTGTAAAGTGTATAGCCTATAAAGGAAAGGATAATGAAAATATCCCAGCAACTTTTTCTCTCTCCAAAAATTTTTTTAGATCTGAGATCTTTTCTTCTTCTTCAAGGTTCCAAAACCTTCTTCTTTCTTTTGAATTAAATCAAGAGTTTTACTCTTCATTCTATAAAACTAAATAGTTTTTCACCACAAAATCCACAAAGGGAACTTGGATCTGTCTTTAGATCTCAAAAAGGAGAGATTTTTAAAAATCTCATATCTCTTGATCTTCAAGATCCAGCCAACAGAGGAGGAAGAAGAAGAACCCCTTTCGTCAACCAAAACATCTTAGGAGTTTAACTCCACTCTAAATCCTCTTATGGGATCTTAAACCCTATTTCTGGGACTAAAAGCCTCTTTTTTTCGAGCGCAAAGCGCCCATGTGCCGACACGTGGCGCGCTTGTGCTCGAGCGCAAAGCGCCCACGTGCCGACACGTGGCGCGCTTGCGCTCAAGCGCCCTGCGCTCGAGAGCAAAGCGCCCACGTGCCGACGCGTGGCGCGCTTGCGCTCTAGTGCCCAGCGCTCGAGCGCAAAGCGCCCACGTGCCGACATGTGGCGCGCTAGCGCTCAAGCGCCCAGCACCTAAGCGCATAGCGCTCAAGGCGCTGACCCCACGCGTCCTTTGGGCGCTTTTTCCCCTTTATACACACACACACACACATACTTCGGGTAGCGGGACCCCCGTAAAAACTCTGCGTGGCTCCCGATATATCCAAACCCCCCTCCAAAACAACACACACGTACACTGCACATTGAGTTCGCATGACCAGTTTAACCCGTCAATCGGAGGTTCCCTCGCTCCAAAGGCGAGGGGTAATTAACGGCAGCTTAGTCCGCGGCTGCCGGAGATTCGGATCCCCACAATCATTAAACCTCGGCCTACCCTAGGCAGGGGGAACCTGTAGTACGCCTGACAAGCGCGCGCGTATTCCTATCTCAATGGGGTGACGAAAAACACCCTACAGACTCTGGCACGCCCGGTGCGACCTTTCTCTCCTCCCATATTTTGGGTTAAACGTTCATGCGAACTCAATCAATATACATATCGATTGTCTATACTGAGATGATGTTTTTTTTTCTTTTCTGTGCAGCAATCGACTTTCGACGACAATGTCTCCCAAGACGAATTCAGCTTCCAACGTGACCCCGATCCCGTACGTGGTCAAGATCAACGCTCGTGTGGTTCTCCCCGTAAGCATCAGTCAATAGTGGGAGGAACTGCCCCGCCAGTTTGGCTCTGTCATCATCTACCCTGCCGGAAGCGCTCATCTAGCGGAAATCCCGGCGAAACAGGCGGCCAAGCCGGTCTCAAGGGGCAAAAGGCCGAATGTCGTAATCGCCAAGGCACCACAACCGAAACTTAAGACGGTGTCTGAACGATTCTCTGGTGCTCCAGCGGGGGGCAAGAACTCCGGTACAAAGGGCAACATCAAATGTTGCGGACAAGCTCAGGTGATGACTCCAACAAATGCACAATCGAGCGTGTTTCCAAAATCCTCCATCGCCCGGTCTACAATGTCTTCCCGAAGGGCCGAAGTCTGCCAAGTGCTTAGAACCGAAAAGTTAAGGCAGAAGTGGCTTAGGTATCGAGACAACAAGAGGGCCAGGGCTTCGGCCAAATGGAATCTTGTGAAGTTCCAAGTGCAGGGTCACCCCGCGACGACGGCTGAGTCGGCCGTAAATATCAGCAATTCCTTCGAACCTCTGAAGTGGGTTCAGAAAAATGCCATGACCGCCTGAATCAAGAAGACAGCGGTCCGAACGTCGCTACAAAGAGACGTGTCCCGGCCCCAACAGAAAAAGTATGGCACTATCTCTTCAAGGGTCTATCAGGCGCTCTGTGTAGCACGAAAGCAGCGGGGCAAATCCAGAAAAGAAGTGCCAGCACCATTCAAGAATCCGGCCAGGCCATCGGCCTTCAATCGACTGCCCGCTACTGAAACAGGGGAGTCAAGACAGCGATCTGTGAAATCAACTGCCGACAATAAAAAGACGGCTGGATATATTATCCATACGGTCTATATGGCGGGTGGGCGCCCCAGCGACAACCTTCGCAGCAAAAGCAAGGATGGGGCCACCACATCCCAAGCCCAATCTGGCTTGAATGTGGTCGTCGCTGCCCAAGAACAGCCGCCTCCGCTGGATGAAGAAAACCCTCTCGATGAGGATGATAGGCAGAAAGACCCCTCGGTCCATGCAGAGTCAAGCTCGGACAGCGAGGAAGAGCCGACTTTCCGCCCCAGGACCGCGGAGCAAGAGCTGCTCCAAGAGCTTCGAAAACAGCTCAGGAGCAAAGATAAAGAGATGGCCAAGCTCTATTCGAAAATTGACGATCTAACAAACGTTGTGATGTAGCTTACGGCTCAAATTGCTCGAGCGCCTCACAATCAAGCACAAGTCGCTACTAATCAGCCGGGTGATGACAATCCGAAGCAGCCAATGCCTGTTCCTTTGGGTCCAAGACTGGTCGAGCCGCACGAAAGCCGGCCATATTCCGCTTCTGGGGATGCCTTGGCCCCAGATAGCACTATCCCTCTAACACAAGATCAGATAATGGATTTGGTCACCAGCAAAGTTAAAACATTGGTGGCTGAGGCTGAAGCTCAGAAAGAGATTGGCAGTAGTGGGCGGCCATACCCTGCACAGTACGATCTGATTGAGTTTCCGAGCGGCTACGTCATTCCTAAGTTCGAAAGGTTCGACGGGACGGGAAATGCAAATCAGCACATCGCCCACTTCAAAGCATCGTGCGGAAATACAGGGGGCAATGACGCGCTCCTTCTTCGTCAGTTTGTCAACAGCCTGACCGGTGTCGCCTTTGACTGGTACGCGAGTATACCAGACGGGTCCGTCATTACCTTTGCCCAAATGGAGTCTCTGTTTCGGCAAAGGTTCATGAGTGTCAGTGATAAAATTTCCATTGCCGACCTTGTGAGGACCAAGCTGGGGAAGAATGAAAGCAACACCGACTTTATCACCCGATGGCGTAATCTCACGGTCAAGTGCGAACCGCCGCTGGAGCAAGACCAGTCCGTCAGCCTTCTCATAGGGAACCTCAGCAATTGGATGGTCCTGTTCTTGTGTACAGCAGGCCTCAAGACGTTTCAAGAGCTAACCAAGAAAGTCCAAATGCTGGAACGCTCGAAGCAAGAGTCCCTGCCGGACTCTCAGAGAGAAAAAACTTGGAAAAGCAAGCGGGACGACAACCGTAGAAGCGGGAGTTCCAGCAGTACCAATGTCTTCAATGCGTCCGACAATGAAGAAAAGCAAAGGGCGGGCGAATCCAAAACCAACCGGTCTCGAAAGCCATTGCTGGGAGGAGACGGGCCTTCCCTAGAGGAGAAGAAGAACAAGGTTTACTCTTTCAGAAGGGACAAGGTCCGCATGATATTTAAAGATGCCTTGAACAACGGCCTACAATTGCCGGAGTCGAAAAGACCCCAAGAAGCAAAAATGACCGACAATCCCCTGTATTGCCCGTACCACCGAGTAGTGAGCCATGCGATCGAGGATTGCTATATCTTCAAGGACTGGGTCGAGAAGCAGTACAAGGCTGGAGAGATCGAGCTGTCCAAAAGCGTATTGGTGAACAATCAAGTTACAACCACCAACTTTATACAGACAGAAGTTGAAGCCTTTTGGGAGCAGACAGCTGAACCCGCTGCCCTGACAAACGAAACTGACTCACCGCAGCCTCCGTGGAGTACGCACATATCTAATAAGACGAAGAAGATGATAAAGCTACTTCGGAAAGAGCCCAGGACGGAATGAGAAGGACAGAAGAAGACTACCAGCCCAGCTGCCAATGCGGCTCCATCAGGCTCAAAATCCAAGAAGCTCAAGAAGAAGAAAAGTGCAGCTCGGCGCGAAAAAGAGTCTGTAGAGAGATCGACCATTCAAAAATATATCGATTCCCTCGAAGACTATGAACAGAAGGAAAGAACTATAATTCACTTGAAAGAGTTCTTCCCCGTAGAAGCAGCGGAGATTTTGGAGGAGTTGGAAGAAGGCTCCAATAAAGAGATCCCTATAGTGACCTGCTACGCCATTCATCTGGGCAGCGACTCTGAGAAGGATCTCTGTTTTCCCGAAGAGGACGAGGAGCTCGCCACAAAGGCCAACCAAGTCCAGCTCAGAAGCGGCAGGGTTCTACCGCCAAATTAGGGAAACGCCTCAGAAGGAAAGGAAAAACTGATGGTTAATGAGGAAGATGACAGAGAGCCGGCTAATGAAAACTCAAGTCCTTCCTCGGTGGACTACAATATCTTGGCTCATCTCCGAAAGCTCCCGTCTCTCCTGAGCATCTATGATGCCTTGGTCCTATCTAAAGAGCTTAGAGATGTTCTCATTCATGCTCTACAAAACCCTGAGCGGTATCAGGCCCGCTTTGCGGAAATTAATATGAAAGAAGCTCAGTACACTTTGCAAGCCGCCGTAGTCACGTTTAAGGACGCAGACTTGCTACTGGGAACGACAGAGCATAATAGACCGCTTTACGTGAGCGGGTACAGCGACGGAGATCGAATTAATCGCATATTGATTGATCTAGGGTCCTCAGTAAACATCATGAACTTGCGAACTCTGAAGAGTTTGTCAATGGACGTCCGACACCTGTCAAGGGAAAGGATTGTCATTCAAGGCTTCAACCAAAATTGCCAGCAAGTTCTGGGGTCCATAGCTCTGCCAATCAAATTTGGGGATCTGCAGACCGAAGCCAAGATATACGTGATCGATGCTGACGCGTCTTATAAGATTCTCTTGGGACGGCCGTGGCTCCACGATTACGGCATCATTCCGTCAACTCTCCATCAATGTATGAAGTATACTTAAAATGGCGAAGAAAGACACATTGACCGAGACATCCAGTCGTTCGGTGTGCATGAAGTCCGATATGAAGATTCTCAGTACTTTATGAACCAACAAAATGCTAAGCCACAACTGACTGAGGATAGAACAGCCCCGAAACTCAAAAGCAAGTCTGAGCCGGCTGTCACTTTCAAAAGCAAAAACGCCCAAGTGCGCCCGCGTTTCGGTAGCGACACTGATGAGTCCGACGCTGGAAGTCCGTCCTTCCATAAAACTCGCCCTCATTTCGGTAGCGATACAGGCGAATCTGTTACTGAAGCCCCATCTAGCAGCAAAGTCCGCCCTCATCTTGGCAGCGACACTGAAGAGTCAGAGGAAGAGGACCTGCCGTGCAACAGCGGTGCAGATTGGACCCCCATGCAACAAGCGAAACTACGAGAGACCTTCGAAATTGCAGAAGGGTCCCTAGCCGTCACAAGGGTACCGAAGCAGATGTGCAAAGAGCTCGATGCATTGTCAGTCTCCACCGTGGACCAGCTGAAAATTTTCTACTTCCCCGGAAGGAAAAGTGGACAGAAAGGCATCCTGTTTTATGGGTCAAACCCCGTTGTGCACCCGGACGATTTGTCTGTCGCGTGCCTTCCATATGAGAGAGGCATAAGAGCCGTCCTCAATCCTAGATACTATGCGCCCGAGATGCGGGAATATTTCAAAAAGTGCGGATGCCGGTTATATCAAACAGAGTCCGAAGCAAAGTTTTATGAAGGACCATGGCATCCGCCCTAGGTCCGAGCACTCATCGATGGACAAATTCCAGATAGACGGGGCATAGGCTACGTTCAACCTGATTCCAAAGCGTGCTACATGATCCATGTTGGTGAGGCCATCGAAAGATCAAATGATGAAGACGAGCTAACCGAGCCAGAAGAAGCTCCTCAAGAGCTCGAAGATGGCGGAAAAGCAACCTTTGACAAGCTAACCGAGATTGACTTAGGAACGCCCGATGATCCAAGGCCGACCTACATCAGCTCACTCTTGTCGGAGGAAATGAAAGAGCAGATAATTGCCCTGCTGCATGAGTTCGTCGACTGCTTCGCGTGGACATACAAAGAAATGCCTGGCCTTTCCCCTGAAGTGGCCGTGCATAAGCTGGCTATATCTCCTGATGCTAAGCCAGTCAAACAAGCTCCTCGAAGAATGAGAAGGGAACTAGAAGAAAAGGTCATCGAGGAAACCAAGAAGCTCATCGATGCCAGCTTCATCAGGGAGGAGAAATATGCGGGCTGGATTGCATGCATAGTCCCAGTGAAGAAGAAAAATAGGCAGATCCGAGTTTGTGTTGATTTCAGGGACCTCAACAAGGCATGTCCTAAAGACGACTTCCCGCTACCGGTCATGGAAATGATGGTCGATGACACCTCAAATTATGAACTGTTCACCTTTATGGATGGCTCGTCTGGATATAATCAGATCAAGATGTCGCCTGAGGATGAGAAACACACATCATTTCGAACCCCGATCGGAATATATTCCTACAAGGTGATGCCGTTCGGACTGAAGAACGCAGGTGCTACATATCAAAGGGCAATGACTAATATCTTTGATGACCTAATCCATAAAGTCATCGAATGCTATGTTGATGATCTGGTCGTCAAAACTAAAGCCAAGGCCGATCATATCCAAGATCTTAGGACCGTTCTCACCAGACTGAGGGAATATGATCTGAAGATAAATCCTCTGAAGTGCGCTTTTGGCGTGTCATCGGGAAAATTCCTGGGTTTTATAGTCTGGCATCGAGGGATCGAAGTTGACCCATCAAAGATAAAGGCCATCATGGAGATTCCCCCTCCAAAGAGTCTGACGCAGCTGAGATCATTTCAAGGCATGCTCGCTTATATACGGAGGTTTATCTCAAATTTATCGGGAAGATGTAGGCCCTTCTCAAAGCTCATGAAGAAAGGAGCTCCTTTTATCTGGGATGCCGAATGTCAAGCAGCGTTCGAAAGCATCAAACAGTACTTGTTGCACCCTCCAGTGCTAGCCGCGTCCATTCCAAATAAAGCACTGATTCTCTACACTGCTGCGCTAGATGAGTCACTAGGTGCGCTCCTTGCCCAGAACAACGAGGAGGGAAAAAAGAATGCCCTCTACTACCTCAGTCGAACCTTAGTCGGGGCGGAACATAATTATTCCCCGATCGAAAAGTAATGCCTGGCTCTGATGTTCGCTGTAAAGAAGCTGAGACACTATCTGCTCGCTCATCGAGTTATGCTGATCTCTAGGGTCGACCCGCTCAAACACTTAATAACCAAAGCAAGCCTAGCTGGTAGAATGTCAAGATGGGCTGTCATGCTACTTGAGTTTGACATGGTTTATACTCCTCAGAAAGCAGTGAAAGGGCAAGCTCTTGCAGACTTCCTTGCTGCTCATCCTATACCAGAAGGGTCACCGCTAAATTGTGAGTTACCAGACGAACAAGTGCTGCACCTCGAGGAAGATGAGCCATGTTGGGCGCTCTACTTCGATGGAGCCTCATCAATAAGGACCTCCAGTAAATCAAGCGTCCCGGAGATGAAAGCAGGGATAGGATGGGTGTTCATCACACCATTAATGGGAACCCTACGGCGTTCTTTCGCTCTCACCGAGCCTCGAACGAACAACGAAGCTGAGTATGAAGCTCTGATAGCTGGCTTGGAGCTCGCTATTGACATGGAAATCCTTCGGCTACGGGTTTACGGTGACTCCCAGCTTGTCATCAACCAAGTAAGCGGCGACTATAAGATATACAAACCCGAGTTGGCTCGGTACAGAAGCCGGGTGGTGGAACTCATGAAACGGTTCACTCACATTGAACTAACGAGAGTCCCTAAAGCGTTGAACGGAAAAGCTGACGTACTCGCTCGGTTAGCTAAGGAGCTGGCTGATCCTGACATGGACGAAATTCTGATCACAGTCAGGAGCCGGCAAATTCTACCCCCTGTCTCTCTACGAGATGAGGAAAGCGTGGAACAGAAGAGCAGTCCCGCCGAAGAAGCTTCAATTGTTCATGACGAGCCCGATTGGAGAGAACCCTTCATAGAGTACTTCCGATACGATAAGCTGCCCGAAGGAAGGTCTGCGAGGGTTCAGCTGAAGAAGAGAGCTCTCCGATACGTGTTTGTAAATGACACGCTATACCACAGGTCATATGACCAACTCTGGCTCAGGTGCCTATCATCGGCCGAAGCCCAAAATGTCATGAAAGAAGTTCACTCAGGCGTCTGCGGTGCTCACCAATCTGTCCCCAAGATGCGACTGCAAATTAAACGGCTTGGGTATTACTGGCCTACCATGATACGGGATTGCGGAGAGCATGTAAAGAAATGTTATATCTACCAAATTCACGGTGATTTTATTCACAAGCATCCCAATCCATTGCATCCTACGGTGGCGTCGTGGCCCTTCGAAGTCTGGGGCACCGACATTGTTGGCCCAATTGATCCTCCGTCATCCAAAGGCCATCGGTTCATACTGGCCGTGACAGACTACTTCTCCAGATGGGCTGAAGCTGTCCCGCTAAAAGAAGTCAAGACAAAAGATATTCTGACATTCTTCCAGCATAATATTCTATACCGCTTCGGTATACCAAGAAGAATCATTTCTGACAACGAGCCTTCTTTCAAGAGCTTCAATGTCTCAAGGTTCGCTACTCAGCACAAGATAGACTGGAGATATTCCTCCATCTATAATCCAAGAGCCAATGGGCTAGCCGAAGCCTTCAATAAGACTCTATGCAAGCTTCTGAGGAAAAATGCTTCAGCCAACAAGAGAGACTGGAATCTCAAACTTCACGAGGCGTTGTGGGCATATCGTACCACACACCGTACTCCAACTCAGTCTACTCCATACTCATTGCTCTTCGGAGTGGAGGCGGTCCTCCCCCTCGAAGTCGAAGTTCCAAGCTTAAGAATGATCGTTCAGCACGAGTTGACGGAGGAGGAAAACGTGCTCCTTCGACTTGAAGAGCTCGATGCCCTCGAAGAAAAGAGGCTCGTAGTGCAGCAAAATCTGGAGCTATACCGAGCCCAAATGTCACGGGCCTATGACAAGATAACCCGTCTTCGCGCTTTCAAGAAAGGTGAATTGGTGTTGGTCCTCAAAAGACCGATCATCCCCAATCGACATGCCAAGGGAAAATTCAAGCCTAACTGGGAAGGACCATACGTCATCGAGAAAGTGTTCGACGGAGGATCCTACCAACTAATAAGTGCCGAGGGAGAAAGGCCCATGCCACCCATCTATGGCCGATATCTTAAGAAATTCTACGCGTGAATGCTCCAAGTCGTAGGCGAATTGAGCACATCAGCCCTACGGTGTGGATCACACATCCTGCAAAACCATATACAATCCACGGGCGTAAACGACCCTCATATCTCCTAAATCCTGCCGGTGAGACTACTTTTAAAGTCCCACCAGCGGCAAAAAAAGGGAAGAAAAACGGTATGTCCATAAGCAAAACGGGCACGGATGAAAACCCGAAAAGGCTCCGTGAGTAAAAACAGCAGGACTACCGGCGAGTTTGTGAAAACCCGAAAGGGCGCAAACTTGTGAAAAGAGATGAATACACTCACAAAGTTCTCTCGACCTTGGGAGGAGAAAACCCCTGCGTGAGATCCTTACGACTCACAAAGGAGCAACACACTTAGGAATCCTCACGATTCCTAAGGAGAACATACACCTGCGAGATCCTCTTGACTCGTAGGGAGAACATGCTTTTATGAGACCCACACGGCTCATAAAATTGAAAAGCCTTAGGTGATAGGGACCCAAACCTGTCTCCTAAGCCATCGTTCCCCAACGGGCAATGGCAAATGATGAGCCGCTCCTGGCATTTCGCTTCAGTGTTAGCGGTGCTGATGCCGACTAAAAACCCAAATCTCAAGTCCTCCCAAGGAAAATGATGAGTTGCTCCTGGCATTATTCCAGTGCAGCAATGCTGATGCCAAACAAGATCCAAATTCCAAGTCCCCAAACGGCGAATGATGAGTTGCTCCTGGTACCATATTCCAGTGTAGCGATGCAGACGCCAACCAAAATCCAATTTCTCAAAATTCTCCGGCCCTACGGTGGGTCCCCAAGTTGACCATCGTATACAATCCACGGGCTCAAATAATTCTCATCATACCCATGCCCCACCGTAATCACCAGTTAAGCGGCTGGTCTCCGCTTTGGGAATGATGCTCCATTGATAAGACCCACTCATGTGTCCTCACGATATGTGAGGAGAACAAACCTTTGTGGGATCCTTACGACTCATAAAGGAAAAACACACTTAGGAGTCCTCACGACTCCTAAGGAGAAAATACACCTGCGGGATCCTTATGACTCGTAGGGAGAAAATGCTTTTATGGGACCCTCACGGCCCATATAATTGAAAACCCTTAGGCGATAGGGATCTAAACCTGTCTCCTAAGCTATCGCTCCCCAATCCCTAAATGGCGAATGATGAGTCGCTCCTGGTACCATATTCCAGTGCCGCGATGCAGACGCCAACCAAATTCCAAATCCCATACCCCAATGGCGAATGATGAGTCGCTTCGGGTACCATATTCCAGTGCAGCGATGCAGATGCCGACAAAGTCCCAAAATTTTTCCAGCCCTACTGTCTGGATCATACATCCTGCAAAACCGTATACAATCCACGGGCGTAAAACAATCCCAATCTCTCCCAAGTCCTACCGGTGAGACCACATTCAAAGTCCCACCAAAAAAAAAATAATAATAAAATAAAAAATAAAAAAAATAAAAAAGGTATGTCCACAAGCAAAATGGGCATGGATGAAAACCCGAAAGGGCTCCGTGAGTAAAAACAGCAGGACTGCCGACGAGTTTATGAAAACCCGAAAGGGCGCAAACTCGTTAAAAAGAGATGAAATGCACTCACAAAGTCCTCTCGACTTTGTAAGGAGAAAATTCCCGCGTGAGATCCTTACGACTCACAAAGGAGCAACACACTTAGGAGTTCCCACGACTCCTAAGGAAAAAATACACCTACGGGATCCTTATGACCCGTAGGGAGAAAATGCTTTGTGAGACCCTTACGGCTCATAAAATTGAAAAGTCTTAAGTGATAGGGACCTAAAACCTGTCTTCTAATCCATCGCTTCCTGATAAGAAAGCACAAATGATGATTCGCTCCTGGTGCCATATTCCAGTGTAGCGATACTGATGCCAAGCAAAAAACCAATTCCCAAATCCTATAAAGGCAAATGATGAGTTGCTCCCGGCATTATTCCAGTGCAGCGATGCAGATGCCAGACAAAAACCGAAATCCTCAAATCCTCTCATGGCAAATGATGATTCGCTCCTGGTACCATATTCCAGTGTAGCGGTGCTAATGTCAATCCAAATCATATCAAATCAGCGAAACAACCAATGACCTCCCTTGTAGAATCAAATTCCACCTCGGAAACAAATCAACTTCATCCCTGACGCCGCAAGAAGCAGAGCAAGTCAAATCCGTCACCGACCGTCCAAGTCGCTAAAAGGGCAGCACCGACCGTCCAAGTCGCAAAAAGGGCAAAACCGACCGTCCACATCGCTAAAAGGACACCACCGACCGTCCAAGTCGCAAAAAGTGCAGAATCGACCGTCCACGTCGCTAAAAGGGCAGCACCGACCGTCCACGTCGCTAAAAGGGCAGCACCGACAGTCCAAGTCGAAAAAAGGGCAGAACCGACCTTCCAAGTCGCTAAAAGGGCAGCACCGACCGTCCAAGTCGAAAAAAGGGAAGAACCGACCGTCCACGTCGCTAAAAGGGCAGCACCGACCGTCCAAGTCGGAAAAAAGGCAGAACTGACCGTCCACGTCGCTAAAATGGCAGCATCGACCGTCCACGTCGCTAAAAGGGAAGCAACGACCGTCCAAATCGCAAAAAGGGCAGAATAGACCGTCCACGTCGCTAAAATGGCAGCATCGACCGTCCACGTCGCTAAAATGGCATCACCGACCTTCCAAGTCGCAAAAAGGGCAGCATCGACCTTCCACGTCGCAAAAAGGGCAGCACCGACCGTCCAAGTCGCAAAAAGGGCAGCATCGACCCTCCACGTCGCTAAAAGGGCAGCACCGACCGTCCAAGTCGCAAAAAGGGCAGCATCGACCGTCCAAGTCGCTAAAAGGGCAGCATTGACCGTCCATGTCGTAAAAAGGGCAGCGCAGGATTCCTACAAAGCGGGAACCAGATCACTCCGGGCCAGGGAAATGTCTATCACGGACACTCCATCTCGGAGACATGTCAAGCAACGACCGTCCATGTCGTAAAAAGGGCAGTACCAACCTCCTAAAAAGCGGGAACCAAATCAGGCCGCCTCCAAGTAAAAGAAGATCCATCAATTTCATGCACACGACGTGTGCATTTATTGATGGGGGGCAATTTGTTGGGGTAAAATTTTACATCCCGGTTGACCAAGTCAAAATCAATGTCAACCCCAAGCCAAGTGGGCCCAAGCCCAGATCCAGTGGGCCCATGCCCGGGTCGAGCCCGAACATGAAGCGGCCGGCCTCCCCCTATGCCAAGATAAAAATTTTGTAATAAATAATTTTGTTGTATTTTTTTTCTTTTTATTTATTTTATTTTATTTTATGGATAAATGTAAGAAAAATAGGCATAAAGCCAAAATTTTGTAAAGCCCATGGCTTATGTGCAAAAAGAAATGGCACATGAGCCATGGGATAGGCAAAATGCCATTTTGTGAAGCCCAAGTGGCTATGTGTAAAGTGTATAGCCTATAAAGGTAAGGATAATGAAAATATCCCAGCAACTTTTTCTCTCTCCAAAAAAGTTTTAGATCTGAGATCTTTTCTTCTTCTTCAAGGTTCCAAAACCTTCTTCTTTCTTTTGAATTAAATCAAGAGTTTTATTCTTCATTCTATAAAACTAAATAGTTTTTCACCACAAAACCCACAAAGGGAACTTGGATCTGTCTTTAGATCTCAAAAAGGAGAGATTTTTAAAAGTCTCATATCTCTTGATCTTCAAGATCCAGCCAACAGAGGAGGAAGAAGAAGAACCCCTTTCGTCAACCAAAACATCTTAGGAGTTTAACTCCACTCTAAATCCTCTTATGGGATCTTAAACCCTATTTCTGGGACTAAAAGCCCCTTTTTTTCGAGCACAAAGCGCCCACGTGCCGACACGTGGCGCATTTGCGCTCAAGCGCCCAGCGCTCGAGCGCAAAGCGCCCACGTGCCGACACGTGGCGCGCTTGCGCTCAAGCGCCCAGCGCTCGAGCGCAAAGCGCCCACGTGTCCGCACGTGGCAAGCTAGCGCTCAAGCGCCCAGCACCTAAGCGCACAGCGCTCAAGGCGCTGACCCCACGAGTCCTTTGGGCGCTTTTTCGCTTTTTTATATATGTATACATACATATATATATATATGTGTGTGTGTGTGTGTGTGTGTGTGTGTGTGTGTGTGTGTGTGTGTATAGATACACACATACTCGACGACACTGTCCCCCGTAAAAACTCTGCGTAGCTCCCGATATATCCAAACCCCCTTCCAAAACAACACACACGTACACTACACATTGAGTTCGCATGACCAGTTTAACCCGTCAATCGGAGGTTCCCTCGCTCCAAAGGCGAGGGGTAATTAACGGCAGCTTAGTCCGCGGCTGCCGGAGATTCGGATCCCTACAATCATTAAACCCCGGCCTACCCTAGGCAGGAGGAATCTGTAGTATGCCTGACAAGCGCGCGCGTATTCCCATCTCAATGGGGTGACGAAAAACACCCTACAACAAGAGTGGAGAAAGAAATCTGGCACGGCGCGGATTCTACACTTGACAGGCTCCAACCCATCCGTTTGCCCAGATATTATACGAACGGACTAAAAAGGCTATTGAAGCGCCAAGGGGTACCCTTAAAACAGACTATTCGACAAGCTCGGTTCTACAACAGGATTTGGGATGTCCCCGGGACTCAGCGCAAGTTGCCCAACGGGAGAATGGAAACGCTTGGGCTTGGATATGTGAGATCCGGGAAACGGGAACGATTCCATAGTAGCTACGCCATATATAACTTCGATGAAGAAGAGGACGCCCTGTCAGAAAACGCCGACCCCGTACCAAAACTAGATCCCGCAATCAAAGTGCCGAATCCGTCATTTGAAGAACGAATGGACAAGCTCATCAGGAAAGCGGGTCAAAAAGCTCAAGACGACCATAATCACGAAATGGCCATCTATGAGAAAGCCAGGACGCAACGCCTTCTTCAACAGGCTGTGAAAGATGAAAATGCTCCTCCCTGTCAACCTGTTGTGCAAAAGGCCCGACGCAGAGGCAGAAACAAGCCAAAGAGCGGAAAAGGCGTTCGACAGCGACAAAGCGGGACTAAGAAGTCACATGATCGGGAATTGCATGGTCCGGATTTGTCCCTCATGAAGAAGATGAGTCGAGTATATTCTTTCCCTCAAGAAAAGACGAAGAAGATACTTGATCTCGCTTTAAAACATCGAATGATTACACTGCCGGAGTCTAAACACCCTGAGCAAGCTAACGAGGTCTCTTATCCGGACTATTGCTCTTATCACCGAGCAATAGGACACCCTCTCGAAGACTGCTTCACCTTCAAGAACTGGGTCGAATACCAGTATCAGCAAGGCAGGTTTGCCCTATCCAGCAGCTGGAGGATAACGCCGCCACAGAAGCATGAACCCAAAGCCACAAAAGCAGAACCGGATCCACATCAGTCTTGGAAGCGAGCTCGTACTTGTCATATGATAACAATATCAAAAGGAGGGCCTGAGAATATGGATAACCTTCCCTGGTGCTTCGAAAACAGCGACGACAAGGTGATCTCAGAATTTCCACCAGCACCGAAAGAGCTGGAAGATGGAATACACACCACTGCAGATAATCTCAAGAAAGTTGAGTTGGGGACGGCGAACGACCATCGACCGACATTCGTCAGCGAGCTGCTATCTGATGAAAGGGTGGCTGCGTTAAGAGACGTGTTTATGAAGCATAGAGATTGCTTCGCATGGAACTATTCCGAAATGCCAGGACTAGATCCAGAAATAGCCGTCCATAAATTGGCGATATCCCCGGACGTCAAGCCAGTCAAACAAGCGCCAAGAAGAATGCGGCTCGAGCTTGATATGAGCATCAACGCCGAAGTCAAGAAGCTGATCGACTCTGGGTTTATCCAGGAAGTTCAGTATCCTGATTGGATCGCCAACTTCGTCCCAGTAATGAAGAAGAATGGGACAGTGTGCATATGCGTGGATTTCCGGGATCTCAATAAAGCTTGCCCGAAGGACGACTTCCCAGTACAAGTCACTGAGCTGATGATAGATAACACGTCCACTCACGAGGTTTTCTCCTTCATGGACGGCTCATCAGGATATAATCAGATAAAGATGCATCCCGAAGACCAGAAGCACACCCCTTTGGGTATATTCTGCTACAAGGTGATGCCCTTCGGTCTAAAGAACGCCAGTGCCACCTATCAGAGGGCCATGACGAAGATCTTCGATGACCTCATACAGGAAATAGTCGAATGCTATATCGACGACCTCGTGGTGAAAAGCAAATCGTACGAGGAACATCTCGAGCATCTGAAGATCGTATTTCAACGTCTTCGGCAATACAACTTGAAGATGAACCTTCTCAAATGTGCGTTCGGGGTGTCTTCAGGAAAATTCCTTGGATTCATCGTCCGACACCGAGGCATCGAGATAGATCCGTCAAAGATCAAGGCGATCATGGAAATGCATCCGCCAAGGACTCTCAAACAATTGCGGTCTCTCCAAGGGAAGCTCGCGTACATCCGGTGATTTATAGCCAATCTCTCCGGCAAGTGCCGTCATTATAGTCACTTGATGAAGAAAGGGACCCCGTTCGTCTGGGATCACAAATGCCAAGGCGCTCTGTTCATAACAGAATACTGCATTTTATACCGCCCATTCTTATGCTCGTGTGTTTATAGGTAGGTGCTTTTAATCCGTGTTTGTTACATATTTACATAGTACAGGTTTCCAGTCCAAATATTGCAAATCGAGACAAAATCTCCACAGTTACGCCAAAAGCAGAACATCTGTTGACAGCAGATAAAAGCCGGGTTCCGGTCATCCATATCCGTCCAGTGCCGAGTACCAGTTCCTGAGACAAGATATATGACAGTGGTCATTCGTGTCTGGGACAAGCACAGAGCACGAGGGGGGCCAGCACAAGAATCAATGGGTGCGCGGAGCTCGAGAGAGATAGAAGTCAAAAGTGAAGAAAAGATAGCAATCTTGGACTAAGAATTCTGAAGATATTCTGGAAAGATTATCAGAAAATACATGTACCAGACAACAGGGGACAGCAGACCAGGGCCGTACAGAAAAGCCCATGCCCTGACTCCATCATAGGGCCGCGGATCCGCGGCCAATAGGGGGTATTGGCGGCGGATCCGCGTCCGTACTGGCGCCGCAGCTTGTCAACTTTTGTGGGTATTTTGGTCTTTTTATGTAGGTTCTGAATGTTGCCCTAGATTTCCAGCTCACTGCCTATAAATACTCCAGAATTGAGCTAAGCCAAGGGTCCAATTTTGTGTCCACTCTTTTGTAGTTTTTTGTATAGATCTTCTTCTTCTTCTTCATTCTTCCTCCATGGAAATGTAGTGAGAGCATTGAGTGGATATTAATGAAGATGAGGGTTTTGTATCATTCTCTTTTGTTTCTTCTTCCCCTTGAGATTCTTGCTTTCTCTTGATCATTCAACCTCTTCATTGAGCTTGAATGGTTAAGGGTTAGTTATTGATCTCAAGGGTCGTATTTTCTTACGGAATTAGCGCTTCAATTCACATGCGTTCTCTACCTTTCTCTTGATCTTGCAACCTCTTGATTGAGCTTGCAAGTTTAAGGGTTGGCCATTGATCCCATGCTTGTCTTGAGTTCTACTTTCTTGTTCTTTTTATTGTTTATTTATTACTTGCATTTTTCATTCTTGCTTTACTTACTTGCAATTTAATTCCATGCACTTTAATTTCTTGTAATCTTTTCTTTTCTTTGTTTTTTTCTTTTGCTCTCTTTTGTTCATTTTGTGAATGAATGTAATTATTATTGTTAAGAAGAAATACGATATTATAAGTTAAAGATGTTCTTTTCTCTTTTCCTTTTCCCGTTATTTTCCATTGAACTCCGCCCAAACCATACGCAAGCGCTCCGTTAAGCACCCTACCCTAACAAGGTAACGGTGATTCCTAACCGCGACCGGTTGCGTTCGGTTTGGCCGGAGGCGAAAGCAAGAGACAAGAACGGAAGGACAAGGGTAAATAAGCCGGATTCCACGAATACCGCGCTTAAATCCCCTAATCCACGTTGTTGCCGATTGTTCTAGCTTCAATTGGTCAAGACTCGGCTCAAAGGTTTCGAGTACGGATTTCTTTAGCTTATAATCTCGTATCTTTTCTTAACAACTTTATATTTGCAAATAATACACATAGATTAGAATCGAACAAATATATACTCATTCTTTATTGACTCGTCTAAGACAAGAAAGGACATACAACCATCTCCCTGTGGATCGACCCGTGCTCAACCGGCTAGCAGCATAGCGACACCGTCCTGATCGCGGTAAACTTTAGAACTCTTAAAACTCGACACGCCAAAAGCGTGCGATCAAATGGCGCCGGCGCCGTTTTCAGTATCCAAACGACTTTGAATCTTTTACTGAAACCCCTTCACAACCCATGTCTAGTCTGGAACAGTCGTTGGAAGACTTTAGGGTAGCGTCAAGCCAACAGATGATGGATTTGAATGCGTCCATGGCCGCTCTCGTACAACATACTGACCCGGTAGCTAGTTTTCAACTAGCTCCTAATTTTTCAATGTATGATGAGGCGGTAGGACAAGCTGAGAATTTGAGTGGAGAGAGTGAGATGTACCCCCTTCCAAATCAAACCTACCCATCCCAAACTGAATCCCACACCTCCTATTTTGAAAGTCTATCAAGTGTCCCAAATGAATTATCAGTTGAAGATAGAATGTTTAATGAGTTGTGCGACTTTGTAGTATTTGATTTGCCAGATTATGAAGGGACCTTGCCAAGTGAAACTAATCCCAATCTTTTTGACCTCTACACCTCCACTTTAGAACCTGAATCGATTGATATCCATGCTTTTGTTGAGATGTCAGAGAATTTTGATTTTCACTTGATTAAGGATATTGACGCTGGGGATATTTTGGATGATGAACCCGTAGATTTGGCTGAGTTTGTCTCTTCAAATCATCATCCCGAGTCATTAAATGTTTTTCCCGAACCCCATATGCGTCTGGACTTTGATGAAATATGCATGGATGAGCTTAACTTTGAGGAGAATTTTGAGGATATTTTTGAGGATGAAACAGTTCTAGATGATGAGTCGGATTTTCCAATTCATCCTGTTCCTTTCACTGACTGTGTACACCATCCAGAACCCTTAACCGATACCCTTCCTCAACCACTTTCCTCCATCATTTCCATCGTTCCGACCTTGCAAGAACCCATATCATTTTCACTTCCTGTGTCTGGTTTACCAAGTTCGGCGTACCCATGGGTTCTCACGAATCTTGAGGGATTTGATCCCATTTCTCGACGGGTAAATATATTAGCAGATTCGCTTTTCACACATCGGTCATCACAAATTGTGCTAATCTATTTACTCTATTTACACCCTCAAGTTCGTATTCCACTTCTTTTTCCCTTCCGCCATTCTCCTTCCTCTTATATACCTAGACCGTATATCACATCTATCTCAATACGATCTCGCGTATTCTCCCTCTCTTTTCTCTACGCCTTCTTCCACCAACCTGTACATTATAGCGATAAAATCTTTGAATGGTTGGTGCTCACTTTTGGCCTGTGTAAGGCCTTGTATAGCTTGATACTGTTCTTTCCCCCCTAACCCTGAACTTCATCGCTTAACAGTGGAAACACTGTTTCACTTAAGTTTGGGGGGGACTTTTTTTTTTTTTGGTATATATTTTTTGTTTTTTCTTTGTTGTATATAATTTGTTTCTAGGGAGCGTCGATAATTTTGACCCTCTTGGTGTAGCCTGACAGTGAGGGCACTGTCAAGTTTAAGTTTGGGGGTGTGCTCGGTAAGCTTTCTTCCTTCGCATTCATTTGTATATTTTGCATTTGCATACCTTATTAAAAACCCACAAAAATTGAAAATTTTCCAAAATATAAAAACTTTGTCGTCAAGTTAGCTAATAGGGTAACTTAGATTTTTATTCCGAAAAGTTTAGTTGATATGATAGAAATAACTAAATTCTAGGCTTAGGAATTGAAAACCCTAAAAATAACCCTCATTCTGTTTAAACTTGGTAAGTATACGTCCTTATAGTTTTTTTTAGAAATAGGTAATCTTGAGTTCAGTTTTTTGAGTTAAGTCAAGAAGAAGGGAAAGTATTGAAGCTTTACCGGAGGATAAGTCTGAAAAATAGTTTTTTTTCTTGAGTTCAAATTTAGAGAGTATATACCCTATAAACTGCACTTACACGCACCTTAAAACTTGGGATAGTAGAGGATACCTAGAAATACTCTTGCCTGAAAGCCTAGTATGAAAGAAAAAACGGTATTTAAAGCTAAACACCAAAAGAGCATATTGAAAAATATATCCGGTCTTGAAAAAGAAAAAAAGAAAAAGAAAAAGAAAAAAATAGAATAAAGTCAAGACCTGGAAACTGCTATTTACGCTTTAAGCTCACACATTCAGTAATCGGCCGTTGGTGTCTCAAGAAGCATTAATAGTCGCATGAAAGGTGTGTGAGCAAATCCGTCCATCCTTAATGAAAAGAAGTAGTATTAGGTATTAGGGCAAGGGTATTATAGCTTGAATTGAATTCTTGAGCGTAGGGGTGCAAATATACACACACGTAGGGATATACAATCGATGTTTGAATAAGAGATAGAAATGAAGAATAAGACTTGTGTTTTCTGTAAAGTTGATAAAAATCCCTGATTTGAGGCCACGCTTTAGAAGGAAAACTCAGGAGAACCGACATCTTTCTAAACTTTTTTGGAACGTATATAATCTAAGGTTAAATAAATAGGAGGTGTGAAAAATAAGGGTTGGATATTTCTAACATAGGATGATAGAGTTTCTAACGTAAATACTAAACTGTAGGAGTAGAATCAATGTTAACTTATGAAACTAGCTTGACGGGATTTTGTGGGTAGTATCCGCTGAAAACCCTCAGGAGACAACACTCCTCCTACTAGGGACACCTAGAGGTTTAACGGCTTGTTGCACGTGCTCAGTGCAATCGCGTTCCCTGCGAAAGTGCGGTTAGGATTTTATTTTTTGTGAATAATTGGTTTTGCTCGGGACGAGCAAAAGTTAAGTTTGGGGGTATTTGTTCATAACAGAATACTGCATTTTATACCGCCCATTCTTATGCTCGTGTGTTTATAGGTAGGTGCTTTTAATCCGTGCTTGTTACATATTTACAGAGTACAGGTTTCCAGTCCAAATATTGCAAATCAAGACAAAATCTCCACAGTTACGCCAAAAGCAGAACATCTGTTGACAGCAGATAAAAGCCGGGTTCCGGTCATCCATATCCGTCCAGTGCCGAGTACCAGTTCCTGAGACAAGACATATGACAGTGGTCATTCGTGTCTGGGACAAGCACAGAGCACGAGGGGGGCCAGCACAAGAATCAATGGGTGCGCGGAGCTCGAGAGAGATAGAAGTCAAAAGTGAAGAAAAGATAGCAATCTTGGACTAAGAATTCTGAAGATATTCTGGAAAGATTATCAGAAAATACATGTACCAGACAACAGGGGACAGCAGACCAGGGCCGTACAGAAAAGCCCATGCCCTGACTCCATCATAGGGCCGCGGATCCGCGGCCAATAGGGGGTATTGGCGGCGGATCCGCGTCCGTACTGGCGCCGCAGCTTGTCAACTTCTGTGGGTATTTTGGTCTTTTTATGTAGGTTCTGAATGTTGCCCTAGATTTCCAGCTCCCTGCCTATAAATACTCCAGAATTGAGCTAAGCCAAGGGTCCAATTTTATGTCCACTCTTTTGTAGTTTTTTGTATAGTTCTTCTTCTTCTTCTTCATTCTTCCTCCATGGAAATGTAGTGAGAGCATTGAGTGGATATTAATGAAGATGAGGGTTTTGTATCATTCTCTTTTGTTTCTTCTTCCCCTTGAGATTCTTGCTTTCTCTTGATCATTCAACCTCTTCATTGAGCTTGAATGGTTAAGGGTTAGTTATTGATCTCAAGGGTCGTATTTTCTTACGGAATTAGCGCTTCAATTCACATGCGTTCTCTACCCTTCTCTTGATCTTGCAACCTCTTGATTGAGCTTGCAAGTTTAAGGGTTGGCCATTGATCCCATGCTTGTCTTGAGTTCTACTTTCTTGTTCTTTTTATTGTTTATTTATTACTTGCATTTTTCATTCTTGCTTTACTTACTTGCAATTTAATTCCATGTACTTTAATTTCTTGTAATCTTTTCTTTTCTTTGTTTTTTTCTTTTGCTCTCTTTTGTTCATTTTGTGAATGAATGTAATTATTATTGTTAAGAAGAAATACGATATTATAAGTTAAAGATGTTCTTTTCTCTTTTCCTTTTCCCGTTATTTTCCATTGAACTCCGTCCAAACCATACGCAAGCGCTCCGTTAGGCACCCTACCCTAACAAGGTAACGGTGATTCCTAACCGCGACCGGTTGCGTTCGGTTTGGCCGGAGGCGAAAGCAAGAGACAAGAACGGAAGGACAAGGGTAAATAAGCCGGATTCCATGAATACCGCGCTTAAATCCCCTAATCCACGTTGTTGCCGATTGTTCTAGCTTCAATTGGTCAAGACTCGGCTCAAAGGTTTCAAGTACGGATTTCTTTAGCTTATAATCTCGTATCTTTTCTTAACAACTTTATATTTGCAAATAATACACATAGGTTAGAATCGAACAAATATATACTCATTCTTTATTGACTCGTCTAAGACAAGAAATGACATACAACCATCTCCCTGTGGATCGACCCGTGCTCAACCGGCTAGCTGCATAGCGACACCGTCCTGATCGCGGTAAACTTTAGAACTCTTAAAACTCGACTCGCCAAAAGCGTGCGATCACGCGCTGGACGAAATCAAGCAGTATCTGCAGAACTCGCCAGTGCTGGCTGCTCCGATCAAGGGAAAGCCTCTCATTCTTTATACAACAGCCCTAGAAGGTTCTTTAGGTGCGATGTGGGCACAAGAAAACGACCAAGGGAAAGAAAGAGCTCTCTGTTACTTGAGTCGAGTTCTCCTGGGGGCAGAAAGCAATTACTCTCCCATCGAAAAACACTGCCTAGCGTTGATCTTCGCGATAACAAAGCTCAGGCACTATGCGTTGGCGCATGAAGTCCGTCTCATTTCGAAGGTGGACCCCCTTAAATATTTGATGTCAAAAGCCATATTGACGAGACGACTCGCTTAATGGGCCTTGCTCTTAATGGAGTTTTCGATAACCTATCAGCCTCTTAAGGCGGTGAAAGGCCAGGCCATCGCCGACTTCCTTGCTGAGCATCCGATACCGGCCGAGTCCCCTCTGAATTGCGAGCTGCCAGACGAACACGCGTTTGATGCGATCGACGGTAGTAATACCCGATGGGAACTTTTTTTTGATGGAGAATCTTCCATGAAGAAGCGCAAACAAAGCACCCCTATAATCAAATCAGGGGTAGGCCTCATCTTCGTGACCCCACAAGGAGGGATAATGCGCTTCGCCTTCTCCTTGACAGAGCCGAGGACGAACAATGAAGCTGAATACGAAGCTTTGATAGCAGGCCTCGAGATCGCCATCGACATGGGAATTGAAAACCTCCTCATATACGGAGACTCCTAACTGGTCGTTAGTCAAGTAAACGGCGACTACCAAACATGCAAGCCAGAGCTGGTGAAGTATGGCAAGAGAGTTCAGCAAATGCTGACTCAAATTCCTTCCTATACTTTGGAAAGCATACCGCGTGCAGAAAATAGCAAAGCAGATGCATTAGCCAAGCTCGCTAAAGAACTAGCCGACGAGAACCTCGATGACGTAAGAATCGTGGTACAAAGCCGTCGGGTTCTTGCTCCGGCAGAAATATCTCTGGAATCATCCGAGGGAAAGGAAGTGACTGAGCAGATGGCCCTGCAAATAAATGACCAAGAAAAGGCTAAGGATTAGAGAGAAGTCTATATAGACTACTTCAAATCCCGTCGAACGCCTGAAAATACATCCTCAAAACATCAGCTCATGAAACGAGCCCTATCTTTCGCCTTCGTCAATGATACTCTGTACAAGAGGTCATTTGATTCTCTGTGGTTGAGATGTTTGGGACCTGAAGAGGCGAAGAGAGTTTTTCAGGAAGTTCACGACGGACTCTGCGGTTCTCACCAAGCTGGGCCGAAGATGAAATTGAAGATTAAACGGATGGGCTATTATTGGCCCACGATGATCCATGACTGCCTCGAGTACGCGAAGCAATGTCACTCATGCCAGATCCATGGAGACTTTATCCATCAGCATCCAAATCCACTACACCCAACAGTGGTTAGCTGGCCGTTTGAAATGTGGGGAACTGACGTAATCGGCCCCATCGAACCAGCATCGTCCAGAGGACATCGATTCATTTTGGCGACGACTGATTACTTCTCCAAATGGGCAGAAGCAATACCGCTGAGGGAAGTGAAGACGGAGAATATCCTCTATTTCTTCAAGATGCACGTCATTTATCGGTTCGGAACTCCGCGACGGATCATCTCTGATAACGGGCCAGCCTACAGAAGCCACAAGCTTAGCCGCTTCATGCAACAACACAACATAGACTGGAGATATTCCTCAGTTTATAATCCCCGAGCTAACGGTTTAGCCGAGGCTTTCAACAAGACCTTGACGAAGATCGTGAAGAAGACGGTGTCCCGAAATAAGAAGGACTGGCACGAGAGACTGCAAGAAGCTCTCTGGGCATATCGAACTACGTTCAAGACGGCCACGAACACAACGCCGTACGCGTTGGTATTCTGTACAGAAGCAGTACTCCCCCTCAAGATAGAATTACCTTCTCTACGAGTGGCAGTCCATTATGAGCTGACGGACGAAGAAAACGCTCACCTTCGGCTTGAGGAGCTTGATGCCCTTGATGAAACCCGGCTCATAGCGCAACAAAATCTGGAGGCTTATAAAGCAAAGATGACGCGCTCATATGAAAGATTGACCGGGCCGAGGACATTCTGCCAAGGCGAACTCGTGCTAGTGGTCAAAAGACCTATGATCCCCAAACGCGCCAAGCGGGGAAAATTCGAGCCGAATTATGAAGGCCCATACATCATAGACAAGGTTTACCAGGGTGGAGCTTATCTACTCATGGATATGCATGGCGAAAGACCTTTCAGACCGATAAACGACCGCTTCCTCAAGAAGTACTACGCGTAACGAGTTGCGGCCTAGGTCAATGATAAACGACGACGACTATGTCCGCTCGCTATCTTCCTAAGCCCAAACTCTATAAGTAGTAACCAGCCTTCTTCAACAGCGGACCGAAATGTCCTTAAACTAACAGCGGACCGAAACGTCCTTAAACTAACAGCGGACCAAAATGTCCTTAAACTAACAACGTACCGAAATGTCCTTAAACTAACAACGGACCGAAACGTCCTTAAACTATCAGCCGACCGAAATGTCATTAAACTAATGACGGACCACTACGTCCTAAAACTAGCTGTTGACCGGGATGTCGATAAACTACGGTGGATTGCAACATCCCAAATCCGAAAAAAAAGAAATAAAATAAAATAATAATAAAAACGGTATGTCCATAAGCAAAATGGGCACGGATGAAAACCCGAAAGGGCTCCGTGAGTAAAAACAGCAGGGCTACCGGCGAGTGTTTGTGAAAACTTGAAAGGGCGCAACCTCGTTAGAAAAAATAAAATAAATAAATAAATAAATGGTATGTCCATAAGCAAAATGGGCACGGAAGAAAAGCCAAAAGAGCTCCGTGAGTAAAAACAGCAGGGCTACCGGCGAGTGTTTGTGAAAACCCGAAAAGGCGCAACCTCGTTGAAAGGACACTTACAGGGTCCTCTCGACCTGGTAAGGAGAAACCACCTGCGTGAGATCCTTACGACTCACAAGGGAGCAACACAATTAGGGATCCCCACGATTCCTAAGGAGAAATTACACTTGCGAGATCTTCACGACTCGTAAGGAGAACTCTCTTATGGGACCCTCACGGCTCATAAGATTTGAAAGTCTTAAGTTAGAGAGACCTGAACCTGTTCTTAAGCAACCCCCACAACCTTCGATATTGCCCTACAAGCGGCTCAATACTGACCCTTGTATACAATCCACGGGCACGAATAAACATTTCCCTAACCGAGTCCCACCCGTGACTAGGGATATGTTCGCATGGTGAGCAATCCTTGTGAGTCCTCTCGACTTATAAAGAGAAAACCCTTTTGTAAGATCCTTACGACTTACAGGGGAACATGCACTTAGGAATCCTCACGATTCCTAAGGAGAAAACACACCTACGAGATCCTCACGACTTGTAGGGAGAAATACCTTTGTGAGACCCTTACGGCTCATGAAGTCAAAAGCCTTAGTCGACAGGACCCTAACCCTGTTTAATAAGCCACCTTTGTGCGACATCGACAGAGGCAAATGATGATTCGCTCCTGGAAATATCCCAGTCGTAGCGGTGCTGATGCCGAAATCGGTGTTTAATCCAAAGCTTGCGGCGAAAAGCCAGCAAGCCACACATGCATCCGAAATAGCCGAAATGATGGGGCAACTTGCAATAAAAAGCAGCAAGTAAAAATGCATGCATGAGAAATAGCCGAAATGATTGGACAACTCGCAATAAAAAGCAGCGAGGAAAAATAAAATAAATAGTTGAAATGATTGGGCACCGCAAAAAATAGCCGTAATGATTGGGCAATCGCGACCTTCGCGATATAAAAGCTGACATGATAGAGCATCGCGGAAAAAGAAATAAAACAAAAATGAAATTTATGCCCTGCAGGCGATATTATATCAATCCCTGTATACAATCCAGGGGCGCAAACAAAGAAGGAATCGCACTCCTCCTCTCCCAGGTTTCATCAGAAGAAGAAGCCAAATCTCGATAAGTCACAGATAGCCTAGAGATCATCTCGACGTTCGTCTCATCGCAGCAGACACAATATCAAGCAAAGCGGAACAGCGGCAACTCCCAGTTCCATGACTCGGCGGCGTACAGCGGACCGAGAGTCAAATTCCGACTTCATGAAATACAGACAAAGTCAAAAAAATTCCTGGTCACGTGGAACGCGGATAACGTCACTCTTTGACCCCATGGAAAACGTCCAGAGCGGAGCCTGGTCCTCGCCGAACACGGCAGTGAACCCGTGGGAAGCATCCAGAGCAAAATTCCTGGTCACGTGGAACGCGGATAATGTCACTCTTTGACCCCGTAGAAAACGTCCAGAGCGGATCCTGGTCCTCACAGAGCACGGCAGTGAACCCGTTTGAAGCATCCAGAGTGGAGCCTAGTCCTCGCCGAACATGGCAGTGAACCCGTGGGAAGCATCCAGAGCAAAATTCCTGGTCACGTGGAACGCGGATAACGTCACTCTTTGACCCCGTCGAAAACGTCCAGAGCGGATCCTGGTCCTCGCAGAGCACGGCAGTGAACCCATGGAAAGCATCAAGAGCAGAGCCTGGTCCTCACCGAACACGGCAATGAACCCGTCAGAAGCATCCAGAGCAAAGTTCATGGTCACGTGGACGCGGATAACGTCACTCTTTGACCCTGTGGAAAATGTCCAGAGCGGAGCCTAGTCCTCGTCGAACACGGCAGTGAACCCGTGTGAGTCATCTAGTGCAAAATTCCTGGTCACGTGGAACGCGGATAACGTCACTCTTTGACCCCATGGAAAACGTCCAGAGCGGAGCCTGGTCCTCGCCGAACATGGCAGTGAACCCGTGGGAAGCATCCAGAGCAAAATTCCTGGTCACGTGGAACGCGGATAACGTCACTCTTTCACCCCGTGGAAAATATCCAGAGCGGATCCTGGTCCTCGCAGAGCACGGCAGTGAACCCGTGTGAAGCATCCAGAGCGGAGCCTGGTCTTCGCCGAACACGGCAGTGAACCCGTGTGAGGCATCTAGTGCAAAATTCCTGGTCACGTGGAACGCGGATAACGTCACTCTTTGACCCCGTGGAAAACATCCCGAGTGGATCCTGGTCCTCGCAGAGCACGGCAGTGAACTCGTGTGAAGCATCCAGAGCGAAGCCTAGTCCTCGCCACACACGGCAGTGAACCCGTGTGAGGCATCTAGTGCAAAATTCCTGGTCACGTGGAACGCGGATAATGTCACTCTTTGACCTCGTGGAAAATGTCCAAAGCGGATCCTGGTCCTCGCAGAGCACGACAGTGAACCCGTGTGAAGCATCCAGATCGGAGCCTAGTCCTCACCGAACATGGCAGTGAACCCGTGTGAAGTATCTAGTGCAAAATTCCTGGTCACGTGGAACGCGAATAACGTCACTCTTTGACCCCGCGGAAAATGCCCAGAGCGGAGCCTGGTCCTCGCAGAGCACGGCAGTGAACCCGTGCGAAGCATCCAGAGCAAACATCGGACTGTGGAGTCCTTAAAATCCATGGACTATGATGTCCTTAACCTCGACCGTAATGTCTTAAAACTAACGATCAACCATGATGATTATAGACTGATTTCACCTTGGTTCAAGGGTACATCCCTTCACTCCTTTGATATTTATCGTTGTAATTCCTCAACGTCTTCAAAGAGATGACGAGTCCCAATGACCACACATCGGACTGTGGAGTCCTTAAATCCACGGACTATGATGTCCTTAACCTTGACCGTGATGTCTTAAAACTAACATTAGACTATGGAGTCCTTAAATCCACGGACTATGATGTCCTTAACCTTGACCGTGATGTCTTAAAACTAATATCGGACTGTGGAGTCCTTAAATCCACGGACTATGACGTCCTTAACCTTGACCGTGATGTCTTAAAACTAGCATTGGACTATGGAGTCCTTAAACCCACGGACTATGATGTCCTTAACCTCGACCGCAATGTCTTTAAACTACGGTACCCTGGAAAACATCCCAAAGCAACCCCTGACCCCGTGTGATACGGATAAGGGCGACCGCACCCACTACTTGCGGGTCCTCACGACCTGTAGGAAAGAAAACTCTCTTGTGAGATCCATACGACTCCCAAGGAAAAACCCGCTTAAGAATCCTCATGATTCTTAAGGAGAACTTACACCTACGGGATCCTCTCGACCTGTGGGGAGAAAAACTCTTTATGAGACCCTCATGGCTCATAAAGCTCAAAAGTCTTAGGAAGCAGATCTTAAACCTGAATCCTAAGCCATCGCCGCCCTGCAAGGAGACCAAGATAAATTGTCTGCAGAACACATTCAATAAAAAGAGACACACCATTGAGAAGAAAAATATGTCTTTATTCATAAACCAAAATGGATACAAAGTACAATTCATGAAAAAACAAAAAGAATATACTCTCATTCAGGAGTATGTACAAAAATAAAGGAAAAGATACAAGTCTTCAAGCCGGCGGGTGGTTTAGCAATTTCACTAGCTCATCCTTCTTTTGCTGGGTCATGGCCTCATGATTCAGTATCGCCAGAAGACGGGCCTACGCCTGAGCCTGTTGGGCCTGATACAAGGTAAGCCGACCTTCGAGCTCTTTCTCGGTATCCTTGTGAGCCTCAACCCTTTCGCGAGTGAACACGGCAGCTTTATCAAGGGCTACCACCTCTTTGATAGACTCTTGAAGCACTCGCCAGAGTTCATACGCTTTATTAGCTTTGGCTGTAAGGCTGATTTGGAGATCGCTCAGTGCCTCAGAGGACAGCTCCCTCTCCGAGAATTTGCGGCCGAGCCTCTTCTCGCACGACACCATGTTCACCGCGCACCGCTTTATCAGCCCCCGCAAGCCCGCCTTTGCAGCCACATCCTCCGAAGAAAGGTGGGAACACTCAAGTGCGTGCAAGCAAGCCTCCACCTGCCGACAGAACTCCACCCAGGCTCGCACCACCGCCTCGCTATGGTAGGTGGCAAGAAAAAGAAGAGAACCATTAGCTTCAGCAGCAAATGCTTCAGCTGTGATTGCGCTGCCAGCACGGAGCTCCTCGATCAAAGATGATAGGGAGACAAGGCTTAATTGGGCCAAGCGTTCTGAACCTCGTAGAGCATAAGGGCCGGGCGGCATGGCGATACGCGATTCCAGCGCTGTGGGAGCTGGCAGGGTTGTTAAAAAAAATGTGTCAATGAAACTCTTAAGCAAAGGAACAAGTGGAACCATAGGGAGATGTCACTTACCCACAGTCATGCAAGAAGGGGCTGAAGGTTCCCCTGGCCCTTCGAAGACCTCAACCTCGTCATCGGCCTCCAGAACTGCAAAGAACATCAATGTTATTCCACAAGGTAACAACAATGCTATAAAAATACGGTGAGCGACACTAACCTTGCCCAGACAAGAGGATGATGCGTTGAGAAGATATCGCCTGCGGAGCGGCCATCTCCAACAGATGCTGAAAGGATTGCCGAGGAGACAGATCGGCAATAGAGGCCGCTAGCCCACGCAATTATGAAAAGGCAAAAGAGTTCAGGTAACAGAAATACTACTAGTTTAAAGTATAAAGGGTTACCTTCGACACTCCTCCCATTCTGGGCTGGAGGGATAGCAGCTTCAACGGCCTCTGCTGTGACTTTGGGCTCCAACAAAGGGAGGGTAGTCCCGACTACCTCCATCCCAGCCTCTGGGCCGCCCTCAGGAAGAGTCGTTGGGGCGGCGACCACCAAAGGAGCCTCTACCAAAGGAGAGAGTGCTCCGTGATCAAGAACCGCCACCGGAGGCCCTATTGTAAGAGGAGCAGCCTCGTCAACCCCCTCCATATCGAGCAATGTTTCATTGGGAATGTCAACAGGCTCTATCTTCAACAAGCCCGTAGGAACCTCCCCCATCGCCGAAGACTCTGCACAATTCACGCAAGAATAAGGATACACACATACAGGTGTAAACAATTTGAAATGCTACAAAGAAGTACAAAAACATACCAATGCGCAAGGAAGCCTTCAATATGGCTTCTTCAAGCCTATGCTCCTTCTCAAAGAGGCATGCTCGCCGGGGTTCGAGGGTGGACTCATGGCTGCCGGTCCATAAGGAAAGCGCATCCGCAGCATCCTCCGAAGCGGCCTGCTTCAGGGCCCTTTCTCCCCATTCCTCCAAAGGGCCAATAAATCGCTGCCGGATCCATGAGGGGTCTTCATAGAAGATTACGGCAGAATAGGCTTTCTTTGGAACCCTTACGTTCTGAGACTCATCTTTAGAATGCCGTATGGCCTCAGCCAATTGCGCGGCTTCCTCGGCAGCCGAACCCGGGAAAAGAAGACCAGCGTCCGACTCTTGCATGACCAACGGTTCATCTGGAAGTATGGGCTCAGACTCCGCTAAAGAATCAAGTAAGTTGATGGCCACCGTCCTCCGCCTCTTAGATCCAGAACCGGTCACCGAAGACGACCGTTTCTTCCCCCGTGGAGCCTTGGTGCGGCACCGACCCACGTCACCTTCAACACCCTCGTCCCTATCACCTTCGCTTGGCACCACAACTGAAGATGACACGGCCATTGTCGACGCCACGGGTGGTGGTGCCGCCACCGGAGCCCGATTTGCCCGTGACCGGGTACCCAAGGGCATACCAAAGCGCAATACCGGTATCCCTCAGAGGAAAGCGGACCGGGGCGCGCGGTCGCAGCATAGCTCCTGTGGCCGAAACCTGAGTAGAGGCACCGTGGCCAAGAAGTACCCTTCTTTCCTCAATAATAATCGGGTTGACCCGATGGAGATACCAGCCCGTAAACGACCCCACGCATCGGGGTATGTAATCAGCATCGGGGATCATGAACTTGGAACCGGTGTTCAGCCTCACAAAATGATGGGCGGCATCTCGAACGGCTTCGGGCGAAGGAACCAGCGCGACTATGAAAGCCTCAAAAGGGACGCCCTGATCATGGCCAAGCTGCCGGGCAAAGTGATGCGGATTGTACCGCATGAAAAGGGCCGCGCTATCCTGACGAAATACCAGGTAGCCCGGTCTGATTGCGTATAAGTGCGCGGCCTCCCGGGGCCTCAAAGAGGGCACGCTATCTTTTGACCAGTCCCAAAGTGGCTGAGCTGAACCCGAGGGAGAAGATAAGACCCGATCAGTGAATACCAACCCACCAGCAGTAGCATAAGGAGAAATCAACGCCCGAATAGCCCCGAATTGAGTCGGGTCAGGGGCAAAAGCATCCACCAATCGCATAAGTAGCGAAAAGGTGTAAGCGTCATAAAATGCAGGCCTCTGATGTATAGCAAAAGCCCCTAACACATGCATCTCGATCCAAGACGTGAAATAATGGAGAGAAAAGTTTACTACATTCACGCCGGGAGTCGAGGTATTAGCTGCAGCACCTAACTCGTGATATAGATGAGCCAGCGACGGGATGCCGATGGCCAACCGCACCCCCTCAGCAATACAATGAGCCGGGTAGATAACCGAGGCTCTCATGAAGCGGCGATGCATGGGGACAACGAACCAGCTGAGCCATACACTAACAAAGCCCACGAAGAATGTCTCCCCATCCATGCTGTGAGCTGCGATAGATTCGAAAGATACCGGTGGCATAATGGGGATATAGTATTGCGGTAAATCTGATTCCTTGGTCGGCAGCTTCTTCGGGCCAAACCTAAAGGGGTCTTTGATGTTTGCGAACTTCGAAGCTGTCTTCGACAGGACGCCCCCGCGAAGGAAGCAGGCGATGAAGCTCTTAAAAGTGACGCCCTCGCAAAGGAAGCAGGCAATGAAGCTCTTAAAAGTAACGCCCTGCTCCTCAGATTCGGTGAACAATCGGTCAAAGATACCCAGCGCCTTGATCAAGCTTGGACGCTTGTGGCGGACGACGTTCTCAGTAGACAAGCCGTCAACCGGTGCAGGCTAGGGCTCAAAGACAAACTCGTCAGGAGGCAGCAACTCCTCATACGGTGTACCCCTGATTGGCAATCGCGAGATTTCATAAAATTCTGCCAGAGAGATCGAGACCTCGCCGTCCCCTAGAATAAAAGTGTTGGTGGGGAGATTCCACTGGTTCAAGAACGCCTTAACCCATCAGACATGCGGGGATTGGTAATGAAAGAGCGACGCATATATCGCCTGGTAAAGCCCGACCTTCTGCAGCCGCGCACGATGGGCAGAAAGGATGTAGCGAGCCCAGAGAAGGTAGCCCGTGGGGTGTCGAGGGGTGAGCCCTATCTTATAGATTTGTCCCCATGGTTGGGCTTCACCTGGCAAATACATCGGCCCAGAATATCTATAGCTGGGATTGGATGGTTCGGGATACCGATTGTCGAAGGCTCGAGCCGCCCCATTGGGGTCCAATTTGGAATCTCCACATCAAAGACCGTCCTCGGAGGATCCATCGGTAAGAACGGAAAGGTGGGCTCTGTCGGCACTTTGCAGAGGAAACTCCGGCGACCCCAGATGATATGGATGTACCAGTACAAAAGTAAGTTGGTGCAATTCGGGTCATGAGCCCTGATCATCGCCATCGCTACCTCATCAGATGGCGACTGGGGAAAAGCGGCTTCCGAACGAGTAAAAGGGAAGTACGGAACGGAAGTCATCGCACCTGAAATAAAATAAGGGGAAACTGTTAAAGCGAGGCCAGTAATGTGTGTATATATATATACATGGTTATGAATGCATATAAATAAAAAGACAGTGGAAGAAAGCGACAGAGGACTTGTTTGGTGGGACCATTAGTTACAAAACATGAGGGTCCCACGAAATCAAGATGGCGGCTGGCTAATGATGAGGCACAGCAATTATAATGAGACAAAGGGAATATTCTCGTTAAATAGGCAGTGGGTTTCAAGTGACCCTACACATCCCCCAAAAGACAGATCCATCTTGGACTCTGTGATAAATCAAACAGAATCAGAGGGATTAAATTCCCAAAGACCAACAGTGCAAACTTCTTCTGGATTGTGAAGAAGATGACTCAGGGCAAGAAAACCCATGAAGTTCTCTAGGAAGAACTTAGTTCTTCATAGGAATTAAATTACTTTTTGAAAAAGGGAATTGAATTCCCAGAAAAGTTTGTTCCAGAGCCAGAGCTCCTTGGGGATGGATTAAATTCCATGGAAAACAACCGACATCATTATCTCCCTAAAAGATCAGATGAACCCTAAGAGATCTATTGTTTGAAGATTAAATGGTTTTATATTTCTGTTGAAGAACTTGAAGAAAAATGGATTCATGTTAAAAGGGTGAAACCCTTGATATGGATTTAAAATCCAGAGAGATATGAAAGTGTCTCGATCGTTCAAAGATCACTACCTGAATAGATGGGTCTTCCTTGAACAGAGTTAAACTCTGAAGATTGTGGAGCAGAGAACTACGCTCTGAAAAAGGAGAATTAAATTCTCAAAGGAAGAAAGTTCTCAAAGGAGGAAGATGAGCAAAGTGGAGGCTCTCTTGAAAGGACATTAGCATTTATAGGATGGGATAGAAAACGTTTCATCTACCCTACTCCCAAGGCAGATCCAACGGTCACAAAAGTGACAGCGTTGCACTCACGTGTAGACACATGAGAACAACGCTGTGGGGGCATTTGTTCCCTGATTAAAAATCAGGAAAAGGCTTCAGAAGAGGCATCACGTGATCACACGTGACCAATGGTCACGTGTTGGCACGCGATGGTTAAAGCAGCGGCAAAGAACAAAGCGCAGAAGAGGAGTCCATTCAGGGGTTCACGTGCTCACACGTGACCGGGGGTCACGTGGCCACACGTGACTGGATTTAAAAGCCTTACTGTTCAATAGAATTAAATTCTGAAAAAGATTATTTGAATCTTTCCAAAATGGAAAAGAATTATGGAAAACCGCTGGATTAAGAATCCCAGGGTGTTTAATGTCACCAATTTATGGAAAAATCTTGGACAAGGAAAGATTCCCCCTAAATCTCACCGAAATTACAAAAGGAATATCTTTGGATTTTAAATCCAACGGTGAATAAAATTCACCTAATAATCTAAAGGCCCGAATTAATGATGAAAACAAATCAAATCTTTCAATGAAAGATTTACAAAACAGATTGATTCTTTTCCTTCTCCTATAAATAGGAGCCAAAAGAAAAAAAAAAGGGAGAGTTTTGGAGAGAGAGCTTTGGAATCTTGAAAATTCAGAGAGAAAAGAGAGGAGAATTTAATTCTCAACAAAAGAAAAACCCTAGGTAAGAAAGGAAAGGGGATCAAAGCTTCAAAATGAGAATTTAATTCTCAATCTAAGAGTTTAACTCTTATAAAAAAAAGAGAACTTAGTTCTTTCTCTGGTGGAAGACCTGCAAAGTGCACATCTCCCCATAGGTTGAGAATTTAATTCTCATCGGGTCGAGATCCTGCCATGCAGATCTAAAATATAGAGGAGGAATCGAGTTTTGAGAATTTAATTCTCACAAAGTTATAGGAATTTAATTCCTCCAAGATAAAATTAGGATTTAACCCTGTATGAGAATTTAATTCTCCAAAATTATAGGAATTTAATTCCTTCAAAATGGACAGAACTAGGGTTTAACCCTAATTGAGAATTTGATTCTCTCAGACTCACATGGATTTAATTCCCCTTAAAAGTAAAATTAGGGTTTCACCCTATATCAGAACTTGTTTCTTTACATATATGAGAATCTAAATCCTACAGAAACAAAGTTAGGGTTTAATCCTACCTAAGAATATAATTCTTCGAAAATAGGAATTTAATTCCTCCAAAGTTATAGCTAGGGTTTAACCCTAGGAAGAATTTAATTCTTAAAAAGACAAACAGATCTTCAAACAGGAAAGAACCAGGGTCACGTGTCCCCACGTGACCCCATGTAAAAGATCCACAGAACATAAGCTCTTGGTGCCCTCACGTGTCACCACGTGACCCCTAATGAATATTCTAATAAATCAAGGCATGAGCACCCATCACGTGCCCACACGTAATGGCTGTGAGAATTAAAGGGGTTAAACACTTATCTGCAGAACAAAATGAAGGGGATCTGGCCCCACTTTTTGATGCCATCACGTGCTCCCACGTGATCCCCCCTCTGTTAATGTTTAACACTAATCTGATAAATTTTGTTGCCGGTGTTTAACACTGTTATCTATTAATGTTTAACATTAATTTGAGAATCAGAATTTTTAGTGTTTAACACTAATTTGATAATCTTATTTCCAGTATTCAACACTGTTGGTCTTTAGTGTTTAACACCAGTTTTAGCCCAATTGGCTAATTTTCTAGAGGCAAAGCCTCTCCTTCAATGGACCAACAGAGGGCCAATATTCCAAACATGATTGGACTTAGCCCAAGAAGGCCACAAGTCCTCAATTCAGACTTAACTGAGCCAATGGGCTCACAATATAATTAATTGGTCTTGGTTCCAAAATTGGGCTACAGATCATTTAATTTACCTTGGTTCAAGGGTACATCTCTTCACCCCTTTGATATTTGTCGTTGTAATTCCTCAACGTCTTCAAAGAGGTGACGGGTCCCAACAACCATACATTTCACGGACTGTGGGGTCCTTAAACTCATGGACTATGACGTCCTTAACCTTGACCGAAATGTCTTAAAACTAACACCGGACTGTGAGGTCCTTAAGCTCACGGACTATGATGTCCTTAACCTTGACCGCAATGTCTTAAAACTAACATTGGGCCGCAATGTCCTTAAACTACCTATCGACCGCAATGTCACTAAACTAAAAAATAGAGCCCCCCAATTACTCTCTTGTCGGATCTAAATGATCCCGTTAAGTTGATCTTAGTCTAAAAATGAGACTAACGTATCCTTAACAAACGTTTAAGTAGATCTTAGTCTCAAATAAGGCTAACGTATCCTTAAACCCAAACCCCCAAACCCAAATCTAAGATAATACGGATTTGGGCTAGTCCACGCCCTACGGGCGACAACATAACTTAGTCTCCGTATACAATCCACGGGCAACCAAACACAAAACAAACACCCACGACACAAAGTGACCATCTGGAGAAGGAGAAAGTTGTTACCGCGATGCGGTAGCGTAATTAACTGCAGGGAAGAGCGTCCCCACAATCAAAAACCCCTCAAGCGAGGGGGAATCTGACGAAGTCTGCTACATCGGACGCATCCGTTTAAACCTTCGATATACGGTGCCATAAATCAACTTGGCATTTTCAGAGAGGTGGACGATAGCACCAATTAGCATCTGCCCTGAATCTCAGGCAAGACGTCTCTTCGTCGCGCCGTCTTTCGGAGGGGAACAGTAATCGAGTCGGTCCTGTCATTGCTGAGGAGAGGTGGGTACTCTTCGAATGTGGAACTTCAGCTCCGACCCAAGCCACTAGCGTTCCATTGCGGCCGCGGACAGTGGTTTGCCCTCCATTGAGGGATAGCGGCTTGGTACTTATCTCCAGAGCCGCTGAAATAGAATCGATCCCCCGTATTGCTGGTATGCCGGTGCGTACTAGATCCGAAGCAAAGGCTTCTAGTAAAACGCCAGCGGTCGTGTCATCAGTGGCGGCGTCATCAGTGGCGGTGTCATCAGCGGTGGTATCGCCAAAGGGGAATACAGGAAGTGAAGTTGGTCAACGTCGCGCCAAAGCGCCGAGGGGAAGGAAGCGTTCTTTAGCTAGTGCTAGCACAAGTTCTAAGAGGAGGAAGAGATAGTTCACTGGCTTACTTGACACCTTGCTTGAGTCCGAGCCGTTCATTCAGAACAAACCGATAGCCATGGAGGAATCAGACGCCGGTCTTATTTATCCTGGCTCGTCTGCCGAGGAAGCCGCGCAATTGGCTGAGGCTTTAAGGCGCTCTCAAGATGAGACCGAGAACGTGTGCATCCCGAAAAAGCCCTACCCCCGTTCATATTCTATGACATTGATCCATCATTACGGCGGGTACATATGGGTCCTTTGTTAATGGAAGAAGGACGGGCCCTCAAACAACCCAGAACGATCGCCTTCGAAGACGAGCTTGCATTAAAGACAGGCAGTCCTTCATCTGCACTTGAACCCCGGCGAGCGCACTTAGCAAGAAAGGAAAAATGTCTCGAGAAATCCATACTTCAAGCTCCTTGGCGCATTGGTATACATCTTTCTCATGTCCTTCTTTTAGCGAATATTCTATATTACTTTTATGTCTTCTCATTTTTGTGAAAACTTTGCAGGGACTTCGGCGGCGAAAAATGATTTGAATCCAGATTGGGACCTAACTGTGGACTCTACAAATATCTCCCGTGATGCACCGGCAGGTGTAGAGGAGATTATTAAAGCTGCTACTCTTGCTGTGGCGCTTCCGGTGGTAGCTTCTGTTCCTTCAGTGTCTATTCCTCCAGCAGATGTGACTTCACCGGCCACAGATCCCATGGACACCTCTAGTGATGCACCGAAGAGTGTAGAAGAGACTGCTGAAGCCATTATTCCTGTCTTGGAACTCCCGGTGGCGACTTCCACCCCTTCAGTATCTACACTTTCAGCAGAGGTGACCTCGCCGGCCATAGATCCAATGGATCTCTCTAGTGGCGCCCTGGAGGGTGTGGAAAGGTTTGCCAAGAACGCTGTCCTCTCTTTGGAGCCTGAAGTGACGACTGTCGTTTCTCAATTGGAATCCGCCGAGCCGGCATATATCCCCAGTGATGTACCTGAGGGTGTGGAGGAGCCTGTCGAAGCTGCCATCCCTCCAGTTCAAGGAAGGCGAAGTATCGAAGGTAAACATCTACATTTCGTTTTAACAATCCCTCTGTTATCTGAACCCTTCTTTCTTTTAGAATTGCGGGAATTGGCGGCTTCCATCATGAATCTATCTCCTAGGAAAACCTTCCAGTGTTTGCTTGATATGGCTGCCCCACAGGCGATACCCCCGCAGAGCATGGTCCTTTCTTCTGGGCAAGGTTGGTGTTCTTTGACCCCTTTTGTTTTACTATTATTCTTTTTATAACGATGCTAATATGCACTCCACAGTTCTGGAAGCCGATGACGAAGTCAAGATCGTTGATGGGCCTGGGGATCTCTCAAACCCCATTTGCATTACTGTGGGTAAGTAAGGCTTTATCTTTGGTATTGTTTTGTCTATCCCATATTCGTAAATCTCACTGACTGTTCATAAATCTTAACAGCTCTGCCAACCCTAACACCGTTAGAATCTCGGATCCCCGTGTCGCCAGGCCCCTACGCCCGGCGTGCGTCTAAAAGGATGGCGAAACAAAGCATTTACTCCCTGATGGCTCTCATTGAAGACCATCGTGCCGGTACCTCTATCACGGCCGAAGAATTTTCTGTCGAAGCCAACGCTTCCTTATCCGTTCTCGCCACCTATCATGACGAGGCATTGGGGCATGTCTGGGTTGAGTACTGTCGCCGAGTGGAGGTCTGCTTGCACGGGCTTGAGTGCACCTGCCTTCCTTCCGACATCTTAATCGTAAAATCGAGTCTGCAGGGATGGATCGAACGGTGCGCAGCCAACCTACAGCCATGCGAGAAGAGGCTCAACCGGAAGTTTTCGGAGAGGGAGCTAGCTTCAAATGCTCTGGGGGAACTTCAGGTCAACTTACCGCCAAGACTGCCCGCGCATACGAAATTTGGCGGGTGCTTCAAGAAGCTATTACAGAGGTGGTGGCTCTTGATAAAGCCGTTATATTTACCCGCGAGATGGTTGAAGCCCATAAAGTCACCGAAAGGGAGCTTGAGAGTCGGTTTGCTTCATATCAGACTCAGCAGGCTCAGGCGGGGACCCATCTTGCCGCATTAACGGAGCTTGAAGCCGAGGTCTAGCGGAAGAGCGATGAACTTACGAGCTTATTGCACCATCCGCCGGCTTAAACACATTTTTTTTCTCTGTATATTCTCCTTCTTACTCTTTTTTGTATTCACCCATGAATAAGAGTATTTTGTATTCATTTTGATTCATGAATAAAAGGCAGATTTTTCTTCATACTAGTGTTTTTCTTTCTTTTGCTGTCTTGATTTGGAATGAAGTAGTTTATATGCTCATTGCAGAGTTTGTAGTTTATGAACTCATCTCGGAGCTTATTTAGTTTACCTCACTTGGGCTTGTAGGAAAACTGGTCCTAACGTCACAGTTAACCCCTGCTCTTTACGACAGAAGTTCGTTAGGGTTTGTGGTACTAAGGTTTTTGTCCGTCGTACCGTCGCGTTGGCTGATGTATTCCCCGATATGCAATTTTGCTGTTCGAGTATCCTCATGACTGTCATGTCTCTGATCCCTTCGGGGCTGGAAAAGACGTCTTCAAATAGTCTCCCAGGTCATATTACCGTCGGGAAAGCATATTCTCCCTAGAAATCGTGAGGATTTCTAAGAGTTCATCGCCTCCGCGAGTTGCAAGGATCTCAACCGGGTATTTTTCCTTACGAATCGTGAGGACCCGTAAGTAGCTTGTTCATTTCAGCGGTATGTAACTTCAGCAAATGTGGCCCGTAGATATTCCATCTTGACCTCCTTGTAGGGCAGCGATGGCTTAGGAAACAAGATTGGATCTGCCGCTTAAGACTTTTCAACTTTATGAGCCGTGTGGGTCTCATAAAGATTTTTCTCCCTATGAGTCGAGAGGATCCCGTAGGTGTATTTTCTCCTTAGGAGTCGTGAGGATTTCTAAGTGTGCTTTCTCTTGAGAGTCGTAAGGATCTCACAAGAGAACTTTCCCCTATACAAGTTGAGAGGACTCGTAAGTGGTTGTTTCCCTCCTTGTCGATATTCGACTTTGGAGAGTGTGGCCCGTGGATAGTATACAATAGTCTATCTTGGACCTACTTGCAGGGCCCCAGTGCTTAGGAAACAGGTTGATATCCCCTTTGTTTAAGGCTTTTTCCCTACGAGTCGAGACGAGTCGAGAAGTTCTCGTAGGAACATTGTTTTCCCTACGAGTCGAGACGAATCGAGAAGTTCTCGCAAGAGTGTCCTAACGTCACAGTTAACCTATGCTCTTTATGACAGAAGTCCGTTATGGTCTGTGGTACTAAGGTTTTTGTCCGTCGTACCGTCGCGTTGGCTGATGCATTCTCCGATATGCAATCTTGCTATTCGAGTAGCCCCGCGACTGTCATGTCTCTGATCCCTTCGGGGGCTGGACAATACGTCTTCAAGTAATCTCCCAGGTCATATTACCGTCGGAAGAGCAAGCGTTAGGGATTTTCCATGCCGCTTTTTACTTGAGGTTAGGCTCAATTTGGGGAGCCCCGATGAGTCATGACCACTCTGCGCTAGTGTGGATGATCTCCGATGGTCTTTCAGGTTTTATTTGAGTTGCCGTAAAGACCCTGAAGCTAAGGATCTTCCTTTGCTTCATTTGTTGACATTGTGTCTGCAATATTGCGGTAAATGTCGAGGTTGTCTTTAGGTTTTCTGTAAATCGTCGAGGCTTGGAACTTGGGACTTTGCCTTGGCTCCGTTGTTTTGACCCTGGGGTCGGTTGTTGACGTTGCATCTGCATCCTGCTAGAATTGAGAAGGAACGCCGGGGTTGACACCGTGTCTACTGTAACGAGACGAATGTCGAGGTGCTCTCTAGGTTGTCTGTGAACCGTCGAGATTTGGAACTATAGGACTTTGCCGTGGCTCCGTTTTGCTGACATCGTATCTGCATCCTACTGGAGTGAGAAGGAACGCCGTTGTTGATCTCTAGGCTGTAGATGTTGCAATCGAGACTGGGAACTAGGGACTTTGCCATGGCTCCGTTGTTTTGACCCTGGGGTTGGTTGTTGACGTCACGTCTGCATCTTGCTGGAGTGAGAAGGAACGTCGTTGTTGATCTCTAGGCTGTAGATGTTGCCATCGAGACCTGGCTTTCCCTTTGAAGAAGCCTGGTGGGACAATATGGTTCCCTTTTCGTTTGTGCCCATGGAATGTATACAGGGGTTGACGTGGACTCACCTGCAGGGCAAAAGTTTCATCATTTTTTTTTGTTTGCGCGATGCTCTATCATTTCAGCTTTTTATATCATGAAAGTCGCGATTGCCCAATCATTTTGGCTTTTTATCGCGGTGCCCAATCATTTCGGCCATTTTTTTCTTTTTTGTACTCGTTGCTTTTTATTGCGAGTTGCCCAAATATTTCGGCTATTTCATATGCTTTTTTTTGCTCTCTGATTTTTGTTGCGAGTATGGGATTTGAGATTTGATGCCAATTTTGGCATCAACATCGTTGGCACTGGAATGTTTCCAGGAGCAAATCATCATTTGCCTTTGCTGATTTGAACAAAGGTGGCTTAGCAAACAGGGTTAGGATCCTGTCGACTAAGGCTTTTTGACTTCATGAGCCGTAAGGGTCTCATAAAGGGTTTTCTCCCTACGAGTCGAGCGGATCCCGTAGGTGTAGGTTCTCCCTAGTCGTGAGGACTCCTAAGTGATATTTTCTCTTGCAAGTCGTAAGGATCTTACAAGAGTGTTTTCTCCTTACAAGTCGAGAGGACTTATAAGTGTCGTTCACCATATCGGTAAACTTCTCACCAGTGGTAGAACTTGATGAGGGGATATTTATTTGTACACATGGATTGTATACAAGGATCGGTATGGACCGCCTGTAGGGCAACTTGGGGAGTGTGATGGCTTAAGAACAGGTTCAGGTCCCCGTATCTTAAGGCTTTTAAATCCAATGAGCCTTGAGGGTCTCACAGGTGGGAATTCTCCTTACGAGTCGTGAGGATCTCGTAAGTGTAGTTTCTCTTTAGGAATCGTGGGGATCCCTAAGTGTGTTGCTCCCTTATGAGTCGTAAGGATCTCACGTAGGTGTTTTCTCCTCACAAGGTCGAGGGGGCCTAGCAGGCGTCTTTATTTTAACGAGATTGCGCCCTTTCGGGTTTTCAGAAACTCGCCGGAAACCCTGTTGTTTTTACTCACGGCGCCTTTTCGGGTTTTCATCCGCGCCCATTTCGCTTGTGGAGTGCTTTTTTTTTACACCACGAGATTGCGCCCTTTCAGGTTTTCACAAGCTCGCTGGCAGCCCTGCTGTTTTTACTCACGGCGCCCTTTCGGGTTTTCATCCGTGTCCATTTCGCTTATGGACGTACCATTTTTTTAACCCTTCTGTTTGCCAATGGCACTTAGGGGGGACTTCGCCACCGAGGCAGCTGAGCAGCCAGCGGGACCTGAGTTGCAGTCCTTGCTGCTGGGACTTGCGGACTTGAATTCCCTTATCGCCGTGCTTGAGGCTACGTATTTAGTTTAAGGATATTACGGTTCATTGTTAGTTTAGGGACATCTCGGTCCGATATTAGTTTAGGGACATCTCGGTCTATTGTTAGTTTAGGAACATCTCGGTCCATTATTAGTTTTGAGGCGAAGTTTTGCCGGATACTACTTATAGATTCTTGACTCAGGAAGACAGCGAGCGGACACGAGCGTCGTCATCTATCATTAACCTGAGTTGTGAATTGTTAATTGTAGTATTTCTTAAGGAATCGACCGTTTATTGGCCGGAAGGGTCTTTCGCCATGCATATCCATGAGCAAGTAGGCCCCACCTTGGTAGACCTTGTCTATGATGTACTAGTTTGGTTTGAATTTCCCCCGCTTTGCACGGTTGGGGATCATATACCTTTTTATGACTAGCACGAGCTCGCCTTGGCGGAATGTTCTCGGCGTATGAGTACGTCATCCTTGCTTTGTAAGCTTCCAGATTTTGCAGCGTCATGAGACGAGTTTTATCGAGGGCATCGAGCTCCTCAAGCCGAAGATGGGCATTTTCTTCATCCGTCAGCTCGTATCGAACTGCTACTCATAGAGAGGGTAGCTCTATCTCCAAGGGAAGTACTGCTTCCGTGCCGAATACCAACACGAATGGCATTTTATTCGTAGCCATTTTGAACGTGGTTCGATACGCCCAGAGAGCTTCATGCGGTCTCTCGTGCCAGTCCTTTTTGTTTCTGGACACTATTTTCTTTATAATCTTCGTCAAGCTCTTGTTGAAAACCTCAGCTCGACCGTTAGCTTGGAGATTATAAACCGAAGAGTGTCTCCAATCTATATTATGCTATTTTTCAAAGTGGCTGATCTTATGGCTTCTGTAGGCCGGTCCATTATCCGAGATGATGCGTCACGGAGTGCCGAACCGATATATGACGTGTGTTCTGAAGAAATGGAGGATGTTCTCCGTCTTCACCTCTCTTAGCGGTACTGCCTCTTCCCACTTAGAGAAGTAATCGGTTGTCGCCAATATGAACCGATATCCCTTGGATGATGCTGGTTCGATAGGCCCGATTATATCGGTTCCCCACATTTCTAACGGCCAGCTAGCCAATATTGGGTGTAGCAGATTTGGATGCTGGTGGATGAAGTCCCCGTGAATTTGGCACGAGTGACACTGCTTCGCATATTCGAGACAGTCCTGAATCATTGTGGGCCAATAGTAACCAATTCTTTTGATCTTCAGCTTCATCTTTGGCCCGGCTTGATGAGAACCACAGAGTCCATCGTGAGTTTCTTGGATGACTCTCCTTGCTTCTTCCGGTCCCAGGTGTAGGGATTTGCTCAGCACCTAGCCTAGGGTTTGCATGCATCAAGCATGCCACATCAAAAATTTAAAGGGGATGCTAAGCAAACATCCAAGGATACATACTAGAAAACTAGGGTAACAAAACAATGTAAGCAACCATTACATAAGAAGTGATCAAGAATACAACCTTTGTAGACCCGGTCCTTCACTTCTAAAGCTTCGTGTTGACGTCCCTTCGCTGCGATCATCTGTTTCCCGAACTCTAGTATGGATTCCCTCGGAGAAATGAACAGATTTGCTCGTAGTCTTCGAGGCCGAAAATGATCTACGTCAAGAAGACTCAAACTCAAGCTAATCCTTCACTAGGTCAAGAACTTTGTGAAGAGAATGTTAGTGTATATGCCCTAGGAGCCATTAATGTATTATACTAGCTTGTATATTACTTAATGGAAGCTTGGAATATTCACAGTTGTATTAACAGTCTTACTCAACATAGTAGTATGCTACTTGGTTTATATCTATCTTAATATGTGTATATGTTTCTTTTAGCATATCGCGAATACATATTGATAGAGCCCATAAGATCTTACTTGACTACCAGCGTTGTGATGGCAGTCACACTAGTGGGAGCTGGGTAGTCTACAAGCACATCCTTTTTCAGGTCCCTAGTCGTAGGATTATCGAGACAGGGCATCGATACTCTGGAGTAGACTAGTGTGTACGCTTCTCATCCCAGTTGGGGAAATGGTAAGTCCCACAGCCATTAGTATATTGTACTGGAGATAGTATGCAGGTGCTCGTTGGGTTACGAGTACACCGGACAGGACTCGCAGGGAACTGTTGGTTGGTATTATACCCGTCGTCAGTTAACAGTTCCCAGGTGACATGAGTACAGCATAGTCCGTAGACTTGACACTGCTGTTTCGTCTCGAGTGTGTTTCCACTGTTATTAGATTGCTACCCTACCACGGCTTAAAGGATTCGTGCAAACAGGTAGCAGTTGGGTGCAGTCCCGAAGCACTTGGAGGCAGTGGCAGTTAGAAAGGATTCGTCTCTCCCGGTATTAGGAGTTGATATCTGTCACGACCCAAAATTCGGCCCGTGACCGGCACTTAATCGCGTAACGTCTACAGGCGTAACGCGTCTAAGTAAGCCGAAACCCAGAAATCAAACCATTAAATATAGAGTGTTAAAATGTTTTTGTAAAAACGGTTGTAATTGTTTAGAAAACCCTTTTTAATTAATTTAGTAGAAATCCCTTTTTAAGTTCAAGTGTTTAATTAATAAGATCTTTTTGTGCGACATTTTCTTTATAAAAATTTGTCCCGAGAGGCGGGTAAAAGACAAGATGTAAGTAAAATGACATGTGGAATAAATAGAGCATCACAATGACTGAGTAAAAATGAAATGAAGATAGAAAGAAATATAAGTCTGCATAAATAAAGTCGGCTCACAACGAGCTCGACGCCAGAGTACAAAATAACATATGTCGTCCTCACAACTGTCTCTAAGTCAATACAAGAAGGTAGATGGAGAGTACTAGATATATCAATATACAACTGAAAGTAAACAGATACCGTACAAAAACCACCTACTAGCAAAAAGGCTAACACGCTTCAGCAAAAGTATCTGTGTCAAAAGGTGCGGTAAACAGCCAGCCGCGACTACTCCAAAGGGCAACCTGCAAGCACTGTGGCACAACGGGGGTGAGTTGCCAACTCGTGAGTAGTAGATAACATATAAAGGTAATCGCGAGTATGCACGTGCTGCGATACTCTAACCTATGCCAACATGTAACATCTATATGATGAACTGGATGCTTAATATCATGCAACAAGTGCGATCTAATAACATCTCTATGTAATGAGCAAGATATGTGATAATCAGATATGGCAATGTAATCTAACAACCCTATATATGATGAGCAGGGTATGCGATGATATGCAAGCATGTGTGCTCTATCAGATATGCTAGCTACAGGATGAGATGTCAAGTACTGAAGGCTGTGTATAGGAAGAAATAATGTCTACACGGAATATCAACGTGGAAAATATCTGGTGTCTATCAATACACCCAAATCCCAGTACAACTCAGGCGCCGTCATCCACATCGGCCCTCAAATCCTGTAATATTATAAAATCGTGGGTGCCCAACATCGGCACCCAAATATCAAGAAAACTCGTGTCCAGCATCGACACGCAAAACCTCATATCTCAGGCATCCGTCGGTCCGGGTCAGCCCACGGGCTCTGTCTGCGGTATCGGCCCTCGGCCCTGGCAGTACGAGTCGTATTGTATCCATCTCTTGACTCTGGTCACTATCCTCCGGATAACCGCCAGGTCTAACCAATCACCGGTAGGTAGTAGTCCCTCTGCCAGGCTCACCGTCTACTGCACAGCGATCCGTTCTCGCCCCGGGGTACCATACCGGGTCCACCATGTACCCACAATCGGCCTCGTCCAGCTCCTCGACTCGGGTTCACATGTATCGCTCTAGCACCGAGAAAACACATGGTGGACGCACTGAAATATCATATTAAGGAAAACCGGGTTTTTAAACAGTGCGTATTTTCTTAAAATAGTACTCTGGTTCCCAAATCCAGAAATCACATAGATCAATCTAATGCGTAAATCCATGCCATGCGTCGTATAACACTGAGGGTAAAAGAAAAGGGAAAACCGCTCTTTTTAAAAGATCCAGTTTTGGAAAATATCATATGCGGTCCCTTAGTTTTTAAATTAAGTCAATATCATCCATGTATGTAACAAGTGAATATGAGTATAGGTATGGATGTGCGAAAAGATAAGTATGCTAAGTGAATGTAGCAACGTACATGTACACTAATGTGGACATATGATGTATATGTGTCCAAGTACGAATAGATGATATATGTGGCACAAGCATGAATCCGTGATGTATCGGTGCCAAGCATGCATGTATGCGACGTATAAAGCACAAGTACGAACAGGTGATGTATGTGTGCTCAAAGTATGAATATATGCAGTGTAGGGGCACAAAGGTAAACATATCAAGGTATATATGTATATGCACTATGACGAAATATAATGGTGCAAATGCACAGGTAGTGAGATATCAATGAAGGTATGCAAAATCGTAAGTGTATAGTGTACATGATATGAATATAACATATGCTGATATGTGGCAGGTCATGACAACATTAATAAAACGGAATCAATATAATAAATGATTTCTAGCAATCCTATACTGTGAGTGTCATGGCAATCACTAACGGCGTGAGTGTAGCATATAAATCATGCTCGTGCAACTGGTACCGCTAGTGACAGTGCAGTGTTCTATACTACCAGTTCTATATATAACAAAAGGTATGCTACTCTAGTATGTCTATATGAACACATAAGACTAAATATCCTATTACGCCCCGACGCTTAACGCCATACGGGCGATTTCCCCGTAGATGTTAGATCTACTCACCTGGTCGCGTGCTAAGTATAGCCGACCACCTGCTTCCCTTTCCTGGTGGCGTCCGACGTACCCGCCTGCGAACCTGGAATTTACACAAGAATCCAAATATAATCAAAAATTTCGCCAAAACGCGATATCAAAACAAAGCGAGAAACTTGCGTCACGAATTAATGTGTGTGTGTGCGATACGCTGAAACGTGCGTGTATGTGCCTAACGCTTAACCCGACACGCCGCGATACGCTGAATCACAGAATTGATTCGCGTATCGCGCAAACTAAAACACCAGAAAACGATATACTACCCTAGATTTTACCCAGATCAAAATATTACAAAACTATATATACCAGAGACCTACAAAAGGTAGCGGACACCTACCCTAAAAATCCTGGGACCTATCTCCCTAGTCTGGCCGCAATTTGCGGCCAGGATGAATTTTCCGGCGGCCGTAGGTTGGAGTGGTGGGGTCGGGCTCTGGTAGTGGGGTCAGGGTGTCACCATTAGGGTATGGTCCACTCAATTTCATTCTGAACTCACTGGGTCTAAAGCAGATTTCAAAAAGGCTCAGTTAAACTCAAAACAGCAAGTTTTGCACTAATTTGAAAACTCAGGGTATTTTTGTGTAACTTTTGATTGTGAGAGTGAGAGTGAAAAAGTTTTGAATTGAAATGGTATGACACAACCTTAAAGTCATCATTCTCCCTCTCACAATCAAAAGTTATCATGACAACCATCACATCTCTCTCTCTCTCTCTCACAACAAGCAAGTCAACCTAAACCCTAAACACCCTTGGACAAAACCAACCACCCTTGATTAAACCTAATTAGCTCATGAACAACTCAATTATCTTAACCAAAGGCCTAACCCACCATGGTTGGCTACACATGGTTAACCCACCATGCACACCTAAACTTGGTAACCCTAGGCTTAACCCTAGTTGTCATGCACAAGTGTGTGCGGTCGTGATAAAATTCTACTAAAATACCCATAAAACCAGATAAATTATTAGAAATCTGTTTTGGTAAACTTTTTTTATTAAAAATCATATATTAAAATATAATTAGTCACTAAACACATTCTCAGGTGTTACAATATCGCACTGTGTTTGGAGAGCCATTACGCAAAGACCCTGGCCAGGGCAAACGAGATTTACTGGTAGGATTTCCAGTAGCTTCTCAAGGTGTAATGGGTTTCACTCCGACACGACTTATACCGCCTTTTAGGGGACTGACGCTTGTCTCCCCCTAGGCCCGATATGCGATAGTCTTAGACGAACAGACCGGACTGTACGGAGATTGTCACATCAGGCTCAGTAGGAGTTCGGATGGGTTTCCTCATCGAACGTCTTATCGACATCTACCTGGGGACCGTTACATACAGCTAGTATCGCTTGCGGCCTGTGGTTAAACCCACTGCCGGCGTAGTGTTGAGTCTTTAGAGTCCCACACAGAGAGTTTTCCTGCTTCAGGCGAAACGATATAGAGGTCGTATGGTTTTACGACAGGGTTCGGACATATACGTGTACTTGTGCACGTATGATGTTCGGACAGATTATACTAGCGGGCTTTAGTTTAAGCCATATTCTAGTATTGGATTATTGGATTTATGCAGTCTCAGTATATCCATGTTTTTCGTAAATACGGATGGGAGGGGCATTCTCGTAATTAGTCGAGAAGCTTCTAGAAGAAAGGTGACTGATTTAGATTTAATTCAGTTATGAATTAAACTAAATGAGGTGGAGAGCTTATGTGTTATTTGCATTAAATGAATTAGTGACTCATGAGATGATTCATCCAAATGAGTTAATGAAGCATTAATTGTTTTGATGACTCATAAGATGATTCATTCATTTGTATTAAATGAAGCATAGTTGTAATTATCTCATATGATTTATTAGATAATTATTATGCTTCATAATATATAGAAATGAGTTATATTTTCATTTCATTCTCACATACACACTCTCTCTCCTCAAGCTCTCCTCTTCTTCAACCTAACCCTAATCCTCTCATGTGTTGAGATCCCAAGGGTAGAAAGACTAATAGATCCTTAATCCACTTCAATATCTTCTAGGTCACTTGGATTAGCAATCCTATCCACTTAGTTACCTCAAGTGAGAGGTTAAAGCTTGGAGAAGGAACTCTCGGGTGGATCTTCTATCACATCGAGGAGGCTGACGAGGAGGTGAACAACAAGAACAAGAAGGACTAGTATCTTACGGTATAATCATCTATCATAGTAGTTTAGCACTTCTAGATAGTTGTTAGTTAGGTTTAGCAAAGATCCGTAAAGTTAGTCGATATTACCTTAAACAAAATGATTGTTTTACCTATTCCGCATTCCCGCATCTTGTGGGGTGTCTAACGTCGACTTACAGTGGTATCAGAGCCCAGCTAAACCATAACTAACATGTTAGAAAAGTCTTTAGAAATTCGATCGCAAAATAATCCCGAAAAACGATGTTTTCACTAAGTTTCTGCCGATTTTAAAACGGGGTCTAAAAATTTTTCAGGGACACTTAAAAATACAAGCAGGGTTTTTTAAGAATTGTGAAGAAATTTGGGATTGTGACTCGACCAAACTACCGCGGAACCGCGGCCGATACAAGCGATCCGCCGTGGATCCGCGGCCGAGTTGACACCGAGTTAACCTAAATTTGCTCAGTTATTCTTCTGTGTTGATGTTGTGTTTTCTGGGATGTTTTGTTTCTGCTCAGGTTTTATGTGCACAGAGAATTGTTTGGAGTAGATTCATATGTGTTGCTTGATCGAAATTCTAAGAACTTTGGCTAACTGGATTATATCTGTGTTGTGTTTAATGTGTTCGTAAACCTCCCCTAATTGCCAGTATGTCGGTTAGCAGGGGGTTGCACATTTCTGAAATGGTTTTACTGGTTTGTGAATATGAACTTGTTGGATTGTTGAGAATGGATAGCCGAGGATGTGAGACGAGTGTTTCTTTCATTCAAATGTAAATTGTAATTTGTTGTAATATTCTTTTGCGGGGCACATCCGGGTTGAGGTTGTAGCTACCGTTGTATTATTTCATTTACTATTTTTTGCTCCTAGGATAGACCCAAGGTAGGGTGCACAAACTACCGGGTATTTTGAAGTGCTTAGTGGCCTACTCACGTCGTTGAGGGAGACCGCTTCACTTAGGGTACTTGGCGGGTAGTTTGCCGTACCCGTAGGGGTCTAGGGTGGGGGTTTGGCTTTTCATCGCGACTGTGTAATCCGTCTTTCATTGCAGGCTCAAAAGAAATGCGGATTGCTTGTATATCCAATATGTTCATCTGTGATCTGAAATGCCTATTATTGCGTCTGACGAATGTACAATATCTATATATGATATCTAGTAGGCGTTACTTATGTTTTGCACCCGCGCTAGCCCAGCCCCCGCTCTATCGTTAGTTAAGTAACCTAACGGGTGAATGACGGGGCCCAGTGGCGAATGCGGATGGCATAAGAGGACGTTGTATTTTCGTTGTTTTCTGCAATGATAGGTTAATTGATGGGACTCATTATATTAATACAAAGAAAATAAACCAAAGTTGAATCGTTGGAACAGTTTAAAAGAAACCACTCGATTATTTTAAAACAGAAGATTTTTTTTATTGCGGAGCTTAAACCACTCCTTTTAAAAGCTAGCAGGTTCCTTCGATCATATCAAGTTCACTACGTTCACGGTTTCGCCAAAACCATTCGTAGCCCTCCGTCATTTCATTTGGGTATTCAGTAGTATTCAAGCTATGTATTTTGACCAACGCCAAGGCATAGTGTTTGGTAGCTGTTGAGTATTCATCTGTTGCATAGATAGATGAGTTGTTTTGGGACAGTCGTACTGCCATTTGGCCAACGTCAGGGGTATGTACGGGTGGGTTCAAATTAACAAGATAATGATGGGTAAAACTTGACATGTGACTTATGACATTTTGACCAACGCCAAGGTCATAAAAGCATGGGGCAGAAATCGACATCGGGAGTTTCTAAAGAAACTGAAACTTGCTAGTGTTGCATACCATTTGGAGTGTGATAATTCTGGTAGGATTCCTCCAACTTTATCACACGATGATATTTGGATCCCGATCCTACTGTGAGTATATGCTACTCATCGGGAGATTCTTTCACTTAACGATCAATGCTATAAACCAAGTAGGTGTCGAGAAAGATGTCAGAGGGGCTACGCCCTCAGGAAAAAGAGGTTATTTAATTAAGGAACTTCGCGAAAGCGTCGTAAAACCTCCCTCGAAGTACCGACACTTGCCTGGCTGAACGGTTAAGCAAGTATTGTACAGTAAGAATAGTCCTGACTAGTTCTTCCTTTTTGGTTTGAGGAGAGATTCGAGAAACAGTGGGAGCCATCCTGTTTAGATAAACTAAAAACCACTCTAAACTTGCAAGAGCATCATGCTAAAGTGTTTTCTCTCTCTCTCTCCTAATTGCAGCGACCCAGAACATGACAGGCCTTAAGTTATTATTAGATAAAAATATTTTGACAGGGCCAAACTATAAAGATTGGTTCCGGAATGTTAAGATGGTAATTACCTATGACAAATTGGGGTATGTCCTTACTACTAAGGCCCCTGCCGTCCCAGGTCCTGAATCTAGTGTCGCGGATAAGGAAATCCGCAAGACCTGGGAGTTAGATTGTGCGAAGGCCAAATGCATCGTGCTTGCCTCTATGAATAATGAACATCAGAGGAGGCACGAGAATATGGATCTAGAATCCATATTTCTCCACACCAAGGAACTGTATGGAGAGCAATCTCGTATAGCTAGATACGAGACCTCGAAGAACTTGTTTCAGTCGAGGATGGTCGTCGGATCATCTGTAGGGGAACATGTCCTTAAGATGATTGGCTATATTGAAGAGCTCGCAGACCCCGGGACAACATTAGAGAACGAGCTGTATACAGACTTGATTCTCCAGTCCCTTCCTTCCACCTACGTCCAGTTTATCTTGAATTTCAACATTCAAGGTAAATAAGTTGAACTTTCAGAACTCCTTAACATGTTGAGGAGTGCAGAGGGCACCTTGCAGAAGGCAAGGGAAACACCCACTATGTTTGTTCGTGGTGCTTCCTCTTCCAGGTCCAAGGCAAGGGCCAAAGGAAGGAAGAAGAAGGCCGCTACCAAACCAAGAGGTGGTGTTGGTAAGGTGGGAGCCAATGGAAAGGCAAAGGTTGCGGTGCCAGTAGTGGCAAAGGACGAGTGGTTCCACTCTCGTAGGAAAGGCCATTGGAAGAAGGATTGCAAAGCTTGGATTGCCAAGAACCAGGACCCGAGGCAAGTTGTGGCTTCGGCTTCAAGTGTGTTTGTAATTGAAAATTGTCTGTCAATCAACTCTACTTCCTGGGTATTTGATACCGGATCAGGATCTCATATATGCAATTCATTGCAGGCACTGAGAAACCGTAGAGTGCTGAAGGTTGGTGATATGACCCTCCAGGTTGCTAACGGAGCTAGCGTGAATGCTGTGTCCGTAGGGGATTATCACCTTGGATTAACGAGTGGACCTTCATTCTCTTAGTTTCGTGATCGCGAAGATCAGCACTAGGCAATGCATTTCGATAGGGGAGTAGTTGTTTTCCGCCCCCAGGAGAACTCGACTCAAATAGTAGAGAGCTCTCTCTTTTCCCTGATCGTTCTCCTGTGCCCATAGCGCTCCTAAAGAACCTTCAAGGGATGTTGTGTACAGGATGAGGGGCTTTCCCTTGACCGGAGCGGTCAGTACCAGGGGATTCTGTAGATACTGCTTGATTTCGTCCAGTGCACTCTGGCATTTACGATCCCAAACGAATGGGGTCCCCTTCTTCATTAGGTGACTGTATGGGCGGCATTTTCCGGAGAGGTTAGCTATGAATCGTCGGATATATGCGAGCTATACTTGGAGAGACCGCAATTGTTTGAGAGTTCTTGGTGTGGGCATTTCCATAATCGGCATGATATTTGATGGGTCTATCTCGATGCCTCGGTGTCGTATGACGAATCCTAGGAATTTGCCTAAGGAGACTCCAAATGCGCATTTCAGGAGGTTCATCTTTAGATTATATTCCGAAAACGCTGGAACACTATTTTCAAATGCTCCCAGTGCTCCTCGTAAGATTTGTTTTTCACCATGAAGTCATTGATATAACATTCGACAATCTCGTATATGAGGTCATCGAAGATATTCGTCATAGCCCTCTGGTAGGTAGCGCCAGCGTTCTTCAGACCGAAGGGCATTACTTTATAGCAGAATATGCCCAGCGGTGTTCAGAAGGCAGTATGCTTTCGGTCTTAGGGATGCATCTTTATTTGATTATAGCCTGAATATCCGTCCATGAAGGAGAAGACTTCATGGGTGGATGTATTTTCGATCATCAGCTCGGTAACCAGTACGGGGAAGTCATCCTTCGGGCAAGCTTTATTGAGGTCTTGAAAGTCCACGCAGATGTGCACCGTCCCATTTTTCTTCATCACTAGGACAGCGTTGGCGATCCAGTCGGGGTATTGAACTTCTTAGATGAAGTCAAAGTCAATTAGCTTCTTGAATTTGGTATTGATACCCATCTCAAGCTCGAGCCGCATTCTACTTGGCGCCTGTTTGACTGGCTTGACGTCCGGTGATATCGCCGGTTTATGCACAGCTATCTGTGGATCTAATCCCGGCATCTCGGAATAATTCCATGCGAAGAAGTATTTATACTGCATAAGCACGTCTTTTAGTGTAGCCACTTGCTTTTCAGACAGCAGCTCACTGACGAACGTTGGCCTCGGATCGTTTGTCGTCCCCAAGTCAATTTTCCTTAGATTGTCCGCCGTGGTATGTATCCCATCCTCCAGCTCTTTTGGCGCCGGTGGAAATTCTGAGATCACCTCGTCCCCGTTTTCATCTGCGAAGCAATGGGAGAGGTTGTCCATATTCTCATGCTCTCTCTCTTTCGACAGTGTTATCATGTGGCAGGTACGAGCTCGTTTCCAAGCTCGATGCTGATCTGGACTTACCCTCGCAATGTAGGTCGCTTTTGGCTCATGCTTTCACAGTGGGGGTATCCTCCAACTGTCGAATAGAGCAAACCTGCCTTGTCGATACTGGTTTTCAACCCAGTCTTTGAAGGTGAAGCAGCCTTCAAGAGGATGCCCTATTGCTCGGTGATAGGAGCAATAATCCGGGTGATGGACCTCGTTTATTTGCTCAGGGTGCCGAGACTCCGGGAGCGTCATCATTTGATACTTCATGACAAGGTTGAATATTTTTCTTGTCTAGTCTTGAGGGAAAGGGTATTCCCGACCCATCTTTCTCATAAAAGACGGATTCCAGCTGACTTTTTCTCGATCGCGTGGCTTCTTGGATCCGTTTCGTTGTTTTTGAACGCCATTCCCGTTCTTGATCTTGTTGTTGCTTCTGCGTCGGACATTTTCCTTGCCACGAAAGCGCACAGCAGGCTGAGAATGTGTTGGAGATAGTGCCCTCAGAGTCAATTATTGGATCACAGGCACGTGATTGCAATGATTGAGGGAGGACCTATCCCGGTAGGACAGTCTTACTCGAGATGATAGTATGCTATCTGGTTTACCTTTATCATCGTGTACTGCTTTAGGTGACCTGACATGTCGCTATTACACGTTGATAGAGCCCCTAGGATTCTTGCTTGACTGCCAGCAGTATGATGACGATCATATACGTGGGAGCTGGTAGTCTATAAGCACATCCTTAAAAGGTCCCTAGTCGTAGGAGTTTCGAGACAGGGCATCGATTCTCCAGAGTAGACTAGTATATACAGTCGAGACCCCGACGAGGGGCGGTGGCCGGTCTCACAAGCCACTGGTGTCAGTTGGTTCACCTAAGATGTGTTAGAGATAGTGCCCTCAGAGTCGATTATTGGATCACAGGCATGTGATTGCAATGATTGAGGGAGGACCTATCCCGGTAGGACAGTCTTACTCGAGATGATAGTATGCTATTTGGTTTACCTTTATCATCGTGCACTGCTTTAGGTGACCTGGCATGGTCGCTATTGCACGTTGATAGAGCCCCTAGGATTCTTGCTTGACTACCGGCAGTATGAGGGCGATCATATACGTGAGAGCTGGCAGTCTATAAGCATATCCTTAAAAGGTCCCTAGTCGTAGGAGTTTCGAGACAGGGTATCGATTCTCCAGAGTAGACTAGTGTATACAGTCGAGACCCCGACGAGGGGCGGTGGCCGGTCTCACAAGCCACTGGTGTCAGTTGGATCACCTAAGATGTAAACAGGTGCTCATTGGGTTATGAGTACACCGGACAGGACTCGCCGGGAATATGCTAGTTGGTCTTATACCTGACGTCAGATAGCAGTTCCCTGGTGACATGTGTACAGGTTAGTTCATCGACCTGGGGATCGTCATTTGTCTCATGTGAGTTCCCACTGTGCTTTGATTACTACCCTACCACGGCTCAAAGGAGTCGTGCAAACAGGTTTTAGTTGGGTACAGTCCCGAGCCACATGGAGGCAGTGAGCGGATCTTCAGGGGTTCATCTCTCCCGGTATTGGGGGTGAGGTCGCGCTGCGTCTAGGAGAGCCAGAACATGAAAAGTCCTTGGCCAAGGCAGGAGATTTGCTGGTAGGTATTCCAGTAGTATCTCAGGGTGTTCTGGGCTGCACTCCGACACGACTTGTACCGCTTTTGGGGGTCTGACTTTTACCAACCCCCTAGGCCCGACATGCGATGCTCATAGACGAACGGACCGGACTGTACGGATATTGTCACTGACAGGCTCAGTAGGGTGTCAGGATGAGTTCGCTCATCGACGTCCCTTTTGGTCAATAGCTGGTGGCCCGTCACGTATTGGCTTATACCTCTGACGTGCTAGTGGTTAAATCCACAGCCATAGTATTGACGAGTTTTTAGAGTCCACCACACTTTCAGTTACTCAAGTTTTCGGGCGAAACGCTGTAGAGGCCGTATGGAGATATGGCAGGGTCCGATCAGATACGTGCGGTATTGCACGGATCAGGATCGGACGGTTTGTACTAGTGGCCGTATGGATATATGGCAAGGTTCGATCAGATACGTGCGGTATTGCACGGATCAGGATCGGACAGATTTTACTAGCCGGCTTTGGCTTAAGCCGGTCCTAGTTTAGTACAGTGTAGATTTTGTCTCTTTGCATTTGTATCCGGACGGAATACAGATGCGGGTGTGTATGCACAGTATCGGGGTTTTCCTGTAATTTATTACGGGACCAGTTTTCTGGAGTTGCCAGTTTGCTTTCCGTTCCGGCCGGTTTTCCTTTGTTCTTTCCCGGCCGGACTTTTCCGATGGAGGGGGTTATTTGCAAGTTTGCAAATAACACTTTGTGGAGGGTTTTCTTGCATATGTTTTAATTATGAAAGCATCTTTTCTTTTCCACCATCATTTTGATTCTTTCTTAGTCTTTTCACTTGCTTTTGGTTGATAAGAAAGATTAGAAGTGATTTGATTTGGATTTGAGTTTTGTGATAATTATGTTTGGATGTGGTCACCACTTTTGCTCCTACCATCACCTCCCTTCATGCTTCATATTGTTTCCTCCACCATTTCTAAGTTATGATAAGTTTTCATAAGAAAAGAGAGAAGAAGAAAAGAGAAGAAAATGAGAGCTTCATCTTTGAGAGAGTAGCATTCTTGATCTCATTTTTGATGCTAGAAAAATGCAAGCACCATTTTTCTTACCTTGTTTCCTCCATCATCCACAAATGGCAACAAACCCCAAAAGAGACTATGATTCTACACTACACTTCCTACAGCATATCTTGGGCGCGTCGGGTAGCCTACTTCGCGCCCGAGTTGCCTCGGTATTGAGGTGGGAGCCCGTAAAAGCTACAGGCGATGTGGTGCCCTTCCGGCGAGGAGGCGACGACCGGAGTTCCCGCGAGGAGATCGGAGTGGAGATGAAGACCGGAGGACTCGGATCAGTCGGTATATCTCTAACCCTTCCTCTTGTTAGCTTAGACTTGTTTAATGGCATGATCCGGGGTTTAGTGCGCGGTGGTGCCGGTTTGCTAAGTCCGCAAAATTAAAGTTTATCACCGTTTCCGCGTTTGGCCGTCGGATTGACGGCCGGGGCGCCGCCGTGCACTTACAGTGGTATCAGAGCCTCGCCATTAACTTCGTCTAGCTTTCGTTTGATGTGTTTTTCAGTTCCGATCGACCAAAAATTCCAAAAACCCAATATTACCTCACATCAGTTTTCTGTTGAATTTTTTCTTGCTCTAAAAATTTTTCTGGTGGTCTCAGAATGATGTGCAGGGAATTCTAAGAACTCTGGGAAAATTCGACACAGTGATCTCTCACCAAGAGCGCGGAACCGCGGCCTCACCTCTCTATTGGGCCGCGGATCCGCCGCAGTGTAGAGAGGTCAGTGGGCCATCTTTTTCCAGTGGGCTTCAGGGTAGTAATTAGGGGTTTTGGAATATTAAAATTGGGCCAATTATTTCTGTGAGTGCTACAGTATTGCTTTGGGGCCCACTTGTTAATTTTTGGTCAATCGGAAAATTTTAAACACATTTTTCACAGTATTTACATTATATCTGCGACCGTGAATGTCACTTGATCGGTAAATCCGGTCTAACTGCTATAGCCCGGTTAGACGGATTTGCGAACGTGACTTTCACGTTGATGTTCTATGTTTATGCTGTGATGTTGCGGATCGGTCGTGGGGGATAGCCTGGATGCAATGCTAGTACTGTGCTGTTGTATTATATACATTTGATATTGCGGGGCGAGCGTCCGACATGTGGACTGCCGTCACTGCCTGTTTGTATTATTCTTTTGGGGCACGACCTGGTTGCGGTCGATGTACCCGGTGTATGTATATTTTACATTCTGTACTAGGATTACCCCGCGGAGGGGTGCACGGATAGCCGGGTTCTGGAGGGCAACAAGCCCGCATCTCATGGCATTGAGACGGAGGGGGCTTCACTCTAGGATTGGCGGGCTATTCGCCGCACTCGTAGGGGGTACAGGTTGACCCAGGAGGGGTGCCCAAGTTGCCGGATTCCGTGGAGTGCTGGGTGGTCCATTCACGGAGCTGAAGGGGGCTGCCTCGCTTCAGGTTTTGGCGGGTGACTTGCCGCGCCCGTAGGGGTCTAGGATTTCATTGCACAGGCTATCCACACGACCAGGGGAACGTCGGGTTTCAGTAGTGGCTCTGTGAAACCCGGGGATCCCAGATATCTGTATTGTTCTGTGATGCTGTACATTTCTGTGATGTTGCATTTCTTTTCACGCCTTGAGCGAAATATAATATATTGGTATATATATTAGTAGATGTTGTATATGTTTTTCATCCGCGCTAGTCCAGTCCCCGCTCTGCCGTTAGTTAGCTAACCTAACGGGTGATGACGGGACCCAGTGGCGAATGCGGATGGCATATACGTACGTCAGTATATTTTCGTTCTTTGTGGTGTGATTAATTGATGGGACTGCGTTGATTCGGATCAATGCAAGATAAACAAACCTATTCTGATGTTGTTGGAACACTTTTCAAAAAAAAGCTGTTATTGCAAGGACGTTCACTTTTGTTTTGCATCGTGGTATTCATTTGGAATATCCTGCTCCTCAGTCGACGAGGCAAGGGCCGAGATCCCTTCACCGGGAGTGACCCCTTGGACAGAAGTTTGCGTCAGGGCATTAACTTCACTATAGCCGATTACTTTTGCTATGCATCGTGGTATTCATTTGGAATATCCTGCACCCCATTCTACGGGGAAAGAGCCGAGATCCCTTCACCGGGAGTGACCTCTTTAGTAAAGGTTTTCGTCACTATATTTTCTAAAAAGCTATCCGTTCCTTCAACGATATCAAGTTCATTACGTTAAAGGTTTTCGCCAGAAACCATTTGTAGCCCTCCGTCGTTTCAGACAGGTAACACGTAGTATTCATGCTATGTTTGTTGACCTTCATCAAGGCATAGTGCATGGTAGCTGCTTGTTGCTTTTCTGCTGCATAGATAGATGTGTTGGTTTGGGACAGTCGTATAGCCTTGTTGACCTTCGTCAAGGGCTTGTACGGGTGGGTTCAAATTAACCTGGATAATGACGGGTAGAACTTGACATGTGACTTATGATTTGTTGACCTTCGTCAAGGTCATAAGAGCATGGGGTAAAAATCACATCGGGAGTTTCAAAAGTACTGAAACTTGCCAGATATGCGCATACCTTCTGGAGTGTGATACCGTGAGCGGATTCCGTCACGTTATCATGCAATGATAGTTGGATCCCGATTCCCACTGATGAGTAGGTTTACTCCTCGGGTGACCCCGACTAATTCTTCTTTCAGGTTTGGAGGAGAATTTGAGGTACAGTGGGAGGTTTCCTGATTAGAAAAAGTGATAACCATTCTGATCTAGGTTAGAGTGCACGCTGAGTGTTTCTTTTCTCTCTCTCTCTGGCAGCGACCATTGACCCGACCCTAGACTATGAATCAGTGACCAAGTTGACCGAACCTACTTAACACTGGCTTTTGGATTGTCAGAGTTGCAGACCTCATTGCCACTCCTACTTTTACCCTTTTCTCCAGGACACCCCGTATTACTACGAACGTCCACTTCCATTGGACAAAACCATCGTATGGTTAGATACGAACTCGAAGGAATTCGAGGATGGTTTCCGGTTCTGGAGAAGACGGATAGGATTATTCAGTTGTCTTTTCTTTTCACCCTCTCTCAGGTTGCGAGTACTCCTTAGTTTAGGAGTAGTACACCTATTATGCAAATTGGATAGTCTTCTTCCAAACCATAGGCTGGTGCCGACCGGTAGGGAATGAAGAAAACCAGTTAGCCTAAACGGTGTACAGAAGGTATTAAGTTCAGACAAAGAAAGGGATTAGTAAGAGGGCAAAGTAAATTGCGACTGCTATTCACGACCAAACCAAGTATTTCTTCGCCAATCCTAAATCACCTTTGTATTTCTCCAGGACACTCCGTATCACTACGAAGATCCCATTTTATTGGATAATCCATCGTATGGTTATATACGAACTCGAAAGGAACTTGTTCCAGTTCGGGGATGGATCCTGGTTCAGGAGAAATAGGAATAAAGTACATTCAGGTGTCTTTTATCTTCACCTTCTCTCGCGATGCGAGTGCTCCTAGGATTAGGACAGTACACCCTTTATGCTTTTTGGATAGTCTTCTTCCAAACCATAGGCTGGTGCCGAACGGTAGGGAAGGAAGAAAACCATTTGGCCTAAAGGGGTGTACAGAAGGTAATGACTAAAGACATATAAAGGGATTTGGAGAGGTGGCAAAGAATTATACGGTTATAGTTGTGAATCTGGATAATGGAAGAGGCATTACTAGGAATACCAGGATACCCCATCGAAACATTTCAATGTTTCAGGTTCACTGTGTACTGTTAATGGAAAACTGATTTCCCGATTAGACACTTACTCCAGGGTATGTATTTACCAGGTATGTATTTACCAGGTTTGATTCTCACATCTGTATGGTTTTACAGATGATGAGTGGGAGTAAGTTATTGGGAATTGGGTGATCATCCTCATTATATCGGGATTCGTTGTAATTGGTGATATTTGAGGATGCCACCTGGATTGTTTGCCGGTCGGCAAATATTTGGTTTTGAATATCCGCTGTTGTGCACCAATTTCAAATTGATATATCTGTACGTCTATTTTTATAGAGTGAGATATACCTTTTGATATTATGTCGATGACATTTACCTATATCAGTGGATGGTTAGGTAAGGAGCATTGAACAGCGGTGTAATTCTTCTTAACCAAAAGTACAGTTTTCAACCTACGACACACAGTGATTGAGTCGCAAGACTCAGGGGACTTATACAGAGTGTTGTATATTGTCCAATGTCCACTAGGACAGAGGGATTGGTCCTCGTACTGTGTTCTGTTTACTTATGACTTCTCTAGTTCTTAGACAGGTGTTTCGTAAAAACACAGGGTCAAAATTTTGAGAAGTTATAGGTATAAGAATAAAGTAGAGAACCAGGTGTTGCAAGTATCGGGATTCTTCAAAGTGATCGAAGATGTAGATACTTGTACATGGTATTCAGTTGATAGTAATGATTAAGAGAACTTGCTTCTCTTTCGGGTTACTCATAATTGGAAGCATTCCTAAGTTGAGTAACGCTGATCGACCTCTCTCCATTTAGTTGACATGCACTGGAGACAGCTGCATGATTTGAATCTGGTTCAATTAAATCAGTGCCTCTGGTTCTATATTGGATATAGAACAGTTCATATCTTAACGTTGTTAAGGTACGGGGAGTTGTCTGGCTTATGATTAAAACCAGACTCTGGATAACTCAAGGCACGTTTCTGTAATGGCTGTTTGTGGGTTGACCCAGGCTATGACGAGGGTTGATTTTCTACCATCTGGAGGATCAATAGTGATATTGTTCTTCACTCGCCACAATTTTAAAAGAAATGGATTTTTTCAGAAAACAGTAGTGGGAGTATGGTAGAACTGGAAGTGATTCCAGAACCGCAAACGATTACTGAAGATTTGATAAGGAACCTAAAGATTCAATCTGATTTGACATTCCATTGGCCACTCCGCAGATAAGGTGGGTAACTTCAGGCACCCGAGAGGTACTCCGGTAGCCTCAAGGACGGTGACAGGGAAGTTCTTGTTTACCCACACTTGCCATTGCTGTTGTTCCAGGCTGCGAGACCCGGTGGGAGGATGAGTATAGCGTCGTTCTAAACTTGCTTTAGAAGTGCACGTCTATATGACTCTGCCAGAGGGTTGTCGTAGTCAGTGGGAGCAGCGGAAGCATTGGTGGACATCAGGCTTATGTCTATTTATAGACTAAAGCAGATGTAGCGGAGATAGATCATCTATTTCTGATGTGACAGTCATAGGTTTGACGTCATCAGAATAGGGGATGGATCTGTTGAGAAGGTAGTAGGAAGTGACATTCCTATACTACGATCGGTTATACTTTGGTCGTCACACAGTAGTTTCTCCACAAAGGACTTGGACATTATATCAGACATACTGGTGACTAGATCTATGGTTTTAGATCTAGATTTGGGTGGTTTCCTAATCTGGGTACCTTGACAGCATTCTATGAGTATTTAGAATGGACGACTCCTGGCACGGTAGTATACCTGCAGGTGATGGAGTCACCCTCTCTGAAGGTGTCTTACAGACTAAAGGGGAGAGGGATGCGCATGATTGGCAGATCACTTGCTTAGGCAATTGAGTCAATCATGAGATGTCAAGTACCACACCAGATGTTGTTCTTGCACTAGATGCAATAAGTTGATATTGATCCAATCCTGGAGAAGCAATCGGAAGCAGTTTTAGAACATAAGTGGATGTTCTAGGGATATGATAACGATAGCCTCATTCGAGAGACAGTTATCATTCCAGGCTTCCAAGGTGACATGGACAACAAGGAGGTTGTCAGAGTTTTAGTTTTCCCTCTGGCGAGGGGCAGTATTTTGGACAGATGGTCCAAGGTGATACTGAGGGTGGCATGGCGCAGGATACTGATTAAGTTCAGTTGACGATACAGTCTAAAGAAGTTTGGATTTGGAGTTCATTTATGAGCTAGGTCCCATCAGACATCCAGACATTCTAAGACAGGTATTGCTCATTTCGGGAGATGGCTTTCTCCGCGAACTTGAGATATAGAGAGACATAGAAAGAAACATCAGAGCGGATCCACTCACTAAAGCTATTCCTCGAACGCAATAGTTTCACAAACGAGCTTTGTGAGACTGACAAGTAGAGGAGTTGGGTGTTCGGTATCACACGGGCTGTGAGTATGCGACATCGCAATAATTAGCCTTGAGTGCAAGTGGGAGATTGTTGGAGATAGTGCCCTCAGAGTCGATTATTGGATCACAGGCACGTGATTGCAATGATTGAGGGAGGACCTATCCCGGTAGGACAGTCTTACTCGAGATGATAGTATGCTATCTGGTTTACCTTTATCATCGTGCACTGCTTTAGGTGACCTGGCATGGTCGCTATTGCACGTTGATAGAGCCCCTAGGATTCTTGCTTGACTACCGGCAGTATGAGGGCGATCATATACGTGAGAGCTGGCAGTCTATAAGCACATCCTTAAAAGGTCCCTAGTCGTAGGAGTTTCGAGACAGGGCATCGATTCTCCAGAGTAGACTAGTGTATACAGTCGAGACCCCGACGAGGGGCGGTGGCCGGTCTCACAAGCCATCGGTGTCAGTTGGATCACCTAAGATGTATACAAGTGCTCATTGGGTTATGAGTACACCGGACAGGACTCGCCGGGAACATGCTAGTTGGTCTTATACCTGACGTCAGATAGCAGTTCCCTGGTGACATGTGTACAGGTTAGTTCATCGACCTGGGGATCGTCATTTGTCTCGTGTGAGTTCCCACTGTGCTTTGATTACTACCCTACCACGGCTCAAAGGAGTCGTGCAAACAGGTTTTAGTTGGGTACAGTCCCGAGCCACATGGAGGCAGTGAGCGGATCTTCAGGGGTTCATCTCTCCCGGTATTGGGGGTGAGGTCGCGTTGTGTCTAGGAGAGCCAGAACATGAAAAGTCCTTGGCCAAGGCAGGAGATTTGCTGGTAGGTATTCCAGTAGTATCTCAGGGTGTTCTGGGCTGCACTCCGACACGACTTGTACCGCTATGGGGGGTCTGACTTTTACCAACCCCCTAGGCCCGACATGCGATGCTCATAGACGAACGGACCGGACTGTACGGATATTGTCACTGACAGGCTCAGTAGGGTGTCAGGATGAGTTCGCTCATCGACGTCCCTTTTGGTCAATAGCTGGTGGCCCGTCACGTATTGGCTTATACCTCTGACGTGCTAGTGGTTAAATCCACAGCCATAGTATTGACGAGTTTTTAGAGTCCACCACACTTTCAGTTACTCAAGTTTTCGGGCGAAACGCTGTAGAGGCCGTATGGAGATATGGCAGGGTCCGATCAGATACGTGCGGTATTGCACGGATCAGGATCGGACGGTTTGTACTAGTGGCCGTATGGATATATGGCAAGGTTCGATCAGATACGTGCGGTATTGCACGGATCAGGATCGGACAGATTTTACTAGCCGGCTTTGGCTTAAGCCAGTCCTAGTTTAGTACAGTGTAGATTTTGTCTCTTTGCATTTGTATCCGGACGGAATACAGATGCGGGTGTGTATGCACAGTATCGGGGTTTTCCTGTAATTTATTACGGGACCAGTTTTCTGGAGTTGCCAGTTTGCTTTCCGTTCCGGCCGGTTTTCCTTTGTTCTTTCCCGGCCGGACTTTTCCGATGGAGGGGGTTATTTGCAAGTTTGCAAATAACACTTTGTGGAGGGTTTTCTTGCATATGTTTTAATTATGAAAGCATCTTTTCTTTTCCACCATCATTTTGATTCTTTCTTAGTCTTTTCACTTGCTTTTGGTTGATAAGAAAGATTAGAAATGATTTGATTTGGATTTGAGTTTTGTGATAATTATGTTTGGATGTGGTCACCACTTTTGCTCCTACAATCACCTCCCTTCATGCTTCATATTGTTTCCTCCACCATTTCTAAGTTATGATAAGTTTTCATAAGAAAAGAGAGAAGAAGAAAAGAGAAGAAAATGAGAGCTTCATCTTTGAGAGAGTAGCATTCTTGATCTCATTTTTGATGCTAGAAAAATGCAAGCACCATTTTTCTTACCTTGTTTCCTCCATCATCCACAAATGGCAACAAACCCCAAAAGAGACTATGATTCTACACTACACTTCCTACAGCATATCTTGGGCGCGTCGGGTAGCCTACTTCGCGCCCGAGTTGCCTCGGTATTGAGGTGGGAGCCCGTAAAAGCTACAGGCGATGTGGTGCCCTTCCGGCGAGGAGCGACGACCGGAGTTCCCGCGAGGAGATCGGAGTGGAGATGAATACCGGAGGACTCGGATCAGTCGGTATATCTCTAACCCTTCCTCCTGTTAGCTTAGACTTGTTTAATGGCACGATCCGGGGTTTAGTGCGCGGTGGTGCCGGTTTGCTAAGTCCGCAAAATTAAAGTTTATCACCGTTTCCGCGTTTGGCCGTCGGATTGACGGCCGGGGCGCCGCCGTGCACTTACAAGATGTATACAGGTGCTCATTGGGTTATGAGTACACCGGACAGGACTCGCCGGGAACCTGCCAGTTGGGATTATACCAGACGTCAGATAGAAGTTCCCTGGTGACATGTGTACAGGTTAGTTCATCGACCTGAGATTGTCATTTGTCTCGTGTGAGTTCCCACTGTACTTTGATTACTACCCTACCACGGCTCAAAGGAGTCGTGCAAACAGGTTTTAGTTGGGTACAGTCCCGAGCAACATGGAGGCAGTGAGCGGATCTGCAGGGGTTCGTCTCTCCCGGTATTAGGGGTGAGGTCGCGCTGTGTCTAGGAGAGCCATTACGCAAAGCCCTCGGCCGAGGCAGGAGATTTACTGGTAGGTATTCCAGTAGTATCTCAGGGCGTTCTGGGCTACACTCCGACATGACTTGTACCGCTTTTGGGGGTCTGACTTTTACCAACCCCCTAGGCCCGACATGCGATGCTTATAGACGAACGGACCGGACTGTACGGATATTGTCACTGACAGGCTCAGTAGGGTGTCAGGATGGGTTCGCTCATCGACGTCCCTTTTGGTCAATAGCTGGTGGCCCGTCACGTATTGGCTTATACCTCTGACGTGCTAGTGGTTAAATCCACAGCCATAGTATTGACGAGTCTTTAGAGTCCACCACACTTATAGTTACTCAAGCTTTCGGGCGAAACGCTGTAGAGGCCGTATGGAGATATGGCAGGGTCCGATCAGATACATGCGGTATTGCACGGATCAGGATCAGACAGTTTTGTACTAGTGGCCGTATATTTATATGGCAGGGTTCGATCAGATACTTGCGGTATTGCACGGATCAGGATCGAACGGATATTACTAGCCGGCTTTGGTTTAAGCCGGATCCTAGTTTAGTACAGTGTAGATTTTGTCTCATTGCATTTGTATCCGGTCGGAATAGAGATGCGGGTGTGTATGCACAGTATCGGGGTTTTCCTGTAATTTATTACGGGACCAGTTTTCTGGAGTTGCCAGTTTGCATTCCATTCCGGCCGGTTTTTCCTTTGTTCTTTCCCGGCCGGACTTTTCCGATGGAGGGGGTAATTTGCAGTTTTGCTAATTACACTTTGTGGAGGATTTTCTTGCAAATGTATTTATCATGATAGCATCTTTAGATGCCATTCTTTTCCTTCATCTTTTCATGCTTTATTATGATTAGTTGTGATTAGAGTTGATGTGAGGTTGTGATGATGAGGTTTAGGATATGGTCACCCTTCATGCTCTCCTACACTCACCTCCCTCTTGTTTGATATATTCTTTTCTCCACCATTTTTAGATGATAAGTTTTTCATGGTTGAGAGAAGAAGAAGAAGAGAGCTTCATTCTTGAGAGTTTCTTTCTTGATCTCATTTTCATGCTAGAAAAATGCAAGCACCATTTTTCTAATCTTGATTCCTCCATCATCTTCAAATGCAACAAACCCCAAATGAGACATAGTCTCTACACTACACATTCTACAGCATATCTTGAGCATGTCGAGTTGCCGGCTTCATGCCCGAGTTGCCTCGGTATCGAGGCGGGAGCCCGTAAAAGACGCAGGCGATGTGGTGCCCTTCCGGCGAGGAGGCGACGATGTGGAGGCAAGACTTTCCGCGGGAGATCGGGACGACGACGAGAAGACCGGAGGACTCGGATCACTCGGTATACTTCTCTTCCCATCTCTTGATAGCTAGTATAGGTTAATGGTTAACGATCCGGGTTTTCATTGTCCGCGGTAGCGCCGGTTTCCAAGTAAGGAAAAATTTTGATTCCGCAATTTGGCCTCGGATAGACGGCCGGGGCGCTGCCGTGGCGCAACATGGTATCAGAGCCAGGCCATTAACCTTTCCTAGCTTGTTCTAGTGTGTTTTACATTTCCGATCGAACAAAATCCCAAAAACCACATTTCCTTTACATCAGTTTTCTGTTGTTTTTTTCCTTGCTCAAAAAATTTTTCAGGTTGTATAAAACTAATGTACTGGACATTTTAAGACTTCTGTAAAAATTCGACAGTGTCAGTCGATTAGTCAGGCGCGGAACCGCGGCCAAACCCCCCCTTGGGCCGCGGTTCCGCCGCACTCTACTGTTCTCGCTGTGTCCAAATTTTACAGTGGCCTTATGGGATGATTTTGTGGGTTTTGGAATATTAAATTTGGGCCCAGGTTTTCTGTGACTGCTACAGTATTGGTTGGGGGCCCACTTGTTAATTGTTTGATCGATCGGATATTTTTAAACACATTATTTCACAGTATTTACATTATATCTGCGACCGTGAATGTCACTTGATCGGTAAATCCGGTCTAACTGCTATAGCCCGGTTAGACGGATTTGCGAACGTGACTTTCACGTTGATGTTCTATGTTTATGTTGTGTTGTTGCGGATCGGTCGTGGGGGATAGCCTGGATGCAATGCTAGTACAGTTTAGTTGTATTATGTACATTTGATATTGCGGGGCGAGCGTCCGACATGTGGACTGCCGTCACTGCCTGTTTGTATTATTCTTTTGGGGCACGACCTGGTTGCGGTCGATGTACCCGGTGTATGTATATTTTACTTTCTGTACTAGGATTACCCCGCGGAGGAGTGCACGGATAGCCGGGTTCTAGGGGGCAATGGGCCCGCATCTCATGGCATTGAGACGGAGGGGGCTTCACTCTAGGATTGGCGGGCTATTCGCCGCACTTGTAGGGGGTACAGGTTGACCCAGGAGGGGTGCCCAAGTTACCGGATTCCGTGAAGTGCTGGGTGGTCCATTCACGGTGCTGGAGGGGGCTGCCTCGCTTCAGGTCTTGGCGGGTGACTTGCCGCGCCCGTAGGGGTCTAGGATTTCATTGCACAGGCTATCCACACGACCAGGGGAACGTCGGGTTTCAGCAGCGGCTCTGTGAAACCCGGGGCTTCCAGATATCTGTATTGTTCTGTGATGCTGTACATTTCTGTGATGTTGCTTTTTATCACGCCTTGAGTGAAAATTATATATTGGTATATATATTAGTAGATGTTGTATATGTTTTACATCCGCGCTAGTCCAGTCCCCGCTCTGTCGTTAGTTAAGTAACCTAACGGGTTATGACGGGACCCAGTGGCAAATGCGGATGGCATATACGTACATCAGTATATTTTCGTTCTTTGTGGTGTGATCAATTGATGGGACTGCGTTGATTCGGATCAATGCAAGATAAACAAACCTATTCTGATGTTGTTGGAACATTTTTCAAAAAGCTGTTATTGCAAGGACGTTCACTTTTGTTTTGCATCGTGGTATTCATTTGGAATATCCTGCTCCTCAGTCGACGAGGCAAGGGCCGAGATCCCTTCATCGGGAGTGACCCCTTGGACAGAAGTTTGCGTCAGGGCATTAACTTCACTATAGCCGATTACTTTTGCTTTGCATCGTGGTATTCAGTTGGAATATCCTGCACCTCATTCTACGGGGAAAGAGCCGAGATCCCTTCACCGGGAGTGACCTCTTTAGTAAAGGTTTTCGTCATTATATTTTTATAAAACGTTATCCAGTTCCTTCAACGATATCAAGTTCATTACGTTAAAGGTTTTTCGCCAAAAACCAGTCGTAGCCCTCCGTCATTTCAGATTAGTATTGCTTAGTATTCGCGCTACGTTTGTCGTTGCTATTCGCCGAGGCGTAGTGTGCGGTAGCTTTGTTGTGCTATTCTGTCGCATGGATATGTGGATTGGTTAGGACAGTCGTACGACTTTGTTGATTATTCGTCAAGGGTCGTGCGGGTGGGTTTAACGCAATCAAGATAATGACGGGTTGAACTTGACTAGGACCTTTTGATTTGTTGATTATTCGTCAAGGTCACTTGGGTCCTAGGGGTAAAAATCACATCGGGAGTTTCAAAAGAACTGAAACTTGCCAGGCATGCGCATACCTTCTGGAGTGTAGTGACGTGAGTGGATTCCGTCACGTTATCATGCGATGATAGTTGGATCCCGATTCCCACTGATGAGTTGGTTTACTCCTCGGGTGATCCCGACTAATTCTTCTTTCAGGTTTGGAGGAGAATTTGAGGTACAGTGGGTGGTTTCCTGATTAGATAAATTTGTAACCATTCTGATCTAGGTTAGAGTGCACGCTGAGTGTTTCTTTTCTCTCTCTCTTTGGCAGCGACCATTGACCCGACCCTGGACTATGACTCAGTGACCAAGTTGACCGAACCTTCTTAACACTGGCTTTTGGATTGTCAGAGTTGCAGACCTCATTGCCACTCCTACTTTTACCCTTTTCTCCAGGACACCCCGTATTACTACGAACGTCCACTTCCATTGGACAAAACCATCGTATGGTTATATACGAACTCGAAGGACTTCGAGGATGGTTTCCGGTTTTGGAGAAAACGAATAGGATTATTCAGTTTTCTTTTCTTTTCACCTTCTCTCATTGCGAGTACTCCTTGGTTTAGGAGATAGCACACCTATAACGCAAATTGGATAGTCTTCTTCCAAACCTTAGGCTGGTGCCGACCGGTAGGGAATGAAGAAAACCAATTAGCCTAAACGGTGTGCAGAAGGTATTAAGATTAAGACAAAGCAAGGGATTAGTAAGAGGGCAAAGTAAATTGCGACTGCTATTCACGACCGAACCAAGTATTTCTTCGCCAATCCTAAACCACCTTTGTATTTCTCCAGGACACTCCGTATCACTACGAAGATCCACAGTTTATTTGGATACTCCATCGTATGGTTATATACGAACTCGAAAGGAACTTGTTCCAGTTCGGGGATGGATTCTGGTTCAGGAGAAATAGGAATAAGGTTTATTCGGTTGTCTTTTATCTTCACCTTCTCTCGCTTTGCGAGTGCTCCTAGGACTAGGACAGCACACCCATTATGCTTATTGGATAGTCTTCTTCCAAACCATAGGCTGGTGCCGAACGGTAGGGAAGGAAGAAAACCATTTGGCCTAAAGGGTGTGCAGAAGGTAATGACTAAAGACATAGAAAGGGATTTAGAAAAATGGCAAAGAATTATACGGTTACAGTTGTGAATCTGGATAATGGAAGAGGCATTACTAAGAATACCAGGATACCCCAACGAAACATTTCAATGTTTCAGTTTCACTGTGTACTGTTAATAGAAAACTGATTTCCCGATTAGACACTTACTCCAGGGTATGTATTTACCAGGTATGATTCTCACATCTGTATGGTTTTACAGATGATGAGTGGGAGTAAGTTATTGGGAATTGGGTGGTCATCCTCATTATATCGGGATTCGTTGTAATCGGTGATATTTGAGGAAGTCACCTGGGTTGTTTGCCGGTCGGCAAATATTTGGTTTTGGATATCCGCTGTTGTGCACCAATTTCAAATTGATATATCTGTACGTCTATTTTCATAGAGTGAGATATACCTTTTGATATTATGTCGATGACATTTACCTATATCAGTGGATGGTTAGGTAAGGAGCATTAAACAGCGGTGTAATTCTTCTTAACCATAAGTACAGTTTTCAACCTACGACACACAGTGAAAGAGTTGTTAGACTCAGCGGACTTATACAGAGTATTGTATGTTGTCCAGTGTCCATTAGGACAGAGGGGTTGGTCCTCATACTATATCTGTTTACTTTTAACTTCTCTAGTTCTTAGGCATGTGTTTCGTAGAAACACAGGGTCTAAGTTTTGAGGAGTTATAGGTATTTGAATAGAGTAGAGAACCAGGTGTAGCAAGTATCGGGATTCTTCAAAGTGATCGAAGATGTAGATACTTGTGTATGGTATTCGGTTGATAGTAAAGATAAAGAGAAATTGCTTCTCTTTCAGGTTACTCATAATTGGAAGCATTCCTAAGTTGAGTAACGCTGATCGGCCTCCTTCCATTTAGTTTACATGCACTGGAGATAGCTGCATGATTTGAATCTGGTTCAATTAAATCAGTGCCTCTGTTTCTATATTGGATATAGAACAGTTCATATCTTGACATTGTTAAGGTACGGGGAGTTGTCCGGCTTATGATTAAAACCAGACACTGGACAACTCAAGGTACATTTCTGTAATGGCTGTTTGTGGGTTGACCCAGGCTATGATGAGGGTTGACTTTCTACCATCTGGCAGATCAATAGAAATATTGTTCTATACTCGCCACAGTTTTATTAAAATGGATTTTTCAAAAACAGTAGTGGGAGTATGGTAGAACTGGAAGTGATTCCAGAACCGCAAACGATTACTGAAGATTTGATAAGTAACCTAAAGATTCAATCTGATTTGACATTCCATTGGCCACTCCGCAGATAAGGTGGGTAACCTCAGGCACTCGAGAGGTACTTCGGTATGCTCAAGGACGGTGGCAGGGAGGTTCTTGTTTACCCAGACTTACCATTGCTGTTGTTCCAGACTGTGAGACCCGGCAGGAGGATGAGTATAGCGTCGTTCTAAACTAGCTTTAGAAGTGCACGTCTATATGACTCTGGCAGAGGGTTGTCGTAGTCAGTGGGAGCAGCGGAAGCATTGGTGGTCATCAGGCTTATGTCTATTTATAGACTAAAGCAGATGTAGCGGAGATAGATCATCTATTTCTGATGTGACAGTCATAGGTTTGACGTCATCAGAATAAGGGGGTGGATCTGTTGAGAAGGTAGTAGGAAGTGATATTCCTATACTACGATCGGTTATACTTTGGTCGTCACACAGTGTTTTCTCCACATAGGACTTAGATATTATATCAGACATACTGGTTACTAGATCCATGGTTTTAGATCTAGATTTGGGTGGTTTCCCAATCTGGGTACCTTGACAGCATTCTATGAGTATTTAGAATGGACGACTCCTGACACGGTAGTGTACCTGCAGTTGATGGACTCACCCTCTCTAAAGGTGTCTTATAGACTAAAGGGGAGAAGGATACTCATGATTGGAAGATCACTTGCTTAGGCAATTGAGTCAATCATGAGATGTCAAGTACTACACCAGATGTTGTTCTTGCACTAGATGCAATAAGTTGATATTGATCCAATCCTGGAGAAACAGTCGGAAGCAGTCTTAGAACATAAGTGGATGTTCTAGGGATATGATAACGACAGCCTCATTTGGGAGACAGTTATCATTCCAGGCTTCCAAGGTGACATGGACGACAAGGAGGTTGTCAGAGTTATAGTTTTCCTTCTGACGAGGGGCAGTATTTTGGACAGGTGGTCCAAGGCAATACTGAGGGTGGCATGGCGCAGGATACTGATTAAGTTCAGTTGACGATACAGTCTAAAAAGTTTGGATTTGGAGTTCATTTATGAGCTAGGTCCCATCAGACATTCTAAGACAGGTATTGCTCATTTCGGGAGATGGCTTTCTCCGCGAACTTGAGATATAGAGAGACATAGAAAGAAACATCACAGTGGATCCACTCACTGAGGCTATTCCTCGAACGCAATAGTTTCGCAAACGAGCTTTGTGAGACTGACTAGTAGAGGAGTTGGGTGTTCGGTATCACACGGGCTGTGAGTATGCGGCATCGCAATAATTAGCCTTGAGTGCAAGTGGGAGATTGTTGGAGATAGTGCCCTCAGAGTCAATTATTGGATCACAGGCACGTGATTGCAATGATTGAGGGAGGACCTATCCCGGTAGGACAGTCTTACTCGAGATGATAGTATGCTATCTGGTTTACCTTTATCATCGTGTACTGCTTTAGGTGACCTGACATGTCTCTATTACACGTTGATAGAGCCCCTAGGATTCTTGCTTGACTGCCAGCAGTATGATGGCGATCATATACGTGGGAGCTGGTAGTCTATAAGCACATCCTTAAAAGGTCCCTAGTCGTAGGAGTTTCGAGACAGGGCATCGATTCTCCAGAGTAGACTAGTGTATACAGTCGAGACCCCGACGAGGGGCGGTGGCCGGTCTCACAAGCCACTGGTGTCAGTTGGTTCACCTAAGATGTATACAGGTGCTCATTGGGTTATGAGTACACCGGACAGGACTCGCCGGGAACCTGCCAGTTGGGATTATACCAGACGTCAGATAGCAGTTCCCTGGTGACATGTGTACAGGTTAGTTCATCGACCTGAGATCGTCATTTGTCTCATGTGAGTTCCCACTGTACTTTGATTACTACCCTACCACAGCTCAAAGGAGTCGTGCAAACAGGTTTTAGTTGGGTACAGTCCCGAGCCACATGGAGGCAGTGAGCGGATCTGCAGGGGTTCGTCTCTCCCGGTATTGGGGGTGAGGTCGCGCTGTGTCTAGGAGAGCCATTACGCAAAGCCCTCGGCCGAGGCAGGAGATTTACTGGTAGGTATTCCAGTAGTATCTCAGGGCGTTCTGGGCTACACTCCGACACGACTTGTACCGCTTTTGGGGGTCTGACTTTTACCAACGCCCTAGGCCCGACATGCGATGCTCATAGACGAACGGACCGGACTGTACGGATATTGTCACTGACAGGCTCAGTAGGGTGTCAGGATGGGTTCGCTCATCGACGTCCCTTTTGGTCAATAGCTGGTGGCCCGTCACGTATTGGCTTATACCTCTGACGTGCTAGTGGTTAAATCCACAGCCATAGTATTGACGAGTCTTTAGAGTCCACCACACTTACAGTTACTCAAGCTTTCGGGCGAAACGCTGTAGAGGCCGTATGGAGATATGGCAGGGTCCGATCAGATACGTGCGGTATTGCACGGATCAGGATCGGACAGTTTTGTACTAGTGGCCGTATAGTTATATGGCAGGGTTCGATCAGATACCTGCGGTATTGCACGGATCAGGATCGAACGGATATTACTAGCCGGCTTTGGTTTAAGCCGGATCCTAGTTTAGTACAGTGTAGATTTTGTCTCATTGCATTTGTATCCGGTCGGAATACAGATGCGGGTGTGTATGCACAGTATCGGGGTTTTCCTGTAATTTATTACGGGACCAGATTTCTGGAGTTGCCAGTTTGCATTCCATTCCGGCCGGTTTTTCCTTTGTTCTTTCCCGGACGGACTTTTCCGATGGAGGGGGTAATTTGTAGTTTTGCTAATTACACTTTGTGGAGGATTTTCTTGCAAATGTATTTATCATGATAGCATCTTTAGATGCCATTCTTTTCCTTCATCTTTTCATGCTTTATTATGATTAGTTGTGATTAGAGTTGATGTGAGGTTGTGATGATGAGGTTTAGGATATGGTCACCCTTCATGCTCTCCTACACTCACCTCCCTCTTGTTTGATATATTCTTTTCTCCACCATTTTTAGATGATAAGTTTTTCATGGTTGAGAGAAGAAGAAGAAGAGAGCTTCATTCTTGAGAGTTTCTTTCTTGATCTCATTTTCATGCTAGAAAAATGCAAGCACCATTTTTCTAATCTTGATTCCTCCATCATCTTCAAAAGCAACAAACCCCAAATGAGACATAGCCTCTACACTACACATTCTACAGCATATCTTGGGCATGTCGAGTTGCCGGCTTCATGCCCGAGTTGCCTTGGTATCGAGGCGGGAGCCCGTAAAAGACGCAGGCGTTGTGGTGCCCTTCCGACGAGGAGGCGACGATGTGGAGGCAAGACTTTCCGCGGGAGATCGGGACGACGACGAGAAGACCGGAGGACTCGGATCACTCGGTATACTTCTCTTCCCATCTCTTGATAGCTAGTATAGGTTAATGGTTAACGATCCGGATTTTCATTGTCCGCGGTAGCGCCGGTTTCCAAGTAAGGAAAAATTTTGATTCCGCAATTTGGCCTCGGATAGACGGCCGGGGCGCTGCCGTGGCGCAACAGAATGAAGGGCATCGTAGTCTTCTCTTTCCATGGACTGCGGAATGAAACGTTGCGTCCTGGCTTTCTCGTAAATTGCCATTTCGCGGCTGTGGTCATCCCGAACCTTTTGATCTGCTTCCCTTACTAGCTTGTCTATTTGTTCTTCGAATGACGGGCTTGGTATTCTCACGGCGGGATCTCGCTCTGGTTCGATATCAGCGCTATCTGGAAATGTATTCGCTTTTTCACCGGAGTTATTTATGACATGGCAACCACGGAATCGCTCCCATTTCTTGGACCGAACGTATCCAAGCCCAGTCGTTTCCATCGTCCCGTTGGGCTTCTTTCGCTGAACCCCGGGAACGTCCCAAATCTTGTTGTAGAACTGGGCTTGCCGAGCGGTCTGTTTGAAGGGTACGCCTTGACATCTTAATAGCCTCTTCAATCTCTCTGTGTAGTACCTGGGCAGACAGATCGGTTGAAACCTGTCAAGCGTAAAATCGGCACCATGCCAGACTTCTATTTCCACTTTAGTCTCCGTAGATTGGTAGAAGAGGATCACCTTTTCATCTTTCTGCCTAGGAGGAACGTAGAAGGTCTACAGCTCTTGCACGTCGTATGTATCGAGCGCATCAAGTTCCCTGTAATGCTGTTGCGGAACCATGGTGATTTGCAAACTCTGATCAGCTTCAGCGAAGGTCTGCATTGACCTCTGCAATTTCTTGCCCCCTATTCTGGGTGTGCCATGGGGGAATATTTCCGCGATAACAGGAAGCCACCCAAGGGCGGGCTGGAAGGCGAACTCCGCATTGGCATCGTCCTCAGAGTCACTGCCAAAGACCAAAATAGGAGTAGATGGTCCTGGCCTGTTGCCTTGGGGTTGCCCCGAGTAGACTATTTCTTCATCTTCCTCGGTATTGCTCCTAAAGATCGGGATAGTCGCGGTGGCTTTTTGTTTATCCTCCGGTTTATGACATCTTTCCGTATCTTCGAAGTCTGGTAGGAAGTACTTGGCATCTTCATATTTGCGAACTTCATTTACGGAAAATGGGTTTAGCTCCCCTGGAACTGTGTACTCGAGGCCGTCTTTGAAGTACTTCATACACTAATTTTATGTGGAAGGGATGATATTGTATTCGTGTAACCAAGGCCAGCCGAGCAGAGCGTTATAGCAAGTCCTGGCGTCGATGACATGAAATTTGATGTCAGTGAAGAGTATCCCGAAGTGTAACGTCAGTATTACAGACCCGAGCGTCCGTGATGACTGCGAGTCGAACCCAGAGATGGTAATTTTGTCCCGAGTCAGGTGCTGAACGTTCATGCAGATCTCCTTGAGCACCTTCACATTGAGAAGGTTGACAGAGAACCCGTTGTCGACCAGGATCTTGCCTATCTGAATGTCGTGGCAGTACCCAGTGACATATAAAGTACAGTTGTGCTCGCATGTTCTGAGGAGGAGATCTTCATCGCCGAATGTGATGTCAGCTGTATGAACCTCTGCCAGCCCGTCCTTTATCTTTTCTTCTGCAAAGAAAGCTTGAAACTGATCAGGCTCTTGCAGTGCCTTGATTAGAGAATCTCGTGCTTCTTTGGACAGGAGGAGAGCATCCAGTATGCTTAGTAGCGAGGGTATCTTCCTTAGGTGTGCCAGGACATTGTAATCCATCTTGTTTTTCTTAGGCGGGTCCTTAGCTGCGAGCTCTTTGACGACTCTATCATCGAGGGCGATTTCCTCAGGGACTTTTTCCTTTCCCTTGTCTCTTTTTTTTGAACCCTTGTTTGTAGGCTCGATGTTCTTTTCAGGCAACGTACGGTTACGCAGCTGAATGTTCTCGCAGTTTTTCACCTCTTCTTCTTTTCCAAATGTGGATTTTTTGAAGAGAGGGCCGAAGGTTATTTCTTCGTCAGAATCGCTCCGGAAGGTAAGAACTTGAGATTTTCCTTTTTTCGAAATGGCATCAACCATATGACAGTTACCAGCTGTTCCTTCACGCTCATCTGTCATGCTTCCCTGCTCCCGACGGGATTTGCGCTTCATCTGCTTAAAGTGTTGTCGGTGGGCAACGTATCCCTGCCACCACTTCTTGAAGGCACTGTACTCTTCGGTGGGGTGTATGACCCTCCGATGGTATAAGCAATAGTTCGGATGTACATTCGCTTCATCGGGGCACGTACTCCCGGGAGTATTTCCTTTGAAAGGTGGCAGCTTCATTCCTATTGACAGGGCTTCGGCGAACCGTTTCCCATCTTAAACCTGCTTTTGTCTGCCGCGGGTGTGCTTCGCTCTGGTTGGAGTACTTTATGACTCTTCCTCGCCGCATCTTCTTCATTCTGACGTCGACGCTTGGCCTTTTCATATATGGTCGTTTCACGCTCTCGGTTAGCTTTGCTTTTCTGAAGGGATTCGTTCTGCGGTCTGTCAATCAGGTCGTCTGACGGTTCCAGGGATCTTGGGACCGATCCTGCCCCCAGTTTCCTCGCGTTGCTCTCCGACGCCGAGGGACTTTCTTCGTCTTTTAACGACGAGTGAGAAACCATGTAGCAACTCGCTACATAATCCTTGGATTCTTCCGACAAGTTGTTCCCCTCATCATTGTCGTTGTCTCCATTCTCAAGGATATGGTTGAGAAACTCTTCGAGAGTGACTGGGGTCCGTACCTTCTGGTTATACTCCTCCAGAGCGTCAATGTACTTTTGCAGGTCCGTACGCTCGTTATCAGGCTGTACGGGCTTCTTGGTCTTCTTCTTTTTCTTCAAAGACTTTGAAGGCTTGACCTGGGTGTCTTGCCCATTGTTACCAGCTTTCGGTGTTGAGCGCGGTTTAAGCATCCCCTCAATGATCTTGAGCTCTAGCAGGCTTTTCCATTTGATCGCCGTACATGCTTGAAGATCCTTCGGCATTCTCTTAGTTTTAGCTGAAAGGACAACTTCCCACGGAGCTTCTTCTACAAATGAGCTCGATGCCCCCAGCGTATCCATCTTATTAGGAGCGTGCTGCTATGGCGGGTCTACCTTCTAGTTTTCGGATAGCGCGAACTTGCCTTGTTGGTATTGGTCCTCAACCCAGTTTTGGAAGACGTAGCAATCTTCGATTAGATTACCCATTACTCTATGGTAGGGGTAGTAGTTGGGGCTGTTGATGTCACCATGCTGCATTGAGCGTCTTGGATCCTGCAGAGTGATGAGCCTGTTGTACACCGCCAGTTCGAACAGTCTCCTCGTTTTATCCCAGGGGAACGGGTAAGGACGTCTCAACTTCTCTTCGAGGGATCGGCACGTGTTGCTTTGGCGAGAAACCGCTTTCGGGTCACTCGGTTGTTGTTGAGCGTTGGCAACGAAGGTCGCTTTCCCTTTGCTATTTTCATTCCGGAGATCCGTTTTTGAAGAGGACGGCCTATGGCCCATCTGGTTCATTTAGGCCAGCTTGTCAATCAAGGCCTGGAAGGTGGTCGGCTCGAAGACATCATAAATTGGGATATGGTTTCCTGGGGATCAAAGGTCCCCACGAACATGCCTACGGCAGGAGCTTCTTCTATGTGTTGTTCGCATTTTGACCATAGGTTCTGCCATCGAATTGCGTATTGAACCCAGGTCTCTCCTGGCTTCACCCTGGCATTGATTAATGCCATGATTGGGGTGTGCTCGCTTGCGCTTGCGAACCGCTGTGTGAACAGTAATTCCATCTCCGTGAATGTTTTGATAGAATCATTTGGAAGCTCAGAGTACCATTCAAATGCCGTCTCCGAGAAGCTGCCAACAAACTGGCGAAGCAGCAGTTTGTCGTCGCCTCCAGTATTACCGCACAGAGCTCTGAATTGAGCAACATGCTGGTGTGGATTGCTCATCCCCTTATACACATGGAACTTAGGGATCGTATATCCTGGCGGGTACTTGATTTGATCGTACCGGCTTGGATAAGGTCGCCCAGTTCAGACGGCTTGGATAAGGTCGCCCAGTTCAGACGACTTGGCCTGCCGCTTCACTCGCTTGATGAGCTCGTATTTGTTGAGCTATATAATCATCAAGGGAAGCCTTAGAAATTGTCTCTTCTTGGGCTGCTGAGACAGCCGGAGGAGGGTTGGACATTTCTCCTCTGTCGTCTTCGATGATTATCGAAGGGTCTTCGGCTGGAAGGTCCGGCTGGATCATCATTCCAACCATGTCTTGGAACAGGAGAGCCATCTGCTTCATATTAGCGGCTTATTCCGCAGTCTCCTTATCCTTTCTCTCCAGCAACCTTCGCAGGAACTCCGTATCGGTCTTCTGATCTTGACGTTGTTCGGGCGATACTTCCGGGCTTTCTTTCTGCCCAGTGAGTGCGGCCATCTTTGTCAACATCTCCTGGAGCTTTTGTTGTTACTCCTGATCTTTTGTCACAGACCGTGTAAGTGGTCGATGACCCATAGAAGTACGAATTTTCTATTTCCCGGAAGCCATGTACACCGTGTGTACTACCATGCCCCCAGACTTAGGGCGTTTGGATCCATCACGCTAGGGATTTGCCGCCGGTAGTGGTAGATTCTCTGGCCTTCTCTTTATGTGAGAAGTCAAAGTCGGAGGGACTGTTGTAACAGGAACCCATATAGACGATGCCTTCCGTGGTATGACGGAAGGACGGTTCTCCTCTTGTCAATCCTTCGTTTTCCTCAGTCGGCGAGAGTAGTCTTTATCGATCACAGAATCTTGGACCTTCCGCCAGACTCTTTGGATTTTGGAGGACAGCCGCTGAGGGGCTGCTCTGGCTTTTCCTGTACCACGTTTTCAACATGTAGGAGAGATTTCTTCAGCACCGCGGTCGGAGAGTTCTTTCGCACCCTCCTAAGCAGATTAAAGTTGTTCCCGGTTGGAACAGCAGCGTCAAATTCCACCACTGGAGCTGGTGGAGTAAGTCCAGAGAGGGAGTCGCCTCCAGCTTTCCTCACTCAGTGCCAGTGACGATGTCGAGCATGCCTTGCAGATGGGATTGCCTTAGTTGTGGGAGTGACTTCGTCATGCCCCCTGCTCTGATGAAGGGCTACTGCTGGTGCCAGCCTATTGAAGACCGACGTCCGTTGAGAGGGGACGGCCAATCTTTCGAAGGCCGGCCTTTTAGTAAGGGGAGAAGTCTTGATGACTTTGCCGGAAGCAGGAGTTGGAACTGGTAATCTCGCAAAGACCAATCCTTTAGTAGGAGAAGCCCCTTCAACGACTTTATCTGCCGGAACTGAAATGGCTATCCGCTTCAGGATAACCCCTTCAGGTATCGCGAGCCTCTTTACGGACCCACTGGAGCTTTGGCTCAGTCTGTCAAAGACCGAGGTGGCATACTTGGAAGACCCGTTGAGAGAGGCCGTGGTGGTTGCAAGTCGATCAAAGACCGACTTCTTCGGAGCTTTCTGTGATGGCACTGGGGCACTGAAGCTTGCAGGCGGGATCACAGTCCTAAAGAACAGTCCAGTGGTGGCCTGAGTCACCTGTTCCACTGGCATTGCAAAGATGTAGGATGCTTGGGGCCCATAAGTCACTCCTCCGGTGGGGACGGAGTGGGAGTTGCTGTGGCAGGTGCAGTTGGAAGCCATCGATCTTCTTTTCTCTGCACAAGAGCAAGACACCAAATCTTAATACCTCGAATCAAGGGGAACCATAGTAAACCGTGATTTGTTCGTGAACAAGACATACGAAATGTGGAGTGGAAAGAGGAAAAGGTCCCACCGGGCGTGCCAGAATCTGTTTACCGCCGAAAACAGGATACGGACCGCGTAGGTCGTCTTGCCTGAATTTGGGGGCAGATGCTATTTGGATTTATCCTTCCACCTCTCCGAAGATGCCAAGTTGATTTATGGCACCGTGTATCGGAGGTTTGGACGGATGCGGCCGTTGTAGCAGACTTCGTCAGATTCCCACTCACTGTGAGGGGTTTTTTTATTGTGGGGACGCTCTTCCCTGCAGGCGCAAACCCCTGCAGTTAATTACGTTACCGCGTAGCAATAACCACTTTCTCCTGCTCCAGAAGGTCACTTCGTATCGTTTGTGTTTGTTTTATTTTTGGTTGCCCGTGGATTGTATACGGAAACTAATTTATGTTGTCGCCCATAGGGCGTGGATTAGTCCAAATCCGTATATTCATAGATTTGGGTTTGGGTTGATTTAAGGATCGTTAATCTCATTTGAGATTAAGATCAACTTAAATATTTGTTGAGAATACGTTAGTCTAATTTTAGACTAAGATCTACTCAACAGGATTTAGGATCATTCATATTCAACAAAAGAGCATTTGGACTCTATTGTTTTAGTTTAAGGACGTTTCGGTCCATATCTAGTTTAAGGACGTTGCGGTCCGTTGGGATGTGCTCATCAGTTTGGGAGTGCACCAAGAGTTGTTGGTTGTCGAGACCCTCCAACTCTCTGAAGACGTTGAAGAATTACAACACATGTATTAGAGGTGTGGAAAGATGTACTCTTGAACTAAATTCCAAATTGAGGGGAGAGATCATGGTGGACCATCTAAGAATCATTAGTAATTTTTGGAAGACTAAGATTAACTTAGGAGATGTGTGATGGATATCGTTCTGGTCAATTAGTTTGGGAAGTCATGAACATAGAGGCTCAGTCTATTTGGAGATCCAAGACGTTTTAATCTCAAGAAGACTTAGCCAATTTGGGGCTGAAGTTGGTTTCTTATAGTGTTAAACACTAATATATGCAACTGTTTGAGGCGCTCACGTGTGGCACGTGAGGCACCTAAAAGTTGGCGTTGTACACTTAGGTCTAAATCCCCAAATGTATATAAATGTTTAAACACTTAATTCTTGTGTCCATCACGTATGAGCACGTGAGGCATCCAAAAATTGGCTTTTTATCTCTTTGGTTTTATTCCCTCTTCCTTTTATAAGTGCTCACGTGCGAACACGTGAGGTGCTCAAAATGTGAGTGTTGTCTTTGGATTTTTTTCCCTTTTCCATTTTAGCAACTGTTTGGGGTCACGTGAGAACTCGTGATTCGATCTCAATCATTCCTTTGTATTCATCAGAGGTGCTCACGTGGGAACATGTGAGCTTTTGTTATATAGCGTTGAACGCTAATGAATCACCAGTCTGCATGGAGATTCTGATCTGAGTTTTAAGAATTTCAGGTCCCTTGTTTTATAAGAATTAAATTATTATATAGGATTAAACCCTAGTTTTATCATAGGAATTAAATTCCTATATACTTTTGGATGAATTAAATTATTAGGACTTAGTTCTTTCCCCTAAGTTTTGAATCTGCATAACAGAATCTTCCCAATGAGAATTAAATTCTCAACTTGTGGGGAGATCTGTTTCTGCAGTCCTCAACCAGAGGAAGAACTAAGTTCTTGTATGAAGGATTAAACCCTTAAAGAAGAGATAGGATAATCTCTGTACTTTCTTCTTACCTAGGATTTTGTTTAAGAAGGAGATTTTCTTCTTCTAGAGAATTGAATTCTCTTTTTTTTCTTTTTTCTTTTCTTTTTTCAAAGCTTATGGGGTCTCTCTCTGTGTTCTCCTCCTCTTCTCGCTTCTATTTAAACGAGAAGAACAAGAATCAATTTGTTAAGAGAATCTCTCATTGAGAGTTCATGATTGATTCCATGATCTTTTAGATCAATTGATGAATTTTATTCACTGTTGGATTTTTAATCCAAAGGCTCTCTGTGCAACAGAGAAGATTTCTTGTTTGTTTAACAAGATTAGGAAATATTTTCCTAAGATAGAATTTTATTCTATCAGACGATCACCGTTAGATATTTGATCTAAAGGTCTTTCGTTTAACAACAGAAAAGATGTTTCTGTTTTAATGAAAATCAGGGATATATAGAATTTAATTCTATCAGATAGTTTAGAAAGATTTTAGGAAATATTTTCCAAATAGGATTTTGATCCTTCTATTTAGAATTTAATTTTATCGGCTTGGAAGGTGTTTAAGAACACTCACGTGTAGCACGTGACCCCCACGAAGTTAAACTTGTTTGCTTATATGCAACAGCCTAAAAAAGGCATCACATTTTAGCACGTGAGATTCTCTGGCCTACTATTTTGAGCCTATATACTTTGTATATAGATGCTCACATGCTTACACGTGAGGCTCAATTTCAGCCTGTCAAGCGCCTATAATCTTTGTATCTAGGCGCTCACGTGTGGGCACGTGAGGCTCCATTGGTGGGGAATTTCCCCCCATCTCTTTTCTTCTTCTTCTTTTTTATAAGGGAACAATGTGTGTGTGTAGGGAACAATGTGTAGACACACACACACACTCAAACACACACACACACACACACACACACAAAAAAAAAATCAAGTGTGTGTTTGTGCGCGTGTGTCTACATATAACCTGCGATTTGCCACCCAGGTAATCATCCTATGGATAGGTCTTCCTAGATCAACCTAATCTAACCTAAGTTCTTCTAAATATCTTATTTGCTAAGTATCCAAATATCGTATCCAAACTTACTAATATAGTATTACCCTATTCTACTGTTGCGAGGGTGTTATACGCCATCCACCCGACTTCCCCCGTAGATATACATCTGCTCACCTTGATCCTTGCTTGCCAAATTCGATGATGCCATACTCTCCTTGTCTTCCCGAAAATCCATATGAAGGTACCTAAAATTCAACACATATCGTATCGACATCAAAATCAAGTCCGGAAACCGATATGGCAAACGAAACATACATAGGTTAGAACCTATGGTCCACGCAAGCATGAACAACCAAACAACTCCCGGTGTTGACGTACAAACGTCAAACGACCGAGTCAAAACTATAATACCCAAAAACCAAGTTTCAAAAGTCGTAAAATATCGCCAGAAATCAAGTAAAACGACTATAAATTTTTATTAATGTAAAATTAGACTTTTTTGCATACAGAGTAAGTCTAGTTATCTAAAAAGTGAGCTACAGACCAAGTTTCAGACCCTAACTCAAAAATTAGGCCGCAAATTGGGCCAAATCGAATAAAACGGCGGCAAAAATATGAAGGTTTGGGCTTGGGTTTCTAGGGTAGCTTCCTAGTGTTCTACACATCTCACTATATCTGCAAAATATTTTTCAGGGTCTCCGGATCATAGCAGATCCTAATAAGTCATCACAATCTCACAAAAACCCGATATCGGCAAATCTAAAGCTCAAGTCTTGAGATTTAATCTCTGGTTTTGTCCAGAATTCTAACACTAGATGAGTTGTGGTCACTATCTAATCCTTAATTTCACCTTCACACATCAAGAAATCATCTAACCCACAACTAAGAATTTTCAAAGATCACCAAACCTTCACAAATTAACTCATAACTACACTAGAACATTAGAAACACTAAAAACTTAACTAAAGACATGGGATTTAACTCATTTGGAAACTAAGGAAAAACCCTAGATGATCTCAAGTGCTCAAAGTCCAATCTTGATTCCACCAAGGGGTTTGTAGTGAGGTTGGGATCAATTTTTATGAAGGGGTTGTGGGGTTTTTATGAGGATTTTGGTGGTGGCCATGGATGGTAGAGGAGGTGATGGAGGATGAAGGAGGAGAGAAAATGGAAAGATGAAGTGAAAAATGGTGAGGGCCATGGTAAAAAGGCCAAGGAAAAGTGTGGAAGTTTCCTCTCTCTCTCTCTCTCACTCACATGTCACCACTCATGCCATCTTGTCCCCTATTCTCTTTTCTCTTTTTCATTTTAAAACACAACTATTTGGAAAAGAAAAAGCCATGGTTCATAACTAAAAATGTAGCAAGTCATTTGCAACATGATTTGTTGCATGTCTCATGCATAACAAAATTAATGCAAAATTAGCGAAATACTAATCGAGTTTAGTAAATAACCCATTTACAAATAATTGTATAATAATTCATAAAATGCCCAAATCACATAAATACCTTCAAATCAATAATTATTATTAACTTCCCAATTATTTTCCAAATTATCGGTATGTAATTATACCTATTCATTAAAACTAATCTCCATAATTTTAAAATATCCCTAATATTTATTATTTAATTACTTAAATTCCCAAAATAATATTTTATTTTCTAAAATGTTACAATCTTCCCCCCTTAAATAAATTCGGTCCCCGAATTTAAATTTAAACTCTCCTAAATACTTAAAACATTTTAGCAAAACAATCGCGTCGTCAGGGCTCCGAAATCACGAATACATAAAATATATCATAGCGCAATACGTGCGCATGAAAACGAGGGCAAATCTCAAAATCGAAACTCCATCAAGCGTCATGCCATCCTGGGAGTTACTGTGAAAACCCTAGTGTCAAAAACCATTACGAAAATTACATATAATATAATTAAGATTATAACGTATGTATAATACGCATCTCGTGAAATCGTGAAAACGTCTGAACAATGGTGCATGCTAAATCTCTTTTCAAATCGCCGTGCGATGCGCAAGTCACGGCACGAGTAGCAGGCGTTTCATAATAAGGAAATAGCTATATATATATATATATATATTCTTATCTTTTGTTTAACAAATACGTCCCGCCTTTTGAAAACGATTTAGAAGGGTTTTCTTTGTAAAGTTTTCTTGTCATCTTGGACATGTAAGAAAATATTGAGACTATAGCTCCTTTTTGGAAATCTCTTGGGTAAATGTCGATTCATGCAAAAACACTTAGGTACTGTTCTCAGAACAGTCCTGCTCGGTTAGTAAACCAAATAGTAAATATCATAAAACATACTGCTCCAAAGGAAATCAATCCCATAATGTGTACAAGAATGCCACGTGCGTTTAGTGCGCATGAAAATCGAAATCAAAAACATGTGCCATAAATGTGTACAGAAACAACATCTAAGTGCAATGGGTGTGCACGAAAACATATGTCGAGTGCAACGGGCGTGCATGACAACGACATCAGGTGCATCTGATATGCACGAAGAATCCCAATTCAGTGTATCCGGTGTGCACAAAATCGCATCAAGTGCGCGCAAAAATCTCAATCAAGTGCATATGGTGCACAAAAACATAATTCCAGTGCACTAGGGTGCACGAAAACGAATATCGAGTATAAAAATCAAAATCAACGGTATACGACATACACCAATTCAATATCAAGTATACCGCAGTGTATAATTCATAAACATGTGCATCAGCGTGCACAAAACCAAATCAAGGTACTAAAAGTACATGAAAACTATACCGAAATCATAAGTCAAATCATATGTATACCATACGTATGAAATCCAAACCAAATATCTCGGACCGCATAAAATCAAAATCGGGTGCAATGAATGTGCACAAAACAAAAATCAGCACAACTAATGCATAGAAATATGAATTATGTGCAACTGTGGTACACATAGGAAATATCAATCATAAAACAAAATCCTCAAAATACCAGAATCCAAAACAACGGAAACGTGATATTCGAATCACCAAATCGCAAATCATAAATACTGTCATCGATATACTCCCCCTTCAATGTCGAAGGGTGTCGGTGCATCCAAAGCTAGCAGAGCAAGTATCTACTTTCCTCCTGTTCACTATCTGGCGCCTTCTGCCCTTAGGTCTTGTTTCTCTCTGCAGATTACCGGTTACATGACTCCTTGACTCAACAGCCTAATATGGAGTAATGACGGAAACCGTTCTGCTCAGGCGCATTCTATGAAGATCTCCTGACCAATTAGCCTGGTCACTCGTAACGTGTCTCTTCAATGATGGCAAACTCTGGCCCACTGAGTGTGCGTGATACAACCGATCCTAGGTCCATGTCTTCTTGTGTAGTATTCCAGAAAGATCCTGTCGGGGTCTCTCCTAAATCTCATCTCGTCAAGATCTCGTACGAAGCTCTTTCTCCGCTTTTCTTCAACGTGGACCAATTTGGAATCATCTCTTCGTAGCTGTGTGGACTGCGCTCCAAACAGCTGCACTCAAATATAGAGTTTCCTTTCCGAAGCTACAGACTGGGCATCTTAAATATTCTGTAGAAGGCATCTGGCCAATTACATTCTCGGGAACTCGTCCAATCATCGGAGGAATATACTTCCTTCGTCCGTTTTTGATCGACTCACAACGCATCTGGATGAGTTCCTTCTATCCGAAGCTGGTCTACATACTGATCTTACATCGGAACATCCAACGAACAACGTCCTTTTTAGATCGACTCACCGCACCCTGTATGAGGGCCTCTTCTAGCTGAAGTTAGTCAATCAGATGATCTTGTCAATCGCAGTAACAGCTGGCTCATCTATCTGCATGGTAAACAATGCCTCAATCATTTGGAGTTAACGGTACCCTAGTAGTCTTCGCAAAACGACTGGCCTCTGGCAATAGCCCAATCATCTGGGGCAGATCTCGAATGCTCGTGTCAACGGAAAAATCCCAATAACAATATATCGATGTGTTTCGTATGCTACCGAAAAACAACCTGGTCAGTCCTCGTCCCTGACGAGCTCGTGCTAACCGCAACTCTAGCCACAGCTCTCTCTGCTCATGTAACCGTGGTACCACAGTTCGACATCGATGAGGATAGATCATAGGAACGAATAGAAATACATTGCCTAAGAATTGTACATCCTAAGGCTTCTTAAGCGGAGTAGCGTATCGTAAGTATGCCACGGTACGTCACTCTACTTAAGTCGCATACTCTATCAACCAAGGTCAACCTATGTGACGAAAGTTCGGGTCTAATACCCCCTCGGCGAAGTCTAAGTTCCGTAAGGTCAAGCCTAGGTTCCGAATATATATACGCCCTAAACTCCGCATAGTCAAACCTAGACTCGAACCAGGGTTAAACCTAATACTCTGATACCAACATTGTCACAACCCGGAAAAGGCACGTGACTGACACTTGAATCATATGAAGTCTATAGGACCCCACCTAATTCAAGTAAGCCAAAAGCCCAGAAATCTAAACCTTTTTAGGGGGAAAATAATGGAGGTGAAGTTTTTGAAAACAACGGTATAACGGAAACAAGTTCTTTATTTAAAAGATAAGTAATAGTATATGAAAACATAAGGTTTATATTTAACTTGAAAACATGTTTCGTCATTTAAAATTTCGGCAGCACCTCCTTTGTATATTTTAACCCAAAAAATGGTACAAGCAATAAATAATATGCATCCCTAAGCGGGAGCTAGCTCTTCGCCAATTGGCGGAAACAACCAAGCAAGATAATATAAGTATACAACGCCGAAAGGGGAGGATCAAAACTCTGAAAGAAAGCGAGAAAACTAAACATCATCCAGGAAACTAGAAACAACAATAAATGCATAAGCGCGACTCTAAGGCCGAAAGAATATCCAAACTATGGTTATCTAAATCTACTAAATATACAAGTCTGGTTGATGGAGCCTTTGACTAGATACAATTGAAATAAATAACGATACAACTGAAATAAAATGTACGTGTGAAACGGTGGTCATGATGCAAGTGAAACCACCCACCAAGCAATCACCCGAAAGAAATGATGTGCCAGCAAGCCGCAACGGAACCTGTACGGCCGAACCTGCAAAGAAACTGTGGCAGAACGGGGGTGAGTTGCCAACTTGTGAGTAGAAGACATCACCGAGTGGAAACCGAATGTATGACGATCTCCTAGGTCATACAATACAATACAATAGTAATAATAGCACGATAACTTCTAATAACAGTGGAGGTAATAATGTAGACATATGTGTAAAGTCAAGCACTCGTGTCCGTGTCGCAAAGCAACGACACGTCATATGCATTAGGTATGAATGCATCACAAAAAGGGTGTGTCCAGCAATGACACAGAAAAACCAGGATAAACCAGAGTGCCAAGCATCGACACTCGAAAATATCATGAAACCGTGTCCATCAGTGACACAGAATCCTCAAATCCCGGGCTCCGTCGGTCCGGATCGGCCCATATCATCAAATCTCACGACTGCGGTCGGTATCCTCCGGATGTCCGCCGAGCCAAATATCACCGTTCGGTAGTGCTCTCTTGCCGGGCTCAACGCCTTCTTGCCCCGGGCTACCGCACCAGGTCCACCATGTACCTGCAGACAGTGTCTCTTTCCTCGAATTGGGTATGTATATACACGTGGCTCAAGAACTGAGAAAACTCATGGTGGACGCCACACACATTATATCACGAGAAAACCGCAACTTGCATTTTTAAAATGATAATAAATTTATAAAATTCTTGCGGTTTTCCCCCAAATCCAGAAATCTCATGGAAAATCCGAAATCTCGAAATCATGAATCAATATACAGTGAATATCGGCATAAAGCCCCCACAATTTTTCATAACAGAATGAATATATAAATGCATGGGTTATCTAAGTAAGGAATGCAATATCTAAACTAGCATATGAGAGCAAGCATACTAATAATATATTGGAACTACCAGCTAGCAGGTTATACCAATGAAATAACATTTTCTAAAGTGTACGTGACATGGCAATTACCGATGATGATGTGTGTGAGCCGGCAAGCAAGTGTACATGTAACATACGCATCATCGGTAATGGTGCAGGTGTCCTAACAGACAAGATTCATAATAGCTAAAGAAACACATGTGATAAATATGCAATGCAATGAGAACAACATAAATATAATAGAAAAGTGAATAGTAAACGTAACATTAATCAATATACATATCGATGTATGAGTCATACGGTTTTAATGTTTTGAAATAGCACGAATCGTGGTTTTTAGAAAAGTAGGGGCTACGGTGTTTTTGGGAAATGATATATCCTTTGAAAAATCCGTTGCATCCATCGGGTTGTCCTTTGAAAATACTCATGATTCGTTATTTTTGAAAATAGGTATGACTCGAGCCTAGTCTAGCATCTATCTAAACAACTAAAAGACTAAACTAAAGAACTAGTCGGAAGGATAAGAAAATCTACATATATTCCGAGTCGATATACCTAGTAGTCGGCGATCCAGCCTCATAGTGTCACGTGTTGTATAATACATAGTACGGTATCCTCGAGTCAAGAGTGCGGATCAATCATCTTATATGTCTCGTACGGTAATATCCATCGTACGACATCCTTAAAATCGAGGGTACGGGTCAAAATCATATATACATCATCCTTTATATGGTATCATCATCGTACAATATCAATATCAGGGGTACGGTTCTAAAGTCTCGTACATTCAAATATTATCAACTCACATATTATCGTATGTATGAATACATATCGCCCAACAATCCATTATAATATCATATCATATATCATATCACGACTCAATCACATATCAGAATCTCACGGCATCATGCCCGATCATATCAACTCATCTCCACATATCACATACTATTCTCATCACCCGTGTATGTGTGTGTGTGTGTATACACAAACATACATACATATATATATATATACACATATACACACAAAAAAATCAAGTGTGTGTTTGTGCGCGCGTGTGTGTGTCTACATATAACCTGCGATTCGCCACCCAGGTAATCATCCTATGGATAGGTCTTCCTAGATCAACCTAATCTAACCTAAGGTCTTCTAAATATCCTATTTGCTAAGTATCCAAATATCGCATCCAAACTTACTAATATAGTAATACCCTATTCTCCTGTTGCGGGGGCGCTATACGCCATCCACCCAACTTTCCCCGTAGATATACATCTACTCACCTTGATCCTTGCTTGCCAAAGTCGATGATGTCACGCTCTCCTTGTCCTCCCAAAAATCCATGTGAAGGTACCTACAATTCAACGCATATCGTATCGACATCAAAATCAAGTCCGGAAACCGATATGGCAAACGAAACATACATAGGTTAGAACCTATGGTTTACGCATGCAAGAACAACCAAATAACTCCCGACGTTGACGTACAAACGACAAACGACCGAGTCAAAACTAAAATACCCAAAAACCAAGTTTCAAAAGTCGCAAAACATCGCCAGAAATCAAGTAAAACGACTCTAGATTTTTATTAATGTAAATTAGACTTTTTTCATACAGGGTAGGTCTAGTTATCTAAAAAGTGAGCTACAGACCAAGTTTCAGACCCTAACTCAAAAATTGGGCTGCAAATTGAGGCCAAATCGAATAAAACGGCGCCCAAAATATGAAGGCTTGGGCTTGGGTTTCTAGGGTAGCTTCCTAGTGGTCTGCACATCTCATTATATCTGCAAAATATTTTTCAGGGTCTCCGGATCATAGCAGATCCTAATAAGTCATCACAATTCCCACAAAAACCCGATATCGGCAAATTTAAAGTTCAAGTCTTGGGGTTTAGTCTCTGGTTTTGTCCAAAATTCTAATACTAGATGGGTTGTGGTCACTATCTAATCCTCAATTTCATCTTCACACTTCAAGAAATCACCTAACCCTCAACTAAGAATTTTCAAAGATCACCAAACCTTCACAAATTAACTCAAAACTACACTAGAACATTAGAAACACTAAAGACATGGGATTTACCTCATTTGGCAACTATGGAAAAACCCTAGATGATCCCTAGTGCTCAAAGTCCAATCTTGATTCCACCAAGGGGTTTGTAGTGAGGTTGGAATCAATTTTCATGAAGGGATTGTGGGGGTTTTGTGAGGATTTTGGTGGTGGCCATGGGTGGTAGAGGAGGTGATGGAGGATGAAGGAGGAGAGAAAATGGAAAAATGAAGTGAAGAATGGTTGGGGCCTTGGTAAAAAGGCCAAGAAAGAGTGTGGAAGTTTCCGCTCTCTCTCTCTCTCTCTCTCTCTCCCTCACATGTCACCACTCATGTCATCTTGTCCCCTCTTCTCTTTTCTCTTTTTCATTTTAAAACACAACTATTTGGAAAAGAAAAGGCCATAGTTCATAACAAAAAATATAGCAACATGATTTGTTGCATGTCTCATCCATAACAAGATTAATGCAAAATTAATGAAATACTAATCGAGTTTAGTAAATAACCCAGTTACAAATAATTGTATAATAATTCATAAAATGCCCAAATCACATAAATACCTTCAAATCAATAATTATTTTTAATTTCCCAATTATTTTCCATATTATCGGTATATAATTATACATATTCATTAACAATAATCTCCATACTTTTAAAATATCCCTAATATTTATTATTTAATTACTTAAATTCCCAAAATAATATTTTATTTTTTGAAATGTTCAGGCCTTTTCATAAATAGTCATTTCGCGACTGTGGTTATCCCGAATCTTTTAACAGGCTTCTTTTATTGGCTTGTCAACTTGTTCTTCGAACGATAGGCTTAACGTTCTTAGAGCGGGATCTCGTTCTGTTTCAACGTCACAGCTATTTGGAAGAGTGTTATCTTCTTCTCCAGAGCTGTTTATAACGCGGCAGGTGTAGAATCGTTCCCGTTTCTTGGACCGAACGTATTCGAGCCCGGTTGTTTCCATCTTTCCGTTGGGCATCTTTCGCTCGGTCTCAGGGATATCCCAAATCTTTTTGTAGAAGTGGGCTTGTCGAACAGTTTGTTCGAAGGGTACACCTTGGCATATTAACAGCCTTTTCAATCCATCTGCGTAGTATCTTGGCAGACGAATTGGTTGAAGCCTATCAAAGGTAAAATCGGCACCATGCCAGACTTCTTTATCTACTCTGGTCTCCGAAGATTGATAGAAGAGGATCGCCTTTTCACTTCTTCGCCTGGAAGGCACATAGAAAGTCGGTAGTTCCTGTACGCTATATGTATCGAGTGCGTCATGTTCTTTATAATGCCGAGGGGGAGCCATTATGATTTGCAGGCTCTGATCCGCTCTGGCAAGGATTTGCACCGACGGGCGGATGGAGAAAACGGCGTTAGCTTCGTCTACAGAGTCGCTGCCAAAGACCGGAATACGAGTAGATGGTCCGGACCTGTTGTCTTGGGGTTGCCCCGAGTAGACTATTTCTTCATCTTCCTCGATGTTGCTCCCAAAGATCGGGATGGTGGAAACGGACTTCCGTTTATCCTCCGGCTTATGACACCTTTCCGTATCTTCGAAGTCTGGTAAGAAATACTTTGCGTCTTCATATTTCTGGAACTCGTTTACGGAGAACGGATTCAGCTCCCCTGTGACGGTGCATTCCAAACCATCGTTGAAATACTTTATACACTAATGTTGTGTAGAAGGGATGGCGTTGTATTCATGCATCCAGGACCTGCCGAGCAAAGCGTTATAGCAAGTCTTGGTGTCAATGAAGTGAAATTTGATGTCAGTGACGAGCAACACAAAGCGTAGCGTCAATATTACCGACCCGAGCATCCGTGACGACTGTGAGTCAAACCCGGAGATGGTAATTTTGTTTCGGGCCAAGTGCTGAACGTTCATGCAAATCTCCTTCAGCACTTTCACGTTGAGAAGGTTGACGGAGGATCCGTTGTCGACAAGGATTTTTCCTATCTTTATGTCGTGGCAGTACCCGGTGACGTATAACAGGCGGTTATGCTCGCACGTACCAAGGAGGAGGTCTTCATCGCTGAATGTAATGTCAGATGTGTGAACCTCCGCCAGCTCATCCTTCATATTCTCTTCTGCGGGGAAAGCTTGGAACTAATCAGGATCTTGTAACGCCTTGATCAGAGACTCCTATGCTTCTTTGGACAAAAGGAGAGTATCTAATATGCTCAACTGTGAGGGTATTTTCCTCAGATGTGCTAGGACATTGTAATCCACCTTGTTTTTCCTAGGCGGGTCCCTGGCTGCGAGCTCTTTGACAACTCCATCATCAAGGGAAATTTCTTCAGGGATTTTTTCTTTCCCTTTGTCTCTTTTGCTCGAACCTTTGTTTGTTGGTCCGAGATTCTTCTCAGGTGGCGTGTGGTTACGCAGCTGAATATTCTCGCGGTTCTTCTCCTCCTCTTCTTTTTCGGAGGTGGAGTCCTTGAAGAGAGGGTTATGGGTTATTTCATCCTCAGAATCGCTCCCGAAAGTAAGAACTTAGGGTTTTCCCTTTAGGAACTGGTATTAACCATATGATAGTTGCTAGTCGTTTTTTCACGCGTACTTGTCGCACTCTTTTGCTATCGACGAGCTTCGCGCTTCATCCTCATGAAGTGTTTTTGATGGGCAACATATCCTTTCCACCACTTCTTGAAGGCACTGCATTCTTCGGTGGGATGAGTGACCCTCCGATGATATAAGCAGTAATTTAGATGCGAATACTCTCCATCGAGGCATATGATCCCGGGAGAGCTTCCCACGAGAGGTGGCAGCTTCATTCCCCTTGACAAGGCTTTGGCGAACCGCTTCTTTGCTTTGATCATGCTCTTATTTGTAGCAGGTGTGCTTCGGCTTGATTGGAGTACTTTACGACTCATCCTCACCGTGGCTTCTTCATTCTGACGCTGACGCTTAGCCTTTTCATAAATGGTTGTTTTGCGTTCTCGGTCAGCTTTGCTTTTCCGAAAGGCTTCGTTTAACAGCTTATCGATCGGGTCTTCTGACAGTTCCGGCAATTTTAGTGCCAATCCTGCCCCCAGTTCCTCTGCTTGGTTTTTTGACGTTGAGGAAGATCCTTCACCATTTAACGACGAATGTGAGACCATATGGCAATTTGCTACATAGTCTTCGGTTTCTTCTGATGAGTCATTTTCCTCATCATTGTCACTATTTTCGTTCTCAGGAATATACTTGAGGAACTCTTCGAGGGTAACCGGTGTCCGCGCCTTCTGGCTGTACTCTTCCAATGCGTCGATGTACTTTTTTATGTTTGTGCGCTTGATGTCATACTCGGCAGGCTGCACAGGCTTCTTGGTCTTCTTCTTTTTCTTCGAAGACTTTAAAGGCTTGAATTTGGGATTTTGCCCTTTGTCAACAACTTTCGATACGGGATGCGGTTTCAGCAACCCTTCGATGATTTTGGGTTCAAGTGGTCTTTTCCACCTGACTGCCGGACATGCCTATAGATCCTTCAGCATTCTTTTGGTCATTGCTAAAAGAACGATTTCCCATGGAGTTTCTTCCACGAGTGAGCATGATGCCCCTAGTGTATCCACCTTTTTGGGAGTGTGCTTCTGTGGCGGGTTCACCCTCCAGTTCTCAGAAAGCACGAACATCCCCTGTTGATACTGATCCTCGACCTAGTTCTTAAAGACATAGCAATCCTCAATTGGGTGGCTCACCATTTTGTGATAGGAGCAGTAGTTGGGGTTGTTGGCATCGCCGGGTTGCGGTGGACGCCGTGGGTCTGGGAATGTGATGAGTTTGTTACGCACTGCCAACTCAAACAGTCTCCTCGTCTTGTCGTGGGGAAACGTGTAAGCGCGTCCTAGCCTTTCTTCCAGGGATAGGCATGGACGTGCATTATTTTGGCGAACCGCCGGTTTTGGGTCGCTCGGTTGTTGTTGAGTGTTGGTGACGAAGGCCGCTTTCCGTTACCCTTGGAATTTCGAGGGTCCTTACTTGAGGAGGAAGTCCTATGGCCCATCTGGTCCATTTGGGCCAGTTTATCTATCAGAGCCTAGAAAGTAGTCGAATTGAAGAATGTCATGAACTGGAACACAGTCGTTTGCGGATCTAGGGTCCCGATGAACATGACCATGGCGGGGGATTCTTCAATGCGTTTTTCGTACTTTGACCACAGGTTCCGCCACCGGATCACATATCGGACCTAGGTTTCTCCCGGCTTTACCCTGCCATTGATTAAAGTCGTGATCGGGGTGCGCTCGCTTGCGCTGTTGAACCGCTGTGTGAACAGCAACTCCATCTCTGTGAATGTCTTTACAAAGTCATTTAGGAGCTCAGAGTACCATTCAAAGGCTGTCTCCGACAGGCTACCAACGAACTAGCGAAGCAGCAGTTTGTCGTCGCCTCCAGTGTTGCCGCACAGAGCTCTGAACTGCGCAATGTGCTGATGGGGTTGCATGTCCCCTTGTACACATGGAATTTAGGGATCGTATATCTCGGTGGGTACTTGATTTGGTCATACCATCCTGGATACGGTCGCCCAGTTCTGACAGTTTGGCCGGCCGCTTCATTCGCTTAATGAGCTTGTATTTGTTGAGCGATGTGATCATCAAAAACAGCCTTTGTTCCCCTCTGAAAAACGGCGTTGTTCCCCTCCGAACGACGGCCGAGACATTATGACGTCATGCCTGAGATTCGGGGCAGATGCTATATGGTTTTATCCGTCTACCTCTCCGAAGATGCCAAGTTGATTTATGGCACCGTGTATCGGAGGTTTAGACGGATGCGGCCGATGTAGCAGACTTCGTCAGATTCCCCCTCATTTGAGGGGTTTTTGATTGTGGGGACGCTCTTCCCTGCAGGCGCAAGCCCCTGCAGTTAATTACGCTACCGCATCGCGGTAACAACTTTCTCCTTCTCCAGAATTTCACTTCGTGTCGTGGGTGTTTGTTTTGTTTGTGGTTGCCCGTGGATTGTATACGGAGACTGAGTAATGCCGTCGCCCGTAGGACGTGGATTAGTCCAAATCCGTATTTACTTAGATTTGGGTTTGGTGTTTTTAGTTTAAGGATACGTTAGCCGTATTAAGGCTAAGATCAACTTAAACATCCGTTAAGGATACGTTAGTCCTGTTTTAGACTAAGATCGACTTAACGTGATGATCCATTTAATATATGGCCGTCGGGACTCGTCACCTCTCTGACGTCGTTGAAGGATTACAACGATGGGTGTCAGAGGAGTTCGGAGATGTACCCTTGAACCAAAGTCGATTTGGAGTTTTATAGTCCATTTAAATGTTTAAGAATACGTTAGCCGTTTTGGGGCTAAGATCAACTTAAACGGGACCGTTTAGATCCGGCAAAAGAGCATTTGGAGGCTCTATCGCTCCAGTTTAGGGACGTGGTGGTCCATTATTAGTTTAAGGACGTTTCGGTCCAATATTAGTTTAAGGACGTTTCGGTCCACGAGTTTAGGGATCCCGCAGTCCATATTCATATGTGGTCGTCGGGACCCGTCACCTCTCTGATGTCGTTGAAGGATTACAACGATAGGTGTCAGAGGAGTTCGGAAATGTACCCTCGAACCTGATGTAAATTGATTTTGGGAGCAGCCGTGCTCAGTCAATTTAATTTGAGGACTTACGGCCATGACTGGGCTAAGTCCAATTAAAAAGTTCAACACCTTTATTTGTTTTTTGTTTGGGCTCTGCCCATAAAGGATGCAGAGCATCAATTTATTTTGGGCCCTGCTCATTTTATAAATGATGCAGAATACCAATTTTACTTGGGCTCTGCCCTTGTATAAAGGATGCAAAGCATCAATTTATTTGGGCTCTGCCCATTTATTGCCTTGCAATTTATTTTGGCCCGTTAGGTCATTTTGACTTGGGCTTGGCCCTTTAGCAGAGGAAATGCATTGCATTTTCAGGCGCTTTGCGTCAATCAAAGAGCGCAAGCGCTTGTGATGATGACACGTGTCATGCAACGTAGTGCGCTGCGCTAGTGCGCAGCGCTTGCACTGCTGACACGTGGCACGCTCTGGTGAGTTGCGTCAATTTCAGAGAGCAAAGCTCTATTTCAAAAGCTCGTAGCGCAACTGGTTCAAATGCTGACACGTGGCACTCTCTGGTGACTTGCGCCAGTCCAAGAGCGCAACAGTGCAGATTTATAAGTGCAAAGCACTATTAATTTGAGAATCTTTTAGATTCAAGAACCAATGGTTCATAAAGGAAGTGTAGAGCACTATTTGATTTCTTGATCTAATTTAGATCAAAGAAAAAACAAGCTTTTTCTTATTTCAGGAACCAGAGGTTCATAAAAAGTGCAAAGCACTCTTTTTATTTTGTTTTTTATTAAAGATCATTGATCTTGTTTTTAGATCAATGATCTGTTCATAAGAGAATTTTCTCTTTTTCTTAAGGCTTTTTACCTTTTTTGTTCTTGAGGATTTCTCTCCAATTCTTCAGAGTTCTCTCTGTTTAATTTCTCACAAAATGTTGATGCCTTTGAATTGAGTTCTAGGTTCCTTTTTATAGTGCCCATAAATTTGTTAAAGAGATCTTTCTCTGAGTGATTTGGGGAATTTCCCCCACCGTTGGATCTTTGATCCAAGGGCTTCTGTTTTACAGAAGAAAATCTTCTTGTTTTAATAAGAACAGAAAGATCTCTTTGAAATCTTAATTCTGTTTGGCGCAGAGGCCCCAGAGCGTGATATATGTCGCGCAGCGCACAGCGCAGCGCAACTGCGCTAGCGCATCTGCGCTGACACGTGTCGCGCAGCGCAACTGCGCTAGCGCATCTGCGTTGACACGTGTCGCGCAGCGCAGTACTTGCGCAACTGAAGCGTTGCTTCCTTTGATTTTGCTTTAAACAGAGCTTTGCACTGATTGGGTGCGCTGCCTTGGGCGCTGCGCTGATGCATCTACGTCTGACACGTGGCGCGTTGCGCGCAGCGCAAAGAATCTGAAGCGTTGCTTCAAAATTAAAATTTAGATTTTCAAAGTAGATCTTTTCTCTGATTGGGGGAAGATGAAGCGTTGCTTCATCTCCCGCCTTGGAATTTGAACAGAGCTTTGCTCTGATTGGGGTAAACAAATGCCCTCCCACCGTTGCGCTTACGTGGCCCCAAACGCAAGCGCAACGGTGGCAGAATTCCAACCGTTGCGGCAGCTTTTGGTAGTTGAAAGGGCACTTGATGCCTATATATAGGACCTTTGGTCCTCAGTAGATGATTATCATCTTTAAGATTTTTACTTTCAAAACTCCAGAGCTCTGCTCTTGCCTTTAGGAACTCTCAGAGTTAAATTTTCCTCAAAAGAAACTTTTTAGGTAAAAAAATTAACATTGAATTAAATTAATTTCAATTAATAGAGCTTTGCTCTCATAGATCTTTGATCTAAAGAAAATCCTTTTGGGGTTTCACCAAATAGAGCCTTGCTCTCAGGAGTCTGTTTCAGGGTTTCTCAACCCATGAACAGAACCTTGCATCTTTGGCAAAACATAGACCTCTTTGATCTAAAAAAAAGATGAACTCTTAAGAGTTCGAACATGGATAATGAAAATTAAAAATGTAGTTTTGTATTTAATGGATTATATTAGCTTTTAATAGCAATGATCTCAGAGTTCTCGGGGGGATTTCTTTAAATTCCCCTTATTAGGATTTTGACAGTCACTCCTGAAGTTTAACTCGCTGTGTATATATATATATATATTTTTTTATCGATAATCTTCCTGTGGTATTTCTTCCAGGCATAATGGCGGTGCGTCTATACAGTTTGCATGAGTTCATCACCTACGATGATATCTGCACACAGGGCCGTCATTAAAACCAGGAGTTTACGGACGCCCAGTGTGCGTAGGTCATGGGTCGCCTCAACTCAAGCGGTGGTTGGCTGCTTCCTCGTCGTTCGACTCTCTTGAAGGTCGTGTTGGGAGCAATATGGAGAGCACTTCCGGGGTTTCATGAGGCCCTACCGCTCAATGCGCTGGATGATGCTGAAGACAATGTGCATTCAGTGTACCTAACGGGGCTGATCTCGAAGAAACGGCGGGACAGCCTCAACGACATCCTACATCAAATTTTCCAGCAGATGACGATAGTCGCTGCTTATCGAAGGCTGGGAGGGCTTGCCGAGGATTTTGACACACAGGAGCGCGAGAGGCTGCGCACAAGAATAATCAGAAAGGCCAGAAGAACTCTGGATGGCCTTACTTTTGACTTCCTCAATCCGTGCCCTGTATCTGAAGTTATTCCATTGTAATAATATTTCTCGTTCATTGCTTTTATGATTGTAAGAACTATTGGCAATATTAATGGAAAAATTTTATCCCAGCTTGTCTTTATTTTTCGTTCTGAGTCTTTTGTTTGTGCATGAATGAGTGTGTCTCGAACGCTTGATCAAACGTAAATCGGATGCTCCTTCTGTTGCTTTCTTCTTTCTCTTATTATCGGCATGCTATCTTAATAAACACGGTCAACAGATAAAAGAGTAAGCATCTTGATTTCTTCATGAGATAGTGATGGCTTAGGCTGCAGGTTCAGATCTGCCGCCTAAAGACTTTTCAACTCTATGAGCCGTGAGGGTCTCATAGAGACTTTTGTCCCTACGGATCGAGAGGATCTCATAGGTCGATTTTCTCGTTAGGAATCGTGAGGATTCCTAAGTGTGGTTTTCTCTTATAAGTCGTAAGGATCCTATAAGAGAATTTTTCCCTCTTACGAGTCGAGAGGGCCCGTAAGCGGTTGTTTCCCTCCTTGTCGAAACTCGACTTTGGAGAGTGAGACCCGTGAATAGTATGCAAGAGACCACTTTAGATCGACTTGCAGGGTCTCATTGTTCAAGAAGAAAGTTTTTTAATTCCTGCTGCCTGAGGCTTCATCTTGCAATTTGAGACGAATCGGGAATTTTCCCGCGGAGACACTGGTTTCTCTGCGAGCCAACGCGAATCAGGAGGCTTTCGTCAAGGATTTTTTGTTTCCCTGAGTCGAAGGATTTTGCTAAGGATTATTTGTTTCCCTAGCGCCAAGGATTATTTGTTTCCTTGGGGTTGAAACGAGTCGAGAATTTCCCACGGAGGCACTGGTTGCTCTGCGAGTCGACGCGGATCAGGAGGCTCTCGTCAAGGATTGTTTGTTTCCCTGAGTTGAAGGATTTGCTAAGGATTATTTGTTTTCCTAGCGCCAAGGATTATTTGTTTCCTTGGGGTTGAAACGAGTTGAGAATTTCCCACGGAGGCACTGGTTGCTCTGCGAGTCGACGCGGATCAGGAGGCTCTCGTCAAGGATTGTTTGTTTCCCTGAGTTGAAGGATTTGCTAGGGATTATTTGTTTCCCTAGCGCCAAGGATTATTTGTTTCCTTGGGGTTGAAACGAGTCGAGAATTTCCCACGGAGGCACTAGTTGCTCTGCGAGTCGACGCGGATTAGGAGGCTCTCGTCAAGGATTGTTTGTTTCCCTGAGTCGAAGAATTTGCTAAGGATTATTTGTTTCTCTAGCGCCAAGGATTATTTGTTTCCCTGGTGTTGACACGGATTGAGAATTCCCACGGAGACACTGGTTGCTCTGCGAGTCGATGCGAATCAGGAGGCTCTCGTCAAGGATTGTTTGTTTCTCTGAGTCGAAGGATTTGCTAAGGATTATTTGTTTCCCTAGCGCCAAGGATTATTTGTCTCCCTGGTGTTGAAACGGACCGAGAATTTCCCACGGAGACACCGGTTGCTCTGCGAGTCGATGCGAATCAGGAGGCTCTCGTCAAGGATTGTTTGTTTCCCTGAGTCGAAGGATTTGCTAAGGATTATTTGTTTCCCTAGCGCCAAGGATTATTTGTCTCCCTGGTGTTGAAACGGACCGAGAATTTCCCACGGAGACACTGGTTGCTCTGCGAGTCGATGCGAATCAGGAGGCTCTCGTCAAGGATTGTTTGTTTCCCTAAGTCGAAGGATTTGCTAAGGATTATTTGTTTCCCTAGCGCCAAGGATTATTTGTCTCCCTGGTGTTGAAACGGACCGAGAATTTCCCACGGAGACACTGGTTGCTCTGCGAGTCGATGCGAATCAGGAGGCTCTCGTCAAGGATTGTTTGTTTCCCTGAGTTGAAGGATTTGCTAGGGATTATTTGTTTCCCTAGCGCCAAGGATTATTTGTTTCCTTATGGTTGAAACGAGTCGAGAATTTCCCACGAAGGCACTGGTTGCTCTGCGATTCGACGCGGATCAGGAGGCTCTCGTCAAGGATTGTTTGTTTCCCTGAGTTGAAGGATTTGCTAAGGATTATTTGTTTCCCTAGCGCCAAGGATTATTTGTTTCCTTGGTGTTGACACGGGTCGAGAATTTCCCACGGAGACACTGGTTGCTCTGCGATTCGACGCGGATCAGGAGGCTCTCGTCAAGGATTGTTTGTTTCCCTGAGTCGAAGGATTTGCCGAAGACACTGGTTTCTCCGGAGCTGGAACGAACTGTTGAGATTTGACTTCGTTTTCTGGCGAAGCCTGTTGGGAAAGTATGGTTCCCTCTTTGTTTGCGCCCTTGGATTGTATACAGGGATCGATGTGATCTCAACTGTAGGGCCAAAGTTTTATCATCATTTTTTTTTATTTCCGCGATGCTCTATCATTTTAGCTTTTATATCGCGAAGGTCACGATTGCCCAATCATTTCGGCTATTTCTCGCGGTGCCCAATCATTTCGGCTGTTTATTTTGTTTTCACTCGCTGCTTTTAATTGTGAGTTGCCCAATCATTTCGGCTATTTTGCATGCATACATTTTACTTGCTGCTTTTTATTGCAAGTTACCCCCATCATTTCGGCTATTTCGTATGCGTGTGCGGCCTACTGGCTTTCCGCCGTAAACCTGAAATTAGGCAGCGATTTCGGCATCAGCACCGCTACAACTGGGATATTGCCAGGAGCGAATCATCATTTACCTCTGTCGATGTTGAACAAAGGTAGCTTAGCGAACAGGGTTAAGGTCTTGTCGGCTAAGGCTTTTGACTTCATGAGCCGTAAGGGTCTCACAAAGGTATTTCTCCCTACAAGTCGTGAGGATCTCATAGGTGTATTTTCTCCTTAGGAATCGTGAGGATTCTTAAGTGTATGTTCCTCTGTAACGTAAGGATCCTACAAGAGGGTTTTCTCCTTGTAAGTCGAGAGGACTTATAAGGGTCATGTGAACATATCCCCAGTCACGGATGGATCTTGGTTAGGGAAATGTTTATTCGCGCCCGTGGATTGTATACAAGAGCCAGTATTGGACCACTTGTAGGGCAATATCGAATGTTGTGGAGGGTTTTCTTAAGCACAGGTTTAGGTCTCTGTAACGTAAGACTTTCAAATCTTATGAGCCATGAGGGTCCCATAAGAGAGTTCTCCTTGCGAGTCGTGAGGATCTCGCAAGTGTATTTTCTCCTCAGGAATCGTGGGGATTCCTAAGTGTGTTGCTCCCTTGTGAGTCATAAGGATCTCACGTGGGTGGTTTCTCCTTATAAGGTCGTGAGGACCCTATAAGTGTCTTTTAACGAGGTTGCGCCCTTTCGGGTTTTCACAAACACTCGCCGGTAGTCCTGCTGTTTTTACTCACGGAGCCCTTTCGAGTTTTCATCCGTGCCTATTTTGCTTATGAAAATACCGTTTTTTTATTCTTTTTATTATTTTCTTCTTCCTTTTTTTTTACGAGGTCGCGCCCTTTCGGGTTTTCACAAACATTGGCCGGTAGCCCTGCTGTTTTTACTCACGGAGCCCTTTCGCGTTTTCATCCGTGCCCATTTTGCTTATGGACATACCGTTTTTTTTATTCTTTTTATTATTTTCTTCTTCCTTTTTTTTACGAGGTCGCGCCCTTTCGGGTTTTCACAAACACTCGCCGGTAGCCCTGCTGTTTTTACTCACGGAGCCCTTTCGGGTTTTCATCCGTGCCCATTTTGCTTATGGACATACCGTTTTTTTATTCTTTTTATTATTTTCTTCTTCCTTTTTTTTTTACGAGGTCGCGCCCTTTTGGGTTTTCACAAACACTCGCCGGTAGCCCTGCTGTTTTTACTCACGGAGCCCTTTCGGGTTTTCATCCGTGCCCATTTTGCTTATGAACATACCGTTTTTTTTAATTATATTTTTCTTCTTTTTTTTATCTCGTCAGCCTACGGATGCTGCGGTATTAGTTTAAGGACGTTTCGGTCCGGTCATTGAGAAGGCCGGCTACTGCTTATAAAGCTTGAGCTTAGGAAGATAGCGAGCGGACATAGTCGTCGTCATCTACCATTGACCTAGGCCGTGGCTCATTAAGCGTAGTATTTCTTTAGGAAGCGACCGTTTATTGGCCAGAAAGGCCTTTCACCGTGCATGTCCATGAGTAGATAGGCTCCACCCTGGTAGACCTTATCTATGATGTACGGGCCTTCATAGTTTGGCTCAAATTTTCCCCGCTTGGCGCGATTGGGGATCATAGGCCTTTTGACCACTAGCACGAGTTCGCCTTGGCGGAATGTCCTCGATCGGGTCAATCTTTCATATGAGCGCGTCATCTTTTCTTTATAAGCTTCCAGATTTTGTTGCGCTATGAGCCGGGTTTCATCAAAGGCGTCAAGCTCCTCAAGCCGAAGGCGAGCATTTTCTTCGTCCGTCAGCTCGTAGTGGACTGCCACTCGTAGAGAGGGTAACTCTATCTCGAGGGGGAGTACTTCTTCCGTCCCAAATACCAACGCGTACGGCGTTGTGTTCGTGGCCGTCTTGAACGTAGTTCGATACGCCTAAAGTGCCTCTTGCAGTCTCCCGTGCCAGTCTTTCTTGTTTCGGGACACTGTTTTCTTCATGATCTTTGTCAGGGTCTTGTTGAAGGCTTCAGCTAAACCATTAGCTCGCGGATTATAAACCGAGGAATATCTCCAGTCTATATTGTGCCGATGCGCAAAGCGACTGATCTTATGGCTTCTGTAAGCTGGACCGTTATCGGAGATGATCCGTCGCGGAGTTCCAAACCGATATATGACATGCGTCTTGAAGAAATGGAGGATATTCTCCGTCTTCACTTCCCTCAGTGGTACCGCTTCTTCCCATTTGGAGAAATAGTCAGTTGTCGCCAGGATGAAACGATGTCCCCTAGACGATGCTGGTTCGATGGGGCCGACTATGTCAGTCCCCCACATTTCGAACGGCCAGCTAGCCACCGTTGGATGTAGTGGATTTGGATGCTGGTGGATGAAGTCCCCATGAATTTGGAATGAGTGGCATTGCTTCGCATATTTGAGGCAGTCCTGGATCATCGTGGACCAGTAGTAGCCCATCCGTTTAATCTTCAACTTCATCTTCGGGCCTGCTTGGTGAGAACCGCAGAGTCCGTCGTGAACTTCCTGAACGACTCTTTTCGCTTCGTCAGGTCCGAGACATCTTAGCCATAGAGAATTAAACGACCTCTTGTACAGAGTGTCGTTGACGAAGGCGAAAGACAGAGCTCGTTTCGTGAGCTGATGTCTTGTGGACGCTTCTTTAGGCATTCGGTGGGATTTAAAGTAATCTATGAAGACTTCTCTCCAATCCTCGGTATTTTCCCAATCTTTTACTTGCAGGGTCGTCTGCTTGCTCTCTCGTTTTTCTTCGGATGATTCCGGAGATATTTTTGCTGGGGCAAGCACCTGACGGCTTTGTACCACGATTCTAACGTCATCGAGGTTCTCATCAGCCAGTTCTTTAGCAAGTTTGGCCAACGCGTCTGCTTTGCTATTTTCCGTGCGCGGTATGTTCTCCAAAGTATAGGAGGGAATTTGGGTAAACAGTTGTTCCACTTTTTCGCCGTACTTCACCAGTTCTGGCTTGCACGTTTGGTAGTCGCCGTTTACTTTACTAACGACCAGTTGAGAATCCCCGTATATGAGGAGGTCTTCAATTCCCATGTCAATGGCGATCTCGAGGCCTGTTATCAAAGCTTCGTATTCGGCTTCATTATTTGTCCTCGGCTCTGTTAAGGAGAAAGCGAAGCGCATTATTCCTCCTTGTGGAGTCACAAAGATGAGGCCTACCCCCGATTTGATTATAGGGGTACTTTGTTTGCGTTTATTCATGGAAGATGCTCCATCGAAATAAAGCTCCCATTGGGTATTACCGCCGCCGATCGCGTCAAACGGATGCTCAGCGAGGAAGTCGGCGATGGCCTGGCCTTTCACTGCCTTGAGAGGTTGATATGTTATCGAGAATTCCATCAAGAGCAGGGCCCATTTAGCGAGTCGCCCCGTCAATATGGCCTTCGACATCAAGTATTTAAGGGGGTCCACCTTTGAAATGAGACGGACCTCGTGCGCCAACGCATAGTGCCTGAGCTTTGTTATCGCGAAGATCAACGCCAGGCAGTGTTTTTCAATGGGGGAGTAGTTGCTTTCTGCCCCCAGCAGAACTCGACTTAAGTAGTAGAGTGCTCTTTCTTTCCCTTGATCGTTCTCTTGTGCCCATAATGCGCCTAAAGAACCTTCGAGAGCGGTTGTATAAAGAATGAGAGTTTTTCCCTTAACCGGCGCAGCCAATACTGGCGGGTTCTGCAGGTACTGTTTAATTTCGTCCAGCGCGCCCTGGCATTTTTGATCCCAGACGAACGGGGTTCTCTTCTTCATCAGGTGACTGTAAGGACGGCACTTTCTTGAAAGGTTGGCTATAAATCGCCGTATATACGCGAGCTTCCCTTGGAGAGACCGCAGCTGTTTGAGAGTCCTTGGCGGAGGCATCTCCATGATCGCCTTGATCTTTGACGGATCTATTTCGATACCCCGATGTCGGACGATGAATCCCAGAAATTTGCCCGAAGAAACTCCGAACGCACACTTAAGAGGGTTCATCTTCAAGTTGTATTGCCGAAGGCGGTGAAATACGGTCTTCAGATGCTCGAGATGTTCCTCGTATGATTTACTTTTAACCACGAGATCGTCGATATAGCATTCGACGATTTCGTGTATAAGGTCATCAAAGATTCGCGTCGTGGTTCTCTGATAAGTAGCACCGGCGTTCTTTAAACCGAAGGGCATCACCTTGTAGCAGAATATACCCAAAGGGATCCTGAAGGCGGTGTGCTTCTGGTCTTCGGGATGCATCTTTATCTGATTATACCCTGACGAGCCGTCCATGAAGGAGAAAACCTCGTGAGTGGACGTATTGTCTATCATCAGTTCGGTGACTGGCACCGGGAAATCATCCTTCGGGCGGGCTTTGTTGAGATCCCGAAAATCCACGCATATGCGCACTGTCCCATTTTTCTTCATCACTGGGATGATGTTGGCGATCCATTCAGGATATTGAACCTCCTGGATAAAGCCAGAGTCGATTAACTTCTTAAACTCGGCATTGATGCTCATCTCAAGCTCGAGCCGCATTCTCCTCGGTGCCTGTTTGACTGGCTTGACGTCCGGAGATATCGCCAATTTGTGCACAGCGACTTCTGGATCTAGTCCTGGCATCTCGGAATAGTTCCACGCAAAGCAATCTTTGTGCTGTACAAGAACGTCTTTTAACGCAGTCACCCTTTCTTCAGATAGCAGCTCACTGACGAACGTCGGCCGTGAGTCGTCAGCCGTCCCCGACTCAATTTTCTTGAGGTTATCTGCAGTGGTATGTATTCCATCCTCCAGTTCTTTCGGAGCTAGCGGAAATTCTGAGATCACCTCATCATTGTTGTTTTCGAAGCACCAGGGAAGGCTGTCCGTATTCTCAGGCTCTTTCTTTGATATCGTTATCATGTGACAAGTATGAATTCGCTTCCAATCCCAATGTGGGACTGGTTTTTCTTCCATGGCTTTGGGTTCGTGCCTCTGTGGCGGCGCTACCCTCCACTTGTCAGACAAAGCGAACTTGCCAAGCTGATACTGATCTTCAACCCAATTCTTGAAGGTGAAGCAGTCCTCGAGAGGGTGCCCTATCACTCGGTGATAAGGGCAATAGTCCGGGTGAGAGACTTCGCCTGCTTGTTCAGGGTATTTAGACTCCGGCAGTGTAAGCATCTGATGTTTTAAAGCGAGATCGAGTATTTTCTTCGTCTTTTCTTGAGGAAAAGAGTACGCTCGACCCATTTTCTTCATGAGGGATAGATCAATAACGCTCGACTCCCATTTGCATGGCTTCTTAGCCTCGCTTTGTTGCTGTTGAGCGCCTTTTTGGCCTTTCGACTTGTTTCTGCCTCTACGTCAAGCCTTTTTTATAACAGGTTGACAGGGGGTGGCATTTTCGTCTTTCACGGCCTGTTGAAGGAGGCGTTGCATTTTAGCTTTCTCGTAGATTGCCATTTCACGATTGTGATCATCCCGGACTTTTTGACCAGCTTTCCTTATAAGCCTGTCCATTTGTTCTTCGAACGACGGACTGGGCATTTTTGCATCAGGAACTTTTACTAGTTCAGGATTAGCGTCCTCCCGTTGAGTATCTGCTTCTTTATCGGAGTCGTGCACGACGTAACAGCCGTGGAGCAGCTCTCATTTCTTGGAGCGAATGTATCCGAGCCTGATTGTCTCCATTCTCCCATTAGGCAGCTTGTGCTGAGTTCCGGGGACGTTCCAGACCCTGTCATAGAATTTGGCCCTTCTAACGGTCTGTTTGAAGGGTATCCCTTGGCGCCTCAACAACCTCTTCAAGCCTGCTGTATAATATCTGGGTAGACGGATGGGTTGAAGCCTGTCCAGCGTGGGATCCGCACCGTGCCGGATTTCTTTCTCCACTCTGGTATCTTCAGAGCAGTAGAATAAAATTGCTTTTTCTCCTTCTCGCCTGGGAGGGATATAGAATGTTTGCAGCTCTTCTACATTGTAAATATTAAGTGCATCTAGTTCTTTACGGTGTTTAAGTGGCACCATAGTGACTTGCAGATTTTGCTCTTCGTCAGCGAGAGCTCGTATTGAAGGTCGAGCAGAGAATATAGCATGGACCTCATCCTCCGAATCACTACCAAATATCAACATAGGAGCGGACGGTTCCGGCTTGGTGTATTGAGACGGACCCGAATAAACTATCTCCTCTTCCTCCTCGGTATCACTGCCGAAGACAGGGATGGTAGCGTTAGTTTTGTTCTCCGGCTTACGACACCTTTCCGTGTCTTCGAAGATCGGCAAAAAGCATTTGGCATCTTCATATTTGCGAACTTCGTTCACGGAAAACGGGTTCAGTTCCCCTGTTACGGTATACTCGAGACCATCCCTAAAATATTTCATACACTGATGCTGTGTAGAAGGGATGATGTTGTACTCGTGTAACCATGGTCGGCCGAGCAAAGCGTTGTAGCATGTCTTGGCGTCTATGACGTGGAACTTAATGTCCATGATGAGTAGCCCGAAGCGTAGCGTCAGTATCACAGACCCAAGAGTTCTTGATGACTGGAAGTCGAACCCGGAGATGGTGATCTTGTCACGAGCAAGGTGCTGAACGCTCATGCAGATTTCTTTTAACACCCGCACGTTGAGGAGATTAACGGAGGATCCATTGTCGATCAGGATTTTGCCAATCTTAATATCGTGGCAGTATCCTGAGACATAGAGGGGGCGATTGTGTTCGCACGTCCCAAGGAGAAGGTCCTCGTCGCCGAAAGTGACATCGGCCGTGCGCACTTCCTCCAATTCATCCTTCATACTTGGAATTGTTTTGGATCTTGGAGTGCCTTAATCAACGAATCTTTCGCCTCTTTTGATAGCAAAAGGGCGTCAAGAATGCTGAGCTGTGAGGGCAGCTTCCTCAGATGTGCTAAGACGTTGTAATCCACCTTATTCTTCTTCGGCAGGTTGTTGGCGCTTAGCTCCTCCAGAACTTGGTCATCTAAGACGATATCTTCAGAGACCTTTCCTTTCCCTTTATCTTTTCTGTTTGAGGGTCCGAGGTTCTTTTCAGACAGCGTCCGATTCCGCAGCCGAATATTTTCGCAAACCTTCGGCTCTTCTTCTTTTCCCGAATTGGACTCTTTAAAGAGAGGGGCAAGTTCCAGCTCCTCATCAAAATCGCTCCCGAATGTAGGCACTTGTGTCCCTCCAGTGTTAACCATGCGACAATCACCAGTAATTCTGTTAAACTCTTCGGTCGTATTTCTTCGCTCCCGACGAGTCTTGCGCTTTTCCCGCTTAAAATGTTGTCGATGAGCAACATATCCCTGCCACCATCTGTCGAAAGCTTTGCACTCTTAAGTGGGGTGCGAAATCTTTTGATGATATAAGCAATAGGAGGGGTGCGTTTCCACTTCACCAGTGATGTTTCCTTCGGAGGATGGTAGCTTCATGCCCATTGATATGGCCTTAGCAAACCTTTTCCTCATCTTGAATTGGCTCTTGTCAGTAGTGGAGATGTTTTGCTCCAGCGGGATCATCTCAGCCTTTCATCAAGTCGTTGACGTTTGGCCCTTTCAAATATGGCCGTCTCACGTTCTTGATCAGCTTTACTTTTCAACCGAGCTTCATTAAGGAATGCGTCAATTACTTCATCTGATGGCCCCAGAATTTTTGATTCAGGATCTGCCCCCAGCATTTCAGTACAAGGAGTCTCCTCATCGCCCATGAACGAATGGTAAATCACATGACATCTCGCCACGTATTCTTCAGATTCATCCGATGAACTATCCCCCTCATCTTCCTTTTGAAAGACGTGGTCGAGGAACTCTTGGAATGTAATGGGAGTCCGTGCCTTTTGGTTGTATTCCTCCAGCGCATCAATTTGTTTTTGCAAGTCCGTGCGCTTGTCGCCAGGCTTCACGGGCTTCTTTGATTTCTTTTTCTTCTTCTTCGAAGATTTTGACGGCTGGTTGCGAGTGCTTGAGCCATCACCGTCGGTCTTTGGAGTTGGACGTGGCTTCAACATCCCTTCAATGACCTGCGGTTCCAACGGGCTCTTCCACCTAATCGCCGGACATGTCTGAAGATCGTTTAGCATCCTCTTTGTCATGGTTGATAATACAATCTCCCAAGGAGCTTCTTCAACGACGGAGCATGTTTCCCCCGGCGTATTCGTCCCCTTAGATGTGTGGTGCTGCGGGGGATTCACCTTCTATTTGTCAGATAACGCGAATTTGCCCTGTCGGTACTGGTTTTCAAGCCAATTTTTGAAAACGTAGCAATCTTCGATCGGATGGCCCAGTACTCAATGATAAGGAAAGTAGTTGGGCTCATTGACATCACTTGGTTGTAACGGACGTTTTGGATCCGGAAGATTTATGAGTCGATTGCGCAACGCCAGCTCAAATAACCTTTTCGTTTTATCCCGGGGAAACGAGTAAGAACGTCCCATCCTTTCCTCAAGGGCCACGTACGGGCGCATGTTATTTTGACGAATAACCGGCTTCGATTCGCTCGGTTGTTGTTGAGCATTAGCGACAACGATCGCTTTTCCCTTTCCTTTGTCATTTCGGGAGTCCGGCATTGGAAGAGGAGGTTTATGGCCCATCTGATCCATTTGCGCTAGCTTGTCAAGGCTTGGAAGGTAGTCGGCTTGAAAAACATCATAAATTGCGAGACGGTTGCTTGCGGATCAAGGGTTCCCACAAACATACCCACCGCGGGAGCTACTTCAATGCGCTGCTCGCACTTCGACCATAAGTTCCGCCACCGTATAGCATATTGAACCCATGTCTCGCCTAGTTTTACCCTGGCGTTAATCAGTGCCGTCATCGGGGTGCGTTCACTGGCGCTTGCAAAATGCTGAGTAAACAACAGCTCCATCTCCGCGAAGGTTTTGATAGAGTTGTTCGGGAGCTCAGAGTACCACTCGAACGCCGTATCTGATAAACTTCCAACAAACTGGCGAAGCAAAAGCTTTTCATCACCACCGGTGTTGCCGCAGAGTGCCCTGAACTGGGCAACATGCTGGTGAGGATTGCCCGTCCCCTTGTAGACATGGAACTTGGGAATTGTGTAACCCGGCGGGTACTTGATTTGGTCGTACCAACTTGGATATGGCCGTCCCGATTTTACGACCTGGCCAGCTGCTTCAGCTGCATGATGAACCCGTATTTGTTGGGCTATGTACTCGTCCAAATCAGCTTTGGAGATTGTATCCTCCTTAGCTGTTGACAGAGCTGGTAGAGGATTTGATGTCTCTCCCCTATCGTCTCCAAGGACGATCGGGAGCTCTTCAGCCGGAGGATCTTGTTGTATCATCATCCCTATCATGTCTTGGAAGAGGAGGCACATACGCTGTATGTTGGCTGCTTTTTCAGCAGCCTCTTTGTCCTTCTTCTCCAATATTCGACGAAGGAATTCGGCGTCAGTTTCTTCCTCCTGGAGTTCATCCGAGGACGTTTCAGGGTTTTCTTTTGGCCCAGTAAGTGCGACCATAGCGTTCATCATCTCTTGGAGCTTCTGCTGCTGCTCCTGGGCTTTGGTCACTGATCGCGTAAGCGGTCGATGACCCGTAGATATGCGACTGTCCTCTTTACCAGACGCCACATAGACGGTATGAACTACAATGCCCCCTGACTTAGGGCGTTTGGGTTCACCATCTCTGATATTTGTCGCCGGCGCGGGGGTTTTCTCCGACCTCCTTCTTTTGTGGGCCGTTGAAGTTGAAAGGGTCGTTGCAGTGGGTGCCCTAGCGATCGTTGTCCCCTGCTGTTTAATAGGACGGTCTTTTTCTTTTTGCACCTTCGTCTTCTTTTGTTGACGAGAGTAATCTGGGTCGATCACGGAGTCTCGAACCCTTCGCCAAACCTTGTATATTTTTTAGGACAGCCGTTGAGGGGGCTGTTCTTGCTTTGTTTCCGGAACTCTCTCTGCGGGCGGAGGAGATCATTTCAATGTAGCGGTTGGAGAATTCTTACGTACCCTCCTCAGCAGTTCAAAGCTGTTCCCAGTTGGAACAGCGGCGTTGACTTCCACCACTGGAGCCGGTGGAGTTAGCCCTGAGGGGGAGTTTCCCCATGCCTTCCTTACTCGTCACCAATGGCGACGTCGAGCGTGGCGAGCCGTTAGGACTGGCTCGGAGATTGAGACAGCTTCTTTTTGCCCCCTGTCTGAATGAGGCGCCGCTGGTGTTAACCTCTTAAAGACTGAGGTTGTCTTTTGAGGGATGATATTCAACCTGTCGAAGACAGATCCTCGAGCAGGGGCAGTAGCAGGAATAGTCAGTCTTGAAAAGACTGACTCTTTGACAGGGGAAGCCGCCTTGACGACTTCTGGAGCAGCAGTTATTGCCTTCCTTGGGACAGCCAATTTATAGTTCTGATCCAGCCTGGTGAAAATAGAGACTGTTGGTTTGGTAGTGGGCGACCCGTTGGCAGGGGCCGTCGTAGCAGTGAGCCGGTCGAAGACTGACTTCTTGCTCACTTCCGGTGCAGGTATTAGCATAGAGAAGCTTGTCGGTGGGATCATGGTCCCGAAAAACAGGCCGGTGGTGGCCTGGGTCACCTGTTCTACCGGCAGAGCGAGGAAGGAGGCCGCTTGGGGCCCATATGCTACACCTCCAGGTGAGGTGGAGCGTCCGTTGCAGTGGCACTTCGAGCAGTTGGTGCAGCTAGAGGCCATTGATGCTTGAGTTCTGCGCCAGGCAAAAGACCAAATCTTAGTAACTTGAAATCCAAAGGCAACCGTTAACAAATCGCGATTGGTCCGCGAATACGACACACGAAATGTGGAGTGGAAAGAGGAAAAAGGTCCCACCGGGCATGCCAGAATCTGTTCCCCTCCGAACGACGGCCGAGACATTAGGACGTCTTGCCTGAGATTCGGGGCAGATGCTATATGGTTTTATCCGTCTACCTCCCCGAAGATGCCAAGTTGATTTATGGCACCGTGTATCGGAGGTTTAGACGGATGCGGCCGATGTAGCAGACTTCGTCAGATTCCCCCTCATTTGAGGGGTTTTTGATTGTGGGGACGCTCTTCCCTGCAGGCGCAAGCCCCTGCAGTTAATTATGCTACCGCATCGCGGTAACAACTTTCTCCTTCTCCAGAATTTCACTTCGTGTCGTGGGTGTTTGTTTTGTTTGTGGTTGCCTGTGGATTGTATACGGAGACTGAGTAATGTCGTCGCCCGTAGGATGTAGATTAGTCCAAATCCGTATTTACTTAGATTTGGGTTTGGTGTTTTTAGTTTAAGGATACGTTAGCCGTATTAAGGCTAAGATCAACTTAAACATCCGTTAAGGATACGTTAATCTTGTTTTAGACTAAGATCGACTTAACGTGATGATCCATTTAATATATGGCCGTCGGGACTCGTTACCTCTCTGACGTCGTTGAAGGATTACAACGATGGATGTCAGAGGAGTTCGGAGATGTACCCTTGAACCAAAGTCGATTTGGAGTTTTATAGTCCATTTAAATGTTTAAGGATACGTTAGCCATTTTGGGGATAAGATCAACTTAAACGGGACCGTTTAGATCCGGCAAAAGAGCATTTGGAGGCTCTATCGCTCCAGTTTAGGGACGTGGTGGTCCATTATTAGTTTAAGGATGTTTCGGTCCAATATTAGTTTAAGGACGTTTCGGTCCAATATTAGTTTAAGGACGTTTCGGTCCACGAGTTTAGGGACCCCGCAGTCCATATTCATATGTGGTCGTCGGGACCCGTCACCTCTCTGATGTCGTTGAAGGATTACAACGATAGGTGTCAGAGGAGTTCGGAGATGTACCCTCGAACCGGATGTAAATTGATTTTGGGAGCAGCCGTGCTCAGTCAATTTAATTTGAGGACTTACGGCCATGACTGGGCTAAGTCCAATTAAAAAGTTCAACACCTTTATTTGTTTTTTGTTTGGGCTCTGCCCATAAAGGATGCAGAGCATCAATTTATTTTGGGCTCTGCTCATTTTATAAATGATGCAGAATACCAATTTTACTTGGGCTCTGCCCTTGTATAAAGGATGCAAAGCATCAATTTATTTGGGCTCTGCCCATTTATTGCCTTGCAATTTATTTTGGCCTGTTAGGTCATTTTGACTTGGGCTTGACCCTTTAGCAGAGGAAATGCATTGCATTTTCAGGCGCTTTGCGCCAATCAAAAAGCGCAAGCGCTTGTGATGATGACACGTGTCATGCAGCGCAGTGCACTGCGCTTGCGCTGCTGACACGTGGCACGCTCTGGTGAGTTGCGCCAATTTCAGAGAGTAAAGCTCTATTTCAAAAGCTCGTAGCGCAACTGGTTCAGATGCTAACACGTGGCGCTCTCTGGTGGCTTGCGCCAGCCCAAGAGCGCAACAGTGCAGATTTATAAGTGCAAAACACTACTAATTTGAGAATCTTTTAGATTCAAGAACCAATGGTTCATAAAGGAAGTGCAGAGCACTATTTGATTTCTTGATCTAATTTAGATCAAAGAAAAAACAAGCTTTTTCTTATTTCAGGAACCAGAGGTTCATAAAAAGTGCAAAGCACTCTTTTTATTTTGCTTTTTGTTAAAGATCATTGATCTTGTTTTTAGATCAATGATCTGTTCATAAGAGAATTTTCTCTTTTTCTAAAGGCTTTTTACCTTTTTTGTTCTTGAGGATTTCTCTCCAATTCTTCAGAGTTCTCTCTGTTTAATTTCTCATAAAATGTTGATGCCTTTGATTTGAGGTCTAGGGTCCTTTTTATAATGACTATAAATTTGTAAAAAAGATCTTTCTCTGAGTGATTTGGGGAATTTCCCCCACCGTTGGATCTTTGATCCAAGAGCTTCTGTTTTACAGAAGAAAATCTTCTTGTTTTAACATGAACAGAAAGATTTCTTTGAAATCTTAATTATGTTTGGCGCAGACGCCCCAGAGCGTGACACGTGTCATGCAGCGCACAGCGCAGCGCATCTGCGCTGACACGTGCCGCGCAGCGTACAGCGCAGCGCAACTGCGCTAGTGCATCTGCGCTGACATCTGTCGCGCAGCGCAGTGCTTGCGCAACTGAAGCGTTACTTCCTTTGATTTTGCTTTAAACAGAGTTTTGCTCTGATTAGGTGCGCTGCCTTGGGCACTGCGCTGATGCATCTGCGTCTGACACGTGGCGCGTTGCGCGCAGCGCAAAGAATCTAAAGCGTTGCTGCAAAATTAAAATTTAGATTTTCAAAGTAGAGCTTTGCTCTGATTGGGCGAAGATGAAGCAACGCTTCATCTCCCGCCTTGGAATTTGAACAGAGCTTTGCTCTGATTGGGGTAAACAGGCGTGACGGACGTCTTGCCTGAAATTCGAGGCAGATGCTAATTGGTGATATCCTTCCACCTCTCCAAAGATACCAAGTTGATTTATGGCACCATATATCGAAGGTTTAAACAGATGCGTCCGATGTAGCAGACTTCGTCAGATTCCCCCTCGCTTGAGGGGGTTTTGATTATGGGGACGCTCTTCCCTGCAGGCGCAAGCCCCTGCAGTTAATTACGTTACCGCATCGCGGTAACCACTTTCTCCTTCTCCAGAAATTTCACTTCGTGTCGTGTGTGTTTGTTTTTTTTGTGGATGCCCGTGGATTGTATATGGAGACTGAGTTATGTCGTCGCCCGTAGGGCATGGACTTGTCCAAATCCGTATTATCTTAGATTTGGGTTTGGGGGTTTAGGTTTAAGGATACGTTAGCCTCTTTTGAGACTAAGATCAACTTAAACGTTTGTTAAGGATACGTTAGTCTCATTTCATACTAAGATCAACTTAACGAGATCGTTTAGATCCAACAAGAGAGAAATTAAGGGGGCCCTGTTGTTTTGTTTAGTGACATTGCGGTCAATAGGTAGTTTAAGGACATTGCGGTCTAATGTTAGTTTTAAGACATTACGGTCAAGGTTAAGGACCTCATAGTCCGTGGATTTAAGGACTCCACAGTCCGACGTTAGTTTTAAGACATCACGGTCAAGGTTAAGGACGTCATAGTCCGTTGTTAGTTTTAAGACATTCCGGTCAAGGTTAAGGACATCATAGTCCATGGGTTTAAGGACCCCACAGTCCGGCGTTAGTTTTAAGACATCACGGTCAAGGTTAAGGACGTCATAGTCCGTTGTTAGTTTTAAGACATTCCGGTCAAGGTTAAGGACATCATAGTCCATGGGTTTAAGGACCCCACAGTCCGGCGTTAGTTTTAAGACATCACGGTCAAGGTTAAGGACGTCATAGTCCGTTGTTAGTTTTAAGACATTCCGGTCAAGGTTAAGGACATCATAGTCCATGGGTTTAAGGACCCCACAGTCCAGTGTTAGTTTTAAGAAATCACGGTCAAGGTTAAGGACCTCATAGTCCATGAGTTTAAGGACCCCGCAGTCCGTATCAATGTGTGGTGATCAGGACTGGCCACCTCTTTGACGACGTTGAGGAATTACAACGCCAAGTATTAAAGGAGTGAAGAGATGTACCCTTAAACCGAAGTAGATTAAGTGATCTGTAGTCCAATTTGGATACTAAGATCAATTATTATATTATGAGCCCATTGGCCCAGTTAAGCTTGCATTGAGGACTTATGGCCAGCTTGGGCTAAGTCCAATCATTTTTGGGATATTGTCCCTCTGTTGATTCATTGGAGGAGAGGATTTGCCTCTGGAAACTTAGCCAATTGGGTTAAATCTAGTGTTAAACACTAGAGACCAACAGTGTTGAACACTGGGAAAAGATTGACAAGCTAGTGTTAAACACTAAAAAGATAATCAGTGTTGAGCACTGGGAAAAGAGTTTTCAAATTAGTGTTAAACATTAAGCAAATCAGTGTTAAACACTGCAAATAGAGTTTTCCAAATTAGTGTTAAACACTAAGGAGAATCAGTGTTAAACACTGGATATAGAGTTTTCAATTTAGTGTTAAACACTAAGGCAAGAGGGGTCACGTGAGAGCGCCCTCCTTCTCTTTATTTGTTCTGCCGAGAGTATTGAATACTTTGGAGCATCACGTGTTGTCAAGTGATGGGCATTTAAGTGTTTGTCTGTTAGAGCTTCTGCCAAGGGGTCACGTGGGGCACGTGAGGCATTGCCTCAAAGCCCTTCTCTGTGGATCTTTTCAGGGGTCACGTGGTAGCACGTTGCCCTGTTTCTGTTCTTCTTTTAAGAATTCAATTCTTTATAGGGTTAAACCCTAGCAATAACTTTAGAGGAATTAAATTCCTACTTCCTTTTGAAGAATTATATTCTTAGATAGGGTTAAACCCTAATTTCTTTTTTTCAAAGGGAATTAAATTCATGTGATTTTGAGAGAATTACGTTCTCAATTAGAGTTAAACCCTGGTTATGTCCATTTTGAAGGAATTAAATTCCTATAACATAGGGTTAAACCCTATTTTTATCTCAAAGGAATTAAATTCCTATAATTCTGTGAGAATTAAATTCTCAAAACTCAATTCCTCCTCTATGTTTTGGATCTGCATGGCAGGATCTCAACCCAATGAGAATTAAATTCTCAATTCATGGGGAGATGTGCACTTTGCAGATCCTCCACCAGAGAAAGAACTAAGTTCTTTTATTTATATAAGAGTTAAACTCTTTTGAGAATTAAATTCTCTTTTTAAGCCTCTCTTTTCTTACCTAGGGTTTTCTTTTGCAGAGGATCAAAAGCTCTATATCTCTCTCTGTGTGTATCAAAAGAAAAGGTTCCAAGGTCCCTCCCCTCCTTTTCTCGGCTCCTATTTATAGGAGAAAGAAAAGAATCAATCAGTTTTAGTGAATCTTTCATTGAAATATTTGATTTGTTTATTGAGAGATTTGATTTATGTTTATCATTAATCTGGGCCATTAGATTATTAGGTGAATTTTATTCACCATTGGATTTTAATTTCAAAGATATCTCTTTGTTATTTCGGTTAGATTTAGGGGGAAATCTTTCCAAGTCTGATATTTTTCCATAAGTTGGTGATATTTAATCACCTTTGGATTTTTAATCCAACGGTTCCAAGTAATTCTTTTCCACTTTGGAAATACTTGCGAGATCTTTTCTCAGAATTTAATTCTGTCATAAAATAAGGTTTTTAAAGCCGGTCACGTGCGGCCACGTGACCGTTGGTCATGTGTGAGCACGTGACCCCTGGTCACGTGTGAGCACGTGACCCCTGGAACGGGCTCCCTTCTGCGCTCTGTTCTTTGCCGCTGCTCAGCCATCACGTGCCAACACGTGACCACTGGTCACGTGTGAACACGTGATGCTTTCTCTGGAGCTTTTTCCTTGATTTAATCAGGGAACGAATATGCCTTGTGCCGCTGCATTTTAAATGTCACGTGCCAACACGTGACCGCTGGTCACGTGCTAGCACGTGATACCTCCTCTGTAGGTTTTTTCTGATTTTAAATCAGGAAACAAATGCCCCCACAGCGTTGTTCTCACGTGTCTGCACGTGAGTGCAACGCTGTCACTTTTGTGACCGTCGGATCTGCTTTGGGAGTAGGGTAGGTGAAACGTTTTCCATCCCATCCTATAAATGCCCATGTCTTTTCAGAAGAGCCTCCACTTTGCTCATCTTCCTCCTTTGAGAACTTCCTTCTCTTGAGAATTTAATTCTCTTTTTCCAGAGCTTAGTTCTCTGCCTTGAAAAATTTTCAGAGTTTAACTCTGTTGACTGATTCCTCTTCCTCGGGTAATCATCTTGAGCGAACGAAGAACTTTTATACATAATTCTCTGGATTTTAAATCTACCTCAAGGGTCTCACCCTTTTAATATGAACCCATTTTCTTCAAATTCGTCAACAAACAAAAAGAAATAGAAAACCACTTAATCTTCGAACGGTAGGTCTCTCAGAGTTCATTTGATCTTTAGGGAGATGATGAGATCTGTTGCTCTTTCCAAGGAATTTAATTCCGTTAAAGAAAATGTTTCTGGGAATTTAATTCCCCTCTCTTAATAAGGAATTTAATTCCCATGAAGAACTCAGTTCTTCCTTTGAAGGCTTCTTAGGGTTTTCTTACCCTGGGTTGTCCTTCTGTAATCAATGAAGAAGAAGCTTGCAATGATGTCTTCTGTGGGAATTTAATTCCCTTGATCCTGTTTGATTTGTCGTAGAGTCCAAGATAGATTTGTCATCTAGGTGAACGTGTAGGGCCATTTGAAACCCACTGCCTATTTAATGAGGATATCCCCTTTGTCTTATCACAATTGTTTGGTCTCATTATTAATGAGCCGTCAACCTGATTCTGTGGGGCCCGTGTGTTTTGTAGCAAATGGTCCCATAAAAAGAGTCTGCTGTCACTTTCTTCAACTGTCTTCATGTTCGTGCATGTATATCTATTGCTGGCTTCGCTTTTGACAGTTTTCTTTTACTTTATTTCAGGTGCATTGGCTTCTGTTCCGTGCTTTCCCTTCACTCGCTCGGAGGCCGCTTTTCCCCAATCACCGTCTGACGAGGAAGCGATGGCGATGATCCGGGCTCATGAACCGAACTGCACCAGCTTACTTCTATGGGGAACTTGGTATAGTCATATTATTCGGGGTCGCCGGAGTTTCCTCTGCGCAATACCGACAAAGCCTACTTTCCCGTTCTTGCCGATGGACCCTCCGAGGACGGTTTTTGCTGTGGAGATGCCAAACTGGACTCCAACGGGACGGCTCGAGCCTTCAACGACCGGTATCCCGAACCATCCGATCCCGGCTATAGACATTTTGGGGCGGCTTATTTGCCAGGGTGAAGCCCACCCATGGGGACAGATTTATAAGATAGGGCTCACTCCTCGACACCCTACGGGCTACCTTCTCTGGGCTCGCTACATCCTTTCTGCCCATCGTGCGCGGCTGCAGAAGGTCGGGCTTTACCAGGCGATATATGCGTCGCTCTTTCACTACCAATCTCCGCATGTCTGGTGGGTTAAGGCGTTCTTGAACCAATGGAATCTCCACACCAACACTTTTATTCTAGGAGACCGCGAGGTCTCAATCTCTCTGGCAGAATTTTATGAAATCTCGGGATTGCCAATCAGGGGTACACTGTATGAGGAGTTGCTGTCTCCTGACGAGTACGTCTTCGAGCCCGAGCCTGCACCGGTTGACGGCTTGTCTACCGAGAACGCTGTCCGCCACAAGCGTCCCAGCTTGATCAAGGAGCTAGGTATCTTCGACCGATTGTTCACCGAATCTGAGGAGTAAGGTGTTACTTTTAAGAGCTTCATTGCCTTCTTCCTTCGCGAGGACGTCTTGTCAAAGACAGCTCCGAAGTTCGCAAACATCAAAGACCCCTTTGGGTTTGGTCCGAAGAGGCTGCCGACCACTGAATCGGATCTACCACAGTACTACATCCCCATTATGTCGCCGATGTCTTTTGAATCCATTGCAGCTCCCGGCATGGATGAGGAGATGTTCTTCGTGGGGTTTGTCAGTGTCTGGCTCAGTTGGTTTGTCATCCCTATGCATCGCCGCTTTATGAGAGACTCGGTTATCTACCCGGCTCATTGTATCGCTGAGGGGACACGGTTGGCCATCGGCATCCCGGCGCTGGTGCATCTTTATCACGGGTTGGGCGCTGCAGCTAATACTTCCAGCCCTGGTGTAGATGTGGTAAATTTTTCGCTTCATTACTTCACGTCTTGGATCGAAATGCACGTGTTGGGGGCTTTCGCTATGCATCAGAGGCCCGCATTTTACGACGCCTACCCCTTCCCACGACTTATTCGATTGGTGGATGCTTCTGCCGCTGACCCGACTCAATTCGGGACTATTCAGGCGTTGATTTCTCCGTATTCTACTGCTGGCGGGCTGGTTTTTAATGATCGGGTCTTGTCTTCTCCTTCAGGTCCAATCCAACAACTCTGGGATCGGTCAAAAGACAACGTACCTTCTTTGAGGCCCCGGGAGGCCATGCACTTGTATGCAATTAGACCAGGCTACTTGGTGTTTCGCCAGGACAGTGCAGCTCTTTTCATGCGGTACAACCCGCATCGCTTCGCCCGACAGCTTGGATACGACCAGGGCGTTCCTTTCGAGGCTTTCATAATTGCACCGGTCCCTTCACTTGATGTCGTTCGCGATGCCGCTCATCATTTCGTGAGGCTGAACACCGGCTCCCACTTCATGGTCCCTGAAGCTGAGTACATGCCCCGATGCGTGGGATCGTTCACGGGTTGGTATCTCCATCAAGTCAACCCGATTATTCTTATGGAAAGAAGGGTACTTCTTGGTCATGATGCCCCTCCTCAGGTTCCGGCCATGGGAGCTATGCTGCGACCGCGAGCTCCGGTCCGCTTCTCTCTGAGGGAGATTGGCACCGCGCTCATTCCGGAGGAGTCAGGGGTGGACCTTACTCCAACAGCTGGTATCCCCCTGGGTACCCGGTCGCAGGGTAGACGGGCTCCAGTAGCAGCGCCACCGCCTGCAGCAGCACTGCCCCCCATGGCATCGACAATGGCGGTGTCATCCTCGGTTGTGGCACCAAGCGAGGGTAATAGGGATGAGGGTGTTGAAGGCGATGTGGGCCGCCGCCGCACCAAGGCTTCACAGGGAAAGAAACGGTCGTCTTCGGCGGCCAGTTCTGGATCTAAGAGGCGGAAGAGGGTGGCCACCAACCTACTTGATTCTTTAACGGAGCCAGAGCCCATACTTCCAGATGAGTCGTTGGCCGTGCAAGAGTCGGACGCTGGTCTTCTCTTCCCGGGCTCGGCTGCCGAGGAAGCCGCACAGTTGGCTGAGGCTATAAGACGTTCCAAAGATGAATGTCAGGGTTCCGAAGAAGCCCTATCCTGCTGTAATCTTTTATGAAGACCCTTCGTGGATCCGGCGGCGGTTTATTGGCCCTTTAGAGGAGTGGGGTGAGAGGGCCCTGAAGCAGGCCGCTTCGAAGGATGCCTCGGACGCGCTTTCCTTGTGGACCGGCGGCCATGAGTCCACCCTCGAACCCCGGCGAGCACGCCTCCTTGAGAAGGAGCATCGGCTTGAAGAAGCCATATTGAAGGCTTCCCTGCGCATTGGTACGTTTTTATACTTCTTTGCGGTTCTTCAGATTGCTTATGCCCGTATATATGTATCCTTATTCTTGTGCGAATTGTGCAGAGTCTTCGGCGATGGGAGAGGTTCCTACAGGCTTGTTGAGGATAGAGCCTGTTGATGTTCCCAATGACACATTGCTCGATATGGAGGGGGTTAACGATGCTGCTAATCTCACAATAGAACCTCCGGTGTCGGTTCTTGGTTCTAGAGCACTCGCTACTTTAGGAGAAGTTCCCTTGGTGGTTGCCGCCTCAACGAGTCTTCCTGAAGGCGGCCCAGAGGCTGGGATGGAGGCAGTCGGGATCACCCTCCCTTTGTTGGAGCCCGAGGTCACGGAGGAGGCCGTTGAAGCTGCTATTCCCCCGGCTCAGACTGGGAGGAGTGTTGAAGGTAACCTTCTACATTTTAAATTAGCAATTTTTCTGTTGTCTGAACTCTTTTTTTTTTAGAATTGTGCGGGCTGGCGGCCTCTATCGCTGATCTGTCTCCCCGGCAATCGTTTCATCGTTTGCTAGAGATGGCAGCTCCGCAGCCGATCTCTCCGCAGCGCATCGTCCTCTCCTCTGGGCAAGGTTAGCGTCGTTCGCCATTTTTTATTGTGGCATTGTTTCTATTCTGCGAAATAACATTGATTCCTCTTACAGTTTTGGAGGCCGATGACGAGGTGGAGGTCGTTGAAGGGCCAGGGAAACCTTCAGCTCCCACTTACATGACCGTAGGTAAGCGACGTTTCAATATAGTCCCATTTTCTCTTTTTCCTAAGAGTTTTACTGACATTTTTCAAATCTGAGCAGTCCTACCAGCCCCCATAGCGTTGAAATCGCGTATCGCTATTCCGCCTGGTCCCTATGCTTTGCGAGCCTCAGAGCGCTTGGCCCAGTTGAGCCTTGTCTCCCTGTCATCCTTGATCGAGGAGCTTCGTGCTGGCAGCGCAACCACAGCCGAAGCATTTGCCGCTGAAGCTAACGGTTCTCTTCCTTTTCTTGCCACCTACCATAGCGAAGAGGTGGTATGAGTCTGGGTGGAGTTCTGTCGGCAGGTGGAGGCTTGCTTGCACGCCCTTGAATGTTCCTGCCTTTCCTTGGAAGCCATGGCTGCAAAGGCGAAGTTGCGGGGGCTGATAGCACGGTGCGCGGCAAACATGACATCGTGCGAGAAGAGGCTTGGCTGTAAATTCTCGGAGAGGGAGTTGGCTTCTAAAGCGCTGGGCGAGCTTCAAGCTAATCTTACCGCCAAGGCCAACAAGGCATATGAACTCTTGTGGGTGCTTCAAGAGTCTATCAAAGAGGTGGTGGCTCTTGATAAGGCTGCCGCGTTCACTCGTGAAAGGGTCGAGGCTCATAAGGCCACCAAGAAAGAGCTTGAAGGCCGACTTGCATCGTATCAGGCCCAGCAGGCTCAGGCGGAGGCCCGTCTTCTGGCGATCCTGAATCATGAAGCCGTGGCCCAGCAAAAGCAGGATGAGCTAGCGAAATTGCTAAATCGCCCGCCGGCTTTAAAAACTTGTATCTCTTTTTTTTCTTTTTGTACATACTCTTGAGTGAGAGTATTTTCTTTTTGTTCTCTCATGAATTGTACTCTGTACCCATTTTGGTTTATAAATAAAGACATATTTTTCTTCTCAATGGTGTGTCTCCTTCTTATTGAATGTGTTCTGCGGACAATTTATCTTGGCCTACTTGCAGGGTAGCGATGGCTTAAGATTCAGGGTTAAGATCTGCTTCCTAAGACTTTTAAGCTTTATGAGCCGTGAGGGTCTCATAAAGAGTTTTTCTCCCTACAGGTCGAGAGTATCCCGTAGGTGTAAGTTCTTCTTAAGAATCGTGAGGATTCTTAAGCGGGTTTTCCCTTGGGAGTCGTAAGGATCCCACAAGAGAGTTTTCTTCCTTGCAGGTCGTGAGGACCCGCAAGTGCTGGGTGCGGTCACCCTTATCCGTATTTCACAGGGTCAGGGGTTGCTTTGGGATGTTTTTCAGGGTACCATAGTTTAAAGACATCGCGGTCAAGGTTAAGGACCTCATAGCCCGTGGATTTAAGGACTCCACAGTCCAATGTTAGTTTTAAGACATCACGGTCAAGGTTAAGGACGTCATAGCCCGTGGATTTAAGGACTCCACAGTCCGATGTTAGTTTTAAGACATCCCGGTCAAGGTTAAGGACCTCATAGTCCATGGATTTAAGGACTCCGCAGTCCAATGTTAGTTTTAAGACATCCCGGTCAAGGTTAAGGACCTCATAGTCCATGGATTTAAGGACTCCACGGTCCAATGTTAGTTTTAAGACATCGCGGTCAAGGTTAAGGACCTCATAGTCCGTGGATTTAAGGACTCCACGGTCCAATATGTGGTTATCGGGACCCGTCACCTCTTTGAAGAAGTTGAGGAATTACAACGACAAATATCAAAGGAGTGAAGAGATGTACCCTTAAACCAAGGTAAAATCAGTCTAGAATCATCGTGGTTGATCGTTAGTTTTAAGACATTATGGTCGAGGTTAAAGACATCATAGTCCATGGATTTTAAGGACTCCACAGTCCGGTGTTTGCTCTGGATGCTTCACACGGGTTCACGGCCGTGCTTGGCGAGGACCAGGCTCCGCTCTGGGCGTTTTCCACGGGGTCAAAGAGTGACGTTATCCGCGTTCCACATAACCAGGAATTTTGCACTAGATGCTTCACACGGGTTCACTGCCGTGCTCGGCGAGGACTAGGCTCCGCTCTGGATGCTTTACACGGGTTCACTGCCGTGCTCTGCGAGGACCAGGATCCACTCTGGACGTTTTCTACGGGGTCAAAGAGTGACGTTATCCGCGTTCCACGTGACTAGGAATTTTGCACTAGATGCTTCACACGGGTTCACTGCCGTGCTCGGCGAGGACTAGGCTCCGCTCTGGATGCTTCATACGGGTTCACTGCCGTGCTCTGCGAGGACCAGGATCCGCTCTGGACGTTTTCCACGGGGTCAAAGAGTGACGTTATCCGCGTTCCACGTGACCAGGAATTTTGCACTGGATGCTTCCCACGGGTTCACTGCCATGTTCGGCGAGGACCAGGCTCCGCTCTGGATGCTTCACACGGGTTCACTGCCGTGCTCTGCGAGGACCAGAATCCGCTCTGGACGTTTTCCACGGGGTCAAAGAGTGACGTTATCCGCGTTCCATGTGACCAGGAATTTTGCACTAGATGCTTCACACGGGTTCACTGCCTTGCTCGGCGAGGACTAGGCTCCGCTCTGGATGCTTCACACGGGTTCACTACCGTGCTCTGCGAGGACTAGGATCCGCTCTGGACGTTTTCCAGGGGGTCAAAGAGTGACGTTATCCGTGTTCCACTTGACCAGGAATTTTGCACTGGATGCTTACCACGGGTTCACTGCCGTGTTCGGTGAGGACCAGGCTCCGCTCTGGATGCTTCATACGGGTTCACTACCGTGTTCAGCGAGGACCAGGAATTTTGCTGATTATATCCGCATTTCACGGAATGGAGGTTTGACTCTTGGTGATATGTATATCGCCGAGCCATGGAACTGAGGGTTGCCGCTATTCCGTTTGGCTTGATGTTGTGTCCGTTGTGACGAGACGAGTGTTGAGATGATCTCTAGGTCACTTGCGGGCCGTCGATATTTGGCTTCTTCCTTTGATGAAACCTGGGGAGGGAAGGAGTATGATCCCTTCTTTATTTGCGCCCCTGGATTGTATACAGGGATTGAGGTAATATCACCTGTAGGGCATAAATTTCGTTTTTTATTTTATTTATTTTTCCGCGATGCTCTATCATTTCAGCTTTTATATCGCGAAAGTCGCGATTACCCCATCATTTCGGCTATTTTTCGTGGTGCCCAATCATTTCGGCTATTTATTTTATCTTCAACTCGCTGCTTTTTATTGCGAGTTGCCCGATCATTTCGGCTATTTTTCATGCATACATTTTTACTTGCTGATTTTGTTTGCAAGTTGCCCCATCATTTCGGCTATTTCGTATGCATGTGTGGCTCGCTGGCTTTTCGCTGCAAGCTTGAATTTAGACACTGATTTCGGCATCAGCACCGCTACAACTGGGATGTTGCCAGGAGCGAATCATCATCTGCCTCTGTCGATGTCGAACAAAGGTGGCTTAGCGAACAGGGTTAGGGTCCTGTCGACTAAGGCTTTTAACCTCATGAGCCGTAAAGGTCTCACAAAGGTATTTCTCCCTCCAAGTCGTGAGGATCTTGCAGGTGTATTTTCTCCTTAGGAATCATGAGGATTCCTAAGTGTATGTCCCTCTGTAAGTCGTAAGGATCTTACAAGAGGGTTTTCTTCTCATAAGTCGAGAGGATTTACAAGGGTTGCTCACCATATGGACATATCCCTAGTCACGGGTGGAACTTTGCTGGGGAAGTGTTTATTCGCGCCCGTGGATTGTATACAAGGGCCAGTATTGATCCACTTGTAGGGCAATGTCGCAGGTTGTGGGGGGGTTTGCTTAAGAACAGGTTCAGGTTTCTGTAACTTAAGACTTTCAAATCTTATGAGCCGTGAAGGTCCCATAAGAGAGTTCTCCTTACGAGTCGTGAGGATCTCGCAAGTGTAATTTCTCCTTAGGAATCGTGAGGACTCCTAAGTGTGTTGCTCCCTTGTGAGTCGTAAGGATCTCACGCGGGTGGTTTCTCCTTACAAGGTCGTGAGGACCCTGGAAGTGTCCCTTAACGAGGTTGCGCCCTTTCGGGTTTTCACAAACACTCGCCGGTAGCCCTGCTGATTTTACTCACGGAGCCTTTTCGGGTTTTCATCCGTGCCCATTTCGCTTATGAACATACCGTCTTTATTTTTATTTTTTATTATTTATATTTTTTTTATTCTAGTTATTTTTTTTATCGGCTTTGAGATGCTGCAATCCACCGTAGTTTATCGACATCTCGGTCAACGACCAGTTTTAGGACATAGTGGTCCATTGTTAGTTTAAGGATGTTTCGGTCCATTGTTAGTTTAAGGACATTTCGGTCCATTGTCGAAGAAGGCCGGTTACTACTTATGGAGTTCGAGCTTAGGAAGATAGCGAGCGGACATGGTCGTCGTCATCTATCATTGACCTAGGCCTTAACCCGTCAAGCGTAGTATTTTTTCAGGAAGCGATCGTTTATTAGCCTGAAAGGTCTTTCACCGTGCATATCCATGAGCAGATACGCCCCACCCTGGTAGACCTTGTCTATGATGTACGGGCCTTCATAGTTCGGCTCGAATTTTCCCCGCTTGGCGCGATTGGGGATCATAGGTCTTTTGACCACTAGCACGAGTTCGCCTTGGCGGAATGTCCTCGGCCTGGTCAATCTTTCATATGAGCGCATCATCTTTGCTTTATAAGCCTCCAGATTTTGTTGCGCTATGAGCCGGGTTTCATCATGGGCATCAAGCTCCTCAAGCCGAAAGTGAGCATTTTCTTCGTTCGTCAGCTCGTAGTGGACTGCCACTCGTAGAGAAGGTAGCTCTATCTCAAGGGGAAGTACTGCTTCCGTACCAAATACCAGTGCGTATGGTGTCGTGTTTGTGGCTGTCTTGAACGTAGTCCGATAAGCCCAAAGAGCTTCTTGCAGTCTCTCGTGCCAGTCCTTCTTATTTCAGGACACTGTCTTCTTCACGATCTTTGTCAAAGTTTTGTTGAAAGCCTCGGCTAGACCATTAGCTCGGGGATTATAAACTGAGGAATATCTCCAGTCTATGTTGTGTTGTTGTGCGAAGCGACTGATCTTGTGGCTTCTGTAGGCTGGCCCGTTATCGGAAATGATCCGTCGCGGAGTTCCAAACCGATAAATGACGTGCGTCTTGAAGAAATGGAGAATATTCTCCGTCTTCACCTCCCTCAGCGGTATTGCTTCTGCCCATTTGGAGAAATAATCAGTCGTCGCCAGGATGAAACGATGTCCCCTGGATGATGCTAGTTCGATGGGGCTGATTACGTCAGTCCCCCACATTTCGAACGGCCAGCTAGCTACCGTTGGATGGAGTGGATTTGGATGCTGATGGATAAAGTCCCCATGGATCTGGCACGAGTGGCATTGCTTCGCGTATTCGAGGCAGTCCTGGATTATCGTGGGCCAATAGTAGCCCATCCGTTTAATCTTCAACTTCATCTTCGGGCCTGCTTGGTGAGAACCGCAGAGTCCGTCGTGAACTTCCTGAACGACTCTTTTCACTTCGTTAGGTCCCAGGCATCTCAACCACAGAGAGTCAAATGACCTCTTGTACATAGTATTATTAACGAAGGCGAAGGACAGAGCTCGTTTCATAAGCTGATGTCTTGAGAACGCATCTTCATGCGTTCGACGGGATTTGAAGTATTCTATGAAGACTTCTCTCCAATCTTCAACCTTCTCTTGGTCATTTGTTTGTAGGGTCGTCTGCTCAGTTGCTCCCCTTTCTTCGGGCGACTCCAGAGATATTTCTGCAGGGGCAAGTACTCGACGGCTTTGTACCACGATTCTTACATCGTCGAGGTTCTCATCGGCTAGTTCTTTAGCTAGCTTGGCTAATGCATCTGCTTTGCTATTTTCGGCACGCGGTATGCTTTCCAAGGTGTAGGAGGGGATTTGGGTCAACAGTTGCTGCACCTTCTCACCATACTTCACCAGCTCTGGCTTGCATGTTTGGTAGTCGTCGTTTACTTGACTAACGACCAGTTGGGAGTCTCCGTATATGAGGAGGTTTTTAATTCCCATGTCGATGGCGATCTCGAGGCCTGCTATCAAAGCTTCGTATTCGGCTTCATTGTTCGTCCTCGGCTCTGTTAAGGAGTAAGCAAAGCGCATTATCCCTCCCTGTGGGGTTACGAAGATGAGACCCACCCCTGATTTGATTATAGGGGTGCTTTGTTTGCGCTTTTTCACGGAAGACGCTCCATCAAAATAAAGCTCCCATCGGATATTACCACCATCGATCGCATCAAACGCATGTTCGTATGGAAGATCGCAATTCAGAGGAGAATCGGCGGGTATCGGATGCTCAGCGAGGAAATCGGCAATGGCCTGGCCTTTCACTGCTTTGAGAGGCTGATAAGTTATCGAGAACTCCATCAAGAGCAGGGCCCATTTAGCGAGTCTCCCTGTCAATATGGCCTTTGACATTAGATATTTGAGAGGATCCACTTTTGATATAAGACGGACTTCATGTGCCAATGCATAGTGCCGGAGTTTTGTTATCGCAAAGATTAACGCCAGGCAATGTTTTTCGATAGGGGAGTAATTGCTTTCTGCCCCCAGAAGAACTCGGCTTAAATAGTAGAGCGCTCTGTCCTTCCCTTGGTCATTCTCTTGTGCCCATAATGCGCTTAAGGAACCCTCAAGGGCTGTTGTATAAAGAATAAGGGGCTTTCTCTTGACTGGAGCAGCTAACACCGGTGGGTTCTGCAGGTACTGCTTGATCTCATCTAGCGCGCTCTGGCATTTTTGGTCCCAGACGAACGGGGTTCCCTTCTTCATCAAGTGGCTGTAAGGACGGCACTTGCCTGACAGGTTGGCTATAAATCGCCGGATGTATGCAAGCTTCCCTTGGAGAGACCGCAATTGTTTGAGAGTTCTCGGCGGTGGCATTTCCATGATCGCCTTGATCTTCGACGGATCTATCTCGATGCTTCTGTGTCGGATGATGAATCCCAGAAATTTACCCGAGGAGACTCCGAATGCGCATTTGAGGGGGTTCATCTTCAAATTGAATTGCCGAAAGCGTTGAAATACGGTCTTCAGATGCTCTAAATGCTCTTCGTATGACATGCTCTTCACTACAAGGTCGTCGATATAGCACTCGACGATTTTATGAATGAGATCGTCGAAGAACTTTGTCATGGCCCTCTGATAGGTGGCACCGGCATTCTTTAAACCGAAAGGCATAACTTTGTAGCAGAATATACCCAAAGGAGTCCGGAAAGCGGTGTGCTTCTGGTCTTCGGGATGCATCTTTATCTGATTATACCCTAATGAGCCGTCCATAAAGGAGAAAACCTCATGAGTGGACGTATTGTCTATCATCAGTTCGGTGACCGGCACTGGGAAATCATCCTTCGAGCAGGTTTTATTGAGATCTCGGAAGTGCACACATATGCGTACCATCCCATTTTTCTTCATTACCGGGATGATGTTGGCGACCCAGTCAGGATACTGTACTTCCTGGATAAACCCAGAATCGATCAGCTTCTTGACTTCGGTGTTAATTCTCATCTCAAGCTCGAGTCGCATCCTTCTCGGCGCCTGCTTGACTGGCTTGATATCCAGGGATATTGCTAATTTATGCACAGCAATCTCTGGATCTTATCCTGGCATCTCGGAATAGTTCCATGCGAAGCAATCTCTGTGCTGCATAAGCATGTCTTTTAACGCAGCCACCCTTTCTTCAGAGAGCAACTCGCAGCCGACCCCAACTCAATCTTCTTGAGGCTATCTGCCGTAGTATATATGCCATCCTCCAGCTCTTTCGGTGCTGGTGGAAATTCTGAAATTACCCCGTCGTCATTGCTGTTTTCAAAGCACCAAGGAAAGTCATTCATGTTCTCGGGCTCTTCTTTTGATATCGTTATCATATGACAGGTACGAGCTCGCTTCCAAGACCGATGTGGATCCGTTTCTGCTCTTGTGGCTTTGGGTTCGTGCTTTTGTGGCGGCGTTACCCTCCAGCTGTCAGATAGAGCGAACTTGCAGAGCTGATACTGATCTTCAACCCAGTTCTTGAAGGTGAAGCAGTCTTCGATAGGGTGTCCTATGGCTCGGTGATAAGAGCAATATCCCGGATGAGAGACCTCGTTAACTTGCTCAGGATGTCTAGATTTTGGAAGTGTAATCATTCGATGTTTTAAAGCGAGATCAAGTATCTTCTTCGTCTTGTCCTGAGGGAAAGAATACGCCCGACTCATCTTCCTCATGAGGGGCAAATCTGGACCGCGCAATACCTGATCACATGACTCTTTGATCCTGTGTTGTCGTTGTCGACCTCCTTTTCCGCTTTTTGGCTTATTTCTGCCTCTGCGTCGAGCCTTTTGCACAGCAGGTTGACGGGGAGAAGCATCTTCGTCTTTTGCAGCATGTTGAAAGATACATTGCGTCCTGGCTTTCTCGTAGATGGCCATTTCGCGATTATGTTCGTCCCGAGCTTTTTGACATGCTTTCCTGATAAGCTTGTCCATTTGTTCTTCAAATGACGGACTCGGCATTTTGATGGCAGGATCTTGCTTCGGTGCGGGAGCGGCATTTTTTGACAGGGCGTCCTCTTCTTCATCAAAGTTATATATGACGTAGCTACCATGGACTCGTTCCTGTTTCCCGGATCTCACATATCCAAGCCCAAGCGTCTCCTTTCTCCCGTTGGGCAACTTGCGCTGAGTCCCAGGGACATCCCAAATCCGAGCTTGTCGAATAGTCTGTTTTAGAGATACCCCTTGGCGCTTCAATAGCCTTTTTAGTCCATTCGTGTAGTATCTGGGCAGACGGATGGGTTGGAGCCTGTTGAGGGTAGAATCCGTGTCGTGCCAGATTTCTTTCTCGACTCTTGTTTCCATGGACCGGTAGAATAGGATCGCCTTTTTCGCCTGGGAGGGACGTAAAACGTCTGCAGGTCTTGTACATTGTAAGCTTCAAGTGTGTCAAGATCTTTTTAGTGCTCCCGCGGAATCATGGTGATTTGCAAACACTAATCATCACTAGGGGATGCTTGTATTGACGGCCGACTGGAGAACACAGCATTAACCTCGTCTTCCGAGTCGCTTCCGAAGATCAATATGGGGGTGGACGGTCCCGGGTTGCTGCGCCGAGACGGCCCAGCGTAAACTATCTCTTCTTCTTCTTCGGTATCGCTCCCGAAAATAGGGATGGTGGCGGCGGCTTTGTTTTCCGGTTTGTGACACCTTTCTGTATCCTCGAAGTCTGGCAAAAAGTACTTTGCATCTTCGTACTTGTGGACTTCGTTCACGGAGAATGGGTTCAGCTCACCTGTTACGGTATACTCAAGACCATCCTTAAAATACTTCATACGCTGATGTTGTGTAGAAGAGATGATGTTGTACTGGTGTAACCATGGTCGGCCGAGTAAGGCGTTGTAGCAGGTCTTGGCGTCAATGATGTGAAACTTAACGTCCGTGATGAGCAGTCCGAAGCGCAATGTTAGTATTACAGATCCGAGGGTCCGTGACTACTGGGAGTCGAAACCAGAGATGGTAATTTTGTCACGAGCGAGCTGCTGCACGCTCATGCAGATTTCCTTCAACACCCGAACATTAAGGAGATTGACGGAGGATCCATTAATTTTACCTCGTCAATTCAATTTTGCATATAACAAATTTTGGCATCTAAAATAAAATTAAAAAAATTCATCATGGCCTACTCGACACCCCTAGCCTTGTGGTAGCGTCCGGGCATCGTGTTCTCGTCCCGTTCAGTGAAACGGGCGAGTTTGGACGGCTACGCGCGCGTACGTGTGTCCGTTTTGGGGGTATGCTTTTTGATCATAAAACACTTCATTTTAAATTTTGGATCCCGCCTAAAATTTTAATATTTCAATTTCAAATTTTTGGACCCGACCCGGGCGCGATTTGGAAATGTTTTACTTTGCGCCAAAATCCCAAAATTTTAATATTTTAAATCGGCATATATTTTCTTAACCTTATAATATTTTACTGTTCACTTAAATCTTTTAAATCTTAAATTTATTTTTTTTCCTAACCTCTAATTTTCCCTCAACCAATCAACTCCTTCCTTTTTAACCCGGGGGCCCCACCCTCTACGTCTCTCTCTCTTCTCTCCACTAAATTCTAGCTTTCTCTCTCCCCGTTTCTTCCTCTCTCCTCTCGATCTCTCTCCCCTCTCTATCTCTCTCCTCTCGCAACTCCTCTCTCTCTCCCCGTCTCTATCTCTCCCTCTCTCTTTCTCTCTCTCTCCCCTCTATATATTCTTTCTCCTCCTTTTCTTTTTTTCAAAACACAGAGAACCCATCGCGAACCCCTCACGTAACCTTAGCCACCGTGCCCGTCGCCGCCGCAGCCCCAACGCCGACGCCACCACCACCAGCATCCTCACCTCCTCAACCTCGTCTCATCCATCCTCCTCCTCCCCTCTTCCTGTGCACCCTGCACCAGCGCCGCGGCCACCAGCAACTCCCTGCACGCATCTGCGCTGCCGGATCTGTCACCGCCGGCGGTCTCGCCTCCATGCCCGGCCCTCGTACAACCCCTGTAAGCTTACCTATCCGTCTCCTTCCTCTTTCCTTTCCTCTCTTTCCCTTTTCTGTAAAGTTTCTGGACTGCAGGATCTCGTGGCTGCCGCCATAGGCCACCGCCGGAGCTCCGTCGATGAGGTCGAACGTCACCACCCGTCCCACGGATCATCGTGAGCCCCCTTTCTCAGTTCCTACTTCCTTTCTTCTCTGTTTTTTTCTTTATCTTCTTGTTTGCATTGTATTGACATTCACTGTTCTTTCATTGGCCAGGATCCGACGATGCCGATGACATGAACCGACGTTCCAGCGAGGTACCCTGACCCGTGTGGATCCATTGTTCGTTGTTTGGGTTCATTCCGTGAACCGTGCGCCCGTCGCGAGTTTCCCCGCCGACGTTTATCGTTCCGTTTTTTCGATCCGCGACTCGTCGAGGCAAGTACCCCTTGCTACATGCTAAACAATATTTACATATATATTAATGACACCCTAAACCGATAAATTTAACTTGGTACGATTATTTCTCTTTTTCATGATTCAATATTGTTATATAACATTTTTGTCTTTCGAACTTGGAACCTATATATGTAGATATCATTGCATCCATGAAATCTTAACTTGATAACATGACTAAACGGCTATAATTGTCTTACTGCACTCTTGTAATCATCTCGGTGACACAATTGATAACTGTATTGGAAATCGAATGAATCTGCCTATTGCTTAATTCATTACTTATATCATGTTGTTGATAACCATGCTTAATTATATAACTGATTGTGAGCACACCTATGTATCGTTTACATCTTGACCTGACTTGCTACATGCATGGTATCGCACACTGCTTGACTTGACCTGATGTACCATGACCTGACCCGTTACCTGATCATGTGTCTAATGCGAACAAACCTGACATGTAGTCCTCATGGACCGTTCCTGTTGTCTATCCAGACAAACCTGTTTACCTGATCCTGTGTTGGCATTAGTTTCTTGATTTTCGGAATACATGACTTGACATACACATATAACTTGGGGGTATGGGGAAATCAAAGGTGAAACCTGACTTGTAACTCGACAGTTCACTACCTGTTCTGGGTGTACACATTCTTGTTTTGTGCCTAGCGGCATGTCTCGGTTTCGGCCGAGAATATTGTGGCCGTGGTCCCGGGTATGTACGGGATACTATCAAGTGTACACATTCCTGTTTTGTGCCTAGCGGCATGTCTCAGCTACAGCCGAGAATATTGTGGCCGTGGTCCCGGGTACGTACGGGATACTATTGAGTTACATCGATGATTCATCAATTTGGTTTCAAAGACTTTAGAATAGAAAACCTGATAGAACAGTTAGTTTACCCGCTACACACTACCCTGTACTGCTCTAATTCATATTATTGTTACCCTTGTTTTATTCATGTTTATATTGCATTGCCTGTTACCCTGTTTATATTATATTACTTGATGACGTGACACGCTGACGTCTGGGTTTTGCATGGCCCAGATTCCGTACCGCTGTTGCAGTCCGAGCAGGAGTACTTCAGCCAGCAGGCTGAGCTGTGAGGTGTCAGTATTAGTTAGTTTTTTTCTTTCCTGCATTTTATTCCTGATATGAGCCTGCATTATGGGACATACATTCCAGTTATTTGTATTGGATCTTTCGCTTCCGCATTTTATTATTCTTGACTCATGATATATTGGATTATGGACATGTTTAGATAGTTTTATTATGTTCTTGATATCTCTACAGCCGTAAAGTGACTGTGGATGGATGCTTCCTACCCACAGGTAGCATGGTTGGCTATGTCACGTGTCCACTTTAGCTTACTCTGGGAAGCGGGGCGTGACATATTCTAACGTAGTTGTTTGTAGCTTGGTACAGAAAATATTTGTGTATACGAAAGAAGTACATCTTACCCCGTGGACTATGGTAACATGTAGTACAAGGTCGCATCAAAACCCACGGGACAATGGCACGAGAGTTCATGTAAGTGTCTTTTAGTGATCATATCGTGCCATGCTATAAATTCCGTACCAATCTACCCCGTTAACCCCGTAATGTATTGTATAGATTGTATTTACAAGTCTTGCCGAAACCATGGATACAAGTTGTTCATTAGTCAGGTTCAGGATATAATCTTGTAGTCATGCCAAGTTATAGCCATGGTTTAGTCAAATCAAGTCTTGTATTCAGATTTGATATTCAGGTTCATGTTCAAGTATACATGTTAGAGTTTGGATTCATGTTTGAACTAGATTCTGGTTTGAGTTTGGATTCAAGTTTTATTTAGACTCAGACACTTATAACTGATTTAGATCCTGAATTATGTTCGCGAGTTATCGGTAACTGTTGCACATGGACGGCAGGATTTGTGTCTTTTTCCAAGACAATTACCATTGATAATGCCGTTAAGTTTTCTACCTTAAATAGGCAAGCACTCACTTTCTCCGGCTCCTTGGGGCTCAAGAGAATTGATCCCGTTTAAACCTATATTTACTAAAGTCCTTAAATATGGTTTTATATAACTCGAGGGGGTTTTATGAAAATATTTTTAATACATAGTTTCAAAATAATCTTGAGAAATTATTTATATTATTTAGGGTTTCCATGGATGTGAATTTTAGAAATTTGAGGTATTTTAGTGATAATAGCTTAGCTTGGAAAGTTCATGGTATTTTATTGTAAAGCTTGACTTTTGTTGGTATTTTGATGAAACTTATAATTCTTTCATTTGAAAACTATAAGGTTATTATATTTTGAAAATATATGGATTTTGTAATATTTATATAATTATTAAAAATTAAAATTTTTTTAATTAAGTAGAAAAATTACGTTTTTCTTAAAAACCGTATTAAAAACCTTTCGAGACCGAATGCTCCATGAGAAGGTCTGCATCTCGCTCTACTAGCCCAAGAATGTGCGATAATCCTCACCATCCAATTGCGGGTTCCCAAAAAAGGGTTGTAGAGGATTATTTGCAAAGGAATTTTAAAATACAATTCCAAAGAAAACCGTTTTTATAGTAAATGGTATTTTGATATAATCTTGTGTTCGTAACTAAATATACATTCGAAGAGTATTGTGCTATGAAACCATGTGTGTATATGAAAGGTAGGTCATTACCTTGTGAATTTTTCTAAAGGTATGTTTAAGCAAAACAAATAAAGATGGTACATACAAAGTTCATGGTATTTTAATGTAAAAGTTAATTTAAAGTTATGTTACATGACATATTTGGGTGAAAGTTGCTTCTAAACCTTAATTTTATGATTACAAACTTTGTGTAAGGATATGGATGCCAAATATGTAAGAAAAAGTGGATTTTATATAGTATAGAAGAAAATGTCGGTATTAACTCCACTTCCGACATATATTTTGAAAAAGAATTTTTAGAGAAGAAGAATGAGAATTGGAAGGAACTTACTAGTTATTTAGGTTAAGAGAAGGTAGAAGGAGGGAGGGTTGTCGTCGTGACGTCGCGGGGTCGCCAGAACTTGCTTCGATCCTCGCCGGAGCTTGATTGCTTGCTAGCTCCTCTTCTACTCCACTTGTACTTGAGAAATTTTGAGAATTTTGGCTATAATTTTGTCACGCCCCGCTTCCCGGTGTACAGGGAAGGAGACATGGCGGGTCGCGACGTATTTACTCAGAAGTAAACATGTTAAGCATAAATAAGCAATATAAGTAAAAGCACAAGAAAAGACAATAGATATAAATAAACATCAACTTTTTATTAATAACCATTCTTTACATACAACTGAAAAGTAAAGTATAATGAAAGAAAGCGATGCCTAAACAATGGCATATGAACTGAAAGAAAACCAAATACAAGTAGGAACTAGAACTCTGGCTCCTTTGTATATGGCTCCTTTGTATATTGCTCCAAATCGTCCTGGCTTGGCTCGATCTCCTGAGAGTCGGGTCCTCCTGACAACATTCCAAAGATATAAGAGAAAGGAATGTCATTGGTGAACTAGCGCTCGGTAAGTCCCAAAAGATAGAATAGAAATAGACAGGTAAAGAGCATAGAATAGATAAATTATGTGTTTGTTATGTTAACGTAGTTTTTTGTAGCTTGGTACAGAATGTATGTCACGACCCGAAAGTACGGAACGTGACTGGCACTTAGATTACGAGACGTCTAAAGGCGTACCGTAACCTAAGTCAGCCAAAGCCCAGAAATCTAACCCAAAATCAAAAGAGAGTGAAGGAAAACCTTAAATGAAAACAGTTTTGAAATCAATTAAGTTGCATAGAATCCAAAAAAAAGAACATCAAAAATTTCTGAAAATTTCGGCAGAGTCTCCCCTGTATTTTCTATCCCCAAAAATGGGTACAACAAGATAATAAACCTGTAATTATAAAAATGGCATCCCCAAGCGGGAGCTAGCTCTTCGCCCAAGGCGGATCACAACCACATGCAATATAATAGTAATATCAAGAAAAAAAAAGCATAAAAGAGATGCAAATACCAGAAAACACACGTCGGCTCAAGTGAGCTCGACCCAAAAGAAACCACAAATATACAAATCTCTCAGTCTCATCACTAGGTCGCATATACAATACAAGTGGTAGATGGAGAATACTAGATACAATGATAAAGCAAAAAGAAATAAAGTATACTCGCAACCCACCTACGGGCGATGTCGCGAGTCTGAGCAAAATGAGCTGATGATAAGATAGCCCGCCGCTACAAAGATGACGGGTCCGACCTGCAAGACACTGTGGCACAACGGGGGTGAGTTGCCAGCTCGTGAGTAAATATAACATCTACTAAGGCAATCGTAAGAATGCACGCAATGCGGAACAACATGTATGTCCATATGTGATATAATAACTCTAGTATGCATGCACATGTATGCAATATCTTTTCTAACTCTTTAAGTGATTTAAATGTTAATGTTACTGAATTCTTAACTTTTAGAAAATGAATGTCTGCATAATAGCTAAATATCATCAAGAAATCCTCTGAAAACCTGTGTCAAGCATCGACACCAAAAAAGAAATCATATATGTCTCAATATCGGGCTCCGTCAGTCCGGATCGGCCCATATCATAAATCTCACGACAACGGTCGGTATCCTCCGGATATCCGCCGCGCCAGACATCACCGGTAGGTAGTCTTCCCCTGCCAGGCTCATCGTCTACAACTCGATCTTCTTGCCCCGGGGTACCATACCGGGCCCACCATGTACCCGAGACGGTTCCTCCACTCCTCGAATCGGGTCTCGAAATCCAACAGAAAACATGAAAACTCATGGTGGACGACACATACATCACGAGAAAACCGCAACTTTGTTTTGAAAAAGATAAATATAAGGTTTTGTTAAATTCTTGCGGTTTTCCCCCAAAATCCAGAAATCGCCGCAAAACTGAAATCCTCAAGAAATCATAATGTCCACATGTTATATATGATAAGTATCTATGATATCAATGTATATGATGTGAGAGTTTGGCTAGAAATCTATGTAAATATGACAGTAATGCGAGGTATATGCGTGCGATACAATCTCAAATATCATGCATGAATGCAATGGCGTTACTAAGCTAAACAGGTTTTTATAGTGCACGTGGCATGGCAAATACCAAAGGCGTGTGTGTCACATGAATAGTGCGCGTGCAATAGATGCCAATGGTAAGGTGTTCGTGTCCTACGAAATGATATCGCATATGTATATATGAATGTCATATGAATGTCCATGCAATCTAGTATAGGGTTAGCTGTAAGGGTATGCAATGTGCGTAAATGGATAAGCTAGCTAACAATATAATTATTGCATAAAGTAGAGTAATCCTAACTAGGGAGGGGGCGCCTCGCGCCATCCAGAAGATTCCCCCGTAGATGAATATATCTACTCACCAGAAATCCCGGCTAATCTGATCCGGCCACCGCTTTGCCTTTTCGCGCCGTATCCGAAGTTTCCCCGACCGATCCTAAATTTGCACAACACCAAGTATAAGATTACAAAACCCTAAACGATGCAAGTCACATTATACAAATATCAACGCTCCCAAATTAATTATAGCACGCCCTCGGTGCGCGGGAAAACGCACGAAAATCGCTAATTTTTAGCTAAAATCGTCATTTCGGGGAAATCGACAAAACTACAACCCGACTAGATGAAACCCCACGTTCGCGCACTCTAATAATCCTATACGAAGTTAGTAATATTTCTAACCTAGCGCAATTTGAACGCATACTATTTCTACAAAAAATCTAGCAAGCGATTTCTTTACCGATTTGTTACAAACATCGAAATTTATCGATTTAGTAAGCATACCAATACACAATTCACCACTCTAATTAATTAGATAACCAAACCCCAACTTTAATACATCAACCATGCTTCAAACACTAATCCACAATCAAATCCCTTTCTTGAATTTCATGAACAAGCAATTTCTATTAAATTGATACTTCAAAATTCTATTTTAGCACCTTTAAACTACAATTTGACAAAGAGATTAGAATTTTCACCTCACAAGCTTGAACCCTAACTTGATCAAGTCTCCAAGAAGCCTCCTTTCATCATGTTTTGAACTAATATGGGTTGAAGAGAGAATGGATTAGGTTTTTGGTTTGAATGGAGATGGAAATTTGTTGATTTTTGTGAATTTTTGCTATGAATTTGAAGCAAGAATGAAGTGAAGAAATGGGGGTTGCTGCAGTTGGAGCTCGGCCAGCAGTAGGAGGAGGAGGTTTGTGGATTTTTGGAGAAGTTTCTAGGTCTAAAACACCCCCATGTTATCATTTAATGCATTTCTTTTCAACATTTTACAAAAAAACCCTTATTTTACCTCATTTTTCATTAAATTTCCTTCCTTAAAACTAAAAGTTTGCAAGCCATGATATAATTTTATTAACACCATATTTTAGCTTATAAAGACTCCTAATTAAGAAATTTACCTAATTAAATTTGTATTTATCCCTAATTAAATGTATTTAAAAAGGCTTAAAATAATAAAAAAATAATTAATTACGAAAAAAAATTTTATTTAACTAGAAAATTATAAATGACATTTTAGTGACAAAATTATAGTAATATCTTATTTAAATTTTGTATAATTAAGTCTACAATGAAAAATATCACTTTTGACTTTTTACGGAAAAAGCCGAAAAATTTGCCGATTACCGAAAAACTGCCTAAACGATTTTCGAAGGGTTACAATCTTCCCCCCTTAAAGAAATTCGGTCCCCGAATTTAGAATTTAACTACGCGTACCTTCAAAAAGATGGGGATATCTCTTCCTCATCTCGATCTCGGTCTCCCAGGTGACCTCCTCGCTGTTCGGGCCACGCCAAAGGACCTTGACAGACGGTATGACCTTCGACCTCAATTTCTTCACCTGCCGATCCAAAATGACAACCGGCTGCTCGGTGAAAGAAAGATCACACTCTAACTGGATCGTCTGGTGCTGAATCGCCTGGGAAGGATCATGAAGGTACTTGCGGAGCATCGAGACATGGAATACGGGGTGAACATCGGGGAAGCTGGGCGGAAGAGCTAACCGATAAGCGACTGGACCAACACGCTCTAGGATCTCGAAAGGACCAACATATCTAGGACTCAGTTTTCCTTTCCGCCCAAATCTCATCACACCCTTCATCGGAGAGACCTTCAGGAAAACATGATCGCCAACAGCGAACTCGAGTCGGCGACGGCGCCTGTCAGCATAAGATTTCTGCCTGCTCTGTGCCGCTCTCATCCTGTCCCGAATCAGCTGTATCTTCTCGGTCGTCTCCTGTACAATCTGCGGCCCCAAAATACTGCTCTCCCTGAGCTCTGTCCAACATACTGGCGATCGACATCTCCTCCCATATAAAGCCTCAAAAGGTGCCATCTGAATCGTCTCCTGGAAGCTATTATTGTAGGAAAACTCGATCAAAGGCAAATGACGATCCCAGCTACCACCGAAATCTAAAACACAAGCTCTGAGCATGTCCTCAAGAGTCTGAATCGTACGCTCCGACTGACCGTCAGTCTGAGGATGGAAGGCTGTGCTAAAACTCAATCGGGTGCCCAAAGCTTCCTGTAGTTTCTGCCACAATCGGCTGGTAAACTGGGTGCCACGGTCGGACACGATGCAAGTCGGAACACCATGCAGTCGCACTATCTCATCAATATAAACCTGGGCGTACTGAGAAAATCCAAAAGTGGTCTTCACTGGCAGAAAGTGAGCCGCTTTCGTCAGTCGATCTACAATCACCCAAATAGAGTCATACCCTCGACTGGTCCTGGGTAGACCCACAACGAAGTCCATGGAGACCTGCTCCCACTTCCACTCAGGGATGGGCAAAGGCTGTAACTCGCCGGCTGGCCTCTGGTGCTCGGCCTTGACTTGCTGACAAGTCAGGCATCTCGACACAAAGTCTGTAATATCCTTCTTCATCCCGTCCCACCAGTAAACCTCTCTCAAATCACGATACATCTTGGTGGAACCTGGGTGAACACTGTATACTGATCTATGTGCCTCCTCGAGTATATCACGCCTCAGTCCCTCTGAATCTGGCACACACAGTCGAGTCCCAAATCGAAGTATCCCCTGATCATCAATCACGAACTCAGAAACTCTGCCCTGCCGAATCTGCTCAATAATCTCTAAGATACGGGCATCGCCGGACTGTGCCTCGCGAATACGGTCAAGTAACTGTGGGCGTGCTCTGAAATGGGCCAGCTGTCCCCCTGAAGAAGTAAACTCGAACTGCACTCTGCTGTCACATAACACCTGCCAATCCGCCGTCGACTGCATCAGTACTGCGCTCAAACAAGATAGGCTACCTCCGGGCCTCCTACTCAAAGCATCTGCCACCATATTCGCCTTGCCCGGATGGTATAAAATCTCGCAGTCATAATCCTTCACCAACTCCATCCAACGGCGCTGCCTCAGGTTCAAATCTCGCTGCTGGAAGATATATTTCAAACTCTTGTGGTCAGTGAATATCTGGCACGACTCACCGTATAGGTAATGTCTCCAGATCTTGAGTGCAAATACCACTGCAGCCATCTCTAAATCATGGGTGGGGTAGTTCTGCTCGTGTTTCCTCAGCTGTCGAGAAGCATACGCGATAACTCTGTCGTGCTGCATCAATACACATCCCAGCCCCACTCTAGAAGCATCACAATATACCACGAACCCGCCTGATCCTGAAGGCAATGCTAACACTGGAGCAGTAGTCAGACGAGTCTTCAACTGCTGGAAGCTATCCTCACATGCCTGGGTCCAATCAAAAGGAACCCCCTTCCGGGTCAACCCGGTCAACGGTGCAGCAATGCGGGAGAAATCCTGGACGAAACGTCGATAATAGCCGGCCAGACCTAGAAAGCTGCGAACCTCTGTAACTGATACTGGTCTAGGCCAACGCTGAACTGCCTCGATCTTCTTCGGGTCCACGCAAATACCATCTCTCGTCACCACATGACCCAAGAAATCGACACTGTCTAGCCAGAATGCGCACTTGGAGAATTTGGCGAACAGCTGATGCTCCCTCAAAGTCTGCAATGTGATACGTAAGTGCTGCTCATGCTCCTCCCGGCTCCGAGAATAAACCAAGATGTCGTCAATGAACACAATGATGAACTGATCAAGATACGGCCTGAATACGCGGTTCATCAAATCCATAAAAGCTGCCGGGGCATTGGTGAGCCCGAACGACATCACCAAGAACTCATAATGACCATAACGAGTACGGAAGGCGGTCTTCGGAATATCCTCATTCCGAACCCGCAACTGGTGATAACCTGACCGTAAATCAACCTTCGAGAAGAACCCTGCACCCTGGAGCTGATCAAATAAGTCATCAATGCGGGGTAGGGGATACCTGTTCCGCACAGTAACCCGGTTCAGCTGACGATAATCAATGCATAAACGCATACTTCCGTCCTTCTTCTTAACAAACAGGACGGGAGCACCCCAAGGTGACACACTCGGTCGGATAAGACCTTTGTCCAGCAAGTCCTGTAACTGATCCTTTAGCTCTCTCAGCTCTGCGGGGGCCATCCGATAAGGAGGTATAGAAATAGGCCCCGTGCCAGGGATCAAGTCAATACAGAACTCAATCTCGCGCTCTGGTGGCAGACCAGGCAGCTCGTCAGGGAATACATCAGGGAACTCTCTCACAATAGGGACCTGGTCCAACGGAACCTCTGTGGAGCTAGTATCACAAACATAAGCTAAGAATCCCTGACACCCTTTCCTTAAGAGCTGACCAGCGTGAAGAGAAGAAATCAAGCTGGGAAGGGTAGCACTACGATCTCCCTGAATAATAAGAACCGGCTCACCAGGAAAACTGAATCTGACTGCTTTTTCACGGCAGTCCACGGATGCATAGCAGGTGGCTAGCCAGTCCATACCAAGAAGAACGTCAAAGTCTAGCATATCGAGGAGAATCAAATCTACTGAAGAATCTCTCTCCCCGATACGAACGGAACAAGATCGGTATACAAAACGGGCAACAAAAGACTCGCCTACCGGGGTAATAACGACAAGCGGCTGATCTAACGGAGAAGACTCTCGGCCCAACCTCGGTGCAAAATACGTGGAAACATAGGAGTGTGTGGAGCCTGGATCAAATAATACCCGTGCATCAAAAGAACATACTGGCAGAGTACCTGTCACGATGGCATTGGATGCCTGTGCATCCTGAGGAGTCAATGCGAACACTCGGGCCTGTCCACCACTGATAGCTGGCTGTCCTCTGCCTCTACCTCGGCCTCTGCCTCTGCCTCTGTCACCTCGTCCTCTCTGAACCGGACCGCCTCGCCCACGGCCTCTAGAAGCATCTGTCTGGCGTGAAGCATCATCAGGCGTAGGAAGTAAAGCTCTCTGAGAAGGTGGTGAGGGTGGTAAGGTCACATGCGGGACTGTCGCCGCGCCCGGACGCCCCATGGTACAGTCTCTGATACGGTGGTACTGACTCCCACACCGAAAACATCCTGGAGACGACTGCTGGGTCTGTGGATATGAACCAAATAACTGACCTCGTCTTAATCCTCTGCCTCCGCCATCCCCCGGAAATAATCTATCACGATGTCTGCCCATCTGCCGCTGAGCTGGCGTATCAGTACGGATCCTCTTCGGCCCAGAAGCGACCGGAGTCTCAGAAATACGCTCCTCCAAGAGTAAGGCTGCATCCATCGCGGCTGCGTATGTATCAAAGTGCTGGGTGCCGATGGCAAGGAATAGCTGTGTATCAAGCCCTCGCACAAACCTCTTTATCCTCTTCTCTTCTGTGTCGACTAGGTACGGTGCATATCGAGACAACTGGGTAAACTGTATATCATACTCCGACACTGTCATCCCAGGAGTCTTGCGCAAAGACTCAAAACTACGGGCTCGAGCATCTCGGACACTCTCCGGAAGAAAACGGGCAAGAAATGCAGATGTAAACTCATCCCAGGTCATAGAAGGCAGACCTGCAGCTCGGCCTCTCTCTACTGAGTCGTACCATGTCTGGGCAAGACCTTCCAGACGAAAACTCGCAAACTCCACTAATCTATCCTCAGAACACCTCAACGAACGGCCAATCCGTGCCATCCTATCGAGAAATGTCTGTGGGTCCTCTGTCGCATCTGTACCGGTAAAAGCTGGGGGTCTCAATCTCATGAACTCCTGTAGTGAAACAGGGATAGTCTCCGTAGTAGCAGTAGGAGTGACCATCTGTGCAGCAGGTACGATCGTGGTCTGTGCGGTGGAAGGAACGTCCTCGGATCTCTGTGCCCGGCTAGACTCAACTAAAGATCCCATCATCTGCCGCAACTCTTGCATGCCGGCCTCTAATCTGGCAATATGGTCAGGATAAGGCGGATCAGTAGGACCCTGAGGGGTAGGTGTATCCTCCCGCTCGATCCTCGCCTCAGACGAGCCCGCTCGAATCTCATCCCTAGCGGCAGCCCGCTGAGCTCTCGTAGTCTTTGGCGGCATCGAAGCTAGAATAAGAAAAAGGACTGATAAGATCATTGCAATTGAATCAAGGAATGCAAGGAATCAAGAAAGGAAATACAAGCAATTATGTCCTAAGGTCACTTAGGCGGAGTACCGTATCGTAAGTATGCCGCGGACCATACCCACGCTACGCCACTCTGCTTAAGTCACCTACTCCATCTACCAAGGTCGTCCTACACTCAGAAAGGTAAAACCTACGCTCTGATACCAACTTTGTCACGACCCGAAAGTACGGAACGTGACTGGCACTTAGATTACGAGACGTCTAAAGGCGTACCGTAACCTAAGTCAGCCAAAGCCCAGAAATCTAACCCAAAATCAAAAGAGAGTGAAGGAAAACCTTAAATGAAAACAGTTTTGAAATCAATTAAGTTGCATAGAATCCAAAAAAAAAGAACATCAAAAATTTCTGAAAATTTCGGCAGAGTCGTAACTGGCACTTAGATTACGAGACGTCTAAAGGCGTACCGTAACCTAAGTCAGCCAAAGCCCAGAAATCTAACCCAAAATCAAAAGAGAGTGAAGGAAAACCTTAAATGAAAACAGTTTTGAAATCAATTAAGTTGCATAGAATCCAAAAAAAAAGAACATCAAAAATTTCTGAAAATTTCGGCAGAGTCTCCCCTGTATTTTCTATCCCCAAAAATGGGTACAACAAGATAATAAACCTGTAATTATAAAAATGGCATCCCCAAGCGGGAGCTAGCTCTTCACCCAAGGCGGATCACAACCACATGCAATATAATAGTAATATCAAGAAAAAAAAGCATAAAAGAGATGCAAATACCAGAAAACACACGTCGGCTCAAGTGAGCTCGACCCAAAAGAAACCACAAATATACAAATCTCTCAGTCTCATCACTAGGTCGCATATACAATACAAGTGGTAGATGGAGAATACTAGATACAATGATAAAGCAAAAAGAAATAAAGTATACTCGCAACCCACCTACAGGCGATGTCGCGAGTCTGAGCAAAATGAGCTGATGATAAGATAGCCCGCCGCTACAAAGATGACGGGTCCGACCTGCAAGACACTGTGGCACAACGGGGGTGAGTTGCCAGCTCGTGAGTAAATATAACATCTACTAAGGCAATCGTAAGAATGCACGCAATGCGGAACAACATGTATGTCCATATGTGATATAATAACTCTAGTATGCATGCACATGTATGCAATATCTTTTCTAACTCTTTAAGTGATTTAAATGTTAATGTTACTGAATTCTTAACTTTTAGAAAATGAATGTCTGCATAATAGCTAAATATCATCAAGAAATCCTCTGAAAACCTGTGTCAAGCATCGACACCAAAAAAGAAATCATATATGTCTCAATATCGGGCTCCGTCAGTCCGGATCGGCCCATATCATAAATCTCACGACAACGGTCGGTATCCTCCGGATATCCGCCGCGCCAGACATCACCGGTAGGTAGTCTTCCCCTGCCAGGCTCATCGTCTACAACTCGATCTTCTTGCCCCGGGGTACCATACCGGGCCCACCATGTACCCGAGACGGTTCCTCCACTCCTCGAATCGGGTCTCGAAATCCAACAGAAAACATGAAAACTCATGGTGGACGACACATACATCACGAGAAAACCGCAACTTTGTTTTGAAAAAGATAAATATAAGGTTTTGTTAAATTCTTGCGGTTTTCCCCCAAAATCCAGAAATCGCCGCAAAACTGAAATCCTCAAGAAATCATAATGTCCACATGTTATATATGATAAGTATCTATGATATCAATGTATATGATGTGAGAGTTTGGCTAGAAATCTATGTAAATATGACAGTAATGCGAGGTATATGCGTGCGATACAATCTCAAATATCATGCATGAATGCAATGGCGTTACTAAGCTAAACAGGTTTTTATAGTGCACGTGGCATGGCAAATACCAAAGGCGTGTGTGTCACATGAATAGTGCGCGTGCAATAGATGCCAATGGTAAGGTGTTCGTGTCCTACGAAATGATATCGCATATGTATATATGAATGTCATATGAATGTCCATGCAATCTAGTATAGGGTTAGCTGTAAGGGTATGCAATGTGCGTAAATGGATAAGCTAGCTAACAATATAATTATTGCATAAAGTAGAGTAATCCTAACTAGGGAGGGGGCGCCTCGCGCCATCCAGAAGATTCCCCCGTAGATGAATATATCTACTCACCAGAAATCCCGGCTAATCTGATCCGGCCACCGCTTTGCCTTTTCGCGCCGTATCCGAAGTTTCCCCGACCGATCCTAAATTTGCACAACACCAAGTATAAGATTACAAAACCCTAAACGATGCAAGTCACATTATACAAATATCAACGCTCCCAAATTAATTATAGCACGCCCTCGGTGCGCGGGAAAACGCACGAAAATCGCTAATTTTTAGCTAAAATCGTCATTTCGGGGAAATCGACAAAACTACAACCCGACTAGATGAAACCCCACGTTCGCGCACTCTAATAATCCTATACGAAGTTAGTAATATTTCTAACCTAGCGCAATTTGAACGCATACTATTTCTACAAAAAATCTAGCAAGCGATTTCTTTACCGATTTGTTACAAACATCGAAATTTATCGATTTAGTAAGCATACCAATACACAATTCACCACTCTAATTAATTAGATAACCAAACCCCAACTTTAATACATCAACCATGCTTCAAACACTAATCCACAATCAAATCCCTTTCTTGAATTTCATGAACAAGCAATTTCTATTAAATTGATACTTCAAAATTCTATTTTAGCACCTTTAAACTACAATTTGACAAAGAGATTAGAATTTTCACCTCACAAGCTTGAACCCTAACTTGATCAAGTCTCCAAGAAGCCTCCTTTCATCATGTTTTGAACTAATATGGGTTGAAGAGAGAATGGATTAGGTTTTTGGTTTGAATGGAGATGGAAATTTGTTGATTTTTGTGAATTTTTGCTATGAATTTGAAGCAAGAATGAAGTGAAGAAATGGGGGTTGCTGCAGTTGGAGCTCGGCCAGCAGTAGGAGGAGGAGGTTTGTGGATTTTTGGAGAAGTTTCTAGGTCTAAAACACCCCCATGTTATCATTTAATGCATTTCTTTTCAACATTTTACAAAAAAACCCTTATTTTACCTCATTTTTCATTAAATTTCCTTCCTTAAAACTAAAAGTTTGCAAGCCATGATATAATTTTATTAACACCATATTTTAGCTTATAAAGACTCCTAATTAAGAAATTTACCTAATTAAATTTGTATTTATCCCTAATTAAATGTATTTAAAAAGGCTTAAAATAATAAAAAAATAATTAATTACGAAAAAAAATTTTATTTAACTAGAAAATTATAAATGACATTTTAGTGACAAAATTATAGTAATATCTTATTTAAATTTTGTATAATTAAGTCTACAATGAAAAATATCACTTTTGACTTTTTACGGAAAAAGCCGAAAAATTTGCCGATTACCGAAAAACTGCCTAAACGATTTTCGAAGGGTTACAATGTATCAGTGTTTACGAGAGGAGTCCAACTATCCCGTGGACTATGGGAAGCGGAAAGTACAAGGCCACGTCAATACCCACGGGACAACGGCACGGATGTACGGTAGATGTCTTTTAGTGTCCTTCATCGTGCCATATATAATACATTCCGTACTAATCTACCCCTTTAAAATCCCGTAATGTATATTGTATTGATTGTATAGATTTGTAGTTATTAGACTTGCCGAGACCATGGTATAAGTTGTTCATGTGAATGGATCAGGATGTAAACGGATAGTCATGTAGTCAAGTTCAAGATATAGCCATGGTTCGGTCAAGTCAACTCATGTTGCATGTTCGTATTGTTCGGTATTCATGTTTCGGTTCATGTTGGATTGGAGTTATGATTGGATTCATGTTTGGATTGTATTCAGATTAGACTGAGACTCAGATTGAGTCAGACACTTAAACAGATTTGGATCCTGAATTAGATTTTGGTGTTATCGGTAACTGCTGCAGATGAATGGCAGAATTTTTGTCTTTTCCCAAGACAATTACCATTAATAACCCCATTTTAGTTTTCTACCTTAAATAGGCAAGCACCCACTTTCTTCGGCTCTTTGAGGCTCAAGATAATTGGTCCCACTTAAACCTATATTTATTAAGGTTCTTAATGTAAATTTAATATAACTTGAGGGGTTTTATGAAAAATATTTTTAGTATACTTTCGAAATAAACCTCAAGTATTTATTTATCGAATTTATGGTTTTCATGGATGTAACTTTTAAAAAGTGAGGTATTCTAGTGAATATATACCTAGTTTGAATAGTTCAAGGTATTTTAGTGTAAACTTGACTTGTAATGATTCTTGATGGTATTTTCATGAAACTTGTAATTCTTTTATATTCTAGAAAACATAGAATTTTATTATATATTAAAAATAGATGGTTTGATAATATTTATATAATTATTAAAAACTAATTTTTTATTATTAAATAGAAATTCTCGTTTTTCTTAAAAATTGTATTAAAATTCCATCGAGATCGTATGCTCCGTGTGGAGGTCTGCATCTCGCTCTACTAGTCCCAAGGATGTGCGATAACCCACACCATCCAATTGCGGGTTCCCCGAAATAGGTTGTAGAGTCATAATCGCAAGGAATTTAAATAATACCATTTACAAGAAAACAAGTTTTTATAGTTCGAGGTATTTTATTGAAAAGTTGCATTTTGCCACAAGATATTAGTTTCAAGAGAATCGTGCTATATCAAGATGTGTGTATGTGAGAGGTAGGTCATTACCTCGTGAGATTTTCTAAAGGCATGCTAAGCAAAACTATTAAAAGATGTCGTATGTAAATTTTATGGTATTTAAACGTAAAATCTTAAATAAAGTTGTTTTACATAGATTTTTAAAGTGAAACTTGTTTCAAATCATTAGTTAATGACTAACAAGCAAGTTATAGTGATATGGATGAGTGGTTATTAAGAAGAAATTGTAGTTTTCAAAGTTTTAGAAACAAAAGCCGGTATAACTCCACTTACCGACATGTTTTGAAAAGAGATTATTTTAAGGTAGGAAGAGAGGAAAAGAGGTGGGACTTACTTTCTAGAAAATTAGTGGAGAGGTATAGGAAGAAATTGGTAGCTTCGTTGAGTCGCGGGGTCACCAGAAGTGCCTCGAATCCTCGTCGGAAATGGAACTAGGGCTAACTCCACTTGTACTCTTCTTTGATTTAGAAAATTTTGAGAATTTTTGACAAGATATTTCAGAATGAAGAGGGCTAGGGTATGGGGTTGTATTTATAGGGTAAAATTAGTGTTTTGGAATTGAAGAGAGAATTAAAAATGCATTAAAAATAGGATTAAAGGGTGAATTTAAACTCTCTGGATAAATGCAGGAAAAACAAACAGAACAGATGTAGTGGGATTGGCCAAGGGTGTTGTGTGCAAAGCACGGGGGAGTATTATCTACGGATGGACGGCGTCGTCGGGCCTTGGGCCGTTCTCGCCGGTTCGATGGAGGTGCTGGGTGCTGGGATTTAAGCCACGTGTCCTAATCTGTACATAAAATATTGTGCACATGTTTGATTTTCTGTCTTTTTATTTCTTACGTGTATTGCACGTGTAAACTTTTGGGCTTCTAAAAAGTTTAAAAGAAAAATTCAGAAAAATAATATGTGGCTGAGGGGATTCGAACACTGGGGCTACGTCACAGCAGTGCAAGGCTTTACCAATGAGCTACAAGTTGATTCTTGTTGTTCTTAAAAAAAAACAACATTTAAAGTATACTCAGGCTTGCAAATACTCCATTCTGTACATTAACTTTTAAAAAAAATCGTACAGTGAAAATAGGGTCGCTACAAATTTTCAGAATGATGAAGGGCTGGGTCATGGGGTGTATTTATAGTGTGGAATTAAGGTTTTGGAATTAAAATGATGATAAATGAGAAATTGAAAGGTTTCTGTTTGATTGCAGAGCAATCAAACAGTGCAGGGGAGTTAGGGGTAGGGGAAGGGTTTGTGTGCAAAGCCCGGGCATCTTTTGCTACAGGCCGACCGTCGGTACCGACCATGGGGGACATCTCGCCGGTCGTTTGAGGGGAGGGGGCCGGTAGATTTGAGCCACATGTTCCTATCTGTATTAACTCTCTTTTGCACATGTTTGATTTCTTCAGACTTTTCATTTTTATATGCATTGCACGTGTAAACTTTTGGGCTTCCAAAAAGTTAAAAATAAATCAGAAAAAAATTAATGTGTCTGATGGGATTCGAATGCAGGAGCTACGTCACAGCAGTGCAAGGCTTTACCAGTGAACTACAAGTGGCTTCTTACTGTTCTTAAACAAAAATATACTTATAACTTGTACTCAGGCTTGTAAACTCCTTTCTGTACATTAAACTGAAAAATTTTGTATAGTAAATTCAAAGTCATTACAATTAGCGGGTCCCCTGACGAGAGTTGTAGAGGCGTAATTGCCAATAATTTCAAAATACCGATTAAAAGAAGCCGTTTTGAAATGGTGTGGTATTTTAATGAAAAAATTATTCTTTAAATTAACTATAGATCTAGAATACCGTGCTATGGAACCATAGTGTGCGTGTGGGGTAAGTTATTACCCGAGAAGTTTTTCTAAGGGTATTTAAACTAATTATCGAGAAAGGTTATACTAAAGTTCATGGTATTTTAATGAAAAAGTTTGTTATGTGTTTGTTTCACATGAAAAATTTTCTAAACTAAATGATAGGAGATAAGGTTAAGATTAATATAGGATGTTAGTTTGACCTAATTGGCTTATTAAGTGGAATACAAAAGTTAAAAAGAAGACTATATCAGAGATAACTCCACGTTTATCGATTTATTTTAGAAATTGTTTTGAGGTGGAAAAGGATATAGATGAAGGGACTTACTTGTTTAGGTGGTTAGCAAGAGAGAAAGGAAGCTTTCGGGTGTCGTGGCATCATCGGAAATGCTTCGGTCGTCGAGTTTGGCTTGCTACTCCACTTAGGGTGCTTAACTCCACTTGGTACTTAGAGAATTTTTTGCTCGAAATTTCAGAATGGGGAAGAGTTAAGGCATGGGGTGGTATTTATAGTGAAGAATTAAGATTTAAGAATAAAAAATATGAATTAAAAGAATTTAAATGGTGTTAAATGGTGAATTGAAGGGTCTCTGTTTGATTGCAGGAAAATCAAATAGTGCAGGGGAGTTGAGGGGAGCTGGAAGGGTGTGTGTGTGTGCAAAGCACGGAGGAGATTGGAGCTACTTGGACCGTCGGTGTCGGCCATAAGCAAGAAATGGGCGGTCGGATTTGGCCCAATCGTCTCGAGATTTGTGCCACATGTCAAGGTGGGTGTTTACTCCTATTTGCGCATATTTGATTTTTCTAAAACTTTTCGTTTCTCCGTGAATTGCACGTGCAACTCTTGGGCTTCCGAAAAATTAAAAAGAAAAATCCTAAAAATAATTGGGTCTGATAGGATTCGAACGCATAGGCTATGTCTCAGCAGTGCAGAAGCTTTACCGGTGAGCTATAAATTGCTTCTTGCTTTTATTTAATAAAAATAACTTTTAACTCTTACAAAGGCTGTAATACCCTTTACTGTGAAATACAAGAAATTTCTGAATAGTGATTTCGGAGTCGTTACAGTAATTGTATATGGACTTATATGGATAGAACAATTTTGGTCGAGATGATAGTATACTATCTGGTTTGTCTTTATCATTCATGTATATATGTTTTGCTTGTTATTACACATTGCTAATACATGATGATAAAGCTTATAGGATCTTTGTTGGATTACCAGGATTATGATAGGGATCATAATAATGGGGTCTGGATAGTCCATAAGCACATTCTTAAATATTCCTATTCATAGGAGTATCGAGACTGGGCATCGGTATTGTTTCTTAATTAAAAAATCAGGAATTGCCTCAATGAGGTATCACGAGTTCACACGTGACCAATGGTCACGTGATGACACGTGATGAGTAAAACTTCATCAAACAGAAGCGAAAACAGGCTGCTGAAAAATAACTCAATTGAGGGTCGCATGCTCACACGTGACCAAGGGTCACGTGCCAGCACGTGAAAGGCTTTGAAGGCCTTGTAGCTTAAAAGAATTTAATTCTAAAAGTAAAAGAAAATACCTCAACAAGGTATCACGTGCTCACACGTGACCAATGGTCACGTGTTGACACGTGATGGTTAAAACAACAACATAAACAAAGTGGCTGTTAAAGGACTCAATTGGGGGTCACGTGCTCACACGTGACCAAGGGTCACGTGTCAGCACGTGACTGGCTTCGAAAGCCTTACAGTTAATAGAATTAAATTCTAAAAGCTTCTAAATCTTTCCAAATGGAAAAGAATTATGGGGACCATTGGATTAAAGATCCAAGGGTGATTAAAAATCACCAATTTATGGAAAAATCTTAGACAAGGAAAGATTTTCCTAACTCTCACCAGAAATAACAAACAGAATATCTTTGGATTGAAAATCCAATGGTGAATAAAATTCATTTAATAATCTAAAGGCTCATATTAATTATAAAAAAAACAATCAAATCTTTCAATGAAAGATTTACTAAACAAATTGATTCTTTTCCGTCTCCTATAAATAGGAGCAAGAGGAGAGTTTTTTTAGGAGGAAGGAAGAGAGTTTTGGAATCTTGAAATTTCAGAGAGAAACGAGAGGAGAATTTAATTCTCTACAAAGAAAAACCCTAGGTAAGAAAAGAAAGGGGATCAAAACTTCAATAAAGAGAATTTAATTCTCAATCTAAGAGTTTCACTCTTCTACAAAAAGAACTTAGTTCTTCTTCTGGTTGAAGATCTGCACAGAGCACATCTTCCCATAAGTTGAGAATTTAATTCTCATCGGGTCGAGATCCTGCCATGCAGATCCTAAACTTAGAGGGGGAATTGAGTTTTGAGAATTTAATTCTCCCAAACTCACGGGAATTTAATTCCTCCAAGATATGAAATTAGGGTTTGAACCCTATCTGAGAATTTAATTCTCCCAAAATTATAGGAATTTAATTCCTTCAAGATGGATGAAACTAGGGTTTAACCCTAATTGAGAATTTGATTCTCTCAGATTAATAGGAATTTAATTCCTCCAAGACAGAATCAGGGTTTCACCCTATACAAGAATTTAATTATTTTACATATATGGGAATTCAATTCCTCTAAAAGAAAATTAGGGTTTAACCCTACATAAGAATTTAATTCTTTCACAATAGGAATTTAATTCCTCCAAAGTTATAATTAGGGTTTAACCCTACGGGGAATTTAATTCTCAGAATAAAATAAAGAGACTAAAGAGATCTCTGTGCATGAAAAAGACTGAGGTCACGTGTCCCCACGTGGCCCCTAAAAAGATCCCCAGAAATAAGAAGGGAAGAGCTCAGAGGCAACGCCTCACGTGCTCCACGTGATCCCCGAAACACAGAAGAAAAAAAAAAGCAAAGGAAATAGAAGCTTTGGGCGCTCTCACGTGCTCCCACGTGACCCCTTAGCAAGTGCTTTAATAATCAGTGTATAAGTCTCCATCACGTGTCAACACGTGATGCTCAGAATAAAAATAAAAGTGTTTAACACTTAATTGCAGAATAATGAAAAGGAATCTGATCCCACCTTTGGGCACCCTCACGTGTCCACACGTGACCCCTTTTTCTTTAGTGTTTAACACTAATTCGAGAGCTTAATTCCCAGTGTTTAACACTGATTATCCTTTAGTGTCTAACACTAATTTGAAACTCTTATTTCCAGTGTTTAACACTGTTATTTTCTAGTGTTTAACACTAATTTGGGATTCTATATTTCCAGTGTTTAACACCGTTGTTCTTTAGTGTTTTGACACTACTTTTAGCCAAATTGGCTAACTTTCCAGAGGCAAAAGTCCATCCTCCAAATGAATCTAAAAATTGAGGAAATCAAAGATGAAAATGTTTAACATTGTTGAATAACATGGGCTTGAACCTTGACAAATGTCTAATGGTCCAACAAAGGGCCAATATTTCAAACTTAGTTGGACTTAGCCCAAATTGGCCCTAAGTCCTCAATCCAGACTTAACTGAGCCAATGTGCTTATGATATAATTAATTGGTCTTTGTTCCAAACTGGGCTACATATCATTTAATCCACCTTGGTTCAAGGGTACATCTCTTCATCCCTTTGATATTTGTCGTTGTAATCCTTCAACGTCTTCAAAAAGGTGACGGGTCCCAACAACCCTATATTTCACGGACTGTGGGGTCCTTAAACTCATGGACTATGACGTCCTTAACCTTGACCGTGATGTCTTAAAACTAATAATGGACTGTGGAGTCCTTAAATCCACGGACTATGATGTCCTTAACCTCGACCGCGATGTCTTAAAACTAACATTGGACTGTGGAGTCCTTAATTCCACGGACTATGACGTCCTTAACCTTGACCGTGATGTCTTAAAACTAATAATGGACTGTGGAGTCCTTAAATCCATGGACTATGATGTCCTTAACCTCGACCGCGATGTCTTAAAACTAACATCGGACCACCAGGCCCTTAAGCTGGTAATCGACCGCAATGTCATTAAACTAAACAATAGAGCCCAATTGCTCTCTCGTCGGATCTAAACGATCCCGTTAAGTTGATCTTAGTCTAAAAATTGGGCTAATGTATCCTTAACAAACGTTTAAGTTGATCTTAGTCTCAAAAGAGACTAACGTATCCTTAAACCCAACCCCCAAACCCAAATCTAAGAAAGATACGGATTTGGACTAGTCCACGCGCTACGGGCGACAACTACATTAGTCTCCGTATACAATCCACGGGCAACCACAAACAAAACAAACACTCATGACACGAAGTGACCATCTGGAGAAGGAGAAAGTTGTTACCGCGATACGGTAGCGTAATTAACTGCAGGGGCTTGCACCTGCAGGGAAGAGCGTCCCCACAATCAAAAACCCCTAGAGCGAGGGGAATCTAACGAAGTCTTCTACATCGGCCGCATCCGTTTAAACCTTCGATACATGGTGCCATAAATCAACTTGACATCTTCGGAGAGGTGGACTGATAGCACCAATTAGCATCTACCCCGAATTTCAGGCAAGACGTCAGTCTCGCGTCGTCTTTCGGAGGGAAACAGATTCTGGCACGCCCGGTGGGACCTCTTCCTCTTTCCACTCCACACTTCGTGTGTCGTGTTAGAGAACCAATCGCGGTTTGCTAATGGTTGCCCTTGGGTTTCGAGGTACTAAGATTTGGCGTTTTGCTTGGTGCAGAAAGCAAAGGATCAATGGCGTTCACCTGCTCAAAGTGTTCCGCATGCAACTGCAACTCGCGTCCTGCCTCAACTGGGGGCATAGCCTACGGGCCCCAAGCAGCGTCCCTGTCCACGATGCGGGTGGAACAGGTCACCCAGGCTACTACTGGGCTGTTTTTCGGGACCATGCTCCCGCCAATAAGCTTCACCGCTCCTGTGTCAACACCGGAAGCTCCCAAGAAGTCGGTCTTCGATCAACTTACAGCTACTGCGACCCCTCTCAACGGGTCGTCCAGCACCAGCGCCTCGGTCTTCTCCAGATTGGGCCAAAATTCTTATGGGCCCGCAATGAAGCTTGAACCTCCAGAGAAGGTTATTCCAAAGAAAGTAACCAGCCCTGCTCCTGAAGTCGTCAAGGCAACTTCTCCTGCCAAGGGGTCGGTCTTTACAAGACTGACCATCCCAGCTCCCGCTCCTACTACTGAAAGGACATCGGTCTTTAACAGGCTGACACCAGCAACGGCCCCTCACCTGAACAGGGGGAAAGACAAGGCCATTCCCGTCACCAAGCCAACTCCATCGGCCTGACATGCTCGACATTGCCACTGGCGCCGGGTAAGGAAGGTCGGGGGCAACTCCCCCTCTGGGCTAACTCCACCAGCCCCGACGGCGGAAATTAATGCTGTTGTTCCAACTGGGAACAGCTTTGAGCTGCTAAATAAGGTGCGTAGGAATTCTCCTACCGCCGTACTGAAAAGATCTCCTCCTCCGGTGGAGAATGTTGCGGAAACAAAGTCAGAACAGTCCCCTCAGCGGCTATCCTCCAAGATCTACAAAGTCTGGCGGCAGGTCCGGAACTCAGTGGTTGATCAAGACTGCCCTCACCGTCAGAAAAGGGCGAAGGTTGAACAAGAAGAAAGCCATCTTCCCAAGCCACGGAAAGCTATTTGGGTGCCCACCGCGACGGCCCCCTCAACTTCGACTACTCATGAAAAGAGAAGGCCGGAGAAAATCCCCACGCCTGCGACAAATATCAAAGGCACTGAACCCAAACGCCCTAAGTCTGGGGGCATGGTGGTACATACTGTTTACATGGCATCCGGAAAAGAGGATAGCCGCGCTTCGACAGGCCACCGACCACTCACCCGATCCATCACAAGAGCTCAAGAACAGCAGAAGCAGAAGCTTCGGGAGATGCTAACTGCAATGGCCGCACTCACCGGGCCAAAAGAAAGTCCGGAGACGTCACCAGAACAACGTCGCGAGCACGAGACTGATGCGGAGTTCCTTCGGAGAATGCTCAAAAAGAAGGACAAAGAGGCTGCGGAACAAGCAGCCAATATAAAGCAAATGGCTCTTCTATTCCAAGACATGGTTGGGATGATGATACAGCCGGATCCTCCAGCCGAAGATCCTCCGATTATCCTCGAAGATGACAAAGGAGAAACGTCAAATCCACCTCCGGCTCTTTCAACAGCCAAAGAGGAAACCATCTCTAAAGCTGCCCTGGATGACTATATTTCTCAGCAAATAAGAGTTCACCAGGCGAATGAGGCAGCCGGCCAAGTTGTCAAAACAGGGCGACCGTATCCAGGCTGGTATGATCAGATAAAGTACCTGCCGGGCTACACAATCCCGAAGTTCCACATCTATAAGGGGACAGGCAATCCCCATCAACATATTGCCCAATTCAGGGCTCTTTGTAGCAACACCAGCGGCGATGATAAGCTCTTACTTCGCCAATTCATCGGCAGCTTATCGGAGACGGCGTTTGAGTGGTACTCCGAGCTTCCAAACGACTCCGTCAAAACTTTCACAGAGATAGAGTTGCTATTCACTCAGTGATTCGCGAGCGCCAGGGAACGCACCCCAATAATGGCGTTGATTAATGCAAGGGTGAAGCCGGGCGAAACTTGGGTTCAATATGCAATTCGATGGCGGAACCTGTGGTCGAAGTGTGAACAGCGCATCGAAGATGCACCAGCGGTGGGCATGTTCGTGGGCACCCTAGACCCTCATGCAACTATTTCACAGTTCATGATGTTCTTCAAACCAACCACGTTTCAGGCTTTAATCGATAAGTTGGCCCAGATGGATCAAATGGGTCACAGACCGTCCCCCCCGAAGCCGGATCCTCGGAACGACAAGGGTAAAGGGAAGGCGACCTTCGTTGCGAACACCCAACAACAGCCCAGTGCCCCAAAGCTAGCGGATCAACTGGAGGAGAGACGGCGCTATTATAATGAGAAAATGAAGTGTCCTTACTCGTTCCCACGGGATAAAACGAAGAGGTTGTTTGAACTGGCAGTGCGCAACAGGCTTATCAATTTGCCAAACCCAAGGCGATCACCACAACCCAGCGAAGTGAATAATCCCAATTATTGCCCTTACCACCAAACGGTAAGCCACCCGATCGAGGATTGCTTCGTTTTTAAGGGATGGATCGAGGATCAGTACCTACAAGGCAAGTTTGCACTGTCTGAAAAGTGGAAAGTAAACCCACCACAACCGCACACTCCGAAGAAGACGGACACACCGGGGGCAACGTGCTCTTTTGTTGAAGAAGCCCCATGGGAGGTCGTTCTTTCGGCCAAAACCAAAAGGATGTTGAATGATCTCCAGACATGCCCGGCGATCAGGTGGAAAAATCCGCTAGAACCCCAGATCATCGAAGGAATGCTAAAGCCGCGCCCAACTCCAAAGATTGGTGGTGATAGCCAAAGTGTTCACATCCAGCCGCCAAAATCTTCGAAAATGAAGAAGAAATCTAAGAAGCCCGTGAAGCCTGGCGACAAGCGCACGGACCTACAAAAGCAGATTGACGCGCTGGAAGAGTATAACCAGAAGGCGCGGACTCCAATCATGCTCCAAGAGTTCCTCAGCCACGTCCTTGAGGACGAAAATGATGGAGAAGACTCATCAAATGAATCTGAGGACTATGTAGCAAGTTGCCATGTGATCTCTCACTCATTGATAGATGATGAAGAGACTCCTTGCACAGAGAAACTGGGGGCAGGTCCCGAGCCGGAATTTCTATGGCCGTCAGATGAAATAATCGACGTCTTCCTGAATGAAATTCATCTGAAAAGTAAAGCCGATCGGGAGCGTGAGATGGCCATATTTGAAAAAGCCAAACACCGCCGACTGGACGAAAGAATCGAGATGCTCCTGCCAAATCAAAGGACATCGATTGTAAATAAAAACAAGACCAAGACGAGGAAAAGGTTTGCGAAAGCCATATCAGTGGGAATGGAGCTACCACCCTCCGAAGGAAGTACTCTTGGTAAAGCCGAAATGTGTCCGAGCTATTGCCTATATCATCGAAAGATTGTGCACCCCACCGAAGAGTGCAACGCTTTTAAAAGATGGTGGCAGGGGTATGTTGCTCACCAGTAACATTTTAAGCGGTTGAAACGCGAAACTCGTCGGGAGCAAAGAAGTACGACCAAGGAGTATAAGAGAACTTCCAGCAACTGTCGCATGGTCAACGATGGGGAATCGCAAGTTCTTACCTTCGGGAGCGACTCTGACGAAGAAATGACTCTTGGCCCTCTCTTCAAAGAATCCACGTCAAGAAAAGAAGAAGAACCGAAGAACTGCGAGAATATTCAACTGCGCAATCATACGCTGCCCGAAAAGAATCTCAGACCCACGAATAGAAAAGATAAGGGAAAAGAAAAGGTCTCTGAGGATATCGCCCTGGATGACCAATTCATGAAAGAGCTAACTGCCAACGACCCACCAAAGAAGAACAAGGTGGACTACAATGTTCTGGCACACTTGAGGAAGTTACTCTCGCAGCTCAACATTTTTGACGCCCTTTTACTATCCAAAGAAGCGAGAGATTCATTAATCAAGGCGCTGCAAGAGCCAGAGCAATTCCAAGCTTTTCTCGCCGAAGAAAAGATGAAGGACGAGCTGGAGGAAGTTCACACAGCCGATGTCTCCTTCGGCGACGAAGATCTCCTACTTGGGATATGTGAGCACAACCGTCCCCTCTATGTCTCAGGATACTGCCACGATATAAAGATAGGCAAAATCCTGGTCGACAATGGGTCTTCCGTCATCTCCTTAACGTGCGAGTGTTGAAGGAAATCTGCATGAGCGTCCAACATCTCGCTCGTGATAAAATCACTATCTCTGGTTTTGACTCCCAGTCATGGCGTACTCTCGGGTCTGTGATATTGACATTACGATTCGGGTTACTTGTCACGGATATTAAATTTCACGTCATTGATGCTAAGACATACTACAATGCTTTGCTCGGTAGGCCTTGGTTGCATGAGTACAACATTATTCCTTCTACACAGCACCAGTGTATGAAGTATTTTAAAGATGGTCTCGAGTACACTGTGACGGGAGAGTTGAACCCATTCTCCGTGAACGAAGTCCGTAAGTATGAAGATGCAAAATACTTCTTACCAGACTTCGAGGATACGGAAAAATGTCACCAACCGAAAAACAAAACTATCACCACTATTCCAGTTTTCGGGAGTGATACAGAGGAGGAGGAAGAGATAGTTTATTCGGGGCCGCCTCAACGCAACAACCCGAGACCGTCCGCCCCCTTGTTGATCTTCGGCAGCGACTCGGAGGACGAGGTTAATGTTGTATTCTCCGCTCGGCCGTCAATACAAGCTTTTGCTGGCAATAATCAGAGTCTGCAAATTATCCTGGTTCCGCGGGAGCATTACAAAGATCTCGATGCACTCAAAGCTTATAGTGTGCAAGAACTGCAGACATTCTACATCCCTCCCAGGCGAGAAGGCGAAAAGGCAATCCTATTCTACTGCTCCGGGGAAACCAGAATGGAGAAAGAAATCTGGCATGGCGCAGATTCTACACTCGACAGGCTCCAGCCCATCCGCTTGCCCAGATATTACTCGGAAGGCTTAAAAAGACTCTTGAAGCGCTAAGGGGTACCTTTCAAACAGACCATTCGACAAGCTCGGTTCTACAACAGGATTTGGGATATCCCTGGAACTCAGCGCAAGCTGCCCAACGGGAGAATGGAAACGCTCGGGCTTGGATATGTAAAATCCGGGAAACGGGAACGAGTCCATAGTAGCTACGTCATATATAACTTCAATAACGAAGAGGACGCCTTGTCGGAAAACGCTGACTCTGAACCAAAACAAGATCCTGCAATCAAAATGCCGAGCCCATCATTTAAAGAACGAATGGACAAGCTTATCAGGGAAGCGGGTCAAAAGGTTCGAGACGACCATAATCGCGAAATGGCCATCTATGAGAAAGCCAGGACGCAACGCCTTCTTCAACAGGGTGCAAAAGATGAAAATGCTTCTCCCTATCAACATGTTGTGCAAAGGGCCCGACGCAAAGGCAGAAACAAGTCAAAGAGCGGAAAAGGCATTCTTCAGCAACAAAGCGGGACCAAGAAGCTACACGATCGGGAATCGAGCAATCCGGATTCGTCCCTTATGAAGAAGATTAGTCAGGCATACTCTTTTCCTCAGAATAAAACATGAAAGATACTTGAGCTCGCCATAAAACATCAGATGATTACACTCTCGGAGTCCAAACACCCCGAGCAAGCAGGCGAAGTCTCTCACCCAGACTATTGCTCCTATCATAGGGAAATAGGACATCCTATTGAAGACTGCTTTACCTTCAAGAACTGGGTCGAAAATCAATATCAGCTCGGCAAATTCGCTCTATCCAGCAGTTGGAGGGTAACACCGCCGCAGAAGCATGAATCCAAAGCCGCGCATATAGCGAGAATAGAACCAGATCAACATCGGTCTTGGAAGCGAGCTCGTACTTGTTATATGATGGCGATATCAAAAGAAGAGCCCTAGAATATGGATGAACTCCCCTGGCGCTTCGAAAACAATGATGACAAGGTGATTTCAGAATTCCCACCGGCCCCAAAGGAGCTGGAAAATGGAATACATACCACTGCAGATAACCTCAAGAAAATTGATTTGGGGACGGCGAATGACCCGCGACCAACATTCGTTAGTGAGTTGCTGTCTGAAGAAAGGGTAGCTACACTAAAAGACGTGCTTGTGCAGCATAAGGATTGCTTCGCGTGGAACTATTCCGAAATGCCAGGATTAGATCCAGAGATTGCTGTCCACAAATTGGCAATATCCCCAGACGTCAAGCCAATCAAACAAGCACCGAGAAGAATGCGGCTCGAGCTTGAGATGAGTATCAACGCCGAGGTCAAGAAACTAATCGACTCTGGCTTCATCCAAGAGGTTCAGTATCCTGACTGGATCGCCAACATCGTCCCGGTGATGAAGAAAAATGGGACAGTACGCATATGTGTGGACTTTCGGGATCTCAACAAAGCTTGCCTGAAGGACGATTTCCCAGTGCCGGTCACCGAGCTAATGATAGACAATACGTCCACTCACAAAGTTTTCTCCTTCATGGACGGCTCGTCGGGATACAATCAGATAAAAATGCATCCCGAAGACCAGAAGCACACCGCTTTCCGGACCCCTTTGGGTATATTCTGCTACAAGGTGATGCCCTTCGGTCTGAAGAACGCTGGTGCCACCTATCAGAGGGCCATGACGAAGATATTCGATAATCTCATACATGAAATCGTCGAATGCTATATCGACGACCTCGTAGTGAAAAGCAAATCATACGAGGAACATCTCGAGCATCTGAAGAGCATATTTCAACGCCTTCGACGATACAACTTGAAGATGAACCCTCTCAAGTGCGCATTCGGAGTTTCCTCGGGCAAATTCCTGGGATTCGTTGTCCGACACCGAGGTATCGAGATAGACCCGTCGAAGATTAAGGCGATCATGGAAATGCCCCCGCCAAGAACCCTCAAGCAGCTGCGGTCTCTCCAAGGAAAGCTCGCATATATCCGGCGATTTATAGCCAACCTTTCAGGGAAGTGCCGTCCTTACAGTCACCTGATGAAGAAGGGAACCCCTTTCATTTGGGATCACAAATGCCAAGGCGCGCTGGACGAAATCAAGCAGTATCTGCAAAACCCGCCGGTGCTGGCCGCTCCGGTCAAGGGAAAGCCACTTATTCTTTATACAACAGCCCTCGAAGGTTCTTTAGGCACATTATGGGCACAAGAAAACGACCAAGGGAAAGAAAGAGCTCTCTACTACCTGAGTCGAGTTCTCCTGGGGGTAGAAAGCAATTATTCTCCCATCGAAAAACACTGCCTGACGTTGATCTTCGCAATAACAAAGCTCAGGCACTATGCCATGGCGCATGAAGTCCGTCTCATATCGAAGGTGGATCCCCTCAAATACTTGATGTCAAAGGCCATATTGACAGGACGGCTCGATAAATGGGCCTTGCTCCTGATGGAGTTCTCAATAACCTATCAGCCTCTTAAGGCAGTGAAAGGCCAGGCTATCGCCGGCTTTCTCGCTGAGCATCCAATACCTGCCGATTCTCCATTAAACTGCGAACTGCCAGACGAGCATACGTTCGATGCGATCGACGGTAGTGGTACCCGTTGGGAACTTTATTTTGATGGAGCGTCTTCCATGAAGAAGCGCAAACAGAACACCGCTATAATCAAATCGGGGGTAGGCCTTATCTTCGTGACCCCACAAGGAGGGATAATGCGCTTCGCTTTTTCCTTAACAGAGCCGAGGACAAACAATGAAGCCGAGTATGAAGCTTTGATAGCAGGCCTCGAAATCGCCATCGACATGGGAATTGAAAACCTCCTCATATATGAAGACTCCCAACTGGTCGTTAGTCAAGTAAACGGCGACTATCAAACGTGTAAACCAGAGTTGGTGAAATACGGCGAAAGGGTACAGCAACTGCTGACTCAAATACCTTCCTACATCTTGGAAAGCATACCGCGCGCGGAAAACAGCAAAGCGGATGCATTAGCCAAGCTCGCAAAAGAACTGGCCGACGAGAGCCTCGATGACGTGAGGATCATTTTGCAGAGCCGTCGGGTTCTTGCACCGGCGGAAATATCTCCGGAGTCGTCCGAAGAAAAAGGAGCGATTGAGCAAATGACTATGCAGATAAAAGAGCAGGAAAAGGCTGAGGATTGGAGGGAAGTCTTTATAGACTACTTCAAATCCCATCGAACGCCTGAAGATGCGTCCTCAAAACATCAGCTCATGAAGCGAGCCCTATCTTTCTCTTTCGTCAATGATACTCTGTACAAGAGGTCATTCGATTCTTTATGGTTAAGATGCCAGGGACCTGAAGAGGTGAAGAGAGTCGTTCAAGAAACTCATGACGGACTCTGCGGTTCTCACCAAGCGGGCCCGAAGATGAAGTTGAAGATTAAACGGATGGGCTACTACTGGCCCACGATGATTCAGGATTGCCTCGAGTATGTGAAGCAATGCCACTCGTGCCAGATCCATAGGGACTTTATCCATCAGCATCTGAATCCACTGCATCTAACAATGGCTAGCTGGCCATTCGAAATGTGGGGAACTGAAAAAATCGGCCCCATCGAGCCAGCATCTTCCAAAGGACATCGATTCATTTTAGCGACAACTGATTACTTCTCCAAGTGGGCAGAAGCAGTACCATTAAGGGAAGTAAAGACAGAGAATATCCTCCATTTCTTTAAGACACGCGTTATTTATCGGTTTGGAACTCCGCGACGGATCATCTCCGATAACGGGCCAGCCTACAGAAGATACAAGATCAGCCGCTTCGCACAACAGCACAACATAAACTGGAGATACTCCTCGGATTATAATCCCCGAGCTAACGGTCTAGCTGAGGCCTTCAACAAGACCTTGACGAAGATCGTGAAAAAGACGGTGTCACGAAATAAGAAAGACTGGTACAAGAGACTGCAAGAAGCTCTCTGGGCGTATCGGACTACGTTCAAGACGGCCACGAACACAACGCCATACGCGTTGGTATTCGGTACAGAAGCGGTACTCCCCCTCGAGATAGAGTTACCCTCTCTACGGGTGGCAGTTCTTTACGAGCTGACAGACGAAGAGAATGCTCGCCTTCGCCTCGAGGAGCTCGATGCCCTTGATGAAACCCGGCTCCTAGCGCAACAAAATCTGGAAGCTTATAAAGCAAAGATGACGCGCTCCTACGAAAGATTGACCAGGCCAAGGACATTCCACCAGGGCGAACTCGTCCTAGTAGTCAAAAGACCCATGATCCCCAATCGTTCTAAAAGAGGGAAATTCGAGCCGAATTATGAAGGCACGTACATTATAGACAAGGTCTACCAGGGTGGGTCCTATCTACTCATGGACATGCATGGCGAAAGGCCCTTCAGGCCAATAAATGGTCGCTTCCTGAAGAAATACTATGCTTAACAAGTCACGGCCTTGATCAATGATAGATGACGACGACTATGTCCGCTCGCTATCTTCCTAAGACCAAACTCTATAAGTAGTAGCTGGCTAATGGACCGAAACGTTCTTAAACTAACAGCGGACCAAAACGTCCTTAAACTAACAGCGGACCGAAACGTCCTTAAACTAACAACGAACCACTATGTCCTAAAAATATCTGTTGACCGAGACGTCGATAAACTATGTTGGATTGCAGCATCCCAAAGCTGATACAAAGAATAATAAAAAAAAGGGGAAACGGTATGTCCATAAGCAAAATGGGCACGGATGAAAACCCGAAAGGGCTCCGTGAGTAAAAACAGCAGGGCTACCGGCGAGTGTTTGTGAAAACCCGAAAGGGCGCAATCTCGTTAAAAAAAGAGAGAGAATAAAAAAAAAGAAAAGAAAACGGTATGTCCGTAAGCAAAATGGGCACGGATGAAAACCCGAAAGGGCTCCGTGAGTAAAAACAGCAGGGCTACCAGCGAGTGTTTGTGAAAACCCGAAAGGGCGCAACCTCGTTAAAAGACACTTACAGGGTCCTCTCGACCTTGTGAGGAGAAATCACCCGCGTGAGATCCTTACGACTCACAAAGGAGCCACACACTTAGGGATCCCCACGATTCCTAAGGAGAAATTACACTTGCGAGATCCTCACGACTCGTAAGGAAAACTCTCTTATGGGACCCTCACGGCTCATAAGATTTGAAAGTCTTAAGTTACAGAGACCTGAACCTGTTCTTAAGCAACCCCCACAACCTCCAATACTGCCCTACAAGAGGCTCAACACTGACCCTTGTATACAATCCACGGGCGCGAATAAACATCTCCCTAACCAAGTCCCACCCGTGACTAGGGATATATTCGCACGGTGAACAACCCTTCTGAGTCCTCTCGACTTATAAGGGGAAAACTTTCTTGTAAGATCCTTACGACTTACGAGAAGCCATACACTTAGGAGTCCTCACGATTCCTAAGGAGAAAACACACCTACGAGATCCTCACGACTTGTAGGGAAAAATACCTTTGTGAGACCCTTACGGCTCATGAAGTCAAAAGCCTTAGTCGACAGAATCCTAACCCTGTTTACTAAGCCACCTTTATTCAACATCGACAGAGGCAAATAATGATTCGCTCCTGGCAATACCCCAGTTGTAGCGGTGTTGATGCCGAAATCGGTGTCTGATTCCAAGCCTGCAGCGAAAAGCTAGCAAGCCACACATGCATACTAAATAGCCGAAATGATTGGGCAACTCGCAATAAAAAGCAGTGAGTAAAAATTAAACAAATAGCCGAAATGATTGGGCATTACGAAAAATAGCCGAAATGATTGGGCAATCACGACCTTCGCGATATAAAAGCTGAAATGATAGAGCATCGCGGAAAGAAATAAAATAAAAGTAAAAATGAAATTTATACCCTACAGGTGATATCATGTCGATCCCTGTATACAATCCAGGGGCGCAAACAAAGAAGAAATCACACTTTTCCTCCCCAGGTTTCATCAGAAGAAGAAGCCAAATCTCAATGGTTCATAGACAGCCTAGAGATCATCTCAACATTCATCTCATTACAACAGACACAACATCAGGCAAAGCGGAACAGTGGCAACTCCCAGTTCCATGGATCGTCGGTGTACAAATGACCGAGAGTCAAATCCTAACTCCGTGAAACGCGGATATAATCAACAAAACTCCTGGTTATGTGGAACGCGGATAACGTCACTTCTGACCCCGTGGAAAACGTCCAGAGCGGATCCTGGTCCTCGCAGATCACGGCAATGAACCCGTGTAAAGCATCCAGAGTGGAGCCTAGTCCTCGCCGAACACAGCAGTGAACCCGTGGGAAGAATCTAGAGCAAAATTCCTGGTTACGTGGAACGCGGATAACGTCACTTCTGACCCCGTGGAAAACATCCAGAGCGGATCCTGGTCCTCGCAGAGCACGGTAATGAACCCGTGTAAAGCATCCAGAGCGGAGCCTAGTCCTCGCCGAACACGGCAGTGAACCCGTGGGAAGCATCTAGAGCAAAATTCCTGGTTACGTGGAACGCGGATAACGTCACTTATGACCCCATGGAAAACGTCCAGAGCGGATCCTGGTCCTCACAGAGCACGGCAATGAACCCGTGTGAAGCATCCAGAGCGGAGCCTAGTCCTCGCCGAACACGGCAGTGAACCCGTGGGAAGCATCTAGAGCAAAATTCCTGGTTACGCGGAACACGGATAACGTCACTCCTGACCCCGTAGAAAACGTCCAAAGCGGATCCTGGTCCTCGCAGAGCACGGCAATGAACCCGTGTGAAGCATCCAGAGCGGAGCCTAGTCCTCGCCGAACACGACAGTGAACCCGTGGGAAGCATCTAGAACAAAACTCCTGGTTACGTGGAACGCGGATAACGTCACTTCTGACCCCGTGGAAAACATCAAGAGCGGATCTTGGTCCTCACAGAGCACGACAGTGAACCCGTGTGAAGCATCCAGAGCGGAGCCTAGTCCTCACCGAACACGGCAGTGAACCCGTGGGAAGCATCTAGAGCAAAATTCCTGGTTACGTGGAACGCGGATAACGTCACTTTTGACCCCGTGGAAAACGTCCAGAGCGGATCTTAGTCTTCACAGAGCACGGCAATGAACCCGTGTAAAGTATCCAGAGCGGAGCCTAGTCCTCGCCGAACACGGCAGTGAACCCGTGGGAAGCATCTAGAGCAAAATTCCTGGTTACGTGGAACGCGGATAACGTCACTTCTGACCCCGTGGAAAACATCCAGAGCGGATCGTGGTCCTCGCAGAGCACGGCAATGAACCTGTGTAAAGCATCCAAAGTGGAGCCTAGTCCTCGCCGAACACGGCAGTGAACTCGTGGGAAGCATCTAGAGCAAAATTCCTGGTTACGTGGAACGCGGATAACGTCACTTCTGACCCCGTGGAAAACGTCCAGAGCGGATCCTGGTCCTCGCAGAGCACGGCAATGAACCCATGTAAAGCATCCAGAGCGGAGCCTAGTCCTCGCCGAACACGGCAGTGAACCCGTGGGAAGAATCTAGAGCAAAATTCCTGGTTACGTGGAACGCGGATAACGTCACTTCTGACCTCGTGGAAAACGTCCAGAGCGGATCCTGGTCCTCGCAGAGCATGGCAATGAACCCATGTGAAGCATCCAGAGCGGAGCCTAGTCCTCGCCGAACACGGCAGTGAACCCATGGGAAGTATCTAGAGCAAAATTCCTGGTTACGCGGAACGCGGATAACGTCACTCCTGACCCCGTGGGAAACGTCCAGAGCGGATCCTGGTCCTCGCAGAGTACGGCAGTGAACCCGTGTGAAGCATCTAGAGCGGAGCCTGGTCTTCGGAAAGCACGGCAGTGAACCCGTGTGAAGCATCCAGAGCAAATATCGGACTGTGGAGTCCTTATATCCACGGACTATGATGTCCTTAACCTCGACCGTGATGTCTTAAAACTAACAATCAACCGTGATGATTTTAAACCAATTCCACTTTGGTTCAAGGGTACATCTCGTCATCCCTTTGATATTTGTCGTTGTAATTCCTCAACGTCTTCAGAAAGGAGACGGGTCCCGGCAACCACACATTTCATGGACTGTGGAGACCCTAAATCCACGGCCTATAATATCCTTAACCTCGACCGCGATGTCTTAAAACTAACATTAGACTGTGGAGTCCTTAATTCCACGGACTATGATGTCCTTAACCTCGACCGCGATGTCTTAAAACTAATATTGGACTGTGGAGTCCTTAATTCCACGGACTATGATGTCCTTAACCTCGACCGCGATGTCTTAAAACTAACATTGGACTGTGGAGTCCTTAATTCCACGGACTATGATGTCCTTAACCTCGACCGCAATGTCTTAAAACTAACATTGGACTGTGGAGTCCTTAATTCCACGGACTATGATGTCCTTAACCTCGACCGCGATGTCTTAAAACTAACAACGGACTGTGGAGTCCTTAAACCCACGGACTATGATGTCTTTAACCTCGACCGCGATGTCTTAAAACTAATAATGGACTATGGAGTCCTTAAACCCACGGACTATGATGTCCTTAACCTCGACCGTAATGTCTTAAAACTAACAACGGACTGTGGAGTCCTTAAATACACGGACTATGATGTCCTTAACCTCGATCGCGATGTCTTTAAACTACGGTACCCCGAAGAACATCCAGAGCGGAGCCTGATCCTCGCCAAACACGGCAGCGAACCCGTGGGAAGCGTCCAGAGCAACCCTTAACTCCGTGAAATGCGGATAAAGACAACTTCACCCATCACTTGCGGGTCCTCACGACTCGTAAGAGAGTAATTCTCTTGTGAGATCCTTACGACTTTCAAGAGAAAACATGCACTTAGGAATCCTCACGATTCTTAAGGAGAAACCACACCTATGGGATCCCCTCGACCTGTAAGGAGAAAAACTCTTTATAAGACCCGCACGGCTCATAAAGTTGAAAAGTCTTAGAAGGCAGATCTTAACCCTGAATCCTAAGCCATCGTTGTCCTGCAAAGAGATCAAGATAGACTATCCGCAGAATACATTCAATAAAAAGGAACACGCCATTGAGAAGAAAAATATGTCTTTTATTCACGAACCAAAGTGGATACAAAGTACAATTTGTGAAAGAACAAAAAAATATATACTCTCATTCTAAAGTATGTACAAAAAAAAGGGGGATATACAAGTCTTCAGGCCGGCGGGCGATTTAGCAGAGTGGTTAGCTCATCCCTCTTCCGCTGGGCCACGCCTTCGTGATTCAGTATCGCCAGAAAACGGGCCTCCGCCTGAGTCTGTTGGGCCTGATATGAGACAAGTCGGCCTTCAAGCTCCTTCTCGGTAGTCTTGTGAGCCTCAACCCTTTCGCGAGTTAACGCGGCAGCTTTATCGAGGGCCACCACCTCTTCGGTAGACTCTTGAAGTACTCGCCAGAGTTCATAAGCTTCGTTGGCCTTGGCTGTAAGGTTGGCTTGGAGCTCACTCAGCGCCTTAGAGGCCAGCTCCCTCTCCGAGAATTTGCGGCCAAGCCTCTTCCCGCACGACACCATGTTCACCGCGCACCACTCTATCAGACCCCGCAAGCTCGCCTTTGCAGCCACAACCTCTGAAATAGGGCATGTACGCTCAAGACTATATAAACAAGCCTCCATTCGATGGCAATATTCGAGCCGAAACACTCACACATCACATGATATGGGAGGCGACAAGGAAAATCTCCGATGTATATCCTATCAAGCATGCATTTGCAACTATATGAATATTCGAAAAGAAATGATCCGAAGCTCTGATGTGCATGCAACATAATGACAGTACTTGCAATTAAAGAAAGTTCTCATGGTAAGAATAAGAAGCTCATTTACGTAAGTAAGACGCGTGTACGGGAACTCAACAAACATGAAAATTCAACATAAAACATGCGACAACCAATGATAAAAAGAGTATATTGATTTAAGTATACTACGCTAACGGGAAAAGGTCACCAAACAAAAGATCAGTGGCACAAGGGTTAGCAAAACAAAGAACAAAATTCTCCATCTCTCTCTCTGCCTTCTCCAACACGTTGAAGCGGCGGTTCTCGCGAGGAGTTGCTCCCTACCGATTGGCGCCATGTTCGTCCGCAAAAGCAGACATAATAGCCCGCCGGGCTCTTATTTGGCCCAACAGGTGAACCGAGAAATCTTTCAGAGCCTGAGTAATCAGGCACGCTTCGTGAAAACACTCGATCTTGTCTTCAGCTGCGTCAAGCATCGCCAGGGTCATCTCCGCTGGGTGAGGAGGGATGTCAGCAAGCACGGCAGCAAGAATCATCCGAAGTCAAAGAGATCCCATTGGAATGGGGGGACCCCATACGGATCAAGAGTTCATATGTCGCCGAATCACATTCGTCGTCGGTGAGAAGGGGATCCACCATTCGTGCAGCAAAACGAGGAATCATCTCCTCGATAGGTACTTGCCATGGCTGTCGACAAGCATGGGGGCGGTTGCAGGCCATGGCACTCAGTTGTTTCCTCAAGATAAACCACAATAAATTGAGAATAGATTTCTCTGTGAAGAGAAAAAGAAGGCTATGGTCTCAGGTTATAAAGAGGAACATTAAATGCTGCGCACGGAGAATATTGCATGACGGAACTATTTCTGAGGCCCAAAAAAGGGAAGGCATTGGAAATCAAGGAGATGGAACTATTTCGAAGGCTCCTTTTCTGCATCTAATGCTGTGCACAGGAAATATGGCATGAAAAATTAAACAGCCCCATCAAAAGGGCCCCGCGTGTAGAGCACGTGAGCACCAAATTTGATATGCGCCGAAAAGTAAGATAGTGCCTCACACGCCGAACACGACAGCAGCAATAATGACAATATAACAAAATCCCATAAAGAAGGCATGCAAACACAAAAGGGAAGGAAAAACTTATCACTCATGCTTTAAAAGTTCATACAAAAATAAGAAGAAACAATTACAATGGCAAGACCTCAGATTCGGGGCATGGATTAAGAAACTCAAAAGTGACTTTGTCCAAGATCTTCCAGGCATCTCGAACCATCCTAGTATGTTTTCTCTCGTGATCACAAGCGTCGGGATCCTCACGGATGTCCTCCACCCTCCGATAAGCAGCAAGTATGCCCGACTGCTGAAAAGCCTGATGCAAGAGATCAATGAGATTGTCTCGCCTTCTCCTCGAGATTAGGCTCATCAGATACACCGAATGCACTTTATCCTCGGCGGCATCCAATGCCCCGAGCGGTACGCCGGTGCAAAAGAGAGGGAGCGCCTCCCAGATTGCCAGCACGATGAGTTTCAAAAGAGAAGAACGACGAGGAAGTAGCTGACCATTGTACTCGTCAAAGCGGCTCATGATCTCAGCACACTGAGCGTTGGTGAACTCCTGGTTCTGGCTATGGCCCAGTGCACGAATGTTTCCGTAAGAAACGATTTCATCAAGATCATACAAATGGGCGTCCATAATACCTGAAATAAAGATCATGAGAATTTAATAGACAAGCCAATCAAGAAGAATACTAGTCTAAATAAACAAAGGATTTCAAGAAACTCTGTACGCTCCCTAAGGAAAGGCACCATTGCAAGATTCTTCCTCTTGGCTACAAGAGACAACTCAGGGCAAGAAAACCCCAAGAAGCTCTCTGGGAAGAACTGAGTTCTTCGTAGGAATTAAATTCCTTGTTAAAAAAGGGGGGAATTAAATTCCCAGAAATATTTATGCGATGGAATTAAATTCCATGGGAAAGACAACTGCCACCATTAGCCCCCTGAAGATCAGAAAAAACCCTAAGAGATCTATGATTTGAAGAATAAATGATTCTCTGTTTTTTTTAGAGAGTTTCAAAAAGATGGGTTCTTGATTAAAGAGAAAGCCCTTGGTGTGGATTTAAAATCCAGTGAAGGTTTCTGTGAAAGTTCTTCGATCGTTCAAAGATCATTACCTGAAGAGAGGGTCTTTCTTAAACAGAGTTAAACTCTAAAGATTTTGGAAAAGAGAACTAAGCTCTGAGAACGAGAATTAAATTCTCAAAAGAAAAATTTGCAAGGAAGGAGATGAAAGAGTGGAGGCGCTTCTGAAGAGACCCCTGCATTTATAGGATGTGATGGAAACGCTTCATCTTCCCGATTCCCTAGATGAATCCAACGGTCACAAAAGTGACGGCGTTGCACTCACGTGCAGACACGTGAGAGCGACGCTGTGGGGGCATTTTTTTCCTGATTAAAAAATCAGGAATTGCCATAATGAGGTATCACGAGTTCACACGTGACCAATGGTCACGTGATGAGTAAAACTTCATCAAACAGAAGCGAAAACGAGCTGCTGAAAAATAACTCAATTGAGGGTCACATGCTCACACGTGACCAAGGGTCACGTGCCAACACGTGACAGGCTTTGAAGGCCTTGCAGCTTAAAAGAATTTAATTCTAAAAGTCAAAAAAAAATACCTCAACAAGGTATCACGTGCTCACACGTGACCAATGGTCACGTGTTGACACATGATGGTTAAAACAACAACATAAACAAAGTGGTTGTTAAAGGACTCAATTAGGGGTCACTTGCTCACACGTGACCAAGGGTCACGTGTCAGCACGTGACTGGATTCGAAAGCCTTACAGTTAATAGAATTAAATTCTAAAACCTTCTAAATCTTTCCAAATGGAAAAGGATTATGGGGACCGTTGGATTAAAGATCCAAGGGTGATTAAAAATCACCAATTTATGGAAAAATTTTAGACAAGGAAAGATTTCCCTAACTCTCACCAGAAATAACAAACAGAATACCTTTGGATTGAAAATCCAACGGTGAATAAAATTCACTTAATAATCTAAAGGCTCATATTAATTATAAAAAAAAAATCAAATCGTTCAATGAAAGATTTACTAAAAAAATTGACTCTTTTCCTTCTCCTATAAATAGGAGCCAGAGGAGAGTTTTTTTAGGAGGAAGGAAGAGAGTTTTGGAATCTTGAAATTTCAGAGAAAAAAGAGAGGAGAATTTAATTCTCTACAAAGAAAAACCCTAGGTAAGAAAAGAAAGGGGATCAAAACTTCAATAAAGAGAATTTAATTCTCAATCTAAGAGTTTCACTCTTCTACAAAAAGAACTTAGTTCTTCTTCTGGTTGAAGATCTGCACAGAGCACATCTCCCCATAAGTTGAGAATTTAATTCTCATCGGGTCGAGATCCTGCCATGCAGATCCTAAACTTAGAGGGGGAATTGTGTTTTGAGAATTTAATTCTCCCAAACTCATAGGAATTTAATTCCTCCAAGATATGAAATTAAGGTTTGAACCCTATCTGAGAATTTAATTCTCCCAAAATTATAGGAATTTAATTCTTTCAAGATGGATGAAACTAGGGTTTAACCCTAATTGAGAATTTAATTCTCTCGGATTAACAGGAATTTAATTCCTCCAAGACAGAATCAGGGTTTCACCCTATACAAGAATTTAATTCTTTTACATATATGGGAATTCAATTCCTCTAAAAGAAAATTAGGGTTTAACCCTACATAAGAATTTAATTCTTTCACAATAGGAATTTAATTCCTCCAAAATTATAATTAGGGTTTAACCCTACGGGGAATTTAATTCTCAGAATAAAATAAAGAGACTAAAGAGATCTCTGTGCATGAAAAAGACTGAGGTCACGTGTCTCCACGTGACCCCTAAAAAGATCCCCAGAAATGAGAAGGGAAGAGCTCAGAGGCAACGCCTCACGTGCTCCACGTGATCCCCGAAACACAGAAAGAAAAAGCAAAGGAAATAGAAGCTTTGGGCGCTCTCACGTGCTCCCACGTGACCCCTTAGCAAGTGCTTTAATAATCAGTGTATAAGTCTCCATCACGTGTCAACACGTGATGCTCGGAATAAAAATAAAAGTGTTTAACACTTAATTGCAAAACAAAGAAAAGGAATCTGATCCCACCTTTGGGCGCCCTCACGTGTCCACACGTGACCCCTTTTTCTTTAGTGTTTAACAATAATTCGATAGCTTTATTACCAGTGTTTAACACTGATTATCCTTTAGAGTCTAACACTAATTTGAAACTCTTATTTCCAGTATTTAACACTGTTATTTTCTAGTGTTTAACACTAATTTGGGATTCTATATTTCCAGTGTTTAACACCGTTGTTCTTTAGTGTTTTGACACTACTTTTAGCCAAATTGGCTAACTTTCCAGAGGCAAAAGTCCATCCTCCAAATGAATCTCAAAATTGAGCAAATCAAAGATGAAAATGTTTAACATTGCTGAATAATATGGGCTTGAACCTAGACAAATGTCTAATGGTCCAACAAAGGGCCAATATTTCAAACTTAGTTGGACTTAGCCCAAATTGGCCCTAAGTCCTCAATCCTGACTTAACTGAGCTAATGTGCTCATGATATAATTAATTGGTCTTTGTTCCAAACTGGGCTACAGATCATTTAATCCACCATAGTTCAAGGGTACATCTCTTCATCCCTTTGATATTTGTCGTTGTAATCTCTCAACGTCTTCAAAGAGGTGATGGGTCCCAACAACCATATATTTCACGGACTGTGGGTCCTTAAACTCATGGACTATGACGTCCTTAACCTTGACCGTGATGTCCTAAAACTAATAATGGACTGTGGAGTCCTTAAATCCACGGACTATGATGTCCTTAATCTCGACCGCGATGTCTTAAAACTAACATTGGACTGTCGAGTCCTTAATTCCACGGACTATGACATCCTTAACCTTGACCGTGATGTCTTAAAACTAATAATGGACTGTGGAGTCCTTAAATCCATGGACTATGATGTTGTCACGCCCCGCTTCCCAGAGTACGCTAAATTGGGCACGTGACATAGCCAACCATGCTACCTGTGGATAGGAAGTATCCATCCACAGTCACATTACGGCTGTAGAGATATCAAGAATCAAATTATAACTATCTAATACATGTCCATAAGCCAAGATAACATGAGTCATGAATAATAAAAGTGCGGAAGCAAAAGATCCAATACAAAATAACTAGAATGTATGTCCCATAATGCGGGCTCACATCAGGAATAAAATGCAGAAAATAAAAGAACTAACTACTACTGAAACCTCACTGCTCAGCCTGCTGGCTGAAGTACTCCTGCTCGGACTGCAGCAAAGGTACGGAATCTGGGCCATGCAAAACCCAGACGTCAGCGTGTCATGTCATCAAGTAATAAAGTATAAACAGGGCAACAAGCAATGCACATAATCATGAATGTTAAAGCAAGTGTAACAGTAATATAAATCAGGGCAGTGAAGTGTAGTGTGCAGGGAGTAAACTAAACTGTTCTATTGGGTTTTCTACTCTCAAGTCTTTGAAATCAATTTGATGAATCATCGATGAACCACGGTCTACAACTCTCGGGCTGAAACCGAGACGTGCCGCTAGGCACTAACAGGAAAAGAGTACAGACCAACGATGTCAGCAGCATCGTCACGAGGCGGGCCTAGCCTCTAAAACTGATCAGTAAAAGCAAGCAACTATCGAGTTACAAGTCAGGATTTCATCATTGATTTCCCCATACCCCCAAGTTATGTATGTCAAGTCAGGTATTCAGTAATCAAGAACTAATGCCAACACAGGATCAGGTAAGTGCAAGTTTGTCTGGATAGACAACAGGAACGGTCCATGAGGACTACATGTCAGGTTTGTTGGCTTTAGACACAAGATCAGGTAACGGGTCAAGCCATGGTACATCAGGTCAAGTCAAGTAGTGTACGGTACCATGTCGGGTCAATCAATATGTGTGTAGCATGTCATGCCATGGTGTAAAAGATAACATGTGGGTACTCATAAACAGCTAGCATAATCATGGTTATAAATAATCAAGCATAGCTATCGACAACACAATACAAGCAATAGGTTAAGCAATAAATGCAGATTTATCTAATTAGCCGTACGGTTATCAGTGTGTGTTTAAGAGATGATGTCAGCATTATATGAATATCGTATAACAGATGTGAATGCTAAAAACCAGGTTAATAAGTATTGAGTACTCTAGGGATGCGACGACATGTATAATATGTTCAATGGATGCAATTGTAATTAAACCGGTTAAAGATGCACATGGATGTCCGATAGATTAAAACTGGATAAAAGGGGTATCATGGCTATAAACAAAAGTGATCATGTGATCTATCTTTTACAGGTGATTACTATGTATAAATAATTAGATGCAACAATTAAGTTTCAAGTTCAAGATCATGAAATATGTAACGGAACTTTATACGGTTAACTTGAAATCCAATACTTTCGATTCTATTTAGAGATTTAATACAAAATAAATAAATTAGCATAAGAATAGTTTAAATAGCATGTAGCAAGTTTCACTTGCCTCGACGGGTCGTGAAACGGAAAACGGAACGTTACACGTCGGCGGGAAAAAATCAAGACGCGTGCACGATTCACGGAATGAACCCAAACGATGAACAGTGGAGTCACACAGGTCGGAGGTACTTACTGGGTCGTCGGGAAACGTCGTCGGCACCGTCAGATTCCAGCGAACAGCGACAACAGAAAAACCAAAATTTTAACAAGAAAAGAAAAGATAGCAAGGAAAGGAACAGAGGAGGGGTAAGGGTACTAAAGCATACAGGGTTGCAGAGGGGTGCTGTGGTGGCGGCGAGATCAGCCGTGGCGAGATCGACGGCTCCGACGATGAACAGTAACCACCTTTCAAAAAACTACAACAGCAACTTTTCAGAAAGAAAGTATAGAAGAAAAAGAGAAGAATGAGATGGAGAAGGCGCTTACTGGGAGTTATGCACGATGCCAGGGACGCGGGGACGAGTCGCCGATGGCAACACTTCCGGCGATGCACAAGGTGCAGGGGTGCAGGGGGCGCGGCTGCTGGTGCAGGGTGCTCGGGAGAGAAGGAAGGAGGAAGAAGAGAAGGTGGAGGCGACGAGGGTGAGCAGCGGCGATGAACGGCGACGATGGTGTCGGCGCTAGGGCAACGGCGAGAGGAGAAAGGCGGCTAGGGTTTTTCTGGGATGGGTTCTGTTGTTTAATGAAGAAGAAGAAAGAAATTATAAAGAGGAGAAGAGAGAGAGAGAAAGACGCGGGGGGAGAGAGAGAGAGAGAATCGCGAGAGGAGAGAGACGGCGAGGAAGAGAGAGATCGAGAGGAGAGAGAAAATGAAGAGGAGAAAGAAAGTTGGCAGTTAGCGTAGGAGAGAGAGAGAAAGAGAAGGAAAAAAGAGAGAGGGAGAGAAAATGTGGGGCCCAGGGGGTTAAAGTGAAACGTTATTGGTTGGAGGAAGGAAATATGAAAGGATTTTAAAGATTTTCTGGGTGTAAAAGATAGCGTTGGGTTTTAAAATTTATAGTTTGTAAAGAAAATATTTTGGCTGGTAAAATATTTAAAAAAATGGATTTGGCGGAAATACAAAATATTTCAGAATTGCGTCCGGGTCGGGTCCAAAAATTTGAATTTGAAATATGAAAAATATTGGCAGGTTCCAAAAATTAAAACGAAGGATTTTATAATTAAAAAGCATACCCCCAAGAACGGACGCACGTACGTGCGTGTAGCCGTCCAAACACGTCTGTTTCACTGAACGGGACGAGAACACGATGCAAGGACGCTACCACAGGGTTAGGGGTGCCAAGCAGGCCATGTCAATTATTTTTAATTTATTTTTAACAGACTTAAATTGTTATATGCAAAATATGACATGTCGGGGTATGTTATAACTAGTAACAGTCAAATCAGGATAAATGAAATAAATACCACACACCACCCATACGGAAACAGAAATTTGTAGAACTGGACTCGGTTGTTACATTATACCCAACTATAAAAAGAATTTCGTCCTCGAAATTCCAAGAATACAAAGGATAGACGAAAATCAAACTACAAGAAAAGATGAGGAAACTTCTGCCGGATTTCATCTTCTCGTTCCCAGGTGGACCCTCCATGCGAGCGATTACCCCAAGAAACAAGTACAAGAGGGATAACCTTGTTCTTAAGTACATTTTCCTTTCGATCCACAATTTCAACCGGTCGCTCCTCAAAAGTCAAATCTTCTTGTACAGTCAGCTCCGAATGATCCAATACATGCGTTTCATCCCGAACATACTTACGGAGTTGTGATATGTGAAACACATCATGAACATTCGCCAAGGATTGCGGTAACGCCAATCGATACGCTACCTCGCCAACACGCTCCAAGATCTCAAAGGGTCCAACAAATCGAGGACTGAGCTTTCCTCGACTTCCAAAACGAATCACCCCTCTAGTCGGTGATATCTTCAAGAATACCAAATCACCCACGGCGAATTCTAGAGGCCTTCTCGACGTATCTGCCCAACTCTTTTGTCTGTCTTGAGCTGCTTTCATATGATTTCTGATGGTGTTAACTTTCTCTACTGTCTGCACAACCAAATCTGGTCCCAACAACTTTCGTTCACCGATATCGTCCCAACAAACAGGTGAACAGCATTTGCGACCATACAAAGCTTCAAATGGAGCCATCTGAATAGTTGCCTAGAAACTGTTATTGTAAGAAAACTCCACCAAATGTAGATGATCCTCCCAAGAAACCTTGAAGTCCAACATGCATGCTCTCAACATATCCTCAAGAGTTTGGATCGTTCTTTCTGACTGGCCATCAGTTTGAGGATGATAAGCTGTGCTAAACTTCAATCGAGTCCCCAAACTTTCCTGTAAGCTCCGCCAGAAGTGTGATAAGAACTGAGTGTCACGATCGGACACAATGCTCACCGGTACTCCATGCAATCTTACAATCTCCTGCATGTACCGCTCCGCCAAAGTTTCTGTTGATTGACCAACCCGTAAAGGAATGAAATGAGCTGGTTTGGTCAAACGATCAACAATCACCCATACTGCATTGTTGCCTTTTGGACTCCGCGGTAAAGCTGTCACGAAATCCATGGTTATATGTTCCCACTTCCACTAAGGAATTGGAAGTGGTTGCAATAAACCAGCAACCCTTTGATGTTCAGCCTTAACTTGCTGACACACCAAGCACTTTGCAACAAAGCGAGCAATCTCCCGTTTCATGCCTTCCCACCAGAAATGCTGTCGTATATCTCGGTACATCTTCGTGCCTCCTGGATGTACGGAATACGCTGAACTGTGTGCCTCCTTCATAAGTTCTTCACGAATATCTCCCTTTGGCACACACAAACGGCTACCATACCTCAACGAACCATTTTCGTGGATCAATAAATCTGTTCGTAGTCCGGCTTCAACCTGTTCTCGAAACTTTTGCAATCTAGGGTCCTGCGGTTGCGCTGCTTTAATATTCTCGATCAACGACGAATGTACTTGCAACTGCATCAACTGTCCCGAAGAATGCGGTAGCACAACCTCCAAATCAAATCTTCGAAAGTCTTCAACGAGTTCCTTCTACGTAGTCAATATCTGAATTGCTGGTAACCGACTGAGCGCATCTTGCACGACATTAACCTTCCCCGGATGGTACTTAAGATCAAGATCGTAGTCAGCCATCAGCTCCAACCATCTACGTTGCCTCATATTAAGCTCCTTCTACATGAACACATACTTCAAACTCTTATGATCCGTGAAAACTTCGACCCTTTCGCCCAAAAGGTAGTGTCTCCAAATCTTCAAAGCGAAAATCACAGCCGCAAGCTCCAGGTCGTGAGTTGGGTAATTCTTCTCATGGGTCTTCAACTGTCTTGATGCGTATGCTACAACCTTCCCATGCTGCATCAAAACGCATCCCAATCCTTTCCCAGATGCGTTGCTATGAATCACCAATCCTCCGGAATTATCTGGCATGGTCAGAATAGGAGCGGTTATCAATCTCTGCTTCAACGTCTCAAAAGCTATCGCACAACTATCCGTCCACACAAAAGTTACCTCCTTGCGCGTAAGCTTGGTCAACGGCTCCGCCAAACGAGCAAAGTTCTCCACAAATCTTCTGTAATACCCGACGAGTCCAAGAAAACTTCTTATCTCCGCAACATTCTTTGGAATCGGCCAATCTCGAACTGCTGCAATCTTTTCTGGATCAACGGCGATTCCATCGCCAGATACGACATGCCCCAAAAACTTTACTTCTTCCAGCCAAAACTCGCACTTGCTCATCTTCGCATATAACTTCTCCTGTCTCAACGTCTGCAGTGCGATCTTCAAATGTTCCGCATGCTCTTCAAAACTCTTCGAATAGACCAGAATATCGTCAATGAACACCACAATAAACTGGTCCAAGAATGGTGAAAAGATTCGGTTCATCAAGTCCATAAATATCGCCGGTGCATTCGTTACTCCGAAGGGCATCACTAAGTACTCGTAATGTCCATACCGAGTTCGGAACGCCGTCTTGCAAATATCTTCTGCTTTCACTCGGACCTGATGATATCCGGATCGCAAATCCAGCTTCGAGAATACCCCCGAGCCACTAAGCTGCTCAAATAGTTCGCCAATGCGGGGGATCGGGTACTTGTTCTTAATAGTCACCCGGTTTAATTCTCGATAGTCGATGCACATCCTTCTTGTGCCATCTTTCTTCTTAAATAGAAGAACTGGAGCTCCCCAAGGCGAGTTACCGCTTCGAATCCAACCCTTCTCAAGCAATTCAGCAACCTGTTTCTTGACTTCTTCCAACTCCACTGGTGCCATTGGATAATATGCTTTAGATACTGGCGCTGCACCAGGAATAAGATCAAATGCGAACTCCACGTCTCGCTTCGGCGGTAATCCCGATATATCTTCAAACACGTCCATAAAGTCGTGAACAACAGCTGGCTCTTCGCTTTTATCAACCTCCATTGCTGCAAGAATATTAGTTGTCGGTCTAGCCCTAAATTTGACTGGCCCGACAGATCTAATTCCTCCAGTGAAGGTAAACTCGGGATGTCCGGGAATCTGGAAAATTACTTTCTTTGCCCTACAATCAAGGTGAGCGTGGAAAGTGCCAAGAAAATCCATTCCCAAGACGACTTCGTAGCTGCCCGTATCAATCACCAAGAAATCTGCAAAAAGCTCCCGTCCGCAAACAACAACTGTACAATCTTTATATTCTCTACTAGATATGATTTTCACATTCCCAGTGTGTATGTCCCAGAAACTAGACAGGGTTGTGCAGGTAATCGAGTGTGTAGCTATAAACTTGGACGACATAAAACAATGGGATGCACCAGAATCAAATAATGCTAATGCGGGAAAACCATGAACGAGTAGAATACCTAAAACAACTTCTCCCGAAGTCTTAGCTTCCTCAGCCGTCAAGGTAAAAGCTCGAGCCTGATTAGGTCCTTAAGTCGGCTGCTTCTGTCCCTGAAATGGTTTCTGCGGAGGCTTCTGAATATCATCCCTTGTGCGTAGCTTCGACGGACAAGAACTAACAGTATGATCCGCCGATCCACAAACCAGACAAAGTCCCCGCATCCTGCGACATACCTTTTGCAAATGTCCGGGTAAGTGGCAATAGCTACAAACCACTTGCTTCCTCTGATCAATGACAGTAGACTTCTTCATCGGTGTTACACCACGACGGTCCACTGGAATACCTCTGCGTCCATGAGCTCGGTTTGGTACAAATGCCGGCTTCCTTACTGTAACTGCTGTCTGCAGTGAACTCCCAGTCTTCCCAGATAAACTCTGCTATTCTCGGGCTGTCGTAAGAACCTGTGAGAAAGTGGTCAAACCCAAGGAGACAATCTGCCTCTGGATGTCCACATCCAAGCTGCGCATGAACCTCCTTGCCCTGTCTGCATCATTGGCAACTAAAGGTCCAGCGAATCTACTGAGCCGTGTCCACTCAGCTGCATGTACATCTACGGGCGCTCTATTCTGCTTTAGACTGATGAACTTCTCTTCCATTTCCTCCTGTGCAGTCCGCGGGAAGAACTTCTCTAGGAAACTCGTCGAAAAATCCGCCCACTTGATCGGCTTGGGCAAGTGGGCCTGCTCCATAAGCCACCATTCACGGGCGTAGTCCACTAACTAAATGCGCACCACATCCACTCTTTTATCATCTGGAATCTGTGCCGCAATAAGTAAGTTCTCCGTGTCAACTAGCCACTGCTCCGCTGGCAACGGCTCCTCCAAACCAGTAAAGACAGACGGACCCAAACGCCTGAAATCTGCTACGGTCCCCACTCGATCAACTGGTTTAGCTCCAACATTGTTCACGGACTGCTGAACAGTCCGCAAACCTTCCTGAAACGATTCAGCTTGCTGCTGGATCAGCTCGGTCTGCCTCTTTTGATTCTCCAGCATTCCCCGTATCACTCCAAGCATGGCGGCTTCGTCAACACGCCTTTGGTACGTCTTCAGATTCTTGTCTGCCATATTCTTGAAATCAAAACACCCAAAGATTAGCATGATAACAGATTCAAAATATCCATCAAGGCTAGAACTCCAAGTCACTTAAATAGGGTACCGCATTGTAACTATGCCGCGGTATCATAGCTACAATTACATAACTCCACCCAAGTCGCCTAAGTTCTAGAGATAACAAGGAATCAGGTTTCGAGTCGATATGCAAAGAAAGTTTGCACGCCGTAAAAGATATAATCAGGAAGAACTTAGATTCAAGAACGGTAAAACAGCAAGGGGCAGGACATGTTTCCTAAACACGGGTATTCTGATTCGTGTATTGGGTACAATACCCAACTACAAAAAGAATCAACCCGACTAACCTATGGCTCTGATACCAAAAATCATGTCACGCCCCGCTTCCCAGAGTATGCTAAATTGGGCACGTGACATAGCCAACCATGCTACCTGTGGGTAGGAAGTATCCATCCACAGTCACATTACGGCTGTAGAGATATCAAGAATCAAAATATAACTATCTAATACATGTCCATAAGCCAAGATAACATGAGTCATGAATAATAAAAGTGCGGAAGCAAAAGATTCAATACAAAATAACTGGAATGTATGTCCCATAATGTGGGCTCACATCAGGAATAAAATGCAGAAAATAAAAGAACTAACTACTACTGAAACCTCACTGCTCAGCCTGCTGGCTGAAGTACTCCTGCTCGGACTGCAGCAAAGGTACGGAATCTGGGCCATGCAAAACCCAGACGTCAGCGCGTCATGTCATCAAGTAATAAAGTATAAACAGGGCAACAGGCAATGCACATAATCATGAATGTTAAAGCAAGTGTAACGGTAATATAAATCAGGGAAGTGAAGTGTAGTGTGCAGGGAGTAAACTAAACTGTTCTATTGGGTTTTCTACTCTCAAGTCTTTGAAATCAATTTGATGAATTATCGATGTAACTCAATAGTATCCCGTGCATACCCGGGACCACGGTTTAAGACTCTCGGGCTGAAACCGAGACGTGCCGCTAGGCACTAACAGGAAAAGAGTACAGACCAACGATGTCAGCAGCATCGTCACGAGACGGGCCTAGCCTCTAAAACTGATCAGTAAAAGCAAGCAACTGTCGAGTTACAAGTCAGGATTTCATCATTGATTTCCCCATACCCCCAAGTTATGTATGTCAAGTCAGGTATTCAGTAATCAAGAACTAATGCCAACACAGGATCAGGTAAGTGCAAGTTTGTCTGGATAAACAACAGGAACGGTCCGTGAGGACTACATGTCAGGTTTGTTGGCTTTAGACACAAGATCAGGTAACGGGTCAAGCCATGGTACATCAGGTCAGGTCAAGTAGTGTACGGTAGCATGTCGGGTCAATCAATATGTGTGTAGCATGTCATGCCAGGGTGTAAAAGATAACATGTGGGTACTCATAAACAGCTAGCATAATCATGGTTATAAATAATCAAGCATGGCTATCGACAACACAATACAAGCAATAGGTTAAGCAATAAATGCAGATTTATCTAATTAGCCGTACGGTTATCAGTGTGTGTTTAAGAGATGATGTCAGCATTATATGAATACCGTATAACAGATGTGAATGCTAAAAACCAGGTTAATAAGTATTGAGTATTCTAGGGATGCGACGACATGTATAATATGTTCAATGGATGCAGTTGTAATTAAACCGGTTAAAGATGCACATGGATGTCCGATAGGTTAAAACTGGATAAAAGGGGTATCATGGCTATAAACAAAAGTGATCATGTGGTCTATCATTTACAGGTGTTTACTGGGTATAAATAATTAGATGCAACAATTAAGTTTCAAGTTCGAGATCATGAAATATGTAACGGAACTTTATACGGTTAACTTGAAATCCAATACTTTCGATTCTATTTAGAGATTTAATAGGAAATAAATAAATTAGCATAAGAATAGTTTAAATAGCATGTAGCAAGTTTCACTTGCCTCGACGGGTCGCGAAACGGAAAACGGAACGTTACACGTCGGCGGGGGGAAATCGCGACGCGTGCACGGTTCACGGAATGAACCCAAACGATGGACAGTGGAGTCACACGGGTCGGAGGTACTTGCTGGGTCGTCGGGAAACGTCGTCGGCACCGTCGGATTCCGGCGAACAGCGACAACAGAAAAACCAAAATTTTAACAAGAAAAGAAAAGATAGCAAGGAAAGAAACAGAGGAGGGGTGAGGGTACTAAAGCATACAGGGTTGCAGAGGGGTGCTGTGGTGGCGGCGAGACCAGCCGTGGCGAGATCGACGGATCCGACGATGAACAATAACCACCTTTCAAAAAACTACAACAGCAACTTTTCAGAAAGAAAGTAAAGAAGAAAAAGAGAAGAATGAGATGGAGAAGGCGCTTACTGGGAGTTGTGCACGATGCCAGGGACGCGGGGACGAGTCGCCGATGGCAACACTTCCGGCGATGCACAAGGTGCAGGGGTGCAGGGGGCGCGGCTGCTGGTGCAGGGTGCTCGGGAGAGAAGGAAGGAGGAAGAAGAGAATGTGGAGGCGACGAGGGTGAGCAGCGGCGATGAACGGCGACGATGGCGTCGGCGCTAGGGCAACGGCGAGAGGAGGAAGGCGGCTAGGGTTTTTCTGGGATGGGTTCTGTTGTTTAATGCAGAAGAAGAAAGAAATTATAAAGAGGAGAAGAGAGAGAGAGAGAGAGAGAATCGCGAGAGGAGAGAGAAGAGGAGAGAGACAGAGAGGAAGAGAGAGATCGAGTGGAGAGAGAAAATGAAGAGGAGAAAGAAAGTTGGCAGTTAGCGTAGGAGAGAGAGAGAGAGAAGGAGAAAAGAGAGGGTGAGAAAATGTGAGGCCTAGGGGGTTAAAATGAAACGTGATTGGTTGGAGGAAGGAAATATGAAAGGATTTTAAAGATTTTCTAGGTGTAAAAGATAGCGTTGAGTTTTAAAATTTATAGGTTGTAAAGAAAATATTTTGGCTGGTAAAATATTAAAAAAAAAGGATTTTGCGGAAATACAAAATATTTCAGAATTGCGTCCGGGTCGGGTCCAAAAATTAGAATTTGAAATATGAAAAATATTGGCAGGTTCCAAAAATTAAAATGAAGGATTTTATAATTAAAAAGCATACCCCCAAGAACGGACGCACTTACGTGCGCGTAGCCGTCCAAACACATCCGTTTCACTGAACGGGACGAGAACACGATGCAAGGACGCTACCACAGGGTTAGGGGTGCCAAGCAGGCCATGTCGATTATTTTTAATTTATTTTTAACCGACTTAAATTGTTATATGCAAAATATGACATGTCGGGGTATGTTATAACTAGTAACAGTCAAATCAGGATAAATGAAATAAATACCACACACCACCCATACGGAAACAGAAATTTGTAGAATTGGACTCGGTTGTTACAGATGTCCTTAACCTCGACCGCGATGTCTTAAAACTAATATCGGACCACCAGGCCTTTAAGCTGGTAATCGACCGCAATGTCATTAAACTAAACAATAGAGCCCAATTGCTCTCTCGTCGGATCTAAACGATCCCGTTAAGTTGATCTTAGTCTAAAAATTTGGCTAACGTATTCTTAACAAACGTTTAAGTTGATCTTAGTCTCAAAAGAGACTAACGTATCCTTAAACCCAACCCCCAAACCCAAATCTAAGAAAGATACGGATTTGGACTAGTCCACGCCCTACAGGCGACAACATACATTAGTCTCCATATACAATCCACGGGCAACCACAAACAAAACAAACACCCACGACACGAAGTGATCATCTGGAGAAGGAGAAAGTTGTTACCGCGATACGGTAGCGTAATTAACTGCAGGGGCTTGCGCCTGCAGGGAAGAGCGTCCCCACAATCAAAAACCCCTCAAGCGAGGGGGAATCTGACGAAGTCTGCTATATCAGCCGCATCCGTTTAAACCTTCGATACATGGTGCCATAAATCACCTTGGCATCTTCGGAGTGGTAGACGGATAGCACCAATTAGCATCCCCCGAATTTCAGGCAAGACGTCAGTCTTGCGCCGTCTTTCGGAGGGGAACAGGTACTCCATAATAGACTAGTGTATACGTTTCTGGACCCAGTTGGAGGGTGATAGCTGGTCCCACAGCAATTGGCGTTTAACACCAAAGATTGTATACATGTGCTCATTAGAGAATGAGTTTCACTGAACGGGCTCACCGAGAACTTCTAGATGGTATTATACCTATTGTCATATAGCAGTTTTCTAGTGACATGAGTACAAAGTAGTCTTTTGACCTGAGATCGTCATAATTCTTATGTGTGTTCCTACTGTACTTTGATTACTACCCTACCACGGTTTTAAAGAACCATGCAAACAGGTTTTAGTTGGGTACAGTCCTGAAGCACATGGAGGCAGTAAGCGATCGAAGAGATTTGTCTCTCCTGGTATACGAAGTTGATGTTGCACTGTGCTTAATTGACTGTAACCATAAGTCCTTGGCCAAAGCGGTTGAGATAAACTAATAAGTGTTATCAGTTGTATCTCAGGTAGTTATGAATTTGACACCAGCACGACTTATTCGGTTATTGGAGGTCTAAAAGAATCCACCCCTAGACGCGGTATGCGACACTCTCGGATAAAGAGACCAGACTGTACGGTAGCTGTCACTGATAGACTCTGATTGTATACGGATGAGCTTACTTATCGATCTTTCTTTCGATCAATACCTGCATAGTCGTTACATGTAGCCAGTACCGCTGACGTGCTTGTGGGTTAATCCGTGAGGGGATTGATCTGAAAGTTCTTCAGATTCAATCTGATATGATCCTAACTTACTGCCAGCATATTGATTGAGTTTTTAGAGTCCCACACAGAAGTTTTAACCACTCAGGCGAAAAGATGTGGTGTGCGTATGATGATACGTGCGGGGGTTCAATTAAACATGTGTATATGATACACGTACATTAATCGGATGTTGTATAATACTAGCCGGTTTATTATAAAGCTGGATTATTAAATCAAGTGTTGATATGTGTGTGTGTATGTGTGTTTTCTAATATTATGTTCACTTTCTCTCATTTGCTATTTGTATGTGATACAAATACATGTATATGTATATGATATATATATTAATATATTGTGTATATATCTTCTGAAGTAATGATAAGTTCGGGAGTTCGATTAAATACGTTCATATGATACACATATATTAATCGGACGTTTGATAATACTAGTCGGTTTATTATCAAGCCGGATTATTAAATCAAGTGTTGATTTAATAATAAAACATATGTTGATATGTATTCTAGTATTATGTTTATTTCTCATTTGTTATTTGTATGTGATATAAATACATGTATATGTATATGATATATATACTAATATACTTGTGTATTTGATACACTCATCATTCTAGAAGAAATACTTCATTTCTTTAAATGAATAAAGAAATGAAGCATGTAGAGAGGTATGGCTGCAAGAATGGGCATCATTATTATTTTGATAATAATGAACGAATTGTAGAGACTTCATCATCTCTCTCGACTTGATTTTTCATTCTATTATGCTCTTTCTCTCTCCTCATTTTCTTTCATGAGAGCAAGAGAGAAAAGGAGAGAATTTTAGTGAGTGGGCTCACTACATCTCTTCCTCTCATTTTCTAGCAATTTTTTAAAGCAAGTTACTTTACAAGAGTGTGTTTTTGGTGAAGTTGAAACTTGGGTTGAGATTTTTTTTCGAAGTAGATTATCTTCGACGAGGAGGTCCGCCACCTACAAGCTCGATCCCTACGATGCGGAGTCTAGCTTGGGCCTTCCACTAGGCGGGTGAACACGCTACAAAGGTTGTAACCCTCTAAATCCCATAATAAGCTTACTAGTGTTGCACAACTTTTAGTATTTGGATGATTTTAAGTTTTCTATTTGGTGCTATATTCTGCAAATTTTTGTTTGTTATTTCCGTCGCGGTCCACAAGTGTTGCTACCCTAGCTCCAAATGCTAATACTCATGTTGATTCATGTAACTTATCCCTTATCAGATAAAAGGCTCAGTTGTTGTTGTATATCATTCAAAATATTGAATATCAAAGAAAACTGATTTTTTTTAGATTTTTGAATGTTTCGCTAATTTTGTGTGCTATATAGCAAGTAAAAATGAAGAGAAAATAAAAGTTTGATATTCTTAAGAAGTTTACGATTTTGTGTGATGTAACAAGTAAAATATTGAAAAACCGAATAAAATATATATTATTGAGATTTTTCAAAATTTCACAATTTTAACATGCAAAATATTTAAAATTTTGAATAAAAATAGAGAATTATTGAATTTAAAAAATTCACTATCCCCATATATGCTTATACATGCAAAATATTAAAAATTCGAAGGAAACAGAGATTTTTGGGATTTTTGAAAATATCGTGATTTTCATGTAGCAAGCAAAATATTGAAAAACCAAAGAGCACACAAAATTTTGAAAGTTTGGAAAATTTCATGATTTTCGTGTGCTTATTTCATGCAAAATATTTTTAAAATAAAAGAAAACTGTAATTTTTGAGTTTTTTGAAAATTCAGCTAATTTTGTGTGTTATATAGTAAGTTAAAAACGAAGAAAACGGAAACGTTTGATATTTATGAAAGGTTCACGATTTTTATGTGTTATATATAGCAAACAAAATATTGAAAAACCGAATAAAACAAATTCTATTGAGATTTTTGAAAATTTCACGATATTCATATATTAACATGCAAAATATTTAAAGGCTAAATGGTAGGAAATGCCCTTAAGACATACCCCAATAGCAGAAAATACCCCTGACTTTCTAAAACCGGCACTTTCCCCCTTCGACTTTAATTGATTCCCAAAATGCCCTTTATATAAATATTTAGTTAAAAAATATTTCTTTTTCTATCTTTCTTATATACTCTCATTATTTTTCGATATTACCCACACCTTTCAAAAATTTTAAGTATTTTTATACACCCCAAGCTTAAGCGACTGTTAAGTTTATTTGTTCGATTTAATTTACTTTTCAAATACTAATTTTACTCTCATCGTCGTCGTCGTCGTCGTCTTCTTTATCACAGCCTGACAAAAGCCCACCTCCATCGTCTTTCTTCTCATCCCTTGGTCCTATTCATTCTAATTCTCTTCTCTTACTCTTTGTTCTCATAAGCCCTTTATTTCTTCTCCTCTTCTCTTCTCCTCCATTTACTTTCAAACTAAGAAAATCCTGATATAAAAATTCCCAAATTTTAGAAAATTATAACCCAAAAGAAACGTAGAATTATGTAAATTGTAACATAAAAAAACCAAATTAATCAACTCTTACAAAATAAAACATTTAAATCAATCAAATCTTATAAGAAAATCTAATTCCATCAAGCATTTTTTATCTTGGGAATTTGATAGCACGTAAGATAAGAAGGGATTGTGATGATATTTACTTTTTTTATCGATTTCTGTGAAAATTAATCATCATATATTTTACATATGAAATTCATAAATATGAGATATTAAAATTTAAACCCACCGTTGGCGGTCCCAAATCCGAATGAGAAAGGGTGAGGGTTGTGGTAGGCTTGTGACAGTCAACGTAAAACTTTGTCACATTCTATGACATGAACCATAATAAGAATATAGTTGGGGCGTCCCCTACTCAGCGACGTGCTGCATTGGATCCCGGATATAGTGTTAAGTATGCAAGGGCTTTTAGGTCGTCGTCCCAAAACGGCGCGCTATATCGGACCTTGGATATAGTGACAAATAAGCAAGAGTTTCATAGGATCCGTCTGGCTTTTTGGAACATAGGTTCCCTTATGGGTAGACTAACGGAATTAATGGAAGTGGTGGTTAGGAGGAGAGTTGGTATTATATGTTTGCAAGAAACTAAGTGAGTAGGTGAAAAGGGTAGAGTCATAGAGCCTTACGGTTATAAGCTTTGGTATACGGGTAAAGATAAAAATCATGATGGAGTAAGCGTAATCATAAATAAACGGTTGCTTAAGAATGTAGTTGAGATTGGGAAAAAAGGTGATAGAGTTTTACTGGTTAAGCTTATTCTATGTGGGGAGATTTTTAATGTTATTAGTGTTTATGCACCACAGATAGGTCTTGATGACGCTAATAAGTGTCTATTCTGGGAGGATTTAGATGAGATGGTGTAAATGATACCTAGTAGAGAGAAGTTATTTATTGGTGGTGATCTCAATGGACATATAGGTACTAGTCGTAGTGAGTTTGATACTATCTGTGGAGGTTTTGGTTTTGGACAAAGGAATGAAGCAGATAACTCGATTCTAGATTTTTCCTTGTCTTATGACTTGATCTTAGCAAACACTTCGTTTAGAAAAAGAGAGTCTCACCTTATCACTTTTAGGAGCGGATCAAGTGTAAGTCAAATAGACTTTTTTCTGACGAGAAGGATAGATAGAGGTTGTTGTATCGACTGTAAGGTAGTGCCAGGTGAGAGTGTAACCACTCCACATAAATTTTTAGTTCTACATTTTTGATTTAGAAGAAGACTTAGAAAGATTAGACGTAAGGTAGAGTTTAGAATTAAATGGTGGCGATTGAAGGAAGGTAACCAAAAGGTTTTTATAGATCGTGTAGTTTAAGAGGCGGATTGGTAGTCTGAAAATAATTCAGACAGAATATAGAACAAAATGGCTAGTTGTATCAAGAGGGTAGGTAGAGATCTACTTGGTGAGTCGAGAGGTGGTGCTCCACCATCTAAGAATACGTCATGGTGGAATGAAGAAGTAAAAACTGCTATTAAAATTAAGAGGGATTTTATAAAAATTTGAAGAAAAGCAGAGGTGCGAAGTGATTTGAGAAGTATAAAATGGTTAAAAAGGAAGTTAAGAAAGCTGTTCGGGAAGCTAAAACTAAGGTCTATAAGGTGTACGAGAAATTAGATACTAAGAAGGCTGAAAATGATATATACTGAATTGCTCGGATGCGGGAAAGGAAAACCAGAGACTTAAGTGTGGTGAAGTGTGTCAAAGATAAAAATCAGAAGGTTTTAGTTCGAGATGAGGATATCAAGAAAATGTGGAGAGATTATTTTGACAAATTATTCAATGAGAGCTTTACTAAGAATTTGGATGGACTTGTCATTCAATCTCAAGATATAAACCGTGATTTCATGCGGAAAATAAGACCATCTGAGGTCAAAGAAGGTTTGAAGAGAATGAGATCAAGAAAAGCGGTTGGTCTAGACGGGATTCCTATCGAGGTTTGGAGATACTTAGGAGAAATAGAAGTTAAATGGCTGACAGATCTGTTAATAAGATTTGGCTGACTAAAAAGATACCAAATGAATAGAGGAAAAGTACCATTGTACATATCTATAAGAACAAGAGTGACATTCAAAATTGCTCAAACTACCGTGGAATAAAACTTATGTGTTACGCCATGAAAGTTTGGGAGAGAGTGATTGAACATAGGCTAAGGAAGGATATTACGATAACAGAGAACCAGTTTGGGTTCATACCTGGACGATCGACGACAGAGGCTATTCATTTGCTTCGTCAACTTGTCGAGCGTTTTCGAGAGAGGAGAAAAGATTTGCATATGATATTTATTGATTTAGAGAAAGCGTACGACACGATACCTAGAGAGGTATTATGGGGGGTAATGATGAAGAAGGGGGTTCCCGTCAAGTACATTGACATAATTAAGGACATGTACGATAGAGTAGTGGCAAATGTCAGCACTTGCGACGGCTTAACAAGTGATTTTCCGATTATAATTGGTTTATATTAAGGATCTGCATTAAGTCCATTCCTGTTTACCATCATGATGGATGAACTTACTAGAACTATCTAAGATGAGATACCTTGGTGTATGCTATTCGCTGATGATATTGTTCTAGTAAATGAGATGAAAACAGAGGTTAATGCCAAATTGGAGTTATGGAGGAAAACGTTGGAATTTCGGAGGTTCAGATTGAACAGATCCAAGACGGTATATATGCATTGTAAATTTAGCAAACAGAGCAGTCAAAACCATATTGATATAACATTGAAAGTGCAAGAGATATCACCAAGCGATCAGCTTAGATATCCAGGTTCCATCATCTAAAAGGATGGGGAGATCGATAGCGATGTTAATCAAAGGATCCAAGCTGGTTGGTTAAAATAGATGAGTGCAACAGGGATTTTGTATGATTTTAACTTTCCGTTAAAGTTGAAAGGAAAGTTTTATCGAGGTGTTATTCGACCTCTCTTATTATATGGTACAGAATCTGGGCTCCTAAGAAGTATCATACACAGAAGATGCACGTAGCGGAGATGCACATGCTTCGTTGGATGTGTGGTAACATTAGAAAAGAAAAGGTGCGAAATGAGGATATTCATGCAAAAGTTGGTGCAGCACCTATGGAGAAGAAGATGCGAGACAACTGGCTAAGATGGTTTGATCATGTGCGACGCAGACTTATGGAAGCTCCGGTTCGACGAATAGATACTCTTGATATAGACAATGTCAAAAGGGCGAAAGGAAGGTCGAAGAAAACATGAGTGGAGGTGATACGAAAAGATACGGTTGCCAAAGGCCTCAATGAAAGTATATTGTTTGATATGAGTGAGTGGAGGCGGAGGATTCATGTGCCGGACCCAGCGTGATTCTCATATTGGTTCATATAGCCTATCCCATATGCTTGGAATAAAATACTCAGTTGCTGCTGCTGCTGCTGCTGCTGAGATGTTAAAATTTACAAATTACACAATAATTAACTTTTAAATTAATATAAATATTTTTGAATTTGGACTTTATACCATAGCATTATATATATAATCTAGCATAGTCAGTCGTTAGACACCCGCACAAGACGACGCACCAACCATTTGGCATTGTTTAATGCTTTTTAAAAAACTAATTGAGCCATGAAGGAGATGCCTCTCCCAAGTTGGATGGTTTCAAATTAGAGCTCTGCAAAATAAAGTCATCTAAAGGAATCCAAAGAAATATTGAATATAGTAAAAAAGAAGAAGAAGAAGAAGAAGAAGAAATAAATTAGGTGAAATTCATCCATGAAAAAAAAATTAACACAGCAACCTCCTTTTTTCTTAAAGCCCTTATTGGCCTTTACTTGTACCATCTATCCTTTTCTCCTGCCTCTTGTACTCTCCTTTTGTGTGTGTGTGTGTGTGTTGTGTGTGGAGCCAAGTTTTTTGAGAGGGGAGAAAATTAAACACAAAAGCCCATGACTTTACAGCATCCTCCTGCATGCTTCCTCATGTTCTTGCTTCTTGCATCCTTTTCTCCCATGGCCCCACCATTGCCTAACACATGTATGAGAGAGAGAGAGAGAAGAGAGAGTAGATCATTCAGTTTGTGCATGAAAGATAAAAGAGAAGGGGATGATCTATCTTCTACTCATAACAAATCATTTGAAAAGGATATGGAGAGAGATAAAAAGCAGAGTAAAAACTCAAAGGAAGCAAAAGTAGGACCCGATCATTAATTGATTGTGTGAGGAGGGAGGGGGACCAGTCATCTCCCGTTCCCTCATATCCCCTCTGTACCTGACAAGTCCTTGAGAACAATATTTTCGAGTATCGAACTTGTATCCTCGAGTGTAAATCGGTAACAGCTGAGTTAAGCCTAATTGATAAGTGCTGTGGAGTTTACTGTGAAGAAAATTGGCTTTCTCCATTTTCCATTATCAGTGAGAAGAAGACATAACGAGAGCACCAATAATTAAAGAGTGATAAAGTGGTGAGGTCAGATTATCTTGGTCTACTGTTGCTAATTAGATCATTTTCAATGAAATACAAAGGTACCATGATAACATAAGGTCATTGTGCGTCCCAACAGTTAGCTTTTATAGGCTTTATAGCAAGCCGCTTTCTTTCCTATAAAGCTGCCTTTAATAAAGGCTAGTTGCTAATTATATAGTTCTGTAACCAAAGCAGCTATCGTAGCCGTAAAACTTTATTATCAAAGTAGTGAGAGGTTGTCGGATAGATTTTCTTTTTTTCCTCCAAAGGAAATAAGTGGCGTTCACTTGCCTTCATGATTCGGTAGTTGGATGCCTATCGTTCCGCTCGTCAGTTCCTTTATCCAGCATATTATTCCTTTAATCTCTACTATTATGATCTACTATTATGATGCTATAATCTCTACTATTATGATGATGGCCACTATTTTATAGCTCACTTGAACCCAAGGGGAAAAGGAGAAAAAGAGTTGGTATTTACAACAAAAATTGATTATAGAATTTCATGTCATCGACAAAATAGTAATAATGACTCCGTTCTCACCGACATTTCAAATTTAAATTCAAACAAATGATGCCTAAATCTTCATTATAAAGTTTTCTACAACACCAACAGAAATATTCATGGAGCCAATATTTAATCAAAAAATAAGACACAATTATCAAATTCAAATCTGCCTATATGACACAATTATCAAAATGGTGAAATATACATGCCAACTTTGAAAATTACCTTATGTTGGGAAATGAGGTCCCTCTCCCCTACAAAAAAGACAAATTCAAGAAGCAAGCCATACTACAAGAGTAAATGCAATGCTTCAGCTGACATTCAATGCTTCAGCTGACATTGAAACAGTGACCACCAAGCCTTGAAACCAGTCATACTCCCCAAATCAAACACAGTCAACCATTTTTGGATGCTCTACTCTAGTGAAGAATATTCACACTATTATCCACACACAAAATTTGAATTCAAGATTCAATTCCAAGGCATCATCAGAAGCTATGTAGCTGGGTAAGCATAGCGACGAGTTCATCGCTTGAAGGGCGATCTGCAGGCAAATCCGATAAGCAAACGAGGGCGATTCTTATCGCCATTAGCATCTCTTCGACTTCTACTTCATCTCCTATGATGGCTTTGTCCAAGGCTTCACGAGCCTCCCCCGATTGTTGCAGATGCCTTAGCCATCGCCCAAGGCCCTCACGCCCTGGGGTCGACTCGCTTGAGAAGAATGGATCCAATGGATCTCTCCCTGTTAGTAATACCCCTAGGATCACGCCGAAGCTATACACATCGCTCTTCTCCGTGTATCTAAGAATATTAAAACAATTTTCATCTAGATTGAATTCAAGTTTAAATGAAGGGGTCATAAGCTACTGAATACTAGAAAGTTTGCCTCAAGAAATTACATATTCAAGTCATAACAAAAACTCATAAACCAAATTGAAAACACATCTAGATTGATCCTAATTTGTTGAAAGAGTTTGCAAAATGTGATTTTTCGAGCGAGGATTGGCCAAGCCAAACCCTTGTAGTTGCTTCATGGGAAAGATTTAGACGAGAGCGAAAGTTCATATTCAAGGAGCCGGTTAGGCCCAGTTTGGGTATGGAGTTAGGATTAGTGGAGTTTGCTTTTAAATGGAGGTAGATGGGATGCAAACTATGGTTTGCAAGCCCTAAACTCCATTTAAAAGTAAACTCCAGTTATACGTAACAAGAGATGTGTTTGGGAAAATGGAGTTTAGAATACTTATATCAGATTGGAGTTTAGATAACTACAGTTATCTCAAACTGCAGTTTTTTCAACTACAAAATGATTGCCAAATAGGGCAAAATTAGCATTTTGGAGTTGAGTTTTCCTACTTAAATGGAAACTCAACTTTAGAAAACTTAGCCCTAGTTTGGGAAAAAAGTTAAGTTTTCTAAACCGGAGTTTCATAAAGCTAGCTAAACTCAACTCCAAAATGCTAACTTTATCCTGTATAGCCATCATTTTGGAGTTGAGATAACTGCACTAATTGTAGTTACCTCAACTCCAATCTGATCTAAGTTATATGAAGTCCATTTTTGGATATTGGGGCTTGCAAGTTGCAACTACAGTTTGCATACCTCCTATCTCGACTTAAAAATCAACTACCATTATCCTTACTCCATATCCAAACAGGGCCTCCACTCCATTCCCAAACAGGGCCTTATACTATTCGGCATCGAAACAAATTATTACGAATTCAATCAATAATCTATTTGGAATGATCAAAAGAATGCACTCAATCACCAATTTTTCTCTATTAAGGTTATGTAACATTTTTTTTTGGGTGGGGTGATGGTGGTGGTTGTGTGTGTGTGTGTGTGTGGTGTGGTGGGGTGTGTGTGTGGGGGGGGGGGGGAGATCTTAGAAGCAACAAAATAAATCAAGGTTACAATGCACTGGTTCTATTAACGCAGAGAATCCGAATCCGTATATATGCATCTCCAATGCATATTAAAACTAGAAAGTTTGAGCCAATACCTGCAACTCTGGAAGCACTCGGGCGCGACATAACACTCACACCCCACTGCGTCTGCTCGAAACGGAACAATCCCTCCCAATCCACAATCCCCAAGCCTCGGCTCGAAACCCTCACCCAAAATCACATTCCCTGGCTTCAACCTATAATGTAAAATCCTCGATATACAATCGAAATGCAAACACCTCAACCCCTTCACTATCCCAACACCAATCCTATGCCTAACCTCCCATCCAAGACTCAATTGTCCCACTCTCACTCTCTTCATGAGATCTTCCAAGCTCCCATTAGCAAGATAATCGTACACCAAAAACAACCGATCCTGTTCTCGAACATAAGCCCTCAGGCTCATCACATTCTGATGCTTCACTCTAGCGAGCAACTCGAGCTCCGCCTGCATCCTTCTCTTCGATGAGTTTGAGCTTAAAGGAGAGGCATTGGAGGTATTGAGACCAATTCGTTTCACCGCGAAGACGAGGTCGTTGTCAAGAGATAATTGGAAATAGCTCGCATTGGGGCTTGAAGTGGGCAAAGGAGTTGATTGGAGTTTGTTCACAAGCGCGAGTTGCAGGGATTTGGGGGAGATTTGAGTGTAGAAACTAATCGGGCCTTTGAGAATAGGGGCGCGATTCGCAAAGAGGAAGAAGAGACGAATGAAGAAGAGCAAGAGAATTGAGGCGAAGAGGCCGGTGAATGAGCCAAAGAGGAGCCCAAGAAGGATTCGGCGAATTTGGGTTTGGGTTTTGGATTGAGGAGAAGGGTTTGAAGATTGAGAGGAGATTGGATTTGAATGTAGAGATTGAGAAAATGAAGGATTTGGATTTTGTAGCAGCATGAGAGCAAATAAAAGGAGAAAAGCAACAACTTTTCTTGGATTTTGGTTCTTCATTGTTACCAAATGAATTGGGGTGAAATGGACTAAAGAAGCAATTTTTCCCCAGCTTCAACTTTTATTCCATCAACAACACTAGGGTTTTTCTAGGGTTTCATTTCTCCATTGAAGAGGAAATGATTGGTGGAAAAGGGTAATAGAGCCCCCCCAAAAGCTAAAAGAAACAAAACCCAAGTTGGGTTTTTTCCTTGCTTTCTTCTTCTTATGACAAGTTTTGAAGTTCAAACTACTCCCAAAACTTAATTTTGAAGCAAAGGAACTCTTCAAAAATGTCAATAAGCTCAAAGAAGGAAACCGAGTTAAGATTTTGTTTGCCAAAAAACAAAATTTAAGATTTTGTTAAAAGAAAAGAGCAAGATATATCAATGAAGGATTCAAAAGGAGCTCTAATTTTCAAAATAAAAGCAATGACATTGTTTGAAAAATACCCATGAAGAACTCAAAACTTAGAAAATCTAACTCCTTTTTTTTTCCTTTTTCTTTTTTGTGAAAATGGGTTGAAACAAGAACACTTGCAGAAGCTCTCAAGAACTCAAAACTAACCCATTTCAAATCTCAAACCTCTCTCTCTTCAAGGTTCTTCCTCATCTTTTCTTCTCCTTCTGCAGAGCGAAAAAGAAAAGAAAAATATAGAAGAAAAGGGGAAGGCAGAAGGGAAAAAAAAAACTACGTAAATATGAGGAAATTAAATGGGAAATTGTAAAGAAAAAATAGAGAAGGAAAGGAAATGGGGAATTTCAAAAAAGGACAGGGGAAAAGGTGTTGGTAAGTGTGCGTGTTCTCGTGTGAGTGTGTGGGGTACCTCTGTTGTTTCCTTCTTTCACCATTTTTTTAACTGAATATTTCTCTTTTATGGATTCGGGGACTCCATATTTCTTGTCTGCAATTTTAAGATTTCAAACCATTGATCTAAAATTAAAAAAAACACCATATTTACGGACACTCCTTTTATATCTTATTCCAGTCGTTGGATTCGATTGCTCCATAATATCAAGGATTCCAAATTTATTTTTTATAATGCGGTATGGATTTCTACCCATACGCTGCTTCAAATATATATCAAGGGTTCATTATCTTTTAGTGATTACTATCTGTTATCTCAATCAACATATACTTTAGAATATGGAAATCAAGAAAATCAAGATGGAGGATGGCTATCATCAATGGTATTAATACCCACATTTCTCTAAGAAAAACCTAATATGAGAAATAGAGACATAAAATTGTATAATGCATCTTACAGGAGAACAAGCATGACAGATCTCATTTGATGTATCCATGTTGAATAAACTGATATATCAGAAAATAAATTGTATAATTAATATGAGGGAGAATTCCATATCATTTTAGAACTCGATAAGCATCATTCAATAGTCAGTTGTTAGGCTTGGCAGTACTCATGTTTGGTTGCAGGATTCTTTATGTTTGGACTGTGAAATCCAAGAATTCCATAATTTTGTGTTTGGTTGATAGATTTGGATTTGTAGGATTCCTTTGGTTTTTATGGGGGCCCACCATAAAACAAGGATTCATGAATCCTAAAAAAATTTAAAAATTTGCAACGCTTTGGCACTATTTATTGTATTTTTAGATGGGACCCGTGTACTTTATTTATTTAATAATCCTTTCTCTATCTCTTTAAAATCCTCAAATCCAAATCTCACTTTCTTTTCACCAACCAAACAAAAATTACAACAACAAATTACAAAATCCAGAAATTTTCAACCTTACTATTTGGAATCCAAATTTCATAATCTTGCAACCACACAGGCCCTACAATACACAATGACGCTTTAGATTAAGTTTCTTCAAATGAAATTCTTAATGCGAAAAAATGGTGCAATTTATAAAAGGGTGAATTTCTCTAAACTGCCATGAACTTTTAGTGTTTTCAGTAAACTAACCTTGGCTATTTTTATTTTTAAAAATTAACCCGAACTTTTTCATATTTTTTTATAAAACCCATGACCGTAAAATTCATGTACTTTCCCTGTATTTCATTTCAGTATAAAGGTCTCTTTTCTATGAAACACTTCGTACATATTTAATTTTTTTACTAATGATGTGCATGGTCATTACTTGTATCCCTTTGGTTAAGACGTTAAGATGTTGCAACTTTCTATTTATTTAATATAGTTTTGGTTAAAAAGGAACTAATTTATTTTTAATAAATTATTTTGAAATTTAAAATTTTATTTTAATGCGAATATTTATTTTAATTTTTTTTTACAATTTAAATTTTTCCTAAAATCAAAACAATTTCTAAGTCGTTTAATCTAACCCAATTAAATTTTAGCTCTTGATCTTTAATCTAAGAAACCAAACAAAAGAGGAAGACTATACTGATCACGCATGAGTCTCGATCACTTCGAGGCTATCTTTACACGCTTTAGAATTCTACATTTTTAAGTCCGTTCTTCTTTTTTCTCCATCGATCTTAATAATCAAAGTTTAAATTTTTAAATCTTCTTACCATATATAATGATTTTCATTATATATATATATATATATATATATATATATATATAGATATAGATATTGTATTGTATAGAAATATAATTACTTAATTACACATTCAGTGTGTATAATAATTATATTACTCTGTATTATTGTTAAAAAAATTCATTAATCTGATACCTACCTAACATATTATTGCTTGTTACCACTTATAAACTACTTTCTCTCTATCACATACCATATATATTTATCTATCTTAATAATACTGTCTATTATTTGATGTAGTTACTTCTACTTCTGTACTAAACTGTAGATTTTCCTTTCTTATATTGCTATCTAAAATTATTATGCGCTTACTCCATTTCTTACTATTTATTATGTTAATTTTATACTGTCAAATCTGACAATCTTTGTGACTATTTACCATCAATATAATATTATGCCTACTACGTACTGACTACATAATTGATTATTTATAATGCATGAAACTAGTTTTCAACGAAATAAACAATAATGCCCAAACATGTATGCTACTTTACTATATTAAATTACTACCAATCTTGTTTGTGCCTATTATATAACACACTATAAATTACATACTTTATATAATAATATACATTGAGAGCTGTATTATATTTTAATAATTTGTACTCTACAATCTACTACTACTATTACTCTAATGCTTATATCTTTTTATTACTTATTTGTAACACTACTCAATATATTAACTATTATAATTTGATTATTACTAATAATTACCCATCATTCTATTTATTATCACAATATGCATGCAAAATATTTATAATGATTTATAATCCATGTGTATCTATATTTAATGAATTCCATAATTATTGTCATTACTAGTATTACTGATACTACTGTCCTATGATTACTATTATACTGTCTGTGTCAATATATTATCTCTCTTTTCATACTACACTGTTAAATCTTGCGTACTCCTCTCTGGCTTTATTCGTGTGCCTCTACTATAACCTTGTCTTTTAAATATTCAATATGATACTTATTATTGTACCTTTTAATATTCCAATAATTTTATAATGCTCTGAATATTATACCAATACTTGCTTGTTACTCTACACTATGCTGTAATTATAATTCTAGCATATTACAACATATTCTATTTTTATTTCTACCTTCATTCAATGATGTATCTTTTTATCTAAAAACATCACTTTCAATACTTGTTATCTACTTGTTTCCTGCTATTATTTACTGCTATTCTGAATTCAGCTGTTGCATTTCATATTGTTTGATATGAACCTGACATGAATCATTTGAATACCTGAATCCATGAACTGACATGGACTACTTGACTCCTGAATCTCGGAAACAGGACATATATAATAGACACTAGTTATATATATATATATATATATATATATATATATATATATAGAGAGAGAGAGAGAGAGAGAGAGAGAGAGAGAGAGAGAGAGAATAATGCAGAAAAGAGGCATACACTAGTAAAATAAGGGGTTACCCCTACGGATAATATCATCCGTAGGGGCAATAAAAGTTTGGCCCTACGGATTAATGCGTAGGGCAAAGTGGTTGCCCCTACGGTCGTTCAATATTTATTTAAAATTTATTAAATCTTAAAGTGTTTTTTGCCCCTACGGTGGCGCAAACCAAGCACCTACGGGTATATCCGTAGGGGCATATAAATAGGGATTTAAGAGATCGATCCCTACGCTGATTATTTCTTTTTCCTATTCTCGCGCGAAACCAAATTTTCCCAAATCGAGATCGTCGCCGCCGCCGCCGCCGCAGTGATCTCGTCGTCACCGAATCCAAGCCGAATCGTCGTCGCCACACCTGCGCAGTGATCTCGTGGTCGCCACCGTGCTCCGTTCTCGTTGTCGCCACCACCCTTGTCGTCGCCGATTGCGTCTCCGTCGTCGCCTACAGGTAATTAGTTAAACATTATTATAATGATGTTAGGGTAGCGATCAATGAGGGTTAGGATTAGGTATCGGTTGTGGTTAGGGTTAGGATTAGGGTTAGGGTACGGGTTCGATCGGCGGTTGGGGTTCGACGACTGGTGTTGGGGTTAGGGTTAGGGTTTCGGTTGGGGTTTGGTGTTGGGGTTGGGGTTCGGCTGGGGCTGGGTTGGAGTTAGGGTTAGGCCGGGTTAGGGTTTGGTGTTGGGTTGGGGTTCGGCTGGGACTGGGTTGGGGTTAGGATGAGTTGGAGAGATTGAAGGCGAGCTGGGTTTTGGGAGAAGAGAAGGAAATGGCACTGCTTGCTGCTTCAATTTTTTGATATAGATAGATAAGGTTCTTTTGGGATTTTGGAGGGGTTTTAATTTGGGGGAAATAAATAGCTTTGGAGATGAAATGGGGCATTTCGGTAATTTGATTCTCTGTTGCAAATATTATTTATCAATATATTTAATTATATATATTAAATAAAATAAAGTAAACTATAAATAATATGAAACCAATATATGATACTCGATGATGATATGAAACCTTCATATTCCCATCGATACCCGTATATGAAACTAAAAGCGCCACTTAGTCCCCGTCTATCGGTTAACATACGTGCGATGCTCGTCGTGACCTAGAACTATACGAAGGTTGTTAAATATCGGACAGTATAGCTCGATACTAGCAACCGTCGTATAGTCTACGCGACGAGAAAATTCAATCGTATGGTAACCCATAGATTTGTCCCGTGTGGACAAGTTAAGAATGTATAAAGCAAACGCCTTCATTCACTTGTATTTTCATCCGTTTCGAGATATTTCGTCGGTACCTTTCCACTGGTTCTCCGTGTACAAAGATAGATTAGATGTTCATTTCAACGTTGTTTCACAGCTTTGAAATGATTATCTATTCTATTACAGTGTACTCGGAGAACAGCGGGGAGGTGCTGCCGAAATTTACTCGAAACGGTTGAAAGCACAAGTGATGGGCGTTCGCTCTATACATTCTTAATGGGATAGAAGCCTACCCCCGACAGCCGGAACACATACATACAAACGCATAATTAGAGAGCGATTCGAGATGTTCGGGTTAAAACCAATATATGATACTCGATGATAATATGAAACCTTCATATTCCCATCGATACCCATATATGAAACTAAAAGCGCCACTTAGTCCCCGTCTATCGGTTAACATACGTGCGATGCTCGTCGTGACCTAGAACTATACGAAGGTTGTTAAATATCGGACAGTATAGCTCGATACTAACAACCGTCGTATAGTCTACGCGACGAGAAAATTCAATCGTATGGTAACCCATAGATTTGTCCCGTGTGGACAAGTTAAGAATGTATAAAGCAAACGCCTTCATTCACTTGTGTTTTCATCCGTTTCGAGATATTTCGTCGGTATCTTTCCGCTGGTTCTCCGTGTACAAAGATAGATTAGATGTTCATTTCAACGTTGTTTCACAGCTTTGAAATGATTATCTATTCTATTACAGTGTACTCGGAGAACAGCGGGGAGGTGCTGCCGAAATTTACTCGAAACGGTTGAAAGCACAAGTGATGGGCGTTCGCTCTATACATTCTTAATGGGATAGAAGCCTACCCCCGACAGCCGGAACACATACATACAAACGCATAATCAGAGAGCGATTCGAGATGTTCGGGTTAAAACCAATATATGATAATATGAAACCTTCATATTCCCATCGATACCCATATATGAAACTAAAAGCGCCACTTAGTCCCCGTCTATCGGTCAACATAACGTGCGATAATTTATTCTTTTCAACGACAAACGCACACACAAAGCATATACATGGATTTTCTCCTTTGTCAGTAACTATCCCGTTCTTATATTTCTCAATATAGTCAGCATAACCTACAATTTATATGTTATTCAGTCTAACATGGCCCATGAGTACATCAGAGTTAAGGACTGGATGTATGTGGATTGGAAACAACGTATGCAACCTAAGTTTGTCGCAGGAGTTGCTGCTTTCCTTGAATTTGCACGAGCACATAATAAGATCATAATAGAGAAGATTCTCTGTCCGTGCGATAGATGTGGCAATAAGTACTGGCAGAAGGTAGAATTGGCAGAGCTTCATATTGTAAAACATGGGTTTACTAGACTTTATTCAACTTGGAAATATCACGGGGAAGGAGAAGAATGCAGTACTGCGGTAGAAGAAGGAGAACACGATAATGCGGCAGGAGAAGAAGAAGAATTCGGTAATACGGCAGGATACGGAAATTTATTTCCATCAGAAGAAATGGAGGATATGGTAGAGGCTGCCCTAGGTGAATCTATTCGTACCGAAGATGACATTCCTTCCGGTCAAGGACCGCGTGCGGATAAATATGAAAATTTCATGAATGATGCTAGGAAACCAATTTATGAGAATGCGAAGTATTCCACCCTCTCATGGTTCGTCCAACTTTTCCAAATTAAGTGCCTAAATGGATGGAGCAACAAGTCATTCACAATGCTTCTTTCGTTCTTGAAAGATTCTATGCCTCCGGGAAATAATGTGCCCGAAAGCCGGTACGAAGCCCAGAAAATGATGTCTGATTTGGGTCTAAAGTGCGAGAAGATTCAAGCATGTCCTAAAAATTGCGTGTTGTACCGGAAAGAGAATTCAGATTTGAAAGAGTGTCCAACATGCAGAGAGGCCAGGTATAAGCCGAAAGATTCTGATAAGAAGCCTGATATACCTGTGAAGATAGCACGATATTTTCCCATAACACAGAGGCTACAGAGGCTATTCAGGTGCAAGAAAACAGCCGAGGCAATGATTTGGCATCACCGTGCTCCTCCAAGCGAAAATGGAAAAATGAGTCATCCAAGAGATTCACCGGCATGGAAGGATTTCGATAGGAGGCACGCAATATTCAGTAGCGATCCTCGCAATGTCCGGCTCGGACTGGCTGCCGATGGCTTCTGCCCATTCAACTATATGGCTGGAAGTCACAGTACATGGCCCGTTGTAATGATAATTTATAATCTGTCGCCTTGGTTGGCTATGGACCAATCATACTTTATGATGCCTCTTCTTATCGACGGACCAAATTCACCGGGGAACAATATCGACGTCTATCTCCGACCTCTGATTGAGGAGCTGAAAACTTTGTTCATTGATGGTGTAGAGACATATGATTCAAACACAAATACAACCTTCATACTGCGTGCGGCTTTAATGTGGACAATTAATGACTTTCCTGCGTATGAAATGCTTTCAGGTTGGTCCGTACATGGTCACAAAGCATGTCCTCATTGCCATGAACACACAACATCAAAATTTTTGAATTTTAGCAGGAAGGTTTGTTATTGCGGCCATCGACGTTTTCTGCCTACAGACCACCCCTATAGGTTAGACACGGTTCACTTTGATGGTCATCAGGAGCTTCTTGGGCCTCCATCCCCATTGTCCGGAGAGCACGTGACTGCTAAATGGGATGGTTACAATAACGTGACCTTCGGGATGGATCCGACGAGACAGGTCAAACCACAATATTGGAACAAGTTAAGCATTTTCTTCGAGCTTCCGTACTGGTCTACAAATTCAGTGCGTCATTGTCTGGACGTCATGCATATAGAGAAGGGAGTATCAGAGCACATACTTAACTTGCTTCTGTGTAAAGACGGGAAATCGAAAGACAACATGAATGCCCGGATGGATCTACAAGAGTGGGGAATAAGAAGTGAACTGCACCCTAAACCGGTAGCGGGTAAACCGGGCAAGTTTGTACTTCCTAATGCCGCTTATCATATGTCACAACCGGAGAAGAAAAGATTCCTGCAGGTGTTGCATGATTTGAAAGTCCCCACAGGTTTCTCAGGATCATTCAGCAAGAAAATAAAAATTATGAAGGGCAAGATCGATGGGCTGAAAAGTCATGACCACCATGTTATCGTGGAGCACCTTCTTCCATTAGCCCTCAGGACTTCTCTCTCCGACTCGGTTGGTCTAGTAATCAACGACCTATGTTGTTTTTTCAGGGAGTTGTGTGCTAAAACGCTGGAGGTTGCGACGCTGGATAAACTAGAAAATTCTATTGCGTTGATACTTTGCAAGTTTGAGCGTATTTTCCCACCGTCATTCTTCGATATCATAATACACTTGACGGTTCATCTTGCAACTGAGGCGAAGTTAGCCGGACCGGTACAATATCGATGGATGTATCCCGTCGAGAGGTACGTGTAATTTTTCGTTTCGCGCAATTTATAAATTTATTTTTGTCATGTATGCCCGTGATTATTTATTCAACATATTCTCATTAGGTACCTTTACACTCTTAAGAAGTATATACGCAATAAAAATCGACCAGAGGGTTCTATCATGCAAGGTTATCTTCTTGATGAAGCAACCACATTTTGTTCCCGCTATCTGGACGAGAACATTGAGACAAGGCTTAACCGACCACGAAGAATTCAAGACGGGCCATATGGTAAAGCCGAGCATAAGAGGGTAGACACTATGTTTATCAACAAGATATACCGGTTTATCTTGCTTAATTGCGTATGTCTTGAACAAATTAGAGAGTAAGTTCTTTTGGATTAATTGTTATATCTGTGTTTGTGTGTGTATGAAATGACATAATATTAATGTCACAATTATTTGTCGAAAACAGAACTCATTTTAACGAGGTACGTGAGGGGCATCCTAATTGGAACGAAGAGCGTTTGGAAAAATACCATCAGGATAATTTTTGTGATTGAGTCACAGAGCATGTAAGTTATTCGAATTACATTTTATTGCTATCAGTTTTAATCTAAACTTGTATCGTTATGTATTTATCGTAAAATTTGTTTTGTTAGATCCACGATCCGAACTTGTCTGCATCATTTGAGAGTGATTCAAGATGTTTAGCTCAATTTCCTAGTATGGAGGTTGCACATTACAAAGGATTTGGTGTCCTTGGATACAAATTCGAAGTTAAGGACATAGAAACATCTAGAATCACTCAGAATAGTGGGATTGCGACGGTAGGATCGGACGGTGTGATTTACTATGGGTACTTAAATTGTATACTCGGCATCCACTATCCCGGACGATCAGAACCCTTTTATATATTCCACTGTACTTGGTACGATCCGCGAACCGATACAGACAGGTGGAGAAGCAGTCTTGGGACTTGGAAAGATGAATATGGATTGACCAGTGTGAACACACTTCGATTTTACGGTCAGGACGATCCGTTTATCTTTCCGAACCAAGCGTTCCAAGTATACTACTCACAGTGTTTGAAGCATCCGGGGTGGAGTGTTGTATGCCGATGGAAACCTAGAGATGTCTACGATGTCCCAGAATACGAGGACAGCGATGAGGACGAAGAAGAGAGAAGGCTTAAAGTGCTCCGACCGTCTGTTTCGAAGGACGGGTTGTCTTCGACCGATCATGAAGTTACGTGGGTTAGAAATGACATCGACGATGAAATCCAAGTAGATATGTATGATGCGCCCACGAAACGAAAAAGGTTATCAGTAATGTTATATTATTACTTCACATTTTACGCTCTAGATCATATATAGTCAATACTTTTAATGATTGTCTAATGCGTCCACGAACCGTTTATCTAGATTTGATGACGATGTCGGGAGCAGCGAGGGGCGGCAGGAGCTCCAGCCGCGGCAGAGGCAGAGGCAGAGCGGTTCTGCCGCCCGGAGAGCTCCGTAGGGAGCTTCAGAGGGCCGGTCTTGCACCCAGATCGGAGACCTCTTCGGATGCCTCCTTCCGTGTTGATTTGGCCACACCTCCAGGTATACTGCACGCATATCCATTTTGAATGTAATATTACAGATATTCATGCATGTTTATGTCAAAATTACTTATATTGTCAATGTTTGATTGTCTAGTTGTTGGTGATGCGTCCACATCTGGGACAGCGGCCATCCCCGCTCCTCCAGGTATGTTTATATATCATATAGTGTATGTATATTGATTTAGAATGCTATATCATAAATATACACATTCCTTTTGCTCTTACTTAGCAATTTTTATTATTGTCTAGCTGTAGGTGGTGACACCACCGCACCTGCGGGTATGTTTATATGTCCTATAGTGCATGCATATTGATTTAGAACGTTATATTATTGATCTACACATTCTTTTTGCAATTACTTATAAAATCTTTTTTTAATTGTCTAGTTGTTGGTCCTGCGTCCACATCTGGGACAGAGGCCACCCCCGCTCCTCCAGGTATGTTTATATATCATATAGTGTATGTATATTGATTTAGAATGCTATATCATAAATAAACACATTCCTTTGCTCTTACTTAGCAATTTTTATTATTGTCTAGCTGTAGGTGGTGACACCACCGCACCTGCGGGTATGTTTATATGTCTAATAGTGCATGCATATTGATTTAGAACGTTATATTATTGATCTACACATTCTTTTTGCAATTACTTATAAAATCTATTTTTAATTGTCTAATTATAGGTGGTGCGTCCACACCTTCCACAGGGGCCACTCCTGCCGCTTCCATACCCTCCGCATCGTCTGCAGGTTAGTATGAATAAATTTAAAATATTTATTTATTTTACATATGCTCTATAGAATAAATATGAACTTCATGGAGATTTAGCGTCGATGTTTATTTTATAGTTGGAGGGGATGCGTCCGGGTCCGGGACCCCGGTTGTTCTTCACCGGGAGGAACTATCGTCCCGCTCGTGCTGCTGCTCGGGCCCAGGCTCGTGCGCTATCCACCGGAGGTATATATCACACTTGAATTTTTGTTTAACCTTGATTTCTTAATACAACTTTGTCTTATTATTGATTGTCTTGATATTTCGTGCAGACGCAGGGCCTCTCCATCCTCAGAGGGGGACTCAAGGCCCGAATCAGTCCCATAGGCTGAGGCCTGATAGAGCTAGGGGGGAGGCAGCATTCCCCCTATTTTTTACCCTTGACTATCGCTATACCGGTCCTCATGCCGAGAGGTTCGGCCGGTATTTGGGGGACGAGAGCCGGATCGTGAAGAACTATCCACTTCACGTTGAGTGGGGCGAGCAGCACCAGCGCTCATTCGCCCTCTTCTTTGAACAGGCTCGGGTATGTATTAATATATATTTTCATTTGATCTATCCAATATATTTATTATTAACACTTGCAATCTAATAACAATGTTTTTTTTTGTATTTTCAGTTGGATTACGATTTTCAGCCTGTAGCCGACCCTGATCACCCGGGGAGGGTGCTCGACCTTCATGCTCTGTACAATGGCCTGATGAAGAACGTGCAGGCCAAGGTCCGATACAACAGGAATGAGCTGAAGGCCGACTGCTACTCCCTGTGGATAGCGACCCCCGAGGCAGAGAGAGCGGCCTGTTTCCTGATTTAAAATCAGAAAAGCTTCTGGAAAAAGCTTCAGAAGAGGGTCACATGCTTACACGTGACCAGCAGTCACGTGTTGGCACGTGACACCTAAAAGCATCAGCAGGACAAATCCAGCTTCCCGATTACATCAAAGAAAAAGGGCTTCAGAAAGGGTCACGTGCTCCCACGTGACCAAGGTCACGTGTCGGCACGTGACATTTAAATTCAAGCAGCAAAGGCACACATTGATTCGCTGATCAAATCAAGGAAAAGGCTCCAGAAGAGGTCACGTGTTGGCACGTGACGCTCAAAGCAGCGGGCTAGTCCTCCAGTTGAATCAAAAGAAAGAGGCTCCAAACAGGGGTCACGTGTTCACACGTGACCAATGGTCACGTGTTGACACGTGATGACTAAACAGCGACCAGAAGATAGAGAACAAAAGAAAGATTCTAAGGCTCGTTCCAAGGGGGGTCACGTGGTCACACGTGACCGGCTTTCAAAGCCCATTTTGTTAACAGAATTAAATTCTGAAGGAGATTTAAATCTTTCCAAAGGAAAGTGACTATCTGGGGCCGATCAAATTAAAGATTCAGAGATGATTAAATATCATCTATCTATGGAAAATCTCGGGTTTGGAAAGATTCCCTCCTTAAATCTAACCAAAATAACAAAGGAGAATCTCGGGATTTAAAATCCAATGGTGAATAAAATTCACCCAATAATCCAAAGGCCCGAAACGAATGATGGATGCAAATCAAATCTCTCAGTGAAGATTCATCAGAAAACTAATTCATTCGGCTGCTTCTCCTATAAATAGGAGCCAAAAGACACATACGAGGAGGAGATACGCCCAGAAAAAAAAAGAGAAAGGCTTTGATACTTGGAAAAGACTTGGATCTTCTGCAAAAACCCTAGGTAAGAAAGGGAAGGCTTTCGGAAAGAAAGAGAATTTAATTCTCAACAGAGTTTAACTCTAATATATAAAACAGAAGAACACATTTCTTCTCTCTTTGATAGAGGATCTGCAAAGTGCATATCTCCCCTTAAGGTTGAGAATTTAATTCTCAATGGGTCGAGATCCTGCCATGCAGATCCAAAACACAGAGAAGGAATGCAAGCATGAGAATTTAATTCTCGCAGAACTATAGGAATTCAATTCCTTTAAAATAAAATTAGGGCTCGACCCTGTATCATGGGAATTTAATTCCTTCAAAATAAAAAGAAGCAGGGTTTAACCCTAATTAAGAACATAGTTCTGTTGAAACAGCAGGAATTTAATTCCCTTAATCATAATTCTTTAAAACGGGAAGTTTAGTTCCTTAAAAGCTTTCATCAGAGTTTAACCCTATTCAGTTCTTCACATATATGAGGAATTTAATTCCTACAGAAAATTCAGAGTTCAACTCTATTTCAGAATATAAATCTGCAAAAGGAAGTAGGAATTTAATTCCTTTGAAAATTAAAAGCCCGAGGAATTTAACTCCTGAAAAAAGATCAACAGATCCTCTAAAAACGACACACATAGAGGCAGGGTCACGTGCTACCACGTGACCCCCCAAGAGATCTACAGAAAACCCTTTGAGGCTGTCCCTCACGTGACCCACGTGACCCTTAACGAAAGCTCTAACAAACGAGCACACGAATGCCCGTCACGTGCTGACACGTGACACTCAGAAAGATGCAGTAATCTCAGCAGAACCATTGAAGGGAAGGCACCCTCACGTGTTGCCACGCGACCCCTCTTGCCTTAGCGCTTAAAACTAAATTGGAACCCCAGAATCCAATCATTGAAACAACTGTTGGGCCTTAGTGTTCAAACTTTACTTGCAGTGTTCAACACTGACTACCTTAGTGTTTAACACTAATGTGAGGCCTCCGTTGCCAGTACTTGATACCAATCTGTTTTAGTGTTTAACACTAATTTGAAAGCCTTGTTGCTGGTGTTTAACACCAACTATTCTTTTAGTGTTAAACACTAACTTGTCAACCCTATTCCCAGTGTTCAACACTGATTGCTCTGAAGTGATTAACACTAGGCTTTGGCCCAATTGGCTAAAGGGATAGAGGCAGACATTCTCCCTCAATGGACCAACAAAGAGTCAATATTCCAGACCTGACTGGACTTAGCCCGAGCTGGCCATAAGTCCTCAATTTGTGATTAACTGGGCCGATAGGCTCATAACGTAATTGATCAACCTTGACCCAAATTGGGCCAGGGACTATTTAATCCACCCCGGTTCTAGGGTACATCTCTTCACTCCTTTGATACTTGGCATTGTAATCCCTCAATGTCTTCAAAGAGGTGACGGGTCCCGAAGACCACTCATGATATGGACTGTGGGGTCTTTAAACCCATGCATAATGCAAAATTCCTGGTTACGTGGAATGCGGATAACGTCACTCTTTGACCCCGCGGAAAACGTCCAGAGCGGATCCTGGTCCTCGCAGAGCACGGCAGTGAACCCGTGTGAAGCATCCAGAGCGGAGCCTGGTCCTCGCCTAGCACGGCAGTGAACCCGTGTGAAGCATCCAGAGCACATACCGGACTGTGGAGTCCTTAAACCCATGGACTATGACGTCCTTAACCTTGACCGAGATGTCTTAAAACTACCAATGGACCGCAATGTCCCTAAACTACCCATGGACCGCAATGTCCCTAAACTACCCATGGACCGCAATGTCCTTAAACTACCCATGGACCGCAATGTCCTTAAACTAGAACCATAGAGCCTCCATATGCTCTTTCGTCGGATCTAAACGGTCCTGTTTAAGTTGATCCTAGCCTCAAAGATGGCTAACGCGTCCTTAAACCCTCAAACAGACTGGACTATGAATCCCCCTAATTAACTCTGGCTCGAGGGTACATCTCTGAACTCCTCTGACATTCGTCGTTGTAATCCTTCAACGTCGTCAGAGAGGTGACGGGTCCCGACGGCCACACATACGATGGACTATTATGTCCTTAACAAATGTTTGAGTTGATCTTAGCCTCAAGCATGACTAGCGTATCCTCAAACCAAACCCCCAAACCCAAATCTAAGAAGATACGGATTTGGACTAGTCCACGCCCTACGGGCGACGACATAACTCGGTCTCCGTAAACGATCCACGGGCAGTAAAACATAAAACAAAACACACGACACGAAGTGACCATCTGGAGAAGGAGAAAGTTGTTACCGCGACGCGGTAGCGTAATTAACTGCAGGGGCTTGCGCCTGCAGGGAAGAGCGTCCCCACAATCAAAAAACCCCTCACCCTGAGGGGGAATCTGACGAAGTCTGCTACATCGGCCGCATCCGTCTAAACCTCCGATATATGGCGCCATGAATCAACTTGGCATCTTCGGAGAGGCAGACGGATAGCACCTATTGGCATCTGCCCCGAATCTCAGGCAGGACGTCCCGACGTCTCGGCCGCCATTCGGAGGGGAACACGGCCCTCCTATCTACTCCGGCGTTTGCGAGAGTCGACGTAGAGACATGGCCTATATTGTGCGCTTATTTCGACTCCGAATGCAAACAAGTATGTATTTTAAATTTAATTCATTATTTATGATATAATTTATTTCTTTGTGTTTCTTAATTAGAAAACTAAATGTTAATGTGTTGTGCAGAAACAGGCCGCTCAGAATACGGAGAACAGGAAGTCGGCGAAGAGGGGTCGCCCCACTTACACAGGTGGCTCGAGGAACATTACTCGAGCCATGGAGTTATCGGTAAATTAAGAGTTATTCTCTAATATTCTGCAATATTAAGAGTTATTCTCTAATATTTCTAATATTAAGAGTTACTTTCTAATATTGCAGACATCTCGGACCGTGGCGTCAGGTGGTACACCGAGCGTGCTGTCCGCATATCTTGCCGTCCACGGCACCTCGACAGATCCCGCCACGGGCGAGCTTCGATGTCCCGACGTCGCTACCCAGGAGTACTGCGTAAGTGTTAATATTTTTTCTACCCAAATTTGAAATTTTAGTTTTGGAAGGTTCAAGTTTAAATTTTATACTTATACTTTACTGCTTAATGTGGGTGTAGGAGCGGGTGGTTGAGCAGGCCCAGGCCTCGGGGATCGATTTTACCGGACAGAACGATCCGAGGCTGCTGACCCCAGTTCTGGACGCCGCACACGGAGGGCACCACGGAGGTTGGGAGAGAGGCCGGGGATTGGGCCCTAGCAGGGCCCATATGAGGTTGGACTCCACCCCGGCGGTTACTTCCTCCGTCTCCAGTGACCGGCATGTCCATCAGGAACTGGATAGTTTGAGAGCCACCGTTCAAGAGTTGAAGGAGATGCTGGTATGTATACTACTTTATAGTAAAATATCATTTCATATTATATACATATCAACATATCCATAATTAGTACGTAGCTTGAGCTTATTTGGTTTTAGAATTAAGTCTGATTAATCATACATACATATGTAATTAAAATAAACAACGCTTTTCCAAACTAGATATCCAAACAGGGTTTCGAAATAACTTAATAATGAAACGAATTCGAATAATACACAGTGCTTACACGCTTCTTACACACGTTATGTCCAGACGCGACAGGGTAGATCGGCCGAGCCTCCACATGCATCTCCTTCGGCTGCGGCTCCGCAAGCCACTACATCGGCTGCGGTTCCGCAGACAGCTCCTGTAGCTCCACCGCCCACTCAGACTCCCGCAGCCGCGGCTCCGCAAGCGACTACCTCGACGGCGGCTGCGCAGACCACATCGCCAGCTCCACATGCCGCTCAGACTCCCTTATATGTAGCATTGCAGAGTGTATTGACCGAGGAGCAGGCGCGCGTTATTCTAACGTTATTCGGAGGTGGAGCTGGACCGAACTAGGGTAGCTTTTTGGTTCTTATTTTTTGAAACATGTATTTATATCACATTGTACTACATTTTGAAACGATATTGATATTGGTTTGTATTTATATCATATTCCGTTTTTGGGTTTCTTTTGTATATTATATATATGCGTGAGATGTGATTATGAATACTGCAATATATGATTTGATTGATGTATATAGTATTGTGCACAGGGCGGGAAAAAATCTAGCAGCCCATTTTTTTTAAAAAAATACAGACAATATGTACCTACGGATTAAGCCGTAGGTACAAACGTTGCCCGTAGGGGCAAACTATCAGCAAACCTGATATTTTCCCACCTGATATCAGTGCAGGGTGTTGGGGGTGCCCCTACGGATATATCCGTAGGGGCCACTGTTTATGCCCTACGGATAAATCTGTAGGGGCAAAATATCATGTTTCCTGATATTTTCCCCCCGATCTCAGTGCAGGGTGTTGGGACGGCCCCTACGGATCTATCCGTAGGGGCTACTTTATATCCCCTACGGAGTTATCCGTAGGGGTAGAAAAAGGACCTACGGATATATCCGTAGGTATATACAATATATTCAAAAAAAAAAATTAAATATATGATTTTATTACCCCTACGGGGTACTCCGTAGGGGCTATAACACCTACCGAGATAACCGTAGGGGCATAAATTTGTCCGTAGGGGCAAGTTCAGGACCTCAACTTGCACCTGCGGCCTTTGCACCTACGGGGTCTTTTTTCGCCCCTACGTATATATCCGTAGGGGCAGTGGGTTGCCCCTAACGATAAATCCGTAGGGGCAACCCTTATTTGTAGTAGTGATAGGAGGAAATTTCCTCCTATGGCGTGGAAAAAATACAGCATTCACCAATTTTTTCGACGATCGGTTCCCATCATCTTCATCTTTATCATCTAAGATGTGGGTACACCAAATTTCATGTGATTCCACAACTTTTTCACCGTTGATTTAGCAATGTAAAAAGTTCTATTGTCGGTAAACCGTTAATTTTGAACCCACTAAATCAACGGTGAAAAAGTTGTGGAATCACATGAAATTTGGTGTACGCACATCTTAGATGATAATGATGATGATGATGGGTGCCGATCGTCGGAAAAAATGGTGGAGGTTGTATTTTTTCCACGCCATAGGAGGAAATCCGCTCCTGTGGCCTCTTTCCTCCATTAATCTCACACACACACACATACACACACACACACACATATATATATATATATATACTTGTTTCTTGTGGTACAGGAGAATACGGTATATTGCATTATATATAAATCTTGAATCTCGTGAATCTCGTGTTGCTGTTGTTTCGTGGGATTTACGGATTATCCTAGTTGAATAATAACACTCCCACAAATTGAGCTTATACTTATAATTAATAACACCGAAATATCGAATATTGTAATATTCTAGTTACATTGCACCGATTAATACATGCTACTTATTTGCCATGCACACTACCGTTTACTGTTCCGAGTCATTCTTATGCCTAATATTATATATATCATGTTTCGTTTCAAATACCATTTTTTTAATAAAATGGGGATTTATCGAATTTTACTTCGCTGACAATATTTTTGTTTTTTGTTTTCTTCTCTGAGAAATGTCGTTAGACGACAGTGGGACAGGAGAAGAGGTTAGATACGAGATGATACCAACTGAGAAAGACAGTCAATATCTTTTTAGTCAAGACGAGCTCTAGTTTTCCTTTTCAGTTGGTATGCCTATAGGTTTAAGGCGTTTTCTTTTAACTCTTGTTTATTTATTTGAAGTCATTAGACTTTTATCAGTAAACTTGAAACTTGTAATAAATGCTAATAGATGATATTTATTTATTTTAAATTTTTGTTGGTTTTATATTTATTCTGCTTAATCCGGACACTTTGCGTATTCATATCGGGAAGAGGTTCTTTTCGGTATGAATACATCACGGGCCTGTCTCTCTTGTTTCTCGTTTTTGGTAAGCAGGACGTGACACCCTCGGTCATTAGTTCTCATTTAAAATTAGCTTTTACGTTCAAAACATGTATTAATACCCAAAAACCATAGGAGGGGAAATGACCACAAATTAACGCTTTCGGGCTAAATTCGTGGGTTCCTTGGTGCAAGTGTGTGTTGTGTGCATGTGTATGATGTATGCATGGATGCTTTGTGTGTGTTGTATATATGCATAGATTAAAGCTTCCATGCCAGGGCAAAAAAAAACTAAACTTATTTGAGCTCATATTTTGCTGCTTTCTCGCTGTCAAGTTAGTTTTCCCATGATTTTAATGTCTCCAATTTTATATGATTATAGGGTTATAATTTTTAATTATTATTACCGAATTTCTTGAAATTATATAGCTGAATATTTATTATGAAATTAGGCTTTTGAGTGATGCTTGGTTATGAAAGAATACAATCGTTGTTAACATCATCAGTACGTTAAATGAAATTTAACTGGTTAAAGATAGTTAACGATAATAAGACACGTTAAGACTAGTTTAATGAAAAACACTGAAAGTTCAAGAGTGTTTAATGAAATTTACCTTCTATAAAATCTAACTAAAGTAAACAAGGAGTGATGTGGCAGAAAAGTACAAAATTTTTAGTAAACCAAATTTAAATAAGGAATATAAAAAAAACAATTTCAAAAATAATTATAAAAAAAGACCAATTTTTGGCACGTTAGCGCCAGCTCGGCGTTAGCACTGGCGTGAAATAAAAAAAATTTATGGGCGTGGCTTGAAACCGCGCCCATAGTATTTGTAAGGGACGCAGTGACGCAGTTACTGCGTCCCATACATTTGTTATGGGCACAGAAACTGCGCCCTTTACATCAATTTCAAATTGCGTCTCATACAAATGTTATGGGCGCAGTTTCAAATTGTGCCCATTACAAATGTTATGAACGCAGTCTCAAATTACGCCTCATACAATTAATAAAAACAAAATAATATGAATCATTGTCATTATAAGGACTTTGTTTTTTTTTTGGCGCAGTTGCAAACCGCGTTCCAAAACGAAACATATTCATTCACCGGCGTGTTTTTTTCTATGACGCGATTTGAAGATGCGCACCAAAAAGAAACACAATCATTCATGGATATGATTTTTTCTGGAGCGCAGTTGCAAACTGCGTCCAAAAAAAGAAACATGCTCATCCACGGGTCTGTGTTTTTTCTATGGCGCAGTTTGAAGGCCTGTCCTAAAAGGAAACACAATCATTCACGAATATATATTTTTCTGGGACGCAATTGTAAACTGCGCTCCAAGAAAACATTTATCGGTGAATAATTGTGTTCATTATATTAAGAGTTCAACTCTTCTTCCCTAACTCGAAATCACTATTTGTGTTGAACTCACTCACACTCTTTTAGATCTCATCGCCATCACATTCTCTGTCTTTCTCCCTCTCAGTTCTTAGTCTCGCTCTCTCTCTCTCTCTCTCTCAATATCGGGATCTTCATTTGCAGAATTGCCATCAATCGATGAAATTAAGAGGTGTGTCCTTTACACCGTGGTAAAATCTGTATATACGATGATAGACTACTCTGATTAAAAAGGTATTCTCTATCGATTACGAGGGGGTATGAACTTGCCGATGAAGATCGATCGTGAAATCCTGCGGCTCTTCCACTTAACCGTATTGGATGGCGCTCCCGTCTCCCCCTGAAGATGTAATCCATGACCACTATGAGGAAGCAAATCGTCGCCTCCACTTCTTTCATTATATGGGTCTTCTTTCAGGTCGCAATACCGAGTACTCCGCAAGCTCTATTTACCACATTTTTATGCACCATCGGACTTTGAACCATCTCGAACTCACTCAAGATTCTATGCTAGGTGATAAGGCCATTGATGCAATTACAGAGCAGATTAATTCTGTTGCTGCGGAGCTAAGTAACGTAAAGGATTTATTTTTGAAATTTTAGTGATAAATTATGGCGTTGTTACTGTTCTTTCTATCTATTTTGTTTGTGTCATTCTCGTGTATGTTGTGAATGGATGTACCATGTGTGTATAATATATCGTGTATGAACACGTGTTTGTGTGAAAGAGAATTAACGTTTGAATTAAAATGCCGGGCTCCGGCTCCGCGCACCTGCGGTTAAAATGTTGTTTTGTAAAGAAATAATCGGGAAAATCGGACAGCTCCTTTGTAAATTTTGAATAAAATTCATGTACAAGTATAGTAAAATAATAGCATCCACACACGAAACTAACTCAACGCCCAAACAGCGGAGATACAATCCATGCACAATATACGACGCCCAAACGGCGAAGAACAATAAGCTGAAAATAATAAACAATATAAAATAGATAACGAATTCATCGCAAAACAATACAACACAAATACTCATGACAATCTAACGAAGTCGTTGCACCATCCCAGGTGTCCTTCTCTTCACTACAGGACCTCGAAGCTATGACGGTCCGGCTTCGTCGGCGGCAGGCGGCTGAGACAGCTCTGGCTGTGATGGTCCATGCTCGTACTCATTGGGATGCTGAGACGGCTCCGGTTGTCTCCGTTTACGTCGTGCATACGTGATAAGAATGGCAGGTGCGGACACAGCTGGTGGAGGCACGGATGGTATATGCACGGATAGCGAGGGCACGAGTGGTGCAGGCACGGCCGGTGGACGTGTGAATCTGTATCTCGTCATCACACTCCAAATTAGGGACTTGATATTCATAAAGCAGCTCGCTGAGTCTCTGGTGCCACTAATACCCTCATCAGCTATATCCTCCAACACGTAAATAGTATGGACCTATATTGATGGTAAATAAAATAATGAATTTCATAAAAATAAGATTTTAGTTCTAAAAGGTTTGATATAAACTTACCAAATCTTTCTCTATCGGTCATCGAGATGTATATGAGGTAGGCGGAGGGGCGGCTGTGATGACGAATCTGTGGGTAATCATCCAATATCAGGAAAGGTACTGATTTATCGGTATACCTGAATATATCTTATCGGCTATGTGGTGTATCCGATCGTACCATCGACCTACCCAAATCTGATACTCTACAAGCCAAGCATCCCCAACCAGCGCTCCACTCTGTCGCGTGTCTACTCCACCGCGCCTGAAATGTGCTGCCTCAAATCAAACTGGCGAAATATATGGTCTGGCACGTGCATCTGAATAACATCGTTGCAGACGATTGGCGTCAGCGCACGCTAGAACCCGGCGCCTGCCAAGCATAATGGATGTAGAGTGCCCATCAGGTCATGTGTGTACGATGTCCACGTAACTGTTGCCTCCTCCATGACATCGAACTCATTGCGGTAGAATCGGAGGCCGCGATCCGGTGTTACATCCCATGACCTGGGTACATTCCAACTGCATAAAGATTACACATAAGTTAATATTCCAAAAACAACTTGAAATTTGAAATATGTGTATAGTTTCAATTACTTACCGGCATCTATATGGCATCTGGCCATCTAAAGCGAACTGTGTTGTAATGGTCGGACGGCCAATAGAGAGATGTGTGCATGACCATATCTGAAATACAATATGATAGAATTACGTTTTACGTTGAATATCAATTTAATTACGCAAAATTAGTAGAATACCGTTTTAAATATTGTATACCTGAAGAAGCATCAAACAGCCCCCAAAACTCTTCTGCTCCATCAATGCAACCATCCTCAGCTCGCTGTAGAGGAATGACAGAACTACATTCCCCCACGATAAAGTGGCACACTGGTCGAGATGGGCTAAAAGAGGCAGCCAAGAAAGACCAACTCTGCTCTTGCTTCTATTCGGAAATAAGCGAACCCCAATCTGATGTAAAATGTAGGCTCGTGCGTGCTGCTCGATCGCCGTGGGGGTAGCATCCATGGCAAGCTCAACACTAAACGCCTTCCGCAGCCAACTCAAGTGGATGATACTGCCCCTTCTCTGCCCAACAAGCGAAATCCTACCCAACAAGCTGGGACACAAATCTGACCAATCGTGGCCGTACTCCACAGCAACCACCTCTCCGTCTATAGGTAGACCAAGCAGCACAACGACGTTTCTGAAGGGTGATAGTCATCTCACCAACTCTAAAATGAAATGTGCAGATCTCTGGTCTCCATCTATCTACCAAAGTCGTAATCAAGTATCTATCCAGACATATATACTCCAATCTGGATAGAAATTGAAAGCCTACCCGTTACAGCTCAGCCTGCACACGGGCATCTCCAGCTGGGATTCGGTTGCTCTGGATTGAGTGGTCAACGCATGTAATCACCTGATCATTCTGCCAATTACAAAAAGAGGACCTGTATCAACAGCGTATAAATAACATATGTAATTAAAGAAAATAAAATTACAAAGTTTTACCTGTACTATTGCGGCGTTGGCCGAACTATGGTCAGCCTGCAAGTACATAACACATGTATCTATAGGTCCAGGATATTTAGGTATATCTGCACAATGAAAAAGTCGAGTTATATTATCATTGAAAAAATGAGCATGTATAACAAAGAACATATGTGTGCGAGCATGTGTGTGTAGATGTATGTTTGTTTTTTCTGTTTGGACGTGTGTGTGTATATGCATGTGTGTGTTTTTCAAAATATAGGCAGAGATTACCAATAGCGACGTGGGGCTGGAGAATTTTTGCATCGTGTCTTATTATGACCATACTCATTGCAGATGCTACATTTATTTTGCATGTGTTCTTCTCATGAATCATCCATAACACTTTTGATACGAGTAGAACGTGGTCGTCCTGCTTATCTTCTATCAATAGACGATAATATCATTGGACCATTGTATGCCTCCCAATATCGGTTATCGGGTATAGGATGGAACAACGGGGCATAAGCAGCTTTATATTTGGGAACAGAATACCACTTCAAAACAAAATTGTGATGTGCAATGTTCCCCCACCCTCTACTCGTGTACATGCTAAAATTACATATGAACAGGGCAACTTTTGCAACCCAGGAATATTCCACGTACAACCGTAGTTCCTACCATCGATGACTACGCCGTAATTTTTTCCATCTTTGTCAGTCATTTTCCATTCGCACTGGATGAACCTCACGATCCAAGCATGCCTTGCATCAGTAGCCCTTTTTGTTATTAATTATTCTAACTTAGGACATAACTTTATCGTCCAATTTTTTCCCTCCCGATGTCGTGCAAAGAAGTATTTGTTCGCCCTGTAAAAAGTCCGTCATACTAAGGCCTGAATAGGCAAAGATCGAGATCCTTTTAAGACCCCGTTAAAGCTTTCTGAAGTATTCGTAGTCATCATGCAAAATCGCCTACCGCCATCTTTCGAAAGAGCCCATATTTTTTCTTCATTTTTGGACTACTTTCAATCCAAGCATCAGGTCATCTGGTGCACATGCAATTTGAGAGAACAAACTCTGCAAGGTTTTGCCACTAAATCCAGCAGTTGAGAAGTTGGCTCTGATATTTCGCATACAATAACGATGACTATGAGGTTTTAGCCATGATCTTCGTAGTGCAGTCAGAATCCATTTCATCTGATCAGATATGAAGGTAATGTGCCTTCCCCACACGGATGGAATGTAAAGATAAATGCAAGTAATGAACCACTCTCAATTTTCAGTGGTTTCACCTCCAACTACAGCATATGCCAAAAGATAAAGGCCATTATTTGCATCGGCACCGGTAGCAATGAGCAAAGTCCCTTTGTATCTGCCGTATAAGTGGGTCCCATCAATACTGAGAACAAGACGACAATAAGAGAAACCATCAATGGCCGGTCTGAATGCCCAAAATGCACCGGTAAAATATCTCATTCTTTCTGACATTGAAGCGTCGGTTGTTATCTTAAAGACAGTCCCGGAATTAGTAGATTTGATGGCGGCAAGATATCGTGGCAAATATTTATACGAATCTTTCCAATCTCCGTATATTTTCGACAATATCTTGTTCAACGCATTTCATGCCTTTATATAATTTATTTTAATGAATAATGTATATTTTATAAGCACTTGAATCGTTTTGGGGTCAAATCGACATCCGCTTTCACAAAAAGCAATATCTTGTTACATATGAATATAGAAGTGACATGTTTATAATTTGAATTCACTACAGGATTCACACACGTATGATTACCCGCATACCTCTTTATCTGCCAGAATCATGTCGGTGATTACTCTGAGATATATGCATGAAACCTCCACGTGAAGTTCGCGTCTATTTTACAAATGACGGTGTACTTGGTCGTGTTAGTCTTGATTGGTTTAAAAGAAATTCCGTGTTTAATTGACCAAACGCCGACTGCCTGAATTAACTTCTTCTTATTCTCGAATAAATCGCCGACCTTCAACCCACTTTCAATATCGACTGCCGAAAGCTTATCCGCACGAAAGTTGACATTCTCCATTACCAATGTAGATAACATGTGATTTTCTGTCATGTTATCGGCAAGAGAATCTTCAAACTCAATGAAATCATTGTTAACACATAAATTAGTAATCCACTGCCTATCATTCTCATCAGCAAGAACATGTGCAATTAGCATGCTATCTTGTGCTTAAATCCCGTCCTTATCACTAGCATCATCACCACTTTCATCTCCATTATATTCCAACACCGCCGGATCCGTAGCAGGTATATCGGTTGGATGTGCGGAACCAACACTGGGGACTTGCATGGTACTTGATGTTCCGGCTTCGTACCGACAAAATCCCAACCTATCGTCTGCAAATGGTGTTCATCCCGTATTGTATTCCGTATAGTTAATATTGAAGTCGAAGCTTGGCACTAGCATGCAATTAAAACCGAAACTTGGCGCTGGCATGCAATTAAAACCGAAACTTGGCGCTGGCATGCAATTAAAACCGAAACTTGGCGCTGGCATGCAATTAAAACCGAAGTTTGGTACAAAAGAACTGCACACAAATTTACGAATATTTAGTAACTATAGCATATCTCCACTATCAATAAATACTGATCCGCTAAATGTATATGCGGTATAAAGATTGTTGGATATGTATGCTCTAGAGGCCATTATTGTATAGTACTAGTTTGTATAATACATTTTGGAAGCTTGGGATATATACACAGATTTACGACAGTTTTGCTCAATATAGTAGTATGCTACTTGATTTGTATCTATCTTAATATGTGTATATGTTTCTTTTAACATATCGCTAATGCATATTGATGGAGCCCTTAGGATTTTTGCTTGACTACCGGCGTTGTGATGGCGATCACATTGGTGAGGGCTGGGTAGTCTATAAGCACATCCTTATACAGGTCCCTAGTCGTAGGATTATCGAGATAGGGCATCGATACTCCATAGTAGACTGGTGCATACGCTTCTCATCCCAGCAGGGGAGATGGTCTGTCCCACAGCCATCAGTACGTCGTACTGGAGATAGTATGCAGGTGCTCGTTAGGTTACGAGTACACTGGACAGGACTCGTTGGGAACTGTTGGTTGGTATTATACCTATCGTCAGGTAGCAGTTCCCAGGTGACATGAGTACAGCTTAGTCCGTTGACTTGACACTGTCATTTCGCCTCGAGTGTGTTCCCACTGTTCTTAGATTACTACCCTACCACGGCTTTATTGAGTCGTGCAAATAGGTAGTAGTTGGGTGCAGTCCCGAAGCACTTGGAGGCAGTGACGGTTAGACATGATTCGTCTCTCCCGGTATTGGGAGATGATATCGCGCTGTGTCTAGAAGAGCCATTACACAAAGTCCCTGGCCAGGACAAGCGAGATTTACTGGTAGTGTTTCCAGTAGTTTCTCAGGGTGTTCTGGGTTACACTCCGACACGACTTGTACCGCTATTAGGGGTCTGACGTTTACCTTCCCCCTAGGCCCGACATGCGATACTCTTAGACGAACACACCGGACTGTACGGAAATTTTCACATTCAGGCTCAGTAGGAGTTCGGATGGGTTCATCTCATCGGTCTTCTTATCGGCATCTACCTGGGGACCGTTACGTACAGCTAGTACCGCTTGCGGCCTGTGGCTAAACCCACTGCCAGTGTAGTGTCGAGTCTTTAGAGTTCCACACAGAAGGTTGTTCGCCTTTGGACAAAACAGAGTAGAGGTCGCATAGTTTTGCGACGGGATTTGTTCACATCCGCGCACTTGTGCACGTTTGGTGTCCGGGCAGTTATTACTAGCGGGCTTTGGTTTAAGCCGGATCCTAGTATTTGTTTTGGATTGGTTTTGTCTCATTGTATTCGTGTTCCTCGGAACACGGATGCGGGTGTGTATGCACAGTTGACAGAGACAGAGGAATCTCATTAGGGTTTTTGACAGTTGACTTTTTCTAAACCCTAATGAGAATGAGAAATATGATTAATAATATTAATTGAGGATAATTGTGCTATGGTTAGGTTGACCATTTCACTTTGGTTGACCATTTGACTTTTGTTGACCATTTGACCATGATCATTTCTTTTGCAAGATGCTTCTTGATTCTTGCAAATTGCATTAAATGTGAAATGATAATGGCCATTTCAACTAACCATCACAATTTTCTTTAGTTATTATTATTATTATTCTCATATGAGAGCATGGTTGCGATTCTTGCTCACTCTCTCTTGCTCTTTCTCTCTCATGAAAAGCTCTCCCTCTTCCTCTCTCAAAGCTTTCTTCTTTCATGTGTTAAAAAACATGAGCTTTGTGAGATAAAACCATCAGGACAACTCTCTACTCATTCTAGGGTTCTTAGTCCAGCAAGCCAAGCACTCTAGTTACCTCTTGGTTGAGGTAGGAGCTCAAGGTAGAGGCCTTCGGGTGGATCTTTCTTCGGCAAAGAGAAGACGAAGAGGAGGAGCCGTCTACACCACTCCAAGGAGCAAGCAAGAAGGAGGACCACAACAAGAAGAGAAGGAGTTCAAGATCTAGGTATAACCATCTAACCTTGTAGCTAGAACTTGTACTTAGTTTGTTAGTTTTTGTTTAGCAAAGATCCTCTAGTTTTAGTCCATGTTACCTTGTGTTAAAAATCCGTTTTTTACCTATTCCGCCTCCCCGTAAGCACCGAGATGGGTAACGTGGACCTAACAAAGATATGCAAGCTAATACATACTTCGTAAACTGCCAATTCACTGACGTCCCGTTTGATGTGCTTTCACCTCGTAACTTTGATCTATATACTGTTCATCATTGGTGGGAGACATAAATCCGGTAGAATCAGCATTTATATTGAGCATGCGTGTCATTTCTCCTTGCGGGTATTGCTCAGATACTCGAAAAGAATGATCATGCACTTCAGAATAAGATTCGGTAAGTTGAGCGGACGTCAATGTCTCCTTCTTCACAAACAGCTCGTTCGATTTCGATTCCGATGCAAGCATGACTTGTGTATCCTCATCATCGGACACTTCAATGATGGTATATTCATACTCCGTCGGACATTTGCATATTAAGGAGATATTGAACTCTAATGGATTGATTTTGGTAGCTTTGTACACTACTTGGCACAACTCATTGTATGTGCTAGATTTCTTGACTTTAGTCATCATAGTTTTTTCACCGATATATTCAAGAATAATATTTTTTCCAATCGTTAATTGGCCACCGAAATAGCAAATTAGATGGATGTAATTATCCATCATTTTTCCACCTACCAGAAATATTGACACACTTTGAGAGTTCTCATCCGACAACCTACTTAATTATCTTCACAATTATACTCAACTAATTATATAAAATTACAATGAATTCCATATTTATAGGATGTAACAAGTTGCAAGAACTTGTATCCTATTCATTGATCCGTCATAAGTAAAATCGGGAAAAACCCCTAATATATATCCCAATTGTTTGAATTGCTTACCAATACGAAATTTTAACCAAATTTTTTAAAATTTATTTTTAAATAAAATTAGGGTTTAGCTAACCTTCGAGTTGCTCACAGTGATGATGACGATGGCGAGGATGAAGGCGATTGTTCGTCCGTGAATTTCCAACTAAAACCGCACAAGCGAGAGACTGTGAGATCGAGAAACATGAGTGAGCGAGGAAGATAAGAGAGAGACAGAAGGGAAGAGATGAGAGAGTGAAGCCATAGGAGGCCGGGGGGAGCTCGGAGGAGGCTCGGGGGAGGTGGGGAAAGGTCGGAGAAGGGAGGTGGGTGGAGGAAGAGAGAGATAGAGAGAGATCGAGATAGAGAGAGCAGAGAGAGAAAGATCGAAAGAGGGGGAGGGAGAGAGATCGAGTACCCAAGAGAGAGAGAGAGATCGTCCGAAAGAGAGATGAGAGTGAAGCGAGGAAAGAGAAAAGTAGCCGTCGAAATAAACAGAGGAATGGACGCATTTTGAAAGTGTGCCTTGTTATTTTTTACTAAAATTTTTAGGGACACGGTTTTAAACTGCGTCCATAGCATTTGTAATGGACGCATTTTGAAACTGCATCCATAGCATTTGTAATGGGCACATTTTGAAACTGAGTCCATAGCATTTGTATGGGACGCATTTTGAAACTACGCCCCATACAAATGTGTTCATAACAAATGTATGGGACGCAATTTCAAACTGCGCCTAAAAAAATTTTATTTCATGTTAACGCCAACGTTGAGCTGGTGCTGACGCCTACGTGACACCTACGAGATAAAAAATAGTCTCCTTTTGTAATTATATTTTAAAGTGGATTTTTGTAATAATTATTATTTAAATTTGTTTTACTGTATAAAAAAAATTCCTCTAGAAAAATCAACCTTCGATCGTTCCTCCCAAAATTATCAACCTTCAATCGTTCCTCCCGCCAAATTTCGGGGAGTGCAGAGGTGGGACCCACCTGAGATAAGCGGCCCGGTCTCATTTACGGGTACGACAGCGACACGTCGATTTTCGTGCAAGTCCATAAATTCTTTAATGTTTTTTGTTTCCCCTTCTTCTCTTTTTTGCAATTTTGATATTTACATTCCGTTACATTTACTCAAAAAGCAAAATTAGAAGGAAAAGAAAAAAGAATTCAGTGTTATTTTACATGTTAACCAAACAACAATCCAAATAATCATCGAACTCCCTAAGTTTAGATTTATTACCGATTCATATAAAAATCCTAGATAATAAAAATTAATCATTCAACTAGTCTGAAAAACGATTTTGAATGAAACGGATGCGAAAATTCATTTTGGTTAAGAGAAAGGTGTTAATATATTTAATTACAAACGATCAGTTTAATTATGTACATTCATAATATTTAACTGCAGTAAACAATAAAAGAAACGAGGGAAACAAAACTAAATTTGGAATAATTCCCCTCGTGATGAGAGCAGAGAGAGAATTTTGGAATAATAATCAAATATAGAAAAGTGATTATGCTTTATGACAATTAGGCATTAGAATTTATGAATCTAATGCTTGTAGGATAATTATTCTTTCATGAATTGATGTGAGTACCTCTCGTTAAGAGGCTGTTTGGTTGCAAGATTGTAAAGTTTGGATCGTGGAATCCTTTAAAAAATCATGGATTCATGAATTTTGTGTTTGTTTGAAAGATTTGGATTTATAGTATTCCTTTGTTTTTTATACGGGTCTCACTCCAAAACCATCATCCAAGAATCCTTGAAAAAAAGAGAGTTTGGCTTGGATCTATTCATTGTACTTGATTGGTGGATGCTGTGTACTTTTATGCATAAAAAAATCATCTCTCTCTATCTCTATCTTTAATTCTCAAATCCAAATTCTACTTTCTTTTTCCAACCAAACAAGATTATAATGATCTAAAAATCCAACGTTAGAAATCCAATACCAACCAAATACAAAATTAACTAATCCAAAAAATTTCGATTGTACTGTTTGGAAATCCAAATTTCACAATCCATCAACCAAACAGCCCCCACTAAAGCTTTAACTCTTGGATTCTATATCAGTCAGCAACCACACACGCGCCCACACACACACAATATACAATTTCCTTTCTTTAACCCCCAAAGCAAAAATCAGTAATAAAATAGAAATAGGGAATAACGCAAATATATGGGCCATACTGAATGTTAAGACCAATGTCTTATATAATATCTCTGAGCATGCAAGCGAAATGATGCGAGTTTGAGTTTTATATCATCAAACTCTTCCCAAGTTATCTGGGATCAATAAAGCAAATGTAAATTGATAAATTACTCTCCATTCATCCTCAAATTAAAATTTACCATGAAATATACATATATACAAATTCCTCCCATAAAGAAGTTCCTAATCAATCTGAAGAAGGGAAAAGAAAAGGTTTTAGAGACTCGACCAAAACAAAAGGCAATGTACAGGGCTCACATACACCAAAACAAAACCAACACACATCTTAAATCACAATAGCAACCCCAAAATTATATACCTCAGTTGCAACCTTCAAATGGGTAAATCAGATGACCTGATGAGAACCAAATCCAACACATTATCAACTCTTCCAAACCCACAACCTCGTATAATTAATTGCTTTTGTAGCTGGAACCTATTCAAAATTTCCGTGGAGCGTAATTTTATGAGAACCAGCCCCTTTACCCTCATTTCCTACAATATTCTCATCTCTTGGCCATTTCAGGGTGCTATCTGTTTGTGTTCTCTAAGAGATCAACAGCCTCTTCGTCGACTGATGAAGATTCCATTGTGTATTGTAAGGGGGTTTTCCCGTTGTTATCAATTGCATGTGGGTTTGCACCCCTGCATGAAATATTTAAACATGGTAAATTTACACGTGCGTCAACAAGAAACCGGCTTACTTTCAAGGATGACAAGGATAGATTCATGTGGAGTAACAGAAGACATGAACTATTTATGTAACAATATCACATATTCTAAGAGACTTAAAATAAGAAAAGGTAAGCCTCTTTTATCTACTCTTTCGTTTCTCTTGGATGGTAAAATGTGAGAATGGGCGAGTAGAATAAATAAATACATACATACATATGGCAGCACCATATTGATCTTTCCATGTGATATCAATTTAGATTTCCCATGTTATGCTGGTATGGTGTAACATGTCTGCAATTATACAAAAATCCGATATTGCCCCTCCATACTCTTTTCCCCTATATACAATTACATGTACATGTCTTTGTGTGTGTATCACCCGTTTTTATACCTCGAATAATGTGCGCCTCTCCATGTGTGCGAGAGAGAGAGAGAGAGAGAGTATTATAACTCGTTTGTTGGATAAAAGAAAGTAGAGCGATCTTGTGTGTCTGTGTGTTTGTGTGCGTGTGTGTGTGTGTGTGTGTGTATATATATATATATATATATATATATATATATATATATATATATATAAGTCCCTCACACGATGTAAACATATTTACTTAAAAGGCGTACTTCTACATATCCTCAAGTCAACCAATGAAAACATTCACTCATAAGGTTACTATTGATATTCATCTACTCCACAAGTCCACAAGGGTTCTTCCTATTTTGCCAAACATGTCTATACGTGCACAGGAAGTGGGAGAGAGGGTAGGGGGGGGGGTCTAGTGCTAGCATACGCTGAGTAGCCTGGATTCTGATATAGTTACAGAACATGATACTGAGTCAGATTCTCCGATACACAAATTTCCAAATATTTACGCAAAATCCGTTGGGATATGCTTTTTTGTGTGTGTTTTAACACTATTTACATAATGACAAACTAATAGTTTTAGCAGATTTATTTACAAATACAATTAATTTATTCACAGTAATGCATATTTTGTTGGTGTTTACTCATTATTAATGGTTTGATACATGTAGCATTCAATATAAATTCTAGGATGTGCCGAAAAGATTATCACAAATATATTCAACGAACCTAATAGAATCTGAAACAGACAAGAGTCCAATATGGATCCTTGGGAAAAAATAGGGAATATTTTTAAATCCTTAATATATTGCCAAAGATCCAAATAGCAGCTTCAAAAAAATCATAACATACATCAGAATAAGAGAAGGAAAAGGTTTGTATTGGACAGAAACTAAGTTGGCTACTTATGTCATAAAATTAAACCGAAACTCACTAATAAATTTTGGTAGTGAAACAATGCAAATTACCTTGAAAGTAGAAGTCTAACAAAACTCTGCCTTCCTTTAATAACACAATGATGAAGTGGCGTCCTGCCTTCTGCATCAGTAGCATTCACATTGGCACCGTACTGTAACAGGAGCTCTATCATGCCAATATCTGCATTTTGGCAAGCCAAGTGAAGTAATGAGCAGCCTTCAAGGCATTCATCAATTTTATTGCTCTCATCAATCGTTCTCAATGGGCTGCATGAGCCCACGGAAGGGGCCTTGAGTTGGGAATCACCAACTATGCAGCTAGAAGTTCGATCCAACATCGAAGTTGGCTGCTCTTGAAGAAGTAGCGCTTTTGCAAGGGTTAATGAAGAGTTGGACGATGTTTGCCCATAGACAGCATTAACATCAGCATTTGAAGTTACTATGTGACGGTATAGTGCTTGCCTGTCGTTAGCACGGACACTATCGCACATATGCTGGGCCGCTAATTCATAATTGGGATCTTGTTTCTGAACAAAAACCTTCTCTGCATACTGGGCAAATAGATAAGGATATTTCAGAACAGCATTTTGAAGAACGCAGAAAACTGCTAGCAGAACAAGTCTCCCAGTATTATGTAAGAAAAGAATTGCAACTAATGTTCTAAAACAAGTATTTTCGGCCAGATCATAACGCATAAATAAATTTTTACGCAGGATAATCAAAGCATGCGGAATTAAACAGAGAAAAGACTTTAATATGCATATGATAGCAGAAAAACCCAAGAAAACTAGAAAAGGGGTTTCCAACCGAAAAAACATCTAACCACCGTTATCGACCTATTAAAGCTTGTTCTACAACGCTTGTTGCAATAATTTGAGTTATTCAGTAATTCGAAGGGGTTTCCAACCGAAAAAACATCTAACCGCCGTTCAATCGACCTATTAAAGCTTGTTCTACAATGCTTGTTGCAATAATTTGAGTTATTCAGGACCAACAATGTTTTTAATTTCTTCGTTGCCACATTCCAGGGAACAAAAAGATTGAAGATGGTTTTTCGAATAAACAAAACATGATGCCTATTGTTCGATGGTATGAAACTGTTGTTTTTCCCTGCCACTCACTAGATTAAACTTTTGGATAAAGTGGTCACCAACATGGAAACAACATATGTTTAATATGATAAACACAATGCAGATAAGGGGAATGATTATATTTGATGTTGGTGATGGGATTTAAATCCAAGAACTAATACTTTTTAGGGCTATGAAGCAAACCAAAATGCTTAAGCTAGTGAATGGTGGCTTACAACTGCGAGATATACACAAAGGTAATGCTATTGAATCCAGGAAAAAGTGCCCTTCTTGAATTATCTTTTAATGAGAATGACTACTTGTTAGGTGTGGCCTTAATTCCAAATAATTTAGATGCCGCTTATGAGAAAAAATAATTAGATGTTGTCTATTGCAGTAAGAAGCATTCATTGATTTATCCTTGACTTGGTTGAGGTAGGGGAGACCAAAAGCTTCACATTTTCCTTTAAAGCTCAAATTATGCAATTCAAGAACATTCTTCAACAATGTAATGATGCATATTGTATGGGACAGGCTCTTCTAGGGCCCAGCCTTTTACTCAAAAAATAAATAAATGTAATAACGATGTATATTCATGCTCATATTTAGGTATACATCAAGGATGTATTTGTCATTACTGCCTCCGTTTTCGCTTGTTCACTCCTTGCATTTTCAGTTGGTGTTACGAACAAAGTCAGAAAAAGAAAAGAAACTTTTGTGCAAAAAAAATTGCAACTTGCAGAGATATTAGATCAATTGAACTGAAGGTATACGCTACTTTGGCGTACCTTTGCTTGAATGAACTTTTCCTTTATCGAAATTGGATCGCTATGCTTGGGCTTTATAGTATATAACTGTTGATGTTTTTTATTTAAACTGCAAAAATTGCATGACAGGACATCAAGAAAAAGAACCAATGATACCTTTAAAAGAAGTATCACAAACAAAAATGTACACGGTCCACGTTATCATGTAAAATTACCTCAAACTATCTGTACAGTTTCCATTACTTGTTGAGGGTAACAATTCTTCCCAGATGGAGTTAGCAAAAGTGTTGCCCAAGGCCCGAAAGAGACTGATAACAGAAGGTTCCCATACTTTGACATCAAGTGTTAGAGATCTCACCTGGAAAAAAATGTGTATATAGAAGTATTACGACTGGAATTACAGTGGAAATTTATTTAAAAATGAGTGCACACGCGCAGACTCCCCACACACCAAAGAAAACTTTCCGTTTATTATGTGGCGGAATCTTCTGACCCTATGGATGACTATAGTCTTAAATATGTAGTCCATAATTGCTAGAATCCAATGGAGCTTAATATTAATTTAAAAAGTTGATCTAATTGAACCATAACCAAACTTGGGCCTAGCAAGGCAAGAATAGACTTTAGTATAAATAGTTCATCTAATCAAACAGTTATGTAATCAATTAAAGACGAAAAGGGGTCTACGTACCTGTAGGTGCGACCATCTGTAAAACTTATGTAGCAACACCCTAGAGTATTCGCGATTATTTGATTTGAAATGGAATGCATCTCCTCTTAAATAAAGGGCTCATTTTGTGGACATCAAGTTAACTAATAGGATAGAGCTGATAGGGCGTTGCCACCTCAACGCGATGATAGGATACAGCCTACACCCTACATTCACACTACAAGTCCGATTCCTTCTAATTATATCCAATGCTAGCCCCTATATAATAGCAGAGTGACAACATAGCGTACTGGTAAAGCTTCTCACTGTCGAGCAAGAGGCAAGGTTCACAACGCGAAAAAGAGAATTCCCCTAGTCCCTATAAATTAATCTAGTTAGCAATTTCTTATGTTACTTGGATAACGATGTGTTTGTGCGATGAAGTATGGTTGTCGTTTTCATTGACTAAAATCGTCTGATGTGGATGGATGTGATGTCCAGAGATCTAAGCAATCCAACATTCTTTTGCTGGCACAATCAACCATGGCAGCCTCATCTTTTTCCTTGCAACAGGCACCCAAAAAAACACCAACTGACAGAATCCATCTACATCAAATCAACTGAATTTAGCCCCTCTAACATCCAAAAAAATCTAGAAAACTATATTCCCTTCATCCACCCCCCACCCATCCTCCTCCCCCCCCCCCGCCTCCCCACCACCAAGAAAAAAAGAAAGAAAAGAAAAGAAATTGTAATACTCCTTTCCCTTTCCTCGCTATTAAAACTCCACCATAAAACCCTAAGTTCGAGGTTTTAAAGAACATCTCCAGATCTAAACTAATTTTGGTTTCGCCTTTTGAAAGCCTAAGCAACCTAAACTCTAGATTAAATGCATATGAAACTTGAAATTCATGAAGATTGCACCCGAATCTTGCAAAGGAAAGAGGTATAAAGCTTGCTAAAGAAGAAATGTGACTATCAAATTTTCTCAGGTATGCTCACTCTTCACATTAAATCCCCTGTTTCAATTTTCTTCGATAACTTGATACCCGTGTGCTTGGTGTCGCATTTAAGATTCGGTTTTACATACATCATGCTCATCTGTTTGCCTCAGCTAATTATTTATTGCGTTGCACATAATTGAATTTCACCAGGGATGCATTCATCTTCAGCATTAGTCAACAAAGTTTCATTACAATTACAACATTCCTTTATCTATCATTTGGAGCAAAATTCTCATGATAACCTATTTAGTAAAGTAGAGTAGATAAAGGCTGACAAGGTTGTACAATATCCCCTTTCTGGTTATTCGTTAAATTCATACGGTTGGTTAAGTACCGACGAATATTCAGTTGTCTTGATCCTATGAACTAATTATTTGCAAACAAAAACTAATCAAATAAAGACGATAGTCCACCTCTTGAAGAACTTGATCATTCCATAGAAGGCTACATATATGTGAGTGCAAATTGTATCCAAACCTTAGCAAGTAGCCAGCATGTAAGGATACAAGCCCCCCCCCCCCCCCCTTTTACTATAATATTCTATGTGAAGTTTCCAATACAAGGTCAACATTTAGTGGAGAACTCATGCCTAGAACTGCCAAACTGCTCGGACAAGATTTACAAAGGCAAATAAAATTGAAGCATCAATAGACAAACCATAATATCAAAAGTTGTCCCCCAAGTGCCAGCTCAAGGAAAAGGAAGGAATTCAAAAGGCTTTCAGTCCTTTCAAAAGTAACACAACAAGAAGATACAAATGTTGATGTGGTTTTAGTCAATGGTCATGACACACCAAACAGGTTGAAATGAATAAGACTTGAGAGGAAAGATACAAATGTTGATGCAGTTTTAGTCAATGATCATGACACACCAAACAGGTTGAAAGGAAAGAAAAGAAAAGGAAGAGAGAGTGGAGTGACTGTATGTGTGCATATATCTGTCAATGCATTCTTAGCCATACAAGAGCAACAGGGCATTTTTTTAATTGCAATAATCTGAAAATTCCATATATAGCTACGGTTCAAAGACGTCCTTACCTTCGATATATGAACACCAAGATTGCGATGGACCCCAGAGCATTCTATACATACAAGCACCCCTAAGTTTAGAGATGCCCAATCAGGCTCAGGAGCTCCGCAATCAGCACAAACATCATTTCCACATACTTTTCTTAGCACTTCAATTGGCTTTTCATGTTTGGCATTGAACCTCTGATGCTGTGAACTTCTGGAAGTACGCTCAAACTGCCCAGAAACTAAGCTCCTCGCTAAAAAAGATGATTCGTCGACAGAGTGATCAAGATCAGATGAGCTACCAAATGAACTCTCGCTCACAGCACGGAGATGACCACTGCTTGTAGGACTAGCAAGGAGGCGCTGAGATAAGGGTAAATTGGTATCACTACTTAACGTGAAGACAGCAAATTATGTAAATCTGCTGAAGATGGAATTAACGCTAACCTGTTCTGGGGACTGAGCACTCAACAGAGAAGCAATAACACCAGTTATTTTTTCAATCCAATCCATCTGATCTATTGCACTCTCAGCCTGCATCAATAAAATGAAAATTATCCTTGTCAAGAACCACTTTACCCAAAAGCTTATGCTGGTGGATTGCCAGATAACAGTGTATATCAAGCAAGCATGACTATACTAAACACCCCACCCCACCCACCCACCCACCCAATCACTCCCATTAAATTTTTTTAAAAAAACACTCCCCACACCAACATGGCCCTTTGGGCCACATGGAAAGGCCTCTAGCGGAAACACTCACTTGTAGAGGCGGAATAAATTGGTAAATAAATGTATTCTTCAATGACAGAAGCGAGGTTTGAAGTTTGAACCCAAGTCCTCTTTAAAGCTTGATGCTCTTATACCGTGTCCTGAACCATTGTACCCAAAAGCTTAAGTTGTTGGATTGTGGGATAACAATGTATATTAAGCTAACACAACACTTAACAATACACATAAAACAAGAAATTAAAAATCTTCTCTAACCTACAAGCAATAGAACCCTCAATATTACCTGCAATGTGTAGTTCTTTGTAGGTGAAATAATCCTAAAGCAGAACCTCAAATCTGACTGATCTGCATCAACCTTAATAGTCGATGTAAGAAGGTTCACAGTGTGACGAGCAACAGATTTCTCATCATGAACACCGCCATGATAGTGAGAAGAGAACCACCGGCTTAGCAAACCAGAACCATGCTCAGAGGAATTTTGAACCCTCTGGCTAGAATAATGGCTTCCAGCTCCCTATCGTTTTATATAACAGAGAAGGCCAAAAAAAATAAATAATAAGAGTTGTGTATATCAAGAACAAGGAAATCAAATTGTTCCAATGTAGCACAAGGAAATCTTACTTACAGATGGCCTGCTAAACTGCTTGCGATAGTAGTACAGCATTCCTCGACTATCAAGGACAAAAAACCTTCGCTTCCAGTCACCTCTCAAATTTGATGATCTCTTTGAAAGGTACCCTTGCCGAATAGTTTGAACCTGCACTATCAGACAGAAACTATGAATAAGATAAAACAAAAATTAAGAGTTAGTTGAATGCCATGAAGAACCAATTCCAGGGGTTGTTTGTTTGTCAGAATATACTTTTGTATGCACATGATTTTGCTGCATTGAGAAATTTTCCAGTGTTTGTTTACTTGTGAAAAGGGAATGCAATTACAAAAGGTTGAGCGTTTTTTTTTTGGCTTGAAAGTTTTCTCAGAAAGTTGATTTGCAGGGCTGATACCATTTTGAAAGAGAACTGCAATAATTTTGATACAGAGCGAATCCCAAACATCACATTAATGGATGATAGTGATTGAGGTGATCAAATTTTTGTCAGAAAATGTAGGGAACACTTCTGCAGAATCCTTCTACATTCTATATCTTTCACAATACAAAATATTTTAAAACAAAATCAACAGCCTGAAGAAAACACTTTTTTCCAACAGCAATCAAAACCAAGGATTTACCAAAAGATATGTAATTTCCTGTGCATGTTGCTTCTGAAAATTATCCAAGTAGTTCCTATGTTTCGGATATTCAGTCTCATATTTCATTGATAATTAGTTGATAAAAGTGTAGCATAATGTATCCAAAACAATGTCAAGAAAAAATAGTACTGTTATGCGACCGGGATTATCTCGAGGAAAAATTGTACCTTTCCCTTAACAGCAGTCTGCATCACTGCCTCTATCATTTTATGAGAACTCCTACCGACAGCTTGTATACCATCTCCATTAGGAGAATCATGTAACCCATTTGATGACCACTGACTTTCTCGATCAATTTTCCTTTTGAACTCTTGCATTCTCTCTGTAAGGGCTGCCTCTTCATAGTTAGATCTTTCTCTTGATTGTTGAGCATATGCCAGAACCTTAAATGCATTGATAATGACACGTAAATCAGTACACAATTCTCAGGCAATTCATAATTTTGATTTTGATATTGCATGTTAGGATTGCTTTGATAATTTATTTCTAACAATAAATGTGCAATTTATCATTTAGTCGTGGGAGTTACATGGCCAAATCAATACTTGATCTGGGAAGTCTAATCTTTGTAGACACACACATGCTCATCACATGTGGCTAGATTTCAGGGAAAAACTAATTGAGAGACAGACAAATTCTTGAATGTCTCAGTAATAATGATTATTCCTCTCCTTTAAAAATGTAAGCTCGTTACGAAAAATTAGGATGCTAGATTGTGCTGCTCCTGCATAATTTATTCTCACATATAACACAAATATAATATTATTTATGTGAGGATCTGGCAGACAGTATGAGTTATTTAATAGTATTATTAGGATTAGGGATCAAGTATTGCTGCAGCAATGAAAGGACTTCTCTCTGTACCATTACAGAAATGAACTTGTAATTTTTAACTAATTCTTCCTAGCAGCATATTTACAATAAGCTCCTCAGGATATCCAACAGCTGTTATTACTAAAAGAAAGAATAGCCTCATCCAAGAACCAACAATTACAAAGTTAAACTTAGAGAGTAAAGATTTGCATATGCTATCTTTGCAAGAATCGGCAGTCTAGTGATGCACATGATTCTGCAGAATGTTGGGAAATAATATGTTAGATTACCAACATCTACCCTGGGAAAGTGTGATCGAACTGATAATGGTTCCATAAGAAAATGGCTGAACAGAATGAGAATCTATGTAACATAATGCAATATTATAAGGTGGAAGCTAACATGCTCTGTGCTCCTAGGTCAGTCTGTAAAATTGTGGTAAGCAAAACCATGTTCTATAATGTACTTAACGTGTTTCCAGCATTTAAGGTATCATATTTTATTTATCATGCTCCATAGGTATAACATGTAAAAGATTCCAGAAAGTTGACCAATTGGTACAAAATGACTGAATGGTTAAGGATGGTTGCTGAACGCAGGGCATGTTGCAAAAGCTAAACAATGGCAAGACATATTGGAAAAACAAAGAATTAAAGTCCTCTACATCCCATTCAGATATTTTCTCAGATCAAAACGTATCATTAAGCTAATTTTAACTATGTGCAGTTGTGAACAAACACTACTAAACTTTACATCCCTATGAGTAATTTGATAGACATAACATAGAGGCAGGTAGTGCTGAAGCGCCTATAGTGGAAACAAACCTGGTTAATATATGGCTCCATCTGATGTAATAGTTCATATCCCTGCATAACATACCACAAAGGCTCCCACATAAGTGATATACTACAAACAAAACAAGTAACAAGACAACAAAAGAGTTGTAACATAATATACTTGTTTAAAATAACGAAGATGTGCATCCATTGTTCCACTAACGGCCTCCAAAAATTCAAATCTCTTTTTCGCCTCAATATTTGAAAGAGCAGTGACCTGGAAAGAATAAATAGCATGCATTATAGGTGGATATGTATTCATGAACTACCTCATTTAAGAGTAAGTGAAAAAGGACAGAAAATATTTTGGATTTATACAAAAATGCACCAACCAGATTGAACCGGGCCTGCTCAAATGAAGATCTTGCACTGTGTAGCTCCTGTTATGTCCAGAATTTGATTAAATCAACTACTAGTCAACATAGAGGCACTTGGAGTTCGAGGAAGTATAGGCAAAAGGAGGACAGTTCATTCATTTAGTAAACAATTCACTTCATTAAAAAAAATTAATGGTAATTACATCCTCCAAGACAGTGGCTACGTCAGCTCTCGTGCCCTTCTTTAAGGATAAATACTTTTCACGAGCCTGTTTCACAAAAAAGATGCTGAAAACAGTCATTCTCAATTCAAAACCAAAGCATCAGCAAAATTGACTGCTGCCTGCCAAGTAATAGTAGCTGATAACAATCATTCCTATAACTAACTGCAACTAGCTAGTGAAATGGGATCGGATTCCCATAAAGATCTCTGCAAACAGAAAATTCACATGATATTTAATAATCGTGTCTCAAATCCAGTAAGAGCAATCAAATCCAATAAGACTCCATTTGTCCTTGCTCCTAACTTGTTAGCCATGTGGTGGAAATTGTATCAGGTTGAAGGTTGTGTTTGCATCAAGTGTGAGTCTATTTAAAGGTGGGCTGTCACCTGTGAACACTCTTAAATAAATAAGATCTCAACCTTTCAGTTAATACACCTATTTCAGAATTATGGACTGAACTTATCTTTGATCACTAGTCAAGTTATCTCAACAAAACATTTTTAAGTCCAGTGTCGACACACAACATCACCGGTGATCATAAAATGGTTGGATGAAGCTCATACCAGTTTGATAGAGACAAGGATTTCAGATATTAGAATATATTGACAACTTCTGAAGTGAAAGATATAAACTATCTGGGCAGATAATGTGACACTCATAAATGCTTTTCCTCGTTGTAGCATCCATGTGTAAATAAGATAATTTATAATAAAGAAAATGCTAATAAAGAAAATGCTAGTCAAAGTGCAAACAGGAAATCTCTAATCTATACCTGGTCATACGCAAGGCTAGCCTTGTCAAAACGTTTCCGTGCATCCTGCAAAAGGAGAATCTCTTAATAACATCTAAAGATTTTTCAAAAAGAAATTAAGTAAACAGCGAATTAGAACAGATATCATGATAGACAGTACTCTATACATGGCCTTGCAAGTTGCAAATACATCACCAATCAGCTAATTGAAGGGAAAACAAGGGATATACATGCACTATTATAGAACATAGAATGCATGCCTCATAGGGTCTTTATGCAAAAGATAGTTTGAGGTTACGATTTCGATCATATAATGTGCACCTAATATGTAGTAAAGAAAAAGGTTGGGCAGATTTGGGATTAGATGCTCCTTATTAGAAACAAATGGGCAACAAATCGGTAGGTATATATGCCTATAATTACTCTAGGTTTGGTCATTTTGATAATGTTTGAGGGGCCATTTGCAAAGGTCATCATTCAAGATAAAGAAGCTCTGATTGATCAAGTTTGATTGTTTTTTACCTGGCATACTCCCAAGACAAAAAAAAGATATAGATAAGCCAGTTCCAAAGTGGAAGTCATCCAGGTTTCGGACCTCATCATTTGAGAAAGATCAAAGGATGCAACAACACCGTAGTGGTAGGCTGACAGCAACCTGTTAATCCTCTCCCACACCTTACCTTCCTTCTTAAGTTCTTATGCATCTCTAATCCCCCCCCCCCCCCTAAACCACTCATACAGGCATGCATTCTTTGCACATGACTTTCTAAGATGGATACATGCCAAAATCCAGATGACTCCTATTTTCCTGGCTTGTTTATGGACTAGCTGCTGCTGGAATCGCTCCAGGTCAAATGCATACAAACAGTTTAAGCTAGGGCAGAGGAGCAAGTTTTTTTCTTTCGCAGGGGACACACCAGTTTTCGCGATTATACTAACTCAAAATGTCATGTATGGTTATGGGTTGTGTTTTCAATCTTATTTATATGATATTTAACTCCAAATCGAAATGAAGAACAAAGACATGGGACATGCTTAATAATTAGCAAAACATGTTTTTTTTCTTTTTACCTCTCTTGAATTTTAGAATTGTATGAGAAAAGCTTGCGACTCAAAAAATTTACTTTCCCAACTCTATACCCTAACAGGGTACTTAAATGTTTCTTTTTTCTGCTTCAGAGCCAATGCTGCAAATAGAATATGGTTAATGTTCTTTCATAAATGAATATCTTTATAATGTGGGAGGGCTTTGGAATGTGACTCGAGCCTAACTACCTTCAAATCCCTTTTTAGACACCCAAGTCTACACCTTTAATAGCCAAGGGACCCAGATGATGTCCCGGTTTAAATATAATATGGATGTTTACTTTGTTACGTTCGTTCTACAATAACTTCGTGCGTACATATAAAGCAATAAACAAGGGAACAGATGAGAGGATAAACAAATAAAATCCCATTGAAATGCATCCAGACTCCATCTGCACGTTTCTTTGAATTCCCCTCAGAGATTTTCTTGGGATTTCCTGCTCCTGGTGTTGGCATTCTTAATTTTGTTGACAAGGTTCCAACGTCCCCCAAGCCTTTCCTTATTGTATTTCACTTGTTCATACAGCCATAAAATCATGGACAGTATAAAAAGAAGCATGTGTATAAAGCCTAAGAAATGATTACTGGCTTAGTAGGTTACAAATTGAACATAGAATAAATCTCTAAATAATAGTCACTCTAACGTAATATTATGTAGAATATCAATGTTTGGTTGACAATTAACCTCAGTTCGTCTGAACAGCTTAAGTTGAAATAGGTTCAGTCCATTGCAAATTGCTTTTGGCATAATATATATGTAAGGCAATATTTTTTAACCTCTTTAATACCTTTAACGGCTAACATTTAAAATATGTAGAGTTTAAACAAAACAAAAGATTTAAATTTTAAAATTTAACCAAAAGGTCATGGGTTCATGATTTCTGTTAAGAATATAATTAGTTATTATATATTAGTTATAAGTATATTCAGTTATATATATTAGTTATAAGTATATTCAGTTAATATATATTGGTTATCAATATATTTTTTTATTAGATTGAAAGGTGATCTATAACTCTCTATGTATAAATTTATATTGACTCTTGTTTAATTATCCCAATAAATTATTTCCTTTTGATTATCATCCTGGTATCAAAGCGTTTAATAATCAAGAGGAAACCCTTAAAAAAACCTGATTTCCAAAAATATAGAATGGACTGTACTACGTTGATCACCTTCTCAATACGTCTGCAGTTGTTTCTACCATCCAGCGGTATCGGAGACTTGGTCATGATCCTATTTCTTCTTTACGTACTATGCTGTCTTTTCTTAATTTATCAGATTTCAGTTGTGAATCATGTATTCTTGGTAAACATCATCGCTCCTCTTTTTCTCCAGTTACTAAAAGACATGATTTACCTTTTGCGTTAGTTCACTCAGATATTTAGGGTCCTTTTAAATTCCTAGTGTGTTTGGTTATACTATTTTGTGACATTTATCGATGATTATTCCCGCATGACTTGGTTGTACTTCTGAGTAGTAGATCTGAACTTTTTTCTACATGTAAAATCTTCATAGCTGAAATTACTAATCAATTTGGTGTTCGGGTGAAGATTCTTCGCTCAGATAATACTGAGTATATTACCACAGAATTTACTGCATTTTGTCAGACCCATGGTATATTGCATCAAACTTCATGTTTTTATACTCCTCAGCAAAATAGGATTGCTGAACAGAAGAACCGACATTTGCTTGAGGTAGCCTGCTCTTTTGTTTTGCATATGCATGTCCCTAAACAATCATGGAATTTTGCGGTCTTAGCTGCATGTTTTTAAATCAATTGTATGCGTTCTCCGGTATTATGCAATCAGTCCCTTTTCTCTATTTTGTTTCTACAAGGCAATTCTTTTCCTGTTTCTGCTAAGGTGTTTGGTTGTCTATATTATTCTCATATTCTAGGTCCTCATAAAAACAGGCTTGATCCTAGAGTTACCCGTATGGTATTTGTAGGTCACTCACGATTCCAAAAAGGGTATGTTTTGATCTTGTCACATCTAAAGTATGTACTTTTTGCGAAACGACGTTCTTAGAAGATCAAACCTATTTTCCACCACCTATCACCTATTAAGAACCCCACTCCTACTATTCCTGTGCATCACCTATCTTCCTCGGAGCTTGATTTGTCTGTTCAACTTGTGTGCCCTAGTTTTCATCCTGTAGCCCCTTATCGTTTATTATTGTCGTAAGAAAATTGTCTCACCCCCTCACCAATTATTCTTCTAACGATTCTTCGTACTCTTATACAGTCCACTGTTTTTTATTCTCCACCGCCGCTACCTTCAGTAGAATATTCTATTGCCTTACGCAAGGGTAAATGTTCCTGTACTACTGGACATCCAATTTCTAACTTTGTTTCTTATCATAGACCGACCCCATCTGCTCGTCGGTTTGTTTCTTTTCTGTCTGCTATTACCCTATCTTTCTCTGTTCAGGAAGCGCTTCAGCACCCAGGTTGGCATTCAGTTATGAAAAAGGAGATTGCCGCACTGCGTTCTAATCAGACTTGGAAATTGGTATCTCCGTCTTCATATAAGAAAGTTGTCGATGGGTCTTTACTGTCAAGCATAATCTAGATGGAACGATTGACTGCCTAAAAGCTCAATTAGTGGCCGAAAGATTTACTCAACGGTATGGTTTGGATTATGTTAAGACTTTTTCGCCAGTTGCCAAATTGCTCTCGGTTCGTGTTCTTATATTCTTGGCTGTTTCTAAGGCATAACCACTTCTTCAGGTTGATGTGAAGAATGCATTTTTAATTACGATCTTTCAAAGACTACTTGTATGGAGCAACCTCCAGGATTAGAGCGACCGGAAAAATCTATGGTTTGTCTTCTACACAAATCGTTGTACGGGTTGAAGTAGTCACCGTGTGTCTGGTTTGAAAAGTATAGTACAGCTCCACGACAGATTGGTTTCAAACACAGTCGTGCTGACACATATCTCTTTACACATAATCGTCTACAGGAATGGGTAATTATGTTGGTGTATGTTGATGATATTATCATTACTGAAGATGATTCTGCTGGTATCTCCAAGATGAAAAAACATTTGACTTCACTTTTCCATACCAAAAACCTTGGGCCTCAGATATTTCCTTGGAATTGAAATATCACGGAATTCTGGTAGATTACAGTTTTCTCTGCGCAAGTATGCACTTGATTTTCTATCTGAGACAGGATTTCTGAGATGTAAACCAGCAAACACCCCTATGGATTCCTCAGTCAAGCTATCTCGATTGAGCTCTCTCTCGGATCCTCCACTATCTGACCCAGGACGATGTCGATATCTAGTTAGAAAGCTTATTTATTTTACTGTCACTCATCCTGACATTGCCTTTGCCGTTAGCACAGTAAGTCAATATATGCAGAATATTTTGACCTCTCACTTTAAGGCGGTTGAGCATATTCTCAAATACATCAAAGATTTTCCAGGACAAGATCTTTATAAACCATCCAAGTTGTCGCTCACAGCCTTTGCATATCCTGACTTTGGTGGATCCATTGATGATCGTCGTTCCACGAGTGGCTATTGTGTATTCTTGGAAGAAAACATAGTTACATGGAAGAGTAAGAAGTAAAATGTAGTGACTCGTTCTTCTGCAGAGGCTGAGTATAGATGTATGGCGCATTCAGTTGCTGAATTGATATGGCTTATTTCTCTTCTGACGGATCTTGGGGTTCTTTCTTCTCTTCCGACTACACTCTTCTGTGATAATAAGGATGCAATCCACATTGCTGAGAATCCAGTTTTTCATGAGCAGACCAAATATATTGAAATAGATTGCCACTTCATTCGTGACACGGTGAAAGATAAGGTGGTTGCACTCTAACATGTTTTCTTTTTTACTCAACTAGCAAATATCCTTATAAAATCTCTTCCTTGACCGGTTTTCGTCCGTCTTCTGTCCAAGCTTAACATAATTGACATTTATGCTCCAGCTTGCGGGGGAGTGTTAAGAATATAATTAGTTCTTATATATTAGTTATGCGTATATTTAGTTAATAGAAATTAGTTATAAATATATTTTGTTATTAGATTGAGATTTGATCTATAACTCTCTCTATATAGATTTGAATTGACTCTTGTTTAATTATCCCAATAAATTATTTTCAATTTCCAAATAAGCGCAGGCACTTATTATTAATTACACCCTATATATTTATACTTCGACGGGTGTTAGATTGATCTTAAATCGCATCGCAGAAAGAGAGCTCATATCACAGATATTATATACTTGCAAAGAGACATAAAAATCCACTTCAAAGGATATTGTTATGTTACATTGGTTTTTGGATATATTGCACTGAATATCATAAATTGTACGAAAAATGTGCTTTAAAAGAAAAGCTATATTTGGAGTGAATTTATCATGTAGGGAGTTTTTAATGTCAAATTGACATTATTTAGAATAAGCGGGCACTTCTACGTGGGACCAAAGCCTTGCGCACTATTTAAAACAATGGGGGTTCTCCTAAGCGGGACCCATCCTTGTTCCAATGACGGGGCGGGTGCCTCACAACCAACTTCGTTTAGGTTTAAGCAGGTACCTCTTTTGAGGCACCCAACTTAAGGAAATGAGTTGCGGGTACCTTTTTTGAGGTACCCGACTCAGTAGAATGGTGGCGAGTACCTCATTTGACGTACTCGAAATTGGTTAATTTAGAGGCAAATCTCTATTTTTGACAAGTTTTGCCATCTTAGGTAGAAATAATACATTGTGCTATTTCTGAAGTTTGTTATTGATTATGTTCAAAGTTTGTTTGAGAAAACAAGGAATTTCTTCTATGTTTCAAATTTGTTTAAAGACATAAGATTGATTTTACGTCAAAAATTGATTTGAGGGCATAGAGTTTCTTCTATGTGCGGGTTTATGTTAAGAAAATGGGGTTTTCTTCTATTTTCAAGTTCGATTTGAGAAATCAGGGTTTCTCCCATTTTCAAGTTTGGAGACATAAAGTTGCCTCTGTGTCTAAAGTTTTGGATGACATAGGATTTCTCCTATGCCTATGATTGTTTCAAGAACATAGGGTTATTCCCATGTTTACAGTTCAACATGGGATTTTCCATGTTCTTTATCCAAAGACAGAAAATTGGCTGAAGGAGAACACTTTTATTTCTGACAACTTGTTAAAGTTCTCTAAATGGTCATCCCAAGTCTCTGACAGGGATTAGGATTAAAGAAGAAGGACAGAAGAACTTAATTTTTGAGTACTTACCTCTCTTTTTCTTCTTCTTCCTCCTTGAGAAATCTTCAAGAGTTCTCACCAAAAATGCTGAATCGAGAGTTCTTGATGATAGATGCGTTTTCTGCCCGTTGAGGGAGTATATGTATGACGAGCAAGAGTAGTTATTAAACTACTCCCATGTTTTTAGGGAAGTGGGGGAAGAAATAACCCCCACTTTCCCTAAATAGTAGGCCAATCGCCTTTATTCGAGTACCTCATTTGAGGTACCCACCGCCGCTTCATTTGACCATTTGAATTGTCTTGGATGGGAGTACCAATAATAGAGGTACATGATATATGAGTCCTCAATTGAGGTACTTGCCCATGTTGACCAAGTTATGTACTAAGTGAGTTGGTGTATAAATGCTTTTACATTGATTTAAAACATGGATAAATCATGTTTTGGGGGATTTTGTCCCCTATTAAACAGGGCACCCGATATGGGTATTTGGGATCTCTAGGAGTCACTATTTTGACTCCAACAAAGATATACTATACTATAATTGTTTATTCCACACTTCATTGGTTTCAACTGAAATACTTCTCGGTTTCGGCTGAAGCTTCGACCATAGAAATAAGAAACATATACCTATGCAAATTTCAACATTAAGTAGAAAGAAGGAACAAGGGAGAAATAACTTTTCCAGGCATGTAGATTACTATCAAATAAATACCATGTGTACCTTGACATCATGCAAATCAAGGTCTACAAATTGCAGCAATCTGTCGTTCAATATGTGTTCGACCTGAGTAAAAGAAAAGAAGCACACTACTGGTCAGCAAAACACAATTGTAAACATAGAGAGAAGGGGAGTTGGTGAAAGTAAAAGTGGTAATTTAAATTGCGTAGCGGTGATGGAAGAAATAAATAATAATACAGCAAACAGAAAAGCATTTATTTTGCAGCAGATCTATATAGGAAGTTAGGAACTTCCTTCTATACATATAACATATTTTCCATGCATTGGTAAGATGACGATACGACATCTTCAATCGTATGGAAATATGTTTACAATGACATCTAATTTTCGCAATTAAGAGAAATAAACTAGAAAAAACAAAAAAAAGGCATATAAGTTGAACAGATGGCCATATAACCACACTTTTTCCTTGCGACTACTTAGTCCGTACAGATTCTTGACCAGATTCATGCAGACCTCATTCTCAACCATTTGGATCTTTCAAAAACGTATACCACAAGAAACGATATATTCATAGCATATGGTAGTAAGTACCAATAAGTAAACAAGAAGTTCTAGAAGATGTCAAAAGATTCATATTTAATATGGTTGATGACAATCAAAACAGCAGGCAGCACTAGAGCATTACTTTTAGTTAAATTTTGACATGTGGAGTGCATCAAGAAGGTCCCTGGTCACATAAACCGGGCATCTGACAGTACAGCTAACCAAGAGAATTTACCTGGGATCTTAAAACTTCTTTGTAAGTTCCAATTTCTCGCAAGGCAATTGTAAATTTTGTCATCACAGGTCCTACAAAAGATTATAGCTGCATCAATAGGCTAGTAAGTTGAACATTAATACTCTATTTTGTTAATAAAAGAAACTTGATAGAAGTAAATAAATATTATGAATATGATTATTAATGCTATCTAAATTCCTGGAATGAAGAGTAATCAGCATTTGATGGAATGTTGTAACCAAGGTTTAAAATCTTGGAATTGGTATCAGTATAGTTATTGGGCCGTCATTTTTTTTTGGGATCAGAATCGGCCATCTTGGACCTATCAGCCGTTTCAGACTGAAAAATCGTATTTTAAAATAATTAGGGGGGAAAAGGTAACATTATGAAATTTTTAAGTAAATAATAAAAGCTATAACAATACAGCAAATATTTTAGCAATTAATTGTGTCCAAAATGGTTGTTTTGATACTTTGTATATTTTTTATATACTATTTTGTATTCAATGCTGAAAAATAAACCGCAACCCATAAATTACCCATTAGTAAACTTAATAATAGTACCTACTAATCAAAGAATAAACCCAATATAACTTGGTATCGGACAGTATCGGTATCAGAACTCGGGACAATTATTTTCTAAATCAAAATCGGCCCTCTTGTATCAAGATCGGTAGAGATTTTAAACCATGGTTGTAACTTAAAAGTGCTAATAGTAATGGTAAATAATATTATACGTAAATTTAGGGATAGGAGTTGAAAGTGAATTTGTGTCATCTGTAATTTAACAAATGACTAGAATATAATAATGAAAAAATATATATTACAATTACTGATGATAGAGTTATTTTTTTTACAGAAGTTCAAATCAGTCACCTACATTACTAATTTTTAAGTCAAGATGCTTGCTTGTTCAGCAGGAATCTACCAGCATAACTTTAGACAATGGTACATAAGCTGAATTATATGGAGCTTCCAATTAAAAGGACGAGCTATGTCTTTTTTTCTTTTTCATTTTTCATTTTTCATTTTTTCTTTTTTTTTCGGGGGGAGGGTGGGGGGAAGAAGAAGAGAACTTGTAAATAGGAAATTAACAGATATTCAAACATGGGATAAACCTCCAAAAGCGACACTTATGGGATCATTGCGCCCGCCACCAAACATCTCAAGGGAGCTTGCAAAAGCAATATCCCCATCATATCCCTCACCAAGGCCTTCTCTGAAAATAAAAAGAAAGCATGCATCATTAATATGGATGGACGGTGGAGTCATTGAAGAAAACATATAACCAAGACCGAGAGTCTAGTTCCTATATCACATTTATTTGGTTTTATCCATGCAACTAAAAGATAGGAAATAAAAATGTTTATTGGCTTTTATCCATTCATTTAATAGATAGGAATAAATTCTACCAAACTCAAAGCATGTGAATACAATGCTTGTTAATAAAATAGTGTTTTATAATAAAGGAGAAAATCTAAGCACCTTATGGGTAGTTAATATAAAAATAAGAAGCATCTTATAAAGAAGTTAATATACACATAAGAATATTAGATGATCAAAGACTACAAATTGCATCATGTCTCCATATTAGTGGTGGTTTGTCTTTATGATATTGGATATGACCCGCTTAAAACTTCCCAGTCCCCTGTGGTTGTTCCAATGTGGTACAATGCTGCTGCTCACGGTGGAAATGCAACAACAACAACTGAGCCTTTTATCCCAAGCATATGTGGTAGGCTACATGAACCAACATGCGAATCACGCCGGGTCCAGCACATGAATCCGCCTCCACTCACTCCTATCCAACAATATACTTTCATTGAGGCCTTTGGCAACCATATCGTTTCGTATCACCTCCATCCATGTTTTCTTCGGTCTCTCTTTTGCCCTTTTGCCATTGTCCATATCGAGAGTATCTATTCGTCGAACCGGTGCTTCCATAGGTCTGCGTCACACATGACCAAACCATCTTAGCCGGTTTTCCCGTATCTTCTCCTCCACAGGTGCTACACCAACTTTTGCACGAATGTCCTCATTTCGCACCTTATCTTTTCTAGTGTTACCGCACATCCAACGAAGCATGCGCATCTCCACTACGTGCATCTTCTGTGTATGATACTTCTTAGGAGCCCAGCATTCTGTACCATATAGTAAGGCAGGCCGAATAGTGCTTCGATAAAACTTCCCTTTCAAATTTAACGGAAAGTTACGATAATCCATCCATGTTGCACTCCTCCATTTCAACCAACCAGCTTAGATCCTTTGATTAACATCACTATCGATCTCCCCATCCTTTTAGATGATGGAACCTAGATATCTAAACTGATCGCTCGGTGATATCTCTTGTCCTTCCAATATTATACCAATATGGTTTTGATTTCTCTGTTTACTAAATTTGCAGTGCATATATGTTGTTTTGGACCTGCTCAATCTGAACCCCCGAGATTCCAATGTTTGCCTCCATAATTCCAATTTGGCATTAACCCCTGCTTTCGTCTCATTGACTAGAACAATATCATCAGCAAATAGCATACACCAAGGTACCTCATCTTGGATAGTTCTAGTAAGCTCATCCATCACGATGGTAAACATGAATGGACTTAATGCAGATCCTTGATGTATACCAATTCGGAAAATCACTTGTTAGGCCGCCTCAAGTTCTGACATTTGACACTACTCCATCGTACATATCCTTGATTATGTCAATATACTTGACGGGGACCCAATTCTTCATCATTGTCCCCTATAATACCTCTCTAGGTACCTTGTCGTGCGCTTTCTCTAAATCAATAAATATCATATGCAAATATCTTCTCCTCTCTCGAAAACGCTCGACAAGTTGACGAAGCAAATGAATAGTCTCTGTCGTTGATCATCCAGGTATAAACCCAAACTGGTTTTCTGTTATCATAATATCCTTCCTTAGCCTGTGTTCAATCACTCTCTCCTAAAATTTCATTGTGTGACACATAAGTTTTATTCCACGGTAGTTTGAGTAAATTTGAATGTCACCCTTGTTCTTGTAGATAGGTACATAGATACTTTTCCTTCATTCATTTGGCATTTTTTTTGTCTGCCAAATCTTATTAAACAGATCTGTCGGCCATTTAACGCCTATTTCTCCTAAGCATCTCCAAACCTCGATAGGAATCCCGTCAGGACCAACCGCTTTTTTTAAACTCATTCTGTTCAAAACTTCTTTAACCTCAGGTAGTCTTATTTTACGCATAAAATCGCGATTTATATCTTTAGATTGAATGACAAGTCTATCCAAATTCTTAGTAAAGCTCTCATTGAACAATTTGTCAAAATAATCTCTCCACATTTCCTTGATATCCACATCTCGAACTAAAACCTTCTAATTTCATTTTTGACACACTTCACCGCACATAAGTCGCTGGTCTTCCTTTCCCGCATCCAAGCAATCCGGTATATATCATTTTCAACCTCTTTAGTGTCTAATTTCTCGTACACCTCCTTATAGATCTTAGATTTAGCTTCCCGAACAGCTTTCTTAACTTCCTTTTTACCCATTTTATACTTCTCAAATCTCTCCACATCTCTATTTTTCTTCAAATCTTTATAAAAATCCCTTTTTAATTTTAGTAGCAGCCTTTACTTCTTCATTCCACCATGATGTGTCCTTAGATGGTGGAGCACCACCTCTCGACTCACCAAGTAGATCTCTAGCTATCCTCTTGATACAACTAGTTATTTTGTTCCATGTTCTGTCTGAATTATCTTCCGACTGCCAATCCGCTTCTTGGACTATACGATATATAAAAGCCTTTTGGCTACTTTCTTTCAATCGCCACCATTTAATTCTAGGCTCTACCTTACGTCTAATCTTTCTAGGTCCTCTTCTAAATCGAAAATCTAGAACTAAAAATCTATGTTGAGTGGTTACACTCATCTGGCACTACCTTACAGTCGATACAACAACCTCTATCTATTCTTCTAGTCGGAAAAAAGTCTATTTGACTAGCACTTGATCCGCTCCTAAAAGTGATAAAGTGGGACTCTCTTTTCCTAAACCAGGTGTTTGCTAAGATCAAGTCATAAGATAAGGCAAAATCTAGAATCGAGTCACCTACTTCATTCCTTTTTCCGAAACCAAAACCTCCATGGATAGTATCAAACCCACTACGACTAGTACCTACATGTCCATTGAGATCACCACCAATAAATAACTTCTCTCTACTAGGTATACTTTGCACCATCTCGTCTAAATCCTCTTAAAATAGACGCTTATTAGCGTCATCAAGACCTATCTGTGGTGCATAAACACTAATAACGTTAAGGATCTCTCCACCTAGAATAAGCTTAACTAGTAAAATTCTATCACCTTTTTTCCTAATCTCAATTACATCCTCAAGCAACCGTCTATCTATAATTATGCCTATCCCATTACGATTTTTATCTCTACTCGTATACCAAAACTTATAAACCCAAGGCTCTATGACTCTACTCTTTTCACCTATCCACTTAGTTTCTTGCACACATAATACCAACTCTCCTAATCATCACCTCCACTAATTCTATTAGTCTATCCGTAAGGGAACCTATGTTCCAGGAAGCTAGACGGATCCTATGAAACCCTTGCTTATTTGTCACTACACCCGGGGTCCGATGTAGCACGCCGTTTCTGGACGACGACCTAGAAGCCCTTACATACTTAACACTACACCCGGGATCCAATGTAGCGCATCGCGGAGTAGGGGGCACCCCAACGATATTCTTATTATGGTTCATGTCACAGAATGTGACAAAGTTTTACGTTGGCTGTCACAAGCCTACCACAACGCTCATCCTTTCTCACGGTGGAAATGCGAATTTAGAAAAATATGTTACAGAAACATGTCTTACATTATCTGTTGTGATTAGGAATGACCAAATTAAGAGAGTTTTCAAACCTCAATTTAAGCCTCGGTTACTTAGTAAATAGTGAAGAAAATGCATGGGGCGAGGAATCATTTGCCCTGGTTAATGAGAAAGGATATGACAGTAGTAAAGGATTTCAAAAAGAGTACAGTATTGATGGACATTTAATAATGATATGGTGACTTGACAATATGAGTAAATATATCAAGGAAAGATATTGCCAACTATATACCAAACATATTTCCCTGAGCAAAACTGTCAGTTGCTCAAAGACAGGTTAAACTGATAGAAACTTGAAAGTTGGACATGTCTTTATTTATATTTCAAATTCACAGAAAATGATTTCCTTGAGTCCTTAATTGGGCAATAAACTAAATTCTATAACAATAAGTATTTTGAGGGAGAGAATTTCAGTTTACAATATATTTAGAGGGAAGAGGTAGATTCACTTACGTGTATTTCCGACAGCCCTTGTAAAACTTCAGGCATCTTTCCCTCAAGGACTCTGCACCTTCTTCAAGTGATTGAATCTGTTTATTATCAGAAACAAATAATACTCAGTTCCATGCAAACTTAATAACTAGCGATAATAATACAAATTTTTGCTGTGATACCTATTTCCCAAGTAGGTAGACAAAGTATTTCAGGCGGAAACATACTTTGACAACTCATATTGCTCAGAGAAAAATCTTGAGGTCTAGTTTTGCACCACATGTTCCAAATCCACGGTTTTGTTTAAGTTAAAACGAAATCAGGGTCTGAAGGCAAAACAGGCTCAAGGTTTTCACTTAAGTTGAGGTACTGTTTGGTAACACGTGTTTAAGCACGAGTTATTAAAACTTTCCGAAGCTCTAAAAATGGTATTGTGGACTTTGGAGCTTCCCAAATCCTCGAATAGGAAACTCTATTTTGATTGCCAAACAAGTCAAGTTCGATTTTGAAGAGCCCACGAAACTATGGTTGCGGGTTCACCACTATCTAGCTGGCTCTCTTTCCATCGAAAACCATAATCCGGTCTCCAAGTCCTTCCTAAATCATTACTAAACGCAGCATGACGACATATAATACTGTATTCAAAAAAGTTTGTCAAATCTGACAATATAGATTTTTTTTGCTTCTTCCCTCGTAAGTTCAACCACATGCCAGCCGATAATATTGGAAACATTCAGATGACTGCAATAGGGAAGCTGCTCGTCTGGGTACTCGTTTAATGACGAAATGGAAATGCTATGAATGCGAAGCTTGGCATTATCTTACACCTTAGATGATGGTACGCTATACGGAAAAATTTATAAAAATTGCAACAAATTGGTTCCTCTAGATGGAAGAGGGGGGAGGAGGGAGGAGGGGGGAGGGGGGGGGGGAGAAGCGAGAAAGGAAGTCAATAGGAAATCAGAAGAGAGGAGAAAATATGCAAGGGGTGTATATATCGATGTACATAAATACAAAACAATGTGGTCCATGTTTACTCGTGATTGAATAACAGCTTTAGGAAAAATCCAAAATATCCTAATTCCTAATATATATATATAACACAATACACAGGTCCACCAATCTATGTATCTATCTATCCATCCATCGATTTACACATCCACCTCAGTGCTCACATACATGATTCGGCCCATTATAATGAAAACTATCAGCAGTTGCAATGGAAATTCTTCCACAATCTAGTAACTAGAAGTCTCATAACAAGATCCTAACTCACTAAGACCTTATGAGATGTGCCTTCATGAAGGACAATCATATACCTCAATCTAATTTCTAGTGAGACCTTGATCCCCAGAAATTTATATCCAACAATGTCAGAGAACTCAAAGATCGCATCCACCGATACCAAAATACTGATGAATTTTTTAGGACCTCAAGGCTCCAGGCTTCAGTACAACTAAATATAAAAAAGCGTAGTCATAATTTCAACTTTATAACCACAGCTTGAGTAATTGATAAAAGAAGAAGCTGACAAGGAGCAGCCTAGTAACAGCCCATTATTAATCTCAGCATACTTCATTCGATTTCAATGAAGAGCCAAAACACTGTTTTCTTTTTCTCAGCAAGTAAAACACCAAATTCAGAAGATGCATCCATTGACGTATTTGACCTTAATACGCTTCAATCATCCTACTCTTCATAAAATTTAAGATTCTATAATGAGAACAAAGAGAACCACAATTATGATTCAACTTTTTAAATTTGGTGTCATGGGTAACAACCAGACCTATCAAAGAAACCCAAATTCCAACAAAATTGATTCTGCAAGCTAGTCAACGTCAACACGGCAAACCCTATCTTCCGCTTCTAAAATTTAAATCAGCTAAAGATCGCATGCAGCAATAAGATGCATTGTGTTGTAAGGATTACGTATCTATGCGCAGCGGAAATCCAATACCTTTGTTTTAGGGTAGATTGAAAAAGACCATCCGACGGATACCAAATCACACGAAAAGAACCAAGGTTCGAGAACTCGGTTACGGTTTCGGTCGCTCATAATTTTATTAGTTTCGCTGGGTTTCGGCTAGTTTTGCTAATCTCGGTTTGGGTTTCGGTTTCGACGGTAATACAACATACATAAGTGTAGATATATTAAATACTTAAATTTATGCTTCTATATTACAAGACAATGATCCTAGTATTTAAAAATTTATGCATGATGCAAAATATATTGAAAAGCGTACTTAGATAAGTATTAATATAGGGTTTGGGTTCACTTTTTTACAGTTTTCTAACAACAACCGCCTACAATGATCACAATGACAGTAAAAATGGTATAAAAAATAAGTTTTCGTATCGGTCTCGGTTGGTTTCGTATCGGTCTCCACCGAGACCGATACGAAACCATCACGTATCAATGGTTTCGACTGAAACCTCGAACCTTAAAAAGAACACACCAACAAAAACACACAAGATTTACCCAGGTTCGACGGAACTAACACCTAATCCTGCAAACCGCGATGAAAACTTCCACTATGAGAAAGAATTATAAAAGATACACTGACTTCTCACCCACCTTTACAAAGAAACTCTCTTACAAAATTTCTCTCTATCCGCAACCGCACTTGGCTGCTCTCTCCCACTCTAATCAAATCCTAAGTTATTAGAGAATTATGGATACAAAAATCCCTAGAGAAAGTCTCATATTTATAAGGTAAATAAATGTTAGGAGATAAATCCATATTTAAATTAGAAATAAATATGAATTTAAACTAGAGATTAGGTTTAAATATAAACTAACGAGATTAGATTTAAATCCTAACCAATCCCTAACTAATCCGAATTTAAATCAAATTCAACAATCTCCATCTTGATTCAAATTCACCATAATCTATTCGTTTTCTCAACACCTTGGAACCCCGTCCTCGTCGCCTTGTGTCCAAAGACACATTAACAACCTCTAGGCAAAACTTGAACTTGCACCGGAACCATCCCAAAAATGCGTTTGCCGGATCTTCTAGGTACCAATCTTCATAAGAGACATTACCTTCTTCTCGGCCTGTAAGAGCACTCTCACCGTCTTTGAAACTCCCAAACCCAACATCCTCCGCATATACATAGTCCTCCTAACCGCCTCCTAGACGGTTAGCAAACTTGCCTCTACTATTGACTATGCGATACCAGATTGAAGCATCGAACTCTCTGGCACTGCATCCGTGCCCAAAGTGTACCCCGCCGTCGACCACCATATGCTCCTATCACCATACACTTTCACAATGCAACCATCAACATTGCATTTACTGAATGACGAGCCCAACCCTTCACTATTACTCAACTATCAGGATCCACTCCACAGCCTGCCAATGCTCTCTATCTGCATCTGACCTTGGTGATAACATCGCCGAAAACCTGAAGTGCGCCTCAAAGTGAGAAGACACGGGCCGAATCTCCTCCATCCCATAGCGAGCTAGAACCTGCTCGATACACTGCTGCAACCGACGCGACTCCCCATCCATGACACTATTAATGTTACGAATCAAACATGCAGACTTTCAATCAAACTCCCGATCCTCTTGCTTTGGAGACTTGTCCCTATCCACTCCTGTATGCCAAACTGTCAACTCTGCATCAGTGGCTCTATTAGACTCTCCACCTGAATCGGAGTACCGACCACCTCATCTCTCGTAACCTAGATTGGAACTTCGAACTCCACCTCGCTTGGCGGCATACCTGTTCTCCGTTCACCATCTGACGGAGTTTGTCTTCTTCGAAGTATTGCAAACTCAACGAATGCCACTCGACTGATTACTCCACTGTGGGTCCAAGAACACAACGATCTGTACCTTTTTGCTCCACCTCTTAAGCCGACAAGAGAATGTCTTTTGATTCTCGGCTTCGCGATGCATCGATTTCCACGAAGCCCTGAATAATCTCTAACCCCGGTCCATAACTTCTCGGAAATTCTTATATCTACCACCGTCGATAGTAACCGATCAATAAGGAATTCGGCAATAAATAGGGCTCCAGCCCGAATCTTCCTCGAAAAACCACCTGTAAGCCGAAAAGTCATGTTCTTCCTAACTGTCCGAACCGTCCGCCCTGCAATGCCATCTGACTGAGAATCTCCCAACGTGGTGTATTGATGCACGATCCTCTCCGACATGCACAATCCTGTGAATCCCTGCGAAGCAAACCCTCCGCTTAAATCAGACCGAAAAACATCTACACGCTTCCCGAGCTGCAAATCAAACATGACCGTTCTAAACTTCTGTAAATTCTCGGCCTTAGGTTTGAGAACGTACACCCACAAGTTTCTTGAGAAGTTGTCCATGAAGGAAACATAATGCATGGCTCCACCTCGAGAACCCGGTGCCGGAACCAACTGCATCTTCTCACGGTCCTCTCGGAAATTTGTCTTGCCGAACTCTCCGCCTCCAAGTATCTGCCTCTTCCGAGACACCTCCAAACTCGTCTAACTAATATGACCCAATCATGGACGCCGCATCCTGACCGAATATGAACCGCCTGACTGGTAGAAACTTCAACAACATGTCCTACTAGTGTCTGTCCGTTAAGAAAATATAGATTCGCCGCCCTCTTCGTCTTCATGACAATCAGAAAACCATTGGAAATCCTCATGGAATCTCTATTGGCCACGCATTTGTAGCCGAATCCGTCTAAAACCTCCATAGAGACCAAGCTCCTCAAATCTAGCATGTCTTAACACCGGTCGACGTCCGAACTATCCCATCATGCATGCGAATCCGAACTGCGCCCACCCCAATTTTGCAAGACACATTGTTCCCTATGAAGACCGAGCCTCCAACAACTGAACGATATCTAACAAACCAACTCCGATGCGGAGTCACATGGAACGAGATTTTCCGAATCCACCATTCATGAATCATGTTCGTCTAAAGTCGCACATACCGATAGAACTGAACAATCACCGCCCTGATTTGAATCTTCCTCTACGACTGCAGTGCCGAAAGAAATTTGCTCGCCTTTCTTTTATAACTTTGGACAATCCATCTTCCAATGTCATCTTTCTTTGCAATGTCTGCACTTATCATTCACCCGGCTTCTCGACTCTTTGAAACCATTTGACCACTTCACCAAGCGGCCTCTAGCGAGCATCGCGTCGTCCGAACTTCCTTTGTCACCGATCACCTTATCCCTCAATGTCTCACTGTGCAAACTTGCCTTGAAATCTTCCAAAGATAACTTTTCTAGGCCATACACCATAGATTTGACAAACTGGCCGAACTCGGTGGTCAAAGAACACAATAAAATCATCGCCTGATCTTTATCATTGATCTTCACCTCCATATTTCGCAAGTCCATCACAATCTGGTTAAACTCATCGATGTGGTCTTTGACGGTAGTCTCTTCCTTCATCCTCAAGATGTACAACCTCTGTTTGAGGTAGAGACGGTTTGTGAGAGACTTCTTATTGTAAAGGGACTCCAGCATATTCCAAATAGTTGTTATTGTGGGCTCTTGCACGATCTCGTAAAGTGCCACGTCCGCTAGGTAAATGTGCAACAAGCTATCTGCCTTATCTACATTGCCTCCAACTCTATATATGTGGTCCCTTTCAGTATCTTGTCTTTCGCGAAGACTATCCTGTGAACGCCTTGTTTCAAATCTGCGGTCATCTTCAACTTCTGTAAACTGAAGTTATTACTACCGTCGAACTTTTCTATCTTGAAGCTCGTAGTCGTCGTCTTGCCAAAATCTCCGAATCACCCCACCTGCTCTGATACCACTTGGTGTAAGGATTACGTATCTATGTGCAGCGGAAATCCAAGGTCTTTGTTTTATGGTAGATTTAAAAAGACCAACCGACGGATACCAAATCACACGAAAAGAACATACCAACAAAAACACACAAGATTTACCCAGGTTCGACGTAACTAGCACCTAATCCTGCTAACCGTGACGAAAACTTCCACTATGAGAAAAAATTATAAGAGATTACACCGACTTCTCATCCTCCTTTACAAAGAAATACCCTCTTACAAAACCTCTCTATCAGCAGCCATGCTTGGTCGCCCTCACCCACTCTAATCAAACCCTAAATTATTAGAGAATTATATATACAAAAATCCCTAGAGAAAGTCTCATATTTATATGGTAAATAAATGTTAAGCGATAAATTCATATTTAAATTAGAGATAAATTTGAATTTAAACTAAACATTAGATTTAAATCTAAACTAAAGAGATTAGATTTAAATCCTAACTAATCCGAATTTAAATCAAATTCAACATGTTGACTATAAGAAAACGGTCCAACGGAAAATAGCTCTTAGGTACAACTTTGCTTTCCGATGTTGGAGGGCTCACTGGTTTGGATCTTGTTTACGTCATGTGAGGAAACTCCAACACACTATAAGATAACAAATCCAGTCTTTGAGCTCCCAACACAGATAAAGATTATCCTATGAACCTATGCATCCACTAATTAAAAGGGTTAGGTGGAAGTGAAACGAGGAAGTCATCATACAATCATTGCCCTACCGTCAAAATGGGTTAGCTGTGAAGCAAGACGACATAAAATATATGACAATTTGCCGAGCTTACACTAATACACTCTTGATTAGTGCCAGAGTTTTAGCGAGGGTTTAGTAATGATCTTAGATTAGTACTAAGTCCTCCAAATGCAAGAAGAAGGCGAAAAATTATAAATTTGCTAAAAGGATTTATGTCCAGCTTTAAGCCAAAGGCAAAATGGAACACATTCCATTAGCATGTCTGTAACATCACAGCTCGCAGTAAATTCATCAAATTTGTGGGTTCAATCATCCCATTAGGACATCACTCACCAATCAAAAAGAGCCCTTCTATGCAACACGAGTAAATATCTCAAACGATCAAAGCTAACCCCCATTCGATTTCAAATTTCTGCTGCAAAATACTCGAAAGTTTTTTCAGCAACCAACGCGAGAAATGGAGCAAAATTCGCCTCCCGTTGAAACATTTCCCACTCCAAAACTATTAAAAAGTCGGTGTTTTTCGGGTACCTGTTTACGAAACATAGGAGAATCATCGAGCTTGGCGAAATGCATGTTGAAAGCTTAAGATTTTCCCTCTCTTTGCACCAAATCCTCATAAAAAAAACCTCGCTTTTTCAAGCAAATCGAAGGAAATCGAGCATCCAACGCATCGTCACAGCTCCGACGCGGATACAAATCCTCTACCGTTCGAAACCCGCTCCTATTCGAAACCTTCGCGCATTTCCAGCGAGATTGGGGATTTTGAGGAAAGAGAGAGAGAAAGAGAAAGAGGAGAGCTGTGTTTGTTTTTTGTTTTCATTTATTTAATTTAAATAAATTTATTTTAATTAAGGACCGAATTTAGAGTTTCTATTTTTCTTTTGACTGTCGTCCAAAAATCATAATTATTTGGAATCTTAGGTTTCCAGAGGTTGTGGCTTACCGTCACCACCGTGAGACTCAAACTAGGCTTAATTTTGCAGGAAACCCCCTCCCTTTTACCCTATTTCAGATCTGGCTTGATGGTGCATATCCTCTGCTGCTGTCTGCTGTTATTAAGTCTCAGCCACACGTCAGGCAGCATTTACTTCCACCGTTAGAATCTACTAGTTGCAATTACAGAGAGAAAATAACAGCAAGGACTCTGAATAGCTCAGATTTTCATGTCGTTGTTTTTACTTCTCTTCTTTTTGGAATACCATTCAATCAAAACATGTATTAATTTACTAAGATAAAAGATAAGAAAGATACCTCATGAATACATGATAGAAAGATCTTATATAATAGGGTGGTCTTATGATTAGGCATTTTGCTATTTTATTGGCATTCGGTCTACAAATATGAATTAGGGTTTTCCTGCACTTTAGATGTGGTTATAACAAAAAATATATATGCCATGGAATCAAGGATTATCTTTTGTTATTGTTGGAGAAATTATTCCAATAGCCCCCTAGCAAACTCGGATTGGAGAAAAAAAGAGATGGAATTTTTCGGATGCCCTTCGTGCAACTTGATAGGATGTCTGATTCTTTTTATTTTATTTCTCTTCTGGCTGAGCACATATGCCCGAGACACCGAAGAAATTTGCATTACCGTTGAGGTTGAAAGATTTAATATACCAATATCTTATATAATGATTTTAAATAGAAACGAGATACCATAGTTTGTTTCAATTGAAATATTTTCAAAATACTGTAAGCAACGACATCTATTTTCTGACTGAAACATGTTTATGCCAAAATGTAAACACAAATAAGCATCATCCCTCTTAGGTGTTCTAGTTGCATCATAACGGTACACATGCACATCACTAAAGGGAGACCATTAAAGTTTGAGTAGTTGTATCAGCCGAGCAAGCACTTTATGTCAGGCAGGCCAAAGTTAAGGCTAAATTGCAGCAAACCACCTTCACTTTTACATAAACGGTTAAATTGCGAGGTATGCAGCTAATTGGGCAAAAGCAGGGAGCAATATAACCTTCATATTAAAATTAAGTTGGACCATAAATCACTCTTCCAAGTTCAAATAACTTTGGTAAATATGTACTAAATTTCTTTTTTCTTATAATTACTTCAAATAACATTCTACAAACTTGACATGATTAGAAATTGCTAATTAAATAAAAAAAAATCAAATTGACTATAGTTTAGTATATAGAATTTTCAAGTTTTATCACTCCTAAGAAAATGAAAACTAACAATTGCTTGGCTCAGAGGATTCAAACTAGAAAGAGGACGAGGAGTCGTCCCCATGAACTCACCGCTAAGTCCCCAGCTCAAGTATGGAAGATTAGTGTATATATTATATTTATTTAAAGTCTTCCATATGTATATTTACGTCGTGCCGCTATCAAGGTGGGTTGAGCATCTAACCTCGACCCATCCCGGTTCCATCCATATCAGGTATCTAAAATAATAAACTGTAGTAATCCATGCAACAAATACTGCATAAAACAAAAGAAAAAACGAATCTGCATTTTTTGTCTTGCAAAATTACTGTAATTTTATTGCAAAAAATCTCATAAACCTTAGAAGATCAAGTGGGGGTGTAATAATAAGTATGCTCATTACCAAAGGCGACAAATACTTGTTGATATTATGAATAAATTATTCGGTGTGGCAAGTGTAATACATCTGGATAGGAGGTGAGAGAGGGGGGAGTTTCGGGCTGCTTCGGAGAGCGTGTGGGGCCCACACTTTTATTTCTTTCCTCTTGCCCAGATATATACGACCGATACATGAAATAATTTTTTGATATTATGAAACTGAATTGAATTGCTTCAGAATTTTCGAGATTCTCATTTTTCCCGTGAAATAAATGTTTGCGTTGTGTATCTGGTCGATGCTGGAACGTTAGAAGATGTTGTCGACCATGCTTGATGGCAAGACACTTCCGAAAGTTTTATTGCAATAGTACATAAACGACAGCCCAACTTGCTTCCCAGTAAGGACATGTTTGGTTGCAGGATTATGGATTTGGATTTTGGATTGTGGAATCCTCGGATTCTATAATTTTATGTTTGGTTGATGGATTTGGATTTGTAGGATTCCTTTGTTTTTTATGGGGGGTCTACCACAAAACAAGGATTCTTGAATCCTAAAAAATTTCAAGGATTTTCAAGGATTTGGCACTATTCATTGTACTTTTAGATGAGACTCGTGCTACTTTATTTATTTAATAATCCTCTCTCTATCTATCTCTCTCTAAAATCCTCAAATCCAAATCCCACTTTTTTTCCACCCACCAAACAAAGATCACAAGGATCTACAAATCCAATATTAGGAATTCAAAACCAACCAAACAACAAATTACCAAATCCAGAAATTTCAACCGTACTGTTTTGGAATCCAAATTCCAAAACCCTGCAACCAAACAGGCCCTAAAAATCGTTTTGCATATATACAATCGAAAATAAAGTTTTAAAAAATATTTTATTTATATATATTGTGAGGTACTAACTAGTATAATTTAGTTGCAAAGAAGAAACATAAGTCGCAATCTTTTTCTTTCACCCCCACCACAGACCACTGACAGTTCCGTAGGAGAGGTGGGGCCCGCAGACAACCAAAGGGAGAGGAAATGATGCCATCGCGGCTTTTGGGTACCCTTTTGTGGGGCCCAACAACACCCTCTTCAAACAAGACAATCCCCTCGGGCTCCGATCCGACGCCATTCATTCTTTCTAATTTTTTATTATTATTTATATAAAAAGTTCACGGGCACCATTATATAATGCTTTTCTGCATGTGAGTAATATTTTCACCTTTGAATAAGCATAGGAGTGCAATAAGTTTACCGCTGGTAAAATTGTTGGGTTTAAGATGAAAAATAAAGAAGTTTTGTAATTTAATTATCGTCATGGGTCGATTTCGGCTCGTTTTATGTTTTTAAAAGCAACATCTTCGAAATTTAGTTCGAAGATCTCAAACCGATTAATTAAATACACTTATTTAAATTATATATTATATGATATCGAATGTAAATAAACATCTATTTTCCAATGTATTATTTTTCTTTAGATGTATTTATAGTCTCCAGCATAAATTGAAATGTTTTGAGCCGAACCTTTTCTGATCGATGATCCGGTTTGGTTTTTGCATATAGTGCAATTAAATCTGCTTGCATGCCATGGTCAGATCAGTTTCCCACTTGGGGTTCTTTAGTGAAACTTGTATCGCGCCAACTAAACACCAACAACACAATACGCTCTAAAGCATATATAATCGACTGGACTGGTGTGTGTTGTGTGGATTCTTTTCGGATATTTGTGATTTCATAGTTGCATATATGTCAAACGGCTTTAGGTTGAACATGGATTCATAATCAAAACAAATAAAGTAAAAACAAAAAATAAATTAATAATCATCAAGCGTTAACAAACAAGAGGGACAGGTTTTAGGGAAACATCTGTGCAACTTTGAACTTAGTTTCCACTCATTTATTTGGGTTCAAATGATTGCTGTCAGCATACAAATGCGCTATTCTGTCGGTTTTTTCTCGGTCAATTTTGAGCCGGTTTGCATACATGATCCACACTACACACATAAGTTTGTTTAAGAGAAACCTAATCTTAAGATCCAACAAAGCTGACAACCAAAATCTGATTTGAGGGGTTTATCACGGTCGTTAGGTCATCGGTTTCAATATAAATCAAAATCAAATTGGTTGTACAGAAACTTGACTTTAACAGACATGTTCTAGGTGAACCGATTCATCAAGATCCATAGCCGTTTATGTCCGACACCCACATCAGATGAACACATCAGGTTTGGATACCGCTGGGTTTGAATCAAAACCGATATCCAAGTCTTCCGGTGATGATGCTCGATATCGGTGATCTCCCGGATCATGACACGTGGCAGATGACGTGTCCCGGGGGCTCGTGAGAAAGGACCTACAGTGGTCGACCAGACCACTCCTGTGCCCATCCTACAAGCAAACGCCGGCTCACCTCCGAGCCCCCAGCACAATTGGCCTCCCCGGCTTCACAGCTCGTCTCCGAGCTATCACAGGCCCGAGCCTCCTCGGCCCTCACAGCTCGTCTCCGGGCTACCGCAGAACCAAGATACCTCGGCTTTCCCGCTTGTCTGCGAGCTCTCCCGCCGAGGTCATCTTCCTCGGTCTCATCGACCGGCCAACGACACCGCTTGCAGGCGTAACCGCCATCCCGCGAATCTCGCCATGCGCGAGATCTCAGCCGGCCACATCCCACGTTCCACGCCACCACGATCCCCCATTAACGAGCCTGTCTCGCCATTAATAGGAGGTCTCGCTCATCACGCGGGCGTGACGTCGGGAGCGTAACGGCCGGCGTGATTCTCGCGCCTGTCCTGCCTGCTGCCACCGCTATATAAACCCTTCCTTCAGACGGTCCAAGTAAGCCATTTTTTTACTCCACTAAGCCGTTACTTTGCTCGGATCTCTAGTCTAACTTGACCGTCGGAGGGTCCTTGGTGGTACAACCACCCCGGGACTTTCTTGCAGGTAGCTCGGCAACGACAACTTCAAACCCATTGAGATCCACACTCTTCAGGAGCGATAGCTTCCAGATCCAATCTCAGCCACCCATCGCCGTCATCAGCAGATCAACGGAAGGTAACATCTTGGCGCGATTCAGGTCGCGTCAGCTGGTGCCGTCTGTGGAAAATCCTTGATTCCACAAAACAAAAGTTCACTTTCCGATCTCAATCCAATGGCGAGCGATCGTCACGACGATCCAAGCGCCAGCCGCCGCCTCCCCCTCAATGGAGGCACGGACGAACATCCTCCGCCGAATGCCATCAACGCTCTCGCCGGCCGCATAGACCGACTCGCGTCTGTCGTGGAGGCGCTGATCCGCATCCAAACGGCGGGGCAAGATCACCAAGTCGCCGCTCTCCCGCCTCGGGACCAGGACCCCTACAGGGTGAGAGAAGGCTCCATCCGCGTCGGCACCGCCGACCTCCGCCTCATCACTTCCGGCAACCGCGGTTTTCTCGGGCCGACGTACTCGAAAAACCGGTGGGCACCGCTAAGTTTGGCTCCGGGGTCTTATGCTAGAGAGTTTCGCCCCGAGTCTCGTCGCACCCCTGTCCCTCCCGAGGCGGTGTCGGTCAGCTCGCCTGTTTACAGGCACGACCGGCACACCCTCTCTCGACGGGGTCATGAACGCGAGACTCTCCACGGCAGCTCAAAAACAACCCCACCAGGGGGCGTAAGGAACCTCACCAAAGGGAACCACGGCTCGTCGAAAATCATGGTTATGACGGCCGGGGGTACGTCGGGCACATACGAGACTCAGCACCCCGCACCAGCCGCGGAGGCCGACAGCCGGCCGACAAAGAGGTCAAGAGAGACCGAACCGATCACCTTTGACGACGGGAACTTTCATGGCATATCTTTTACCCACAACGACCCCCTAGTGATTACGGCTCGAGTCCATCAATACGAGGTGCACAGGATCCTGGTCGACTCGGGAAGCTCGGCAGACATTCTCTTCCACGAATGCTTCCTGCGCATGAGGCTCGCCTCGGCAGACCTGAGGCCGACCTCCCACGTCCTTTCAGGATTCACAACCACACCATCTCGGCGGAAGGGATAATCACTCTACAGTTCAACATCGGGGAGGCCAACCGTACGCGGACATTGCCAGTGGAATTTGTTCTCCTCCGAAAATGGGGACGCGACCGCATAGGTTCGTCTTGCCTGAATTTGGGAGCAGATGCTAATTGGTGCTATCCGTCCACCTCTCCGAAGATGCCAAGTTGATTTATGACACCGTGTATCGAAGGTTTAAACGGATGCGGCCGATATAGCAGACTTCGTCAGATTCCCCCTCGTTGAGGGGTTTTTGATTGTGGGGACGCTCTTCCCTGTAGGTGCAAGCCCCTGCAGTTAATTACACTACCACATCGCGGTAACCACTTTCTCCTTCTCCAGATGGTCACTTCGTGTCGTGTGTGTTTGTTTTGTTTTTGGTTGCCCGTGGATTGTATACGAAGACTAATTTAAGTTGTCGCCCGTAGGGCGTGGATTAGTCCAAATCCGTACTTTCTTAGATTTGGGGTTGGGGTTGGGTTTAAGGATACGTTAGTCTCATTTGAGACTATGATCAACTTAAACGTATGTTAAGGATACGTTAGTCTAATTTTAGACTAAGATCAACTTAACGGGATCATTTAGATCCAACAAAAGAGCAATTGGGCTCTATTGTTTAGTTTAGGGACATTGCGGTCGATTACCAGTTTAAGGACATGGTGGTCCAACATTAGTTTAAGGACATTATGGTCTAAGGTTAAGGACATCATAGTCCATGGGCTTAAGGACCCCACAGTCCGAGGTTAAGGACATCATAGTCCGTGGGTTTAAAGGGACCCCACAGTCCGAGATTAAGGACATCATAGTCCGTGGGTTTAAAGGACCCCACCATCCAGTTTAAAGACGTCATAGTCTATGAAATGTATGGTTGTCGGGACCCGTCACCTCTCTGAAGACGTTGAAGGATTACAACGACATATATCAGAGGGGTTCAGAGATGTACCCTTGAACCAATTTTGGTTGAGATCTGTAGTCCAATTTGGGGCTAAGATCTGTTAAAAGATTTATAAGCATATGGGCTCAATTAATCTGAGTTGAGGACTTATGACCGATCTTGGGCTAAGTCTAATCAGGTTAAAATGTTTAACATTAATTTTGGGCTGTTGAGCCTTTATTTGGGCTTGGCCCTGACAGTGTTTTTGTATTTTACTGAATGCTGAGCATTCCTCATAGCCCTGGGCTTATTAAAGAACAATTTATATTCTATCAGCGCAACACATGGTGCGCTTAGCGCTTTGCGCCAGTCAAAGAGCGCAGTGCGCTTCTGCCGAGTAGCGCATACGTGAGGGACACGTGTCGCGCTTGGCGCTAGCGCCAATTAATGAGCGCAGAGCGCTAGTTTATGAGAGCATTGCGCTATTAGTTTAGTGACGCACACGTGAGGAGCACGTGGTGCGCTTGGCGCTGAGCGCCAGTTCATGAGCGCAAAGCGCTATTTCAAGAGCGCAAAGCGCTAACTGTTAAGTGGCGCCTACGTGAGGGACACGTGTCGCGCTTGGCGCTGAGCGCTAGTCAATGAGCGCAGTGAGCTATGTTTGGAGCGCCGAGGCTTTTTAAAATTAAGAGCGCCAAGGCTCTGCAGCGCTTTGCGCTAGATGTGGAGCGCTGAAGTGCTTCTTTTATGCAACTTAGATAAGTCTGCGCCCTGAGAATTAAATTCTCTTTTTATAAGAGACTTTGTCTCAAGGTTCTAAAAACAAAGTTCTTATTTTATAGGAGATATTTCAACCTCTTATTTTGGTGAAAGGCTTTGCCTTTATGGATCTGTGATCCTTAAGAGAATTGAATTATTCTCCCTCCTTTTATAATAAGATGTTCATGATCTCTGAAAGACAGTTTGTCTTATAGATCTGTGATCTGTGAGAAGAATTATGTTCTTCTTATTATTTTGTGATGAGATCTTTTGATCTCTTTTGTAAAAGACCTTGGTCTTGATCTTCAATGAAGTGAATTCTTCTTTTTTTTTAATCACGAGATGATTTCATCTCTCTGTTCATCATCATTTTTTACTTTGAAGAAGATCTTCTTTTTCTGAGAGCTTGGCTCTTCTTTCTGAGATCTCTCAAACCTTGTGGGGGGGGGGGGTTCCTCTTTTTTTTTCTGTATCTCCTAGACTTGATGTTTTCGGGCCTTTATATAGGGCAAGCTGATCAGTTCAATCAGTTAAGGAGATCTTTTCTCTAATTGATTTGGGGAATTTCCCATCGTTGGATCTTTGATCCAAGGGCTTCTGATTTACAGAAGGCAATCTTCTTGTTTAACAAGATTGGAAAATCTTTTCATACAGAATTTATTCTGTATTTTGGTGATTTTTAATCACTATTGGATCATTGATCCAACGGTGCTTTGATTTACAGAGCACAATTTTGTTGTTTGGAAAGATTTTGAGGAATCTTTCCTTAACAGAATTTAATTCTGATTAATTAATGATTTATCATTATTATTGGATCTTTGATCTGACGGTGGGGAGGTTTTAGTTCCAGCGCTAGCGCACCCGTGCTCTGCACGTAGTGCGCTGCTTAGAGCACAGCACACCTAGCGCTAGCGCACACGTGCTTTGCACGTGGTGCGCTGCTTAGGGCGCAGCACACCTAGCGCTAGCGCATCCGTGGTACACTGCTTAGAACGCAGCGCACCTAACGCTAGCGCACACGTGCTTTGCACGTGGTGCGCTACTTAAGGCGCAACGCATTTGGCGCTGCTTCTGAAGCGTTGCTTCATTTCAAGATTTGAATTTTGAACAGAGCTTTGCTCTGATTGGGGGAAATAAATGGCCCCCCACCGTTGCACTTACGTGGCCCACACATGAGTGCAGCGGTGGCAGCATCTGCGCCCTTGAATCAACTCAAAAGTTTAAACGACATCTCAGTGCCTATAAATAGGACCCTTGGCCCTTGAGATGATTTCTATTCATCTTTCTTCTTGTTTTCTGAGAATTTTTACTCTCCTACAGAGCATAGCTCTTTGTCTTAAAAACTTCTTTTAAGGACAGAACTCTGTCAAAACTTAGGTAAAGATTAAATCTTTTAAAGGATTATTTAAGAATCTAGGGTTTCACCCATTAACAGAGCTTTGCTCTTCATAGATCTTTGATCTAAAGAAAACCCTTTTAGGGTTTCATTAACAGAGCTTTGCTCTCTTGGAATCATAGATCTAAAGAGATCTTTCTTGGGATTTCTTAACCCATTAATGGAGCTTTGCTCTTCATAGATCTTTGATTTAAAGAGATCCTTTTCAGGGTTTCTTAACCCATTAACAGAGCTTTGCTATTTTCAAATCACATAAATTTATTAATCTTTCATAAAGAACTCTGAAGAGTTTGTTCATGGATCTTAAAGATCATGGAATTTTATTCCATTAAAAAAATTTACTGATGGTTATTCCATCATTTCTTCAGAGCAAGGCTCTTCAGGAATTTTTATTTCTTCATCATTAGAGTTTGACAGATGTCACACTGTCACAGAGCACTGCTCTCAAAGGGAGATTTACTCCTTAACCCGAGGGGTTTCTCATTAAATGAGAATCAATTGAGGATTTCCTCATTTAATTGACAGTCTCATCAAATGATGAGGCTGTTTTATTAATGATGAACTGTCATCTAGATTTTGTGGGTCCCCTTTTGGTCCCCTTTTTACTGCATTGCAGTGTGGTACAAATTTAAAGTACCTAGTTACAGAACTTGAATTGTAGCATTGTCGACTAAAAATTTGTTCTTTTCCGCCCAGGTACTATGTCTTTCGACACTTCCTTCCCGTTCGTCCGCTCAGAAGGCGGATTCCCCGAAGCACCCGTAGACCGAGAGGTTCTTGCGCTGATCAAAGAACATGACTCGGAGCACAAGAATCTTCATCTATGAGGTAGATGGTATGATCAAATTATCAGAGGCCGCCGGAGCTTTTCTTGTGCGACACCCTCGGAGCCTATCTCTGCGATCCCTTATGCAGATGCACCCCCGATAAGCTATACGGTGGAGGAGGTGAATTGGACTTCAGAAGGTCTCCTTCGGCCTTCTATGGCCGCAATACTCATGCAGCCGCCGGTATCTTTGGACATTTTAGGATGACGCATATGCCAGGGTGAATCGCGCCCTTGGAGACAGCCCTACAACATAGGACTAACTCCCTGTCACCCGGTCGGATACCTGCAGTGGGCCCGATATATTTTATCGGCGAAGAAATCGCAGCTGCTGAAGCTCGGATTGTACCCTGCGATCTACGCTTCCTTATTCCAGTATTCTGTGCGTCCTACATGGTGGATCAAGGCGTTTCTAGAGCAATGGAACATTCCGACCCACACCTTCCTCCTATTGGATCGAGAGGTCTCCATTTCCTTAGAGGAATTTGCCGAGGTCTCTGGTTTACCCGTTAGGGGAGAGCATTACGAGGAGCTGCTCCCTCCGGATGAGTATATTTTTGCCACCAAATCAGTGGTAATGGGTCTTACCCCAGAGAACGCCATTCAACACCAGTTCCCAAGTTTGATAAAGGTGTTGAATATGTATGAGAGCCTCTTTCTCGAATCCGGAGGCCGCAGGGTTACTTTTACGGATTTTATCGCTCGTTTTCTCCGTGCGGAAGTTTTATCGCGACAAGGTGAAAAGTTTGCCAAACTTGATGATCCTTTCGGCTTTGGCTTGGATCGCCTGCCAATATTGGAAGCCGATCAAAAGGATTTCTTTCTTCCAAACGTCGCGATCGTCCCCTTTTCAGAAATTGCCGCTCCGGGCATCGATGATGAAGTGTTCTTTCTAGGGTTCATGGGTTTGTGGTTAAGCTGGTTTGCGCTTCCCGTGCAGCCTCGCTACATGAGGTCGTCTGTCTTTTACCCCGCGCATTAAATGGTTGCTGGGATACAAGTGACCATCGGGATTGCTGGGTTATCCCACCTGTATTACGGCCTCAGCTTGGCAATGGATACTACTGAGCCAAGGGTGCAGCCTACCAACTTCTCAATGCATTATTTCACCTCATGACTCGAGTTGCACGTGCTTGGGGTCTTTGGTCTCTACAAAAGACTTTCCTTTTACGACAGATGTAAATTCCCTCGGATAATGCAGCTAGTCGACGCATCCATCGTAAGTCCGACAGTGCTGCCATTGCAGGACATCTTTAAAGACGGGGCCTTTATTCATGGCGCCAGATGATACTGATCTGGAGGCCGCCATCGCAGCTTCCGAGCGTTTGGCTAGCCCAAAGCAGGAATGATCATCCTTGCTGAGTCAGGTAATCTTCAGTCGCATCTTTTCGCTGTTATATTTTTTTATTATCATGCCTTGACTAACACCTTATCTATAACAGGTATTTCCACTGAAGAAGCTCTCGCGGCTTCCCTCAAGACTTTTGAGGAGGAGGAGAGGATTCGCGCTTCGCTGGGCGTTGGTATATTTCGGCTCATTGTGCCTTCATTCGCCTTTCTTATGGATGATCTGACCTCTTTTTCATCTTATCGCAGGGACTACCTCGACTCGGGTCATGCCCAGTACAGTGCCAATCCCGCAGGGTGATGCGGAGATGCTTCCAGGGCTAGCTATTGAAGTCCCGGCCTCCTCATTATTGCCAAAAGAGGCTTTACTTAAGCAACCGATGACGGATGCCATAACGGCTCCAGAGGTAGCTCTTGGTGTGGACGATGACGTCATGTTGACGGAGGTCTTGAGAAGATCAGCTCTTACGGCCCGGGCGGAAAGAAAGCGCAGAATGCGTGCAGAAAGGGAACATAACGCCACCTTGGTCGCGGGTGCAGGCTCGAGCGCTGCTACCCTTTTCCTTGCTCCTTCAGAGGATGCTTCGGCCGCCCTGTCTACCGCTCACAGACAGGCAGCACGTGCGGCTCTGGAAGTAATTGAAAGACCGACCCAAGGTAACGTAACACTGGGTTCTTTTGTCAAAGTTTTAATTTTCCAGTTTCTCATATATCCTATCCTGCAGGGCTGAGTCTTGATAAGGAAGTGGTAGGTGAGATGGCGGCAACCGCCGCGCCTGAGGTAGCCACTCTTTCTCAAGAGTCTGGAACTGCCCTAATTGCCACTCTTTCCCCTTGCGGTTCTTTGCCGTTGCCGGGCGCTGCGAGTGTCACGACAATTCTCGTGGAGTCGGGGGATGAAGCTATAGGCGATGAAACCATTCCGATGGAGGAAAGTGAAGCAGTCGATGCACCCAGTGACGCCCTTGTCGCGGTTTCGACCAGCGACTCACTAGGTAGATTTTGGGTTATTGCTTTCTCTTTTATTCTGCAATCCCTTTCAATCTCTGCTGACAGTATTTCTCTCATTTCTAATGCAGGTGTAGTGAGCGTTGAGGTTGTATCACCTGAGGAAGCATCACCAATTGCTGCTTTGATGGTGGCCGCCCCTTTGCCTTCTCCCGTGTCTTCCCAAATGCTGGAAGGTACGAGTTTGTGACTTATCGGTTTCATTGTAAGCGATATACTTTATGTACTGACATTGCATTATTACACCTTTGTAGGAGTTCTTTTTGATCATCTGTATCAGGTGCTGCACCCACATTTCTCCTTCCAGTCGGAGATTGCTTCATCCAGTGGCGTTGGTGAGTACAACCTCTAGCTAATATCTTTTCTTTTCTTTCACGGGCAGCCAATTCGTTGCTAATTCTTCTTTGTTTTGACTGCAGCGCTACAGATTGAAGGATAAGATGAAAGAATAGTTGCACCACCGGTACTCCCGGCCTTGCCACCTGCCGCAGCCGGTATAGTAAACTCCATTGTTTTTGTACTTTCTCTATTTCTTGAACTGTTATTTGACTGTGATTTGTTTTGCAGCTGTGACACCGACTTCAGCTCCGTTCGAGTCTTGAATCATAATGTCAGTAGGCCCCTTTTCCAGACGTCCATCTTCAAAAGGCGCTGTGACCAGTCTGTTGGAGATAGTGCCCTCAAAGTCAATTATTGGATCGCAGGTACGTGATTGCAATGATTGAGGCAGGACCTATACCGATATGACAGTCTTGCTCGAGATGATAGTTTGCTATCTGGTTTGTCTTTATCATCGTATACATGCTTTAGTTCACTATTACATGATGATAGAGCCCATAGGATTCTTGCTTGACTACCAGCAGTATGATGGCGATCATATACGTGGGAGCTGGGGTCTGTAAGAACATCCTTAAAAGTGTCCCTAGTCGTGGGAGTTTCGAGATAGGGCATCGATACTCCAGAGTAGACTAGTGTATACAGTCGAGACCCCGACGAGGGGCGGTGGCCGGTCTCACAAGCCACTGGTGTCAGTTAGATCACCTAAGATGTGTACACGTGCTCATTGAGTTATGAGTACACCGGACAGGACTCGCCGGGAATCTGCTAGTTGGTATTTTACATATCGTCAGATAGCAATTCCCTGGTGACATGTGTACGGGTTAGTTCATCGACCTGAGATCATCGTTTGTCTCATGTGAGTTCCCACTGTGCTTAGATTACTACCCTACCACGCTCAAAAGAGTTGTGCAAACAGGTTTTAGTTGGGTACAGTCCCGAGCCACATTGGAGGCAAGTGAGCGGATCGTCGGGGATTCGTCTCTCCCGGTATTGGGGGTTGATGTCGCGCAGTGCACGGGTGTCCATCACTAGGAATCCTCGGCTGAGGTAGTGGAGAATTACTGATTGGGATCAGTAGTTTCTCAGGAGGTGATGGGCTTCATGCCAACACGATTTATCGCGTTATTAGGGGTCTGACTTTATCCACCCCCTAGACTCGATATGCGATACTCTTTAGACGAATGGACCGGACTGTATATACATTGTCACTGTCAGGCTCAGTAGGGTTTATGGATGAGTTCGCTCGTCAGTTTCCCTTCCAATCAATACATAGGCAAACCGTTACGTACAGCTTGTACCTCTGACGCGCTAGAGGTTATACCCAGTGCCGATGTGTTGATGAGTCATTAGAGTCCCCCACAGACACTTTCCCAAGTTCGGGCGAAACGTTGTAGAGGCCGTATGGTGATATGGCAAGGTTCGGAAAATGCACGTGAGTTTTCGCACGTGTCCATTTTCGGGCAGATAATACTGGTAGGCTTTGGTTTAAGCCGGAACCAGTATTATACTGTGTAGATATAATATCTTTGTCTCAGTTGCATTTGTATTCAGTCGTAATACAAATGCGGGTATGTTTATACCATTACGGGGTTATCCTGAAATTCGTTTCAGGATCACTTTTGGAAGTTGCCAGTTTCCAGTTTTCTATCAGCCGTATTTTGACATTCGGTTAAATACGGATTTATCTTTTCTTGAGATATGTGTGGAAGCTTCTAGAAGAGGTGACTAGGATGGTGACTAGGATGGTGAGGTGGCTTTGTTCATTAATGGTGCATTAATGTGTTGATGACTATGTATTATGATTCATCACTTGCATTAATGCATTCATACTAGGTGTTTTGATGACTCTTCTCTTCATTAATGGTTGTAGTCACCCCCTCTCCTACACTCACCTCCCCCCTCTCCTTAAATGGCCGGCCACCCCCTTGGTGGGATATGATGGTTGTTGTTTGAAAAGATTAAGGATTTTGGTTCATGGAAATTGATATACTTCATTTCTCATTTCGTATCGATCCAAAAGGCAACTTCATTAACCGTTCGTCCATAGCCTTGGACGTAACGAGAAAAAGTGCTCTACTCATTCTCTACTTCATCTTGGCCGTCTCTTTTGGCAAACTTGACGATCGAGTTGCCTCGGTTCAGAGGCGGGAGCCCGTTTAAAGATTCGTCGACGTGGTGCCACCTGGACGACAAGATTGGAGATTCAGGAGATCGGAGCAGCCGCAACAAGCGTGGGATGATGGTTGAAGACCGAAAGACTCGGATCGTTCGGTATAACTCTTCTACCCACTTTGTAGTTTGTTATTTTAGCTTTAATGGCAGATCCGGGTTACGGTACATGATAGCGCCAGTTGTAAAAAGTTTTTGTTCCGCATTTGGCGTCTGTTAGACGGCCAGGGCGCTACCGTGGACTTACAGTGGTATCAGAGCCTAACCATTAAGCTATACTAACTTGTGCTAACGCGTTTAAAATATCGATCGAACGGATTTTCAAAAATCGCAATTTTCCAAGTTCACAGTTTCTATCGATTTTAAATGATGTCTTAAAATTATTTTTCATATCACAGAAGACTGAGCAGGTATTTTTAAGCACTCTGAGAAAATTTGGGCAACTGATCCCTCATTACGACCGCGGAATCGCGGCCGTTCTGTGGGAGCAGTGCTCCAAATTTTCCAGAGAGCTTAATTTAGGGAAATTATGAATTTTGGAATATTCTTTTGGGCCCAGTTTTTTATTACTGTACACCAGTTGTTCGTAGGGCCCACTTCGGGAAATTTAGTCGATCGAAATTTTAAACTTGTTAGTATGCAGTATTTACATTATATCTCCGACCGGGAATGTCATTTGATCGGTAAAATGCGTCTGATTGCTATAGTTCTTTTAGACGGGTTTGCGAACGTGACATTCGCGTTGATGTTCTGTGTTGTACTGTGATGTTGCGGATATGTCGTGGTGGATAGCAGAGTGCAATGATAGTGCAGTATGGATTTATTTGTACATTTGATATTGCGGGGCGAGCATCCAACATGTGGACTGCCGTCACTGCCTGTTGTATAATATTCTTTTGGGGCACGACCAGGTCGAGGTCGATGTACCCATTGTACATATTTTTATTTCTGTACTAGGTTTATCCCGCGAAGGAGTGCACGGATAGCCGGGTTCTGGAAGGCAACGGGTCCGTATCTCATGGCTTTGAGAGGCAAAGGGACCTCACTCTAGAATTGGCAGACTATTCGCCGCACTCGTAGGGTGTACAGGTTGACCCAAGGAGGGGTGCTCAAGTTACCGGATTCCGTGAAGTGTCGGGTGTTCCGTTCACTATGTTGTGGGGACTACCTCGTTTCAGGTTTTGGCGGGTAACTTGCCGCACCTGTAGGGGTCTAGGTTTCATTGCACAGGCTATCCACACGACCAGGGGAACGTCAGGTTTCAGCAGCGGCTCTGTGAAACCCGGGGATCCCAGATTATCTGTATTGTTCTGTGATGCTTATTACTTTTCTGTAATGTTGCATATTATCACGCCTGGAGCGATTATTGTATATTGGTATATATACTATTAGATGTTGTATATATTTTACACCCGCGCTAGTCCAGCCCCCGCTCTGTCGTTAGTTAAGTAACCTAACGGGTGATGACGGGACCCAGTGGCGAATGCGGATGGCATATACGTACATTTTATTTTCGTTCTTTTCTGGTGTGATTGATTGATGGGACTGCATTGATTCTTATCAATGCTGGGATAAAACAAACCTATATTTGATGTTGTTGGAACAATTTTAAAAGGTGTTATTACAAAGACGTTTCCTTTTGTTTTGCATAGAGATATTCAGTTGGAATATCCCGTACCTCATTCCACGAGGCAAGGGCCGAGATCCCTTCACCGGGAGTGACCCCTTGGGCAGAAGTTTACGTCAGGGTAATAACTTCAATATAGTCGATTACAAGTCGCTTTGCATCGCGGTATTCAGTTGGAATATCCTGCACCTCATTCCACGAGGAAAGAGCCGAGATCCCTTCACCGGGAGTGACTCTTTAGCAAAGGTTTTTCGTCACTATATTTTTATAAAAAGCTATCACGTTCCTTCAACGAGATCAAGTTCATTACGTTAAAGGTTTTTCGCCAAAAAACAGTCGTAGCCCTCCGTCGTATCTTATGGATGGTCAGTAGTATTCAAGCTATGTTTGTTGACTTTCGCCAAGGCATAGTGCTTGGTAGCTGCTGGGGTATTCATTTGTAGCATAGATAGATGTGTTGGTTTGGGACAGTCGTATTACCTTGTTGGCTTTCGTCAAGGGTATGTACGGGTGGGTTCAAATTAACCTGGACAATGACGGGCAGAACTTGACATGTGACTTATGATTTGTTGGCTTTCGTCAAGGTCATAAGAGCATGGGGCAAAAATCATATCGGGAGTTTCAAACATACAGGAAACTTGCCAGTCATGCGCATACCTTCTGGAGTGTGATAACTTGAGTGGCTTCCATCAAGTTATCATGCGATGATAGTTGGATCCCGATTCTCACTGATGAGTTGGTTTACTCTTCGGGTGATCCCGACTAATTCTTCTTTCTGGTTTGGAGGAGAATTTGAGATTACAGTGGGAGGTTTCCTGATTAGATAAAGTGATAACCATTTTGATCTAGGTTAGAGTGCACGCAGAGTGTTTCTTTTCTCTCTCTCTTTGGCAGCGACCTTTGACCGACCCTAGACTATGACTCAGTGGCCAAGTTGACCGAACCTTCTTAAAATACTGGCTTTTGGACGGTCCAAGTTGCATAAGTCATTGCCGCTCCTTCTTTTACCCTTTGTATTTCTCAGAACACCCCGTATTACTACGGATATCCACTTCCATTGGATAGATCCATCGTATGGTTATATACGAACTCGAAGGTACTTCTTCGAGGATGGATCCAGGTTCAGGAGAAATAGAATTAGTTTATTCAGTTGTCGTTTATTATCACCTTCTCTCAGGTTGCGAGGGCTCCTTAGTCTAGGAGAGTACACCTATTACGCTTATTGGATAGTCTTATTCCAAACCATAGGCAGGTGCCGAAAGGTAGGGAATGAAGAAAACCAATTAGCCTAAGTAGGGTGTACAGAAGGTAATATGTAAAGACAAAATGAAGGGATTAGAAAGAGGGCAAAGTAAATTGCGACTGTTATCACTCACGACCAAACCGCGTACTTCATCGCTACTCCTATTTTACCTTTGCTTTTTCCCAGTTCGGGAGAAATAGAATAAGGTATTATTCAGTTATCTTTTATCATCACCTTCTCTCAAGTTGTGAGTACTCCTAGGATTAGGAGGGCACACCTGTTATGCTTACTGGATAGTCTTCTTCCAAACCATAGGCTGGTGCCGAACGGTAGGGAAGGAAGAAAACCATTTAGCCTAACGATGGTGTACAGAAGATAACGACTAAAGATAAATAAAGGGATTTGGAGAGATGGCAAAGAAATATACGGTTATAGTCATGAATTGGATTATAGAAGAGGCATTACTAGGAATACCAGAATACCCCTATGAAACATTTTCATGTTTCAGTTTCACTGTGCATTGTTAATTGTAAACCGATTTCCCGATTACATACTTACTCCAGGGTATGTATTTACCAGGTTTCATTCTCATATCTGTACAGTTTTACAGATAATGAGTGGGAGTAAGTTATTGGGAATTAGGTGATCATCTTCATTATATCGGAATTCGTTGTAATTGGTGATATTTGAGGAAATCACCTGGGTACAGTTTTCAACCTACGATGCACAGGTTTTGAGTTATTCAAACTCAGTGGGCTTATACAGAGTATTGTATGTTGTCCAGTGTCCGTCAAGACAAAGGGGTAGGTCCTCGTACTATGTTCTGATTACTTATGACTTCTCTAGTTTTTAGACAAGTGTTTCGCAGAAATACAATGTCTAAGTTTTGAGAAGTTATGGGTATAAGAATAAAGTAGAGAACCAGGTATCGCAAGTATCGGGATTCTTCAAAGAGATTGAAGATGTAGATTCTTGTGATTGGTATTCAGTTAATAGTAATGGTTTTGAGAAATTTGTTTCTGTTTCAGGTTACTCATAATTGGATGGATTCCTAAGTTGAGTAATGCTGATTAGCTTTTCTCCATTAAGTTGATATGCACTGGATACAGTTGCATGATTTGAATTTGGTTCCAATTAAATTAGTGCCTCTATTTCTATATTGTATATAGATTGGTTCATATCTTAACGATATTAAGATACGGGGAGTTGTCCAACTTATGCTTAAAACTAGACACTGGATAACTCAAGGCACGTTTCTGTAATGGCAGTTTGTGGGTTGACCCTGGCTTTGACGGGTGTTGACATTTCTACCATTTGGAAGATCAATAGTGATATTGTTCTTGACTCGCCACAGTTTTAGTAAAATGGTTTTTTTTCCAGAAAAAAGTAGTGGAAGTATGGTAGAACTGGAAGTGATTCCAAAACCGCAAACGATTACGGAAAATTTAATAGGACCTATATATTCAATCAGGTTTGACATTCCATTAGCCACTCCGTAGATATGATGGGTAACCTCAGACACCCGAGAGGTACTCCGGTACCCTCAAGGACGGTGACAGGGAGGTTCTTGTTTACCCAAACTTGACACTACTGTTGTTCCAGACTATGAAACCCGGCAAGAGGATAAGTATAACGTCGTTCTAAACATGCTTTAGAAGTGTAAGTAGATATTATTCTGCCAGAGGGTTGTCGTAGTCAGTGGGAGCAGCGGAAGCATAGTGGGCAAGTAGCTTATGTCTATTTATAGACTTGAGCAGATATAGCGGAGATAAGATCATCTAATTTTGATGTGACAGTCATAGGTTTGACTTCATCAGAATAGGAGATGGATCTGTTGAGAAGGTAGTAGGGTGTAATGTCCTAGTGTTTGGATGACATACACTGAGTAGGAAGTAAAATTCCTATACTACGATCGGTTGTACTTTGGTCGTCACACAGTTGTTTCTTCAGAAAGGATATGGATGTAATATCATACATTCTGGTTACTAGATCTACGGTTTTAGATCTAGATTTGGGTAGTTTCCCAATATGGGTACTTTGACAATATTCTAATGGTATTTAGAATAGTTGACTCCTGGCATGGTGGTGTACCTGCAGGTAATGGAGTCACCCTCTCTAAAGGTGTCTTAAAGACTAAAGGAGAGAGGGATGTGCATGATTGGCAGATCACTTGCTTAGGCAATTGATCCAATCATGAAATGTCAAGTACCACACCAGATGTTGTTTTTTCACTAGATGCGATATGTTTATATTAATCCAATCCTGAAGAAACATAAGGAAGCAGTTTTAGAACATAAGTGCTTGTTCTATAGATTTGATGACGGCAGCCTCCTTCGGGAGACGGTTATCATTCCAGGCTTCCAAGGTGACATGAATGACAGAGTGATTGTCAGAGTTATAGTTTTCCCTCTAACGAGGGACAGTATTATAGACAGGTGGTCCAAGAGGATACCGTGGGAGGCATGGTGCTGGATACTGATTAGGTTCAGTTATCGATACAGTCTAAAGAAGTTTGGATTTGGAGTTCATTGATGAACTAGGTCCCATCAGATATCCAGACATATTCTAAGACGGGTATTACTCGATTCAGGAGATGGCTTTCTCCGCGAACTTGAGATTAAGAGAGACATAGAAAGAAACATCAGGGCGGATCCACTCACTGAGGCTATTTCTCGAACACAAGAGTTTTACAAACTAGCTTTGTGAAACTGATTAGTAGAGGAGCTGGATGTTCGGTATCACACGGGCTGTGAGTATGCGACATCGCAATAATAAGCCTTGAGTGCAAGTGGGAGATTGTTGGAGATAGTGCCCTCAAAGTCAATTATTGGATCGCAGGTACGTGATTGCAATGATTGAGGCAGGACCTATACCGATATGACAGTCTTGCTCGAGATGATAGTTTGCTATCCGGTTTGTCTTTATCATCGTATACATGCTTTAGTTCACTATTACATGATGATAGAGCCCATAGGATTCTTGCTTGACTACCAGCAGTATGATGGCGATCATATACGTGGGAGCTGGGGTCTGTAAGCACATCCTTAAAAGTGTCCCTAGTCGTGGGAGTTTCGAGATAGGGCATCGATACTCCAGAGTAGACTAGTGTATACAGTCGAGACCCCGACGAGGGGCGGTGGCCGGTCTCACAAGCCACTGGTGTCAGTTAGATCACCTAAGATGTATACAGGTGCTCATTGAGTTATGAGTACACCGGACAGGACTCGCCGGGAATCTGCTAGTTGGTATTTTACATATCGTCAGATAGCAATTCCCTGGTGACATGTGTACAGGTTAGTTCATCGACCTGAGATCGTCGTTTGTCTCATGTGAGTTCCCACTGTGCTTAGATTACTACCCTACCACGCTCAAAAGAGTTGTGCAAACAGGTTTTAGTTGGGTACAGTCCCGAGCCACATTGGAGGCAAGTGAGCGGATCGTCGGGGATTCGTCTCTCCCGGTATTGGGGGTTGATGTCGCGCAGTGCACGGGTGGCCATCACTAGGAATCCTCGGCCGAGGTAGTGGAGAATTACTGATTGGGATCAGTAGTTTCTCAGGAGGTGATGGGCTTCATGCCAACACGATTTATCGCGTTATTAGGGGTCTGACTTTATCCACGCCCCTAGACTCGATATGCGATACTCTTTAGACGAATGGACCGGACTGTATATACATTGTCACTGTCAGGCTCAGTAGGGTTTATGGATGAGTTCGCTCGTCAGTTTCCCTTCCAATCAATACATAGGCAAACCGTTACGTACAGCTTGTACCTCTGACGCGCTAGAGGTTATACCCAGTGCCGATGTGTTGATGAGTCATTAGAGTCCCCCACAGACACTTTCCCAAGTTCGGGCGAAACGTTGTAGAGGCCGTATGGTGATATGGCAAGGTTCGGAAAATGCACGTGAGTTTTCGCACGTGTCCATTTTCGGGCAGATAATACTGGTAGGCTTTGGTTTAAGCCGGAACCAGTATTATACTGTGTAGATATAATATCTTTGTCTCAGTTGCATTTGTATTCAGTCGTAATACAAATGCGGGTATGTTTATACCATTACGGGGTTATCCTGAAATTCATTTCAGGATCACTTTTGGAAGTTGCCAGTTTCCAGTTTTCTATCAGCCGTATTTTGACATTCGGTTAAATACGGATTTATCTTTTCTTGAGATATGTGTGGAAGCTTCTAGAAGAGGTGACTATGATGGTGACTAGGATGGTGAGGTGGCTTTGTTCATTAATGGTGCATTAATGTGTTGATGACTATGTATTATGACTCATCACTTGCATTAATGCATTCATACTAGGTGTTTTGATGACTCTTCTCTTCATTAATGGTTGTAGTCACCCCCTCTCCTACACTCACCTCCCCCCTCTCCTTAAATGGCCGGCCACCCCCTTGGTGGGATATGATGGTTGTTGTTTGAAAAGATTAAGGATTTTGGTTCATGGAAATTGATATACTTCATTTCTCATTTCGTATCGATCCAAAAGGCAACTTCATTAACCGTTCGTCCATAGCCTTGGACGTAACGAGAAAAAGTGCTCTACTCATTCTCTACTTCATCTTGGCCATCTCTTTTGGCAAACTTGACGATCGAGTTGCCTCGGTTCAGAGGCGGGAGCCCGTTTAAAGATTCGTCGACGTGGTGCCACCTGGACGACAAGATTAGAGATTCAGGAGATCGGAGCAGCCGCAACAAGCGTGGGATGATGGTTGAAGACCGAAGGACTCGGATCGTTCGGTATAACTCTTCTACCCACTTTGTAGTTTGTTATTTTAGCTTTAATGGCAGATCCGGGTTACGGTACACGACAGCGCCAGTTGTAAAAAGTTTTTGTTCTGCATTTGGCGGCTGTCAGACGGCCGTGGCGCTACCGTGGACTTACACAGTCTGCGCATGTTGAGCGATTACATCGAGGAGTTTGATGCGGAGGCTCCTAAATTCGCTGCAGATTTTGCTATCGAGGTTAATCCTATGCTGGCGACGCTCGTGAACTTTCATAATGAGGGCGTCGTTGAGTCTTGGGTTAATCACTGCAGGAAAATTGAGGCTTGTCTGCATGAGCTTGAGGTCGGACGCCCTGCTCCCGAGGTCCTGGCTGTGAACTCCCAGCGGGCTGCGTAGGTCGAGCATATCACTCCCTACTTCCGCCATCTTGAACAAGAAGCGGCCTTAAAGCGTAAGGAGTGCGAAGAGACTTCAAGCGAATCTGCCCGGCTGCACGCTCAAGTTGATGCAAACGCTGTACAGCTGAAAGCTATCTTTGAGGGCCTTCTACGATGTATTTTTGACGGGCTAACGCTGAGGCAGAAGCTTGACCTTATCGAGCGAGATGCACAGAGTCGTAGGGCAGCTCAGCGGGTCATCGATGAGCAACTTTCATCGTATTTGCAGCAACGGGCCCAGGTTGAAGCGGAGTTGGCCGCGGTAGCTGACCGTGAAAAGGGGCTGAGGGGAGTGCGCGAGCAACTGATTGGCCTATTGAAAACGCTTCCCTCCCAATAGTTGTTTTTGTACCAATTAACATTTATAACTCTTGAATAACATGTATCCATTTTTATTCTTTCATATGATGTATCTTGTACCCAATTGAACTTATAAATAAAAGATACATTTCTTTTGTACTATCTTGTGTTATCTCTTGCTTTCTTCTCTTTTCTGTGTTGCCGGCATGTTACCTTAGTAAGCGTAGCTTGTAGATGATAGAGAGCATTCCGTCTTGAACTCTTCGAGAGGTAGTGATGGCTTAGGAAGCAGGTTTAGATCTGCTGCCTAAGGCTTTTCAACTTTATGAGCCGTGAGGGTCTCATAAAGACTTTTCTCCCTACGAGTCGAAAGGATCTCGTAGGTGTATTTTTCTCCTTAGGAATTGTGAGGATTCCTAAGTGTGTTTTCTCTTGGGAGTCCTAAAGATCTTACAAGAGAGTTTTCTTCCTTACGAGTCGAGAGGATCCGTAAGTGATTGATGGGGTTGACATTATCCGCATTTCACGGAGTCAGAAGTTGCTCTGGGCGTTTCCCACGGGGTCAAGATTGACTTCAGCCGTGTTCTACGGAACCAGGATTCGCTCTGGACGCTTCCCACGGGGTCAGCATTGACATTAGCCGTGTTCCACAAGGACCAGGATCCGCTCTAGACGCTTCCCACGGGCCAGGATTGACATTAGCCGTGTTCCGCTAGACCAGAATTTGCTCTGGACGCTTCCCACGGGGTCAGGATTGACATTAGCTGTGTTCCGCAAGGACCAGGATCCGCTCTGGATGCTTCTCACGGGGTCAGGATTGACATTAGCCGTGTTCCACTAGACCAGGATTTGCTCTGGACACTTCCCACGGGGTCAGGATTGACATTAGCCGTGTTCCGCAAGGACCAGGATCTGCTCTGGACGCTTCCCACGGGGTCAGGATTGACATTAGCCGTGTTCTGCTAGACCAGGATTTGCTCTGGATGTTTCCCATGGGGTCAGGATTGACATTAGCCGTGTTCCGCAAGGACCAGGTTCCGCTCTGGACGCTTCCCACGGGGTCAGGATTGACATTAGCCGTGTTCCGCAAGGACCACGATCTGCTCTGGACGCTTCCCACGGGGTCAGGATTGACATTAGCCGTGTTCCACTAGACCAGGATTTGCTCTGGATGCTTCCCATAGGGTCAGGATTGACATTAGCCGTGTTCCGTAAGGACCAGGTTCCGCTCTGGACGCTTTCCACGGGGTCAGGATTGACATTAGCCGTGTTCCGCAAGGACCAGGATCCGCTCTGGACGCTTCCCACGGGGTCAGGATTGACATTAGCCGTGTTCCATTAGACCAAGATTTGCTCTGGACGCTTCCCACGGGGTCAGGATTGACATTAGCCGTGTTCCACTAGGACCAGGATCCGCTCTGGACGCTTCCCACGGGGTCAGGATTGACATTAGCCGTGTCCACTAGACCAGGATTTGCTCTGGACGCTTCCCACGGGGTCAGGATTGATATTAGCCGTGTTCCACTAGACCAGGAAGGGTTGACTTTATCCGCATTTCACGGAGTCGGGGGTTGACTCTTGGTTGTCTGTGCACCGCCGAGTCATGGAACTGGGAATTGCCGCGGTTCCGCTTTGCTGATGTTGCGTCTGTTGTAATGAGACGAATATTGAGATGATCTCCGGGCCGTCTGTGAACCGTCGAGACTTGGCTCTCTTTCGGATGGAGCCTGATGGGAAGGTATGGTTCCCTCTTTGTTTGTGCCCCTGGATTGTATACAGGGATCGATGTGATCTCATTTGTAGGGCAAAAAGTTTTATTTTATATATTTTTCATTCCGCGATGCTCTATCATTTCAGCTTTTATATCGCGAAAGTCGCGATTGCCCAATCATTTCGGCTATTTTTCGCGGTGCCCAATCATTTCGACTATTTGTTTTATTTACTCGCTGTTTTTTTATTGCGAGTTGCCCAACCATTTCGGCTATTTGTTTTATTTACTCGCTGTTTTTTTATTGTGAGTTGCCCAACCATTTCGGCTATTTTGTATGCATATATTTTTACTTGCTGATTTTGTTGCAAGTTGCCCCATCATTTCGGCTATTTCATATGCATTTGTGGCTCGCTGGCTTTTTCGCTGCGAGTTTTGGGATTTGACACCGATTTCGGCATCAGCATCGCTACAACTGGGATATTGCCAGGAGCGAATCATCATTTGCCTCTGTCGATGTCGAACAAAGGTGGCTTAGCGAACAGGGTTAGGATCCTGTCGATTAAGGCTTTTGACTTCATGAGCCGTAAGGGTCTCATAAAGGTATTTCTCCTTACGAGTCGTGAGGATCTCGTAGGTGCGTTTTCTTCTTAGGAATCGTGAGGATTCCCAAGTGTATTGCTTCTCATAAGTCGTAAGGATCTTACAAGTGTGTTTTCTCCTTATAAGTCGAGAGGACTTACAAGGGCTGTTCGCCGTGTAAACATATCCCTAGTCGCGGGTAGGACTTTGTTAGGGAAATGTTTATTCGCGCCTGTGGATTGTATACAAGGGTCAATATTGAAACGCTTGTAGGGCAAAATCAAGGTGTATGGCTGCTTAAGAACAGGTTCAGATCCCTGTAGCTTAAGGCTTTTGAATCTTATGAGTCGTGAGGGTCTCATAAGAGGGTTCTCCTTACGAGTTGTGAGGATCTCGTAAGTGTAATTTCTCCTTAAGAATCGTAGGGATTCTTAAGTGTGTTGCACCCTTATGAGTCGTAGGGATCTCACGCAGGTATTTTCTCCTCGCAAGGTCGAGAGGACCTTGCAAGTGTCTTTTAACGAGATTGCGCTCTTTCGGGTTTTCACAAACTCGCTGGTAGTCCTGCTGTTTTTACTCACGGAGCCCTTTCGGGTTTTCATCCGTGCCCATCTTGCTTATGGACATACCTTTTTTTTGTCAGCCTTGGGATGCTGCGGTCCGTAGTAGTTTATCGACGTTTCGGTCAACAGCCAGTTTTAGGACATAGTGGTCCATTGTTAGTTTAAGGACGTTTCGGTCCGAAAGCCGGCTACTACATATAGAGTTTGGGCTTAGGAAGATAGAGAGCGGACATAGGCGTCGTCATCTATCGTTAACCTAGGCCGTGACTCATCAGGCATAGTATTTTTTCAGGAATTGTCCGTTTATTGGCCTGAAAGGTCTTTCGCCATGCATGTCCATGAGTAGATAGGCTCCACCTTGGTAGACCTTGCCTATGGTATACGGACCTTCATAGTTCGGCTCAAATTTTCCCCGTTTGGCACGATTGGGGATCATAGGTCTCTTGACCACTAGCACGAGTTCGTCTTGGCGGAATGTTCTCGGCCTAGTCAATCTCTCGTATGAGCGCGTCATCTTTACTTTGTAAGCCTCCAGGTTTTGTTGCGCCATGAGCCGGGTTTCATCAAGGGCGTCGAGCTCTTCAAGCCGAAGGTGAGTATTTTCTTCGTCTGTTAGCTCGTAGTGAACCGCCACTCATAGAGAGGGTAACTCTATCTCGAGGGGGAGTACTGCTTCTGTGCTGAATACCAATGCATACGGCGTTGTGTTCTTGGCCGTTTTGAACGTAGTTCAATACGCCAGAGAACTTCATGCAATCTCTCGTGCCAGTCCCTCTTATTTCGAGACACCGTCTTTTTCACGATCTTCGTCAAGGTCTTGTTAAAAGCCTCAGTTAGACCGTTAGCTCGGGGATTGTAGACCGAAGAGTATCTCCAGTCTATATTATGCTGTTGTGCGAAGCGGCTGAACTTGTGGCTTCTGTAGGATGGCTGATCAGTCGAAAATATTGCATATTTTAACCGGCAATTTCCTTATCATCTGCATACATATAGAAGTATACGGTATTCATAATTCACATATTAGCTAATCGGTCGCAAAATATCAAATTACATGTATTCGACCTTAAAACCGGCATTCCTAGGGAAATTAACTGCATTACATTACATAGCATATTTTCCATACCTTGCAACCCCTGTTTCGAAGTCTGTGCAGGAAAAGAGATGCTTGCTCGATCATTACATCGCTCGACCATTACAATTGCTCGTAAACTCATTGAACTCAAATCTGGTATCAACACAGAAGGGAAACTGAAATTCTAAACATCAAAGAAAAGCCCAAACAGCAGTACCAAGCAACAGAAGAAAGCACGGATCCCAAGCTCATTAAGGCGCGGCGGAAGCGCGGCTAATGCCTACTTCTTGCGGCGGATCCGCGGCGGGCCCAGGGACTTAGCTCCTCAATTTTAGACCAAAACTCCTGTTTCAGTGGCTACAGCTCAATAATGCACACAAACTTCCAGAAGATTCCAGATACTTCCACCAGATCAGCAAACACCTAAACTAGCCTAATATTTCTAGAACTTTCCTAAACCCTTGCTTAAACCCTAAGCTAAAGCCCAACAAACTTTGCCAACAAACTTTGGGAGGGAAAGTCCAATTTAAACCTAAACCTAGGATTTGAAAGTTCTATAAATAGGATCCTAGACTCATCATATCATGTTACATCTTGGCATCTAGGAAAAGATTCAACATCTTAGATTTTAGCCATTCTCTCTTTCTTCATCTTCCTCTTCCTCAAGTTTAGTGAGAAAGCTAGTAGGAAACCCTAACCCTAAATCCAACCACAATTCAAGATCTTGAGTGCAAGCCAAGCAAGATTCCTTCAACCCATTTATGAGCCGAGCCGATCTTCCATCGGGCAAGAGATCAAAGTAGATCCACGATCCACGGAGACGAGCGAAGCCGAGTCAACGATCGATTTCTTTCTTCTTGTAGATCTTGAAAGAATGTATTGAAATTGTTGATTAAATAAAAGGTGATATTTTCTTCTATCTTGTTTTCTTTAAATTCCGCATCATGTTATCTTTACTATTCTTGAATATTGTTTATGTGGTGATGTGTGAATAAAACTCCGCTCGTTAAGGAGTCGAAACGATCTTTAGTATGATGATGTAGCAAATTTGTAATCGATTCTTGAATCCCACGAGTTTGTAAACCCTAGCAAATTCAAGAACCGACAACCCATTTTGTTTCGATGCTTTCTTGATTGACATCGTTCAAAATGAGGGAGTTAGGATCGTTTCTTGAAATTGCTAGAGGCTAGAATGTGAATGATATCGACAACAGAACAAGGGATAAGATGAAACCCTAGTTTCACGAGAAAACCCTAACTCTTGTTGATGATCATCGATCTAGTATCAATCTTTCGAAGGACAAGAATACGAAATATTGTAGACTACAACACGTCTAAAGATCCGATCGATTCCTACGAGCCTCTCTATTATTCTTGATTGTTGTTTGGAAAATACCATTGAAACCCCGATTCTTGATTGTTTATAGTTTCTTGATTCTTTAATAGAGAATAGTGACACACGAATACAAATCACTCTTGAATCTTGTTTTCTTGTTGCTTAACATTTCATTTCAAACAAATTAAAATACAAACGAATCTCGAGATCCCTGTGGACGATCCGCACTCATTCATTAACTACAACTGACACCGTAGTTTGATTGCGGTCAATTTAAATTTTTGATTCGATACGAAACATCCGAAGTTTACCGTTCAATCAAATGGCTCCGTTGCCGGAGACTATTTGATTTGATTTACGCATCGAGAATTTACATTCGATCAATGGCCTGTTATCGGAGATAATCCGTCGCGGAATGCCGAACCGATAAATGACATGTGTCTTGAAGAAATGGAGGATATTCTACGTCTTCACTTCTCTTAGCGGTATGGCTTCTACCCACTTAGAGAAGTAATCAGTTGTCGCCAGTATGAATCGATGTCCTCTGGACGATGCTGGTTCAATGGGCCCGATTATATCAGTTCCCCACATTTCGAACGGCCAGCTAGCCACCGTTGGATGTAGTGGATTTGGATGCTCGTGGATAAAGTCCTCGTGAATCTAGCACGAGTGGCACTGCTTCGCGTATTCAAGGCAGTCCTGGATCATCGTGGGCCAATAGTATCCCATCCTTTTGATCTTCAGTTTCATCTTCGGCCCGGCTTGGTGAGAACCGCAGAGTCCGTCGTGAGTTTCTTGAACGACTCTTTTTGCTTCTTATGGTCCCAGGCATCTTAGCCATAAAGAGTCAAACGATCTCTTATACAGAGTATCATTAACGAAGGCGAAAGACAGAGCTCGTTTCATGAGCTGATGTCTCGAGGATGCATCTTTAGGAGTTCGACGGGATTTGAAGTAGTCTATAAAGACTTCTCTCTAATCCATAGCCTTTTCCTGGTCTTTTACTTGTAGGGTCGCTTGCTCGATCGCTCCCTTTTCTTCGGCCGACTCCGGAGATATTTCTGCCGGCGCAAGAACCCGATGGCTTTGCACAACGATCCTTACGTCATCGAGGTTTTCGTCGGCCAGTTCTTTAGCTAGCTTGGCTAATGCATTCGCCTTGCTATTTTCCGCACGCGGTATGCTTTCCAGGGTATAGGAAGGGATTTGAGTCAGCAATTGTTGTACCCTTTCGCCGTACTTCACCAACTCAGGTTTGCACGTCTGATAGTCACCGTTTACTTAGCTAACGACCAGTTGGGAGTCTCCGTATATGAGGAGGTTTTCAATTTCCATGTCGACAGCGATCTTAAGACCTGCTATCAAAGCTTCATATTCGGCTTCGTTGTTTGTCCTTGGTTCTGTTAAGGAGAAGGCAAAGTGCATTATCCCTCCTTGTAGAGTCACGAAGATGAGGCCCACCCCGGATTTGATTATGGGGGCGGTTTGTTTGCGCTTCTTCATGGAAGACGCCCCATCGAAGTAGAGTTCCCATTGGGTGTCACTCTCTCTTCTCTCACCGTCGATCGTGTCAAACGCGTGCTCGTCAGGCAATTCGCAGTTCAAAGGAGAATTGGCGGGTATCGGATGTTCAGCGAGGAAGTCGGCGATGGCCTGGCCTTTTACCGCCTTGAGGGGATAATAAGTTATCGAGAACTCCATCAAGAATAGGGCCCATTTAGCGAGCCGTCCCGTTAATATAGCCTTTGATATCAAATATTTGAGAGGATCCACCTTCGATATGAGATGGACCTCATGTGTCAACGCATAGTGTCTAAGCTTCGTTATCACGAAGATCAACGCCGGCAGTGTTTTTCAATGGGGGAGTAGTTGCTTTCTGCCCCAGAAGGACTCGACTCAAATAGTAGAGGGCTCTCTCCTTCCCTTGGTCGTTCTCTTGTGCCCACAGCGTGCCTAAAAAACCTTCGAGGGCTGTTGTATACAGGACGAGAGGTTTTCCTTTAACGGGAGCGGCCAGCACTGGCAGATTCTGCAGGTATTGCTTGATTTCGTCCAGTGCGCTTTGGCATCTGCGATCCCAGCCGAACGGGGTTCCCTTCTTCATCAAGTGACTGTAGGGGCGGCATTTTCCGGAGAGGTTAGCTATGAACCGCCTGATGTACGCGAGCTTTCCTTGGAGAGACCGCAGTTGCTTGAGAGTCCTTGGCGGAGGCATTTCCATGATCGCCTTGATCTTAGATAGGTCTATCTCGATGCCGGACGACGAATCCTAGAAACTTGCCCGAGGAAACTCCGAATGCGCATTTGAGAGGGTTCATCTTCAAGTTGTATTTCCGAAGGCGCTGAAACACGATCTTCAGATGCTCTAAATGTTCCTCGTATGATTTGCTTTTAACTAAGAGGTCGTCGATCTAGCATTCGACGATTTCATGTATGAGGTCGTCGAAGATCTTCGTCATGGCCCTCTGATAGGTGGCACCGGCGTTCTTTAGACCGAAAGGCATCACCTTGTAGCAGAATATGCCCAAAGGGGTCCGGAAAGCGGTATGCTTCGATCCTCAGGATGCATCTTTATCTGATTGTATCCTGATGAGCCGTCCATGAAGGAGAAAACTTCGTGAGTGGATGTATTATCTATCATCAGCTCGGTGACCGGTACTGGAAAGTCGTCCTTCGGGCAAGCTTTGTTGAGATCCCGGAAGTCTACGCATATGCGCACCATCCCATTTTTCTTCATCACTGGGATGATGTTAGCGATCCAGTCAGGGTATGGGACCTCCTGGATGAAGCCGGAGTCGATTAGCTTCTTGACCTCGGCATTGATGCTCATCTCAAGCTCGAGCCGCATTCTTCTCGGTGCTTGTTTGATTGGCTTGATGTCCGGAGATATCGCCAATTTGTGTACAGCAATCTCTGGATCTAGTCCTGGCATCTCGGAGTAGTTCCATGCGAAGCAGTCTTTATATTTCATAAGTATGTCTTTGAGCTTAGCCACCCTTTCTTCAGACAACAGCTTACCGACGAATGTCGGCCGCGGGTCACTTGCCGTCCCCAAGTCAATTTTCTTGAGGTTATCTGCAGTAGTATGTATTCCGTCTTCCAGCTCTTTTGGCGCCGGTGGAAACTCTGAGATCACCTCGTCATCATCGTTTTCGAAGCACCAGGGGAGATCAGCCATATCCTCGGGTTCTTCTTCTGACAGCGTTATCACGTGACAGGTACGAGATCGCTTCCAAGACCGATGTTGGTCTGGTTCTACTCTCGCTGCATACGTGGCTTTCGGTTCATGCTTCTGCGGCGGGGTTACCTTCCAACTGCTGGATAGAGTGAGCTTGCCTTGCTGATACTGGTCTTTTACCCAGTCTTTGAATATGAAGCAGTCTTCGAGAGGATGTCCTATCGCTCGGTGATAGGAGCAATAGTCTGGGTGAGAGACCTTGTCTGCTTGCTTGGGGTGCTTGGACTCCGGGAGGGTAATCATCTGATGTTTTATGTCAAGATCAAGTATCTTCCCTGTCTTGTTTTGGGAAAAAGAATACGCTCGACCCATCTTCTTTATAAGAGACGAATCCTTGTTGCTCGATTCTCGATCGCGTGGCTTCTTGGACCTTTGTCGCTGTTGAACGCTTTTTCCGTTCTTGGGTTTATTTTTGCCTCTGCGTCGGGTCTTTTGTATGACGGGATGGCGACGAAGGGCATCGTCATTTTCTGCAGCCTGCTGAAGGAGGCGCTGCGTTCTGGCTTTCTCGTAGATGGCCATTTCGCGATTATGGTCGTCTCGAACCTTTTGACCTGCTTCCTTTATAAGCTTGTCCATTTGTTCTTCGAACGACGGGCTTGGCATTTTCATGACGGGAGCTCATTTTGGTTCAGGGTTAGCATCTTCCCACAGAGCATCTCCTTCTTCATCAAAGTCATGTATGACGTAGCAGCCGCGGAATCGCTCCCGTTTCTGGGATTGAACATATCCAAGTTCGATCATTTCCATTCTCCCGTTGGGCAACTTTCGTTGAGTTCCGGGGACGCTCCAGATCCTGTTATAGAACTGGGCTTGTCGAGCAGTCTGTTTGAAGGGTACGCCTTGACACTTCAACAGTCTTTTTAGTACGTCTGTGTAGTATCTGGGAAAACGGATGGGCTGGAGCCTGTCAAGTGTAGAATCCGCACCATGCCAAATTTCTTTCTCCACTTTGGTTTCCCTAGATCGGTAGAATATGATCGCCTTTTCACCTTTTCGCCTGGAGGGGATATAGAATGTCTGCAGTTCTTGCACACTATAAGTTTCATGTGCGTCGAGCTCTCTGTAATGCTCTTGCGGAACCATGGAAACTTGCAAACTTTGATCTTCATCAGCGAAGGCTTGTATCGATGGCCGAGCAGAGAATACGGCATTGACTTCATCTTCCGAGTCGCTGCCGAAGACCAGAATAGGGGTGGACGGTCCCGGATTGTTGCATTGGGGCGTCCCTGAATAAACTATTTCTTCCTCCTCCTCAGTATCACTCCCGAAGATCGGAATAGTAGTGATAGCTTTGTTCTTGTCCTCCGGTTTGCGACATCTTTCTGTGTTTTCAAAATCTGGTAGGAAGTACTTGGCATCCTCATATTTGCGGACTTCGTTCACGGAGAATGGGTTTAGTTCCCCTGTCACAGTATACCCGAGACCATCCTTAAAATACTTCATACACTGATGTTGTGTAGAAGGGATGATGTTGTACTTGTGTAACCAAGGCCGGCCGAGCAAAGTGTTATAGCAGGTTTTAGCATCAATGACGTGAAACTTGATGTCAGTGACTAGCAGCCCAAAGCGCAGCGTCAGTATCACAGACCCGAGCGTCCGTGACGACTGGGAGTCAAAACCGGAGATGGTGATTTTATCACGGGCGAGATGCTAAACGCTCATACAGATTTCCTTCAACACTCTTACATTGAGGAGGTTAACAGAGGACCCATTGTCAACCAGGATTTTGCCTATCTTGATATCATGATAGTATCCGGAGATATAAATGGGACGGTTGTGCTCGTCTGTCCCGAGGAGGAGGTCTTCATCACCAAAGGTGATGTCAGTAGTGTGCACTTCTTCCAGCTCGTCCTTCATCTTTTCTTCGGCGAGAAAAGCTTGGAATTGTTCAGGCTCTTGTAACGCCTTGATCAGAGAATCTCTTGCTTCTTTTGATAACAAGAGGGCATCGAGAATGCTTAGCTGCGAAGGTAGTTTTCTCAAGTGTGCCAGAACGTTGTAATCAACCTTGTTTTTCTTTGGCGGGTCCTTGGCTGTCAGCTCTTTGACGACTTGATCATCTAGGGCGATGTCCCCAGGGATTTTTTCTTTCCCCTTATCTTTTCTATTCGACCCACTGTTCGCGGGCCCGAGATTCTTTTCGGGCAGCATACGATTGCGCAGCTGAATGTTCTCATAGGTTTTCATTTCTTCTGTTTCTGACATGGGTTCTTTGAAGAGAGGGCCAAGGGCTATTTCTTCATCAGAATCGCTCCCAAAGGTGAGAACTTGCGATCCCCCAGCGTCGACCACGTGACAGTTGCCGGCTGTTCTTTTATGCTCGTCTGTCGTGCCCCTCTGTTCCCGACGAGCCTTGCGCTTCATTCGCTGAACGTGTTGTCGGTGGGGTAACATATCATTGCCACCAGTTTTTAAAGGCCATGCATTCTTTAGTAGGGTGTGTAATCCTCTGATGGTATAGCAAAAGTTAGGATGTGTGTCTGCTTCATCAGGACGTATATCGTCAGGATAATTTCCTCTGAACGAGGGCAATTTCATTCCCATTGACAGGGCTCTGGCGAACCTTTTCCTCATCTTGAACCTGCTTTTATTTACGGCGAATGTATTTTGATCTGGTGGGAGTGTTTCAACCCTTTTGTCCAGTCGCCGGCGTTTGTCTTTTTCAAATATGGCCATCTCGCGCTCTCGGTCAGCTTTGCTTTTAAAAAGAGCTTCGTTTAGGAATGCATTAATCATTTCGTCCGATGGTCCTAGAAATTCAGGCTCAGGATCTGCCTCCAGTTTCTCTGCATCCAGAGCTTCTTCACCATTTATTAATAAGTGAGAGATCACATGACAGCTTGGCACATAATCCTCAGGCTCATCCAACGAGTCTTCTCCATTGTCATCATCTCCGTCCTCAAAGACGTGGCTAAGAAATTATTGGAGTTGATTGGGGTCCGCGCCTTCTGGTTATATTCTTCCAACGCGTCAATCTGTTTTTACAGGTCCGTGCGCTTGTCACCAGGCTTCACGGGCTTTTTGGTCTTCTTCTTCTTCTTCGAAAACTTTGACGGCTGGGTATGGACGCTTTGACTATCACCACCAGTTTTTGGAGTTGGGCGCGGCTTCAGCATTCCCCCGATGATCTCGGGTTCTAGCTGATTTTTCCACCTGATTGCCGGGCATGTTTGGAGATCCTTCAGCATTCTTTTTGTTTTGGCTGAAAGAGCGATCTCCCATGGAGCTTCTTCGACCAAAGAGCACGATGCCTCCGGTGTGTCCCCCTTTTAAGAGCGTGCGGCTACGGCGGTCTTACTTTCCAATTCTCGGACAGTGCGAACTTGCCCTGTTGGTATTGGTCTTCGATCCAGCCTTTAAAGACGAAGCAATCTTCAATTGGATGGCCTGTCGTTTGGTGATAGTGGCAATAATTGGGATTATTAACCTCACCGGGTTGCAATGAGCGTTTTGGATTCGGTAATTTAATGAGCCTGTTGCGCACCGCTAGCTCGAACAATCTCCTCGTTTTGTCTCGGGGAAATGAATAAGGGCGCTTTATTTTCTCATTATAGAATCGCCGTCTCTCGTCTAGGCGATCAGTTAATTTTGGACCACTGGGTTGCTATTGAGCATTGGTGACGAAGGTCGCTTTCCCTTTCCCTTTTTCATTCCGCGGCTCCGGCTTTGAAGAGGAAGGCCTGTGGCCCATCTGGTCCATTTGGACCAACTTATCAATCAAGGACTGGAAAGTGGTCGGCTTGAAAAACATAATGAATTGGGAGATGGCCGCTTGAGGGTCAAGAGTGCCCACGAACATGCCCACCCCAGGCGCTTCTTCGACGCGCTGCTCGCACTTCGACCATAAATTCTGCCATCGTATTGCGTATTGCACCCACGTTTCGCCTTGCTTTACCCTGGCGTTAATCAATGCTGTGATCGGGGTGCGCTCGCTACCGCTTGCGAATCTCTGTGTGAACAGCAGCTCCATCTCCGCAAATGTCTTGATAGAGTCATTTAGAAGTTCAGAATACCACTCGAACGCCGTCTCCGACAAGCTGCCAACAAACTGGCGGAGCAGAAGTTTATCATCACCGCCAGTGTTGCCGCACAAGGCTCTGAATTGAGCGACGTGCTGATGCGGATTTCCCGTCCCCTTATATACATGGAATTTGGGGATCGTATATCCTGGCGGGTACCTTATTTGGTCGTACCAACCCGGATAGGGTTGTCCCGTTTTAACAATCTGCCCGGCCATTTCGCTCGCCTGATGAGCTCGTATTTGCTGAGCGATGTAATCATCCAGAGCGGCCTTGGAGATGGTCTCCTCCTTGGTTGCTGAAAGAGCCGGAGGAGGGTTCGATGTCTCCTCTCTGTCGTCTTCAATGATAATCGGGGGGTCTTCAGCTGGAGGTTCCGGCTGTAACATCATCCCGGCCATGTCTTGGAACAAAAGAGCCAATCGTTTTATGTTGGCCGTCTGTTCCGCGGCCTCTTTTTCTTTCCTCTCGAGCATTCTTTGGAGGAATTCAGTATCAGTTTCTTGTTCCTGACGTTGCTGTGAGGTCTCTGGATTTTTTTTCGGCCCAGTGAGTGCGGCCATTGCAGTCAGCATCTTCTGAAGTTTTTGCTGCTGTTGCTCCTGAGCTTTTGTTATCGATCGGGTAAGCGGTCGATGACCCGTAGAGGCACGGCTTTCCTCTTTTCCGGAAGCCATATAAACGGTATGTATTACCATGCCCCCAGACTTGGGGCGTTTACATTCAGCGTCTTTGCGGTTCGCCGCGGTCACAGAGGCTTTCTCCGGCCTCCTTCTCTTGTGAGCGGTTGAAGTTGAGGGAGCCGTTGCAGTGGGCATCCAGACGGATGACATCTTCTGTGGTACCATGGGATGGCTCTTTTCTTACCGAGCTTTAATCTTCTTTGGTCGGCGAGAGTAGTCCTGGTCAATCACCGATTCCTGGACCTGTCGCCAGACTTTGTAAATTTTGGAGGACAGCCGCTGAGAGGGCTGCTCCGGCTTTTTTTCCGTAGCATTCTCCACAGGTAGAGGAGATCTCTTCAGTACAGCAGTCGGAGAGTTCTTGCGAACCTTCCTAAGCGGTTCAAAGCTGTTCCCAGTTGGAACAACAACATCGATTTCCACCGTTGGAGCCGGCGGAGTCAGTCCGGAAGGGGAATTGCCCCCAGCCTTCCTCACTCGGCGCCAGTGGCGACGTCGAGCATGTAGTGCGATTGGAGTTGGTTCATCTGTAGGGTGACCTCCTCATGCCCCCTGTGTTGGTCAGAAGTTGTCGTCGGCGTCAGCCTCTTGAAGACTGATGTCCGTTGAGAAGCAATGTCCAATCTGTCAAAGACAGACCTCTGGGCAGGGGGAGCAGCTTTGAGGACTTCGCCAGGAGCGGGAGCCGGAGCAGTCAGTCTTGTGAAGACCGACCCTTTGACAGGAGAAGTTGCTTTGACGACTTCGAGAGCAGGAATGGCTATCCTTTTTAGGATAACCCTTTCTGGTATCGCAGGCTTCTTCACTGGCCCGTTGGAGCTTTGTCCCAGTCTGTCAAAGACTGAGGCGTTGGAGCTGGACGGCTCATTGAGAGGGGCCGCAGTAGTTGTGAGTCGATCAAAGACCGACTTCTTTGGGGCTTCTTGCGACAGCAGCGGGGCACTGAAGCTCATCGGTGGGAGCATGGTCCCAAAGAATAGCCTAGTGGTAGCCTGAGTTATTTGCTCCACCGGCATCTTGAACAGGGAGGCTGCTTGGGGCCCGTAGGTTACACCTCCAGATGAGGTGGAACGGGAGTTGCAGTTGCAGTTGGAGCAGTTAGAGGCCATTGATGTTCTTTTTTCTGCACGGGAGCAAAACCAAATCTTAGTACCTCCAACCCAAGGGCAACCATATCAAACCGCGATTCGTTCGCGAACACGATACACGAAGTGTAGAGTGGAAAGAGGAAAAGGTCCCACCGGGCGTGCCAGAATCTGTTCTCCTCCGAAAACGGGGACGCGACCGCATAGGTTCGTCTTGCCTGAATTTGGGGGCATATGCTAATTGGTGCTATCCGTCCACCTCTCCGAAGATGCCAAGTTGATTTATGATACCGTGTATCGAAGGTTTAAACGGATGCGGCTGATGTAGCAGACTTCGTCAGATTCCCCCTCGTTGAGGGGTTTTTGATTGTGGGGACGCTCTTCCCTGCAGGCTCAAGCCCCCGCAGTTAATTATGCTACCGCATCGCGGTAACCATTTTCTCCTTCTCCAGATGGTCACTTCGTGTCATGTGTGTTTGTTTTGTTTTTGGTTGCCCGTAGATTGTATACGGAGACTAATTTAAGTTGTCGCCCGTAGGGCATGGATTAGTCTAAATCCGTACATTCTTAGATTTGGGTTTGGGGCTGGGTGTAAGGATACGTTAGTCTCATTTGAGACTAAGATAGACTTAAACGTATGTTAAGAATACGTTAGTTTAATTTTAGACTAAGATCAACTTAACGGGATCATTTAGATCCAACAAAAGGGCATTTGGGCTATATTGTTTAGTTTAGGGACGTTGCAGTCGATTACCAGTTTAAGGACATGGTGGTCCAACATTAGTTTAAGGACATTACGGTCCAAGGTTAAGGACATCATAGTCTATGGGCTTAAGGACCCCGCAGTCCGAGGTTAAGGACATCATAGTCCATGGGTTTAAAGGGACCCCACAGTCCAAGGTTAAGGACATCATAGTCCGTGGGTTTAAAGGACCCCACAGTCCAGTTTAAAGACGTCATAGTCTATGAAATGTATGGTTGTCGGGACCCGTCACCTCTCTGAAGACGTTGAAGGATTACAACGACATATATCAGAGGGGTTCAGAGATGTACCCTTGAACCAATTTTGGTTGAGATATGTAGTCCAATTTGGGGCTAAGATCTGTTAAAAGATTTATGAGCATATGGGCTCAATTAATCTGAGTTGAGGACTTATGGCCGATCTTGGGCTAAGTCCAATCAGGTTAAAATGTTTAACATTAATTTTGGGCTGTTGAGCCTTTATTTGGGCTTGGCCCTGCCAGCGTTTTTTTATTTTACTGAATGCTGAGCATTCCTCATAGCCCTGGGCTTATTAAAGAACAATTTATGTTCTACCAGCGCAACACATGGTGCGCTTGGCGTTTTGCGCCAGTCAAAGAGCGCAGCGCGCTTCTGCCGAGTAGCGCATACGTGAGGGACACGTGTCGCGCTTGGCGCTAGTGCCAATTAATGAGCGCAGAGCCCTAGTTTATGAGCGCATTGCACTATTAGTTTAGTGGCGCACACGTGAGGAGCACGTGGTGCGCTTGGCGCCAGTCCATGAGCGCAAAGTGCTATTTCAAGAGCGTAAAGCGCTAACTGTTATGTGGCGCCTACGTGAGGAACACGTGTCGCGCTTGGCGCTGAGCGCTAGTCAATGAGCGCAGTGAGCTATGTTTGGAGCACTGAGGATCTTTAAAATTAAGAGCGCCAAGGCTCTACAGTGCTTTGCGCTAGATGTGGAGCGCTGAAGTGCTTCTTTTATGCAACTTAGATCAGTCTGCGTCCTGAGAATTAAATTCTCTTTTTATAAGAGACTTTGTCTCAAGGTTCTAAGAACAAAGTTCTTATTTTATAGGAGATGTTTCAACCTCTTATTTTGGTGAAAGGCTTTGCCTTTATGGATCTGTGATCCTCAAGAGAATTGAATTATTCTCCCCCCTTTTATAATAAGATGTTCATGATCTCTAAAAGATAATTTGTCTTATAGATCTGTGATATGTGAGAAGAATTATGTTCTTCTTCTTATTTTGTGATGAGATCTTTTGATCTCTTTTGTAAAAGACTTTGGTCTTGATCTTCAAAGAAGTGAATTCTTTTTTTTAATCATGAGATGATTTCATCTCTCTGTTCATCATCATTTTTTACCTTGAAGAAGATCTTCTTTCTCTAAGAGTTTGGCTCTTCTTTCTGAGATCTCTCAAAGCTTATGGGGGGGTTCCTCCTTTTTTTTCTGTATCTCTTAGACTTGAAGTCTTGGGGCCTTTATATAGGGCAAGCTGATCAGTTTGATCAGTTAAGGAGATCTTTTCTCCAATTGATTTGGGGAATTTCCCATCGTTGGATCTTTGATCCAAGGGCTTCTGATTTACAGAAGCCAATCTTCTTGTTTGTAACAATATTGGAAAATCTTTTCATACAGAATTTATTCTGTATTTTGGTGATTTTTAATCACCATTGGATCATTAATCCAACGGTGCTCTGATTTACAGAGCGCAATTTTGTTGTTTGGAAAGATTTTGAGGAATCTTTCCTTAACAGAATTTAATTCTGATTAATTAATGATTTATCATTATTATTGGATCTTTGATCTGACGGTGGGGAGGTTTTAGTTCCAGCGCTAGCGCACCCGTGCTCTGCACGTGGTGCGCTGCTTAGAGCGCAGCGCACTTAGCACTAGCGCATCCGTACTTTGCACGTGGTGCGCTGCTTAGAGCGCTGCGCACCTAGCGCTTGCGTATCCGTGCTTTGCACGTGGTGCGTTGCTTATAGTGCAGCGCACCTATCGCTAGCACACACGTGCTTTGCACGTGGTGTGCACCTAACGCTAGCGCATCCGTGCTTTGCACGTGGTGCGCTGCTTAGAGCGCAACGCACCCAGCGCTTGGGCACATGTGCTTTGCACGTGGTGCGCTACTTAGGGCGCATCGCATTTAGCGCTAGCGCATCCGTGGTGCACTGTTTAGAGCGCAGCGCACCTAACGCTAGCGCACACGTGCTTTGCACGTGGTGTGCTACTTAAGGCGCAGCGCACTTGGCGCTGCTTCTGAAGCGTTGCTTCATTTCAAAATTTGAATTTTGAACAGGGCTTTGCTCTGATTGGGGGAAACAAAATTCATCGTAGCGAGAACTCCATCGGCCTACAACATCCTCCTCGGCCGCCCCACGCTGAACTCCCTCCTGGCCCAGATATCGACCTATCACCTGGCGATGAAGTTCCCGCTCGACCAGGGCGGGATAAGTCGGGTCTATGGAGACCAGTGAATTGCAAAGGTTTGCTTCATCGCAACATTTTCATCGGAGAGACCGGTCGACGCTGTCGAAGGTGAGGGTGACATCAGGGGTTCTTTAGACACTCGAGACGAGCAAACCGAGTTCCGAGGGACTCCGGTGGAGCCTCTGACAGAGGCCCCGCTCATAGAAGGGGACGACGAAAAACTCGTTCAGATCGAGTCGCTTCTGGCAGGAACTCAGCCAGATGACTTGGTCCATTTCCTCAGAAACAACTCCGACGTGTTTGCCTGGGCGCCTGCTGACATGCCTGGGATCGACCCCAAAGTTATATCTTACAAGCTCGGGGTTGATCCTACGGCCCGACCCGTCAGACACAAAAATCAAAGCTTTGCCCCGGTCAAACAGAAGGCTATCGAGGATGAGGTGGATCGGCTCCTCGCCGCCAACTTCATTCAGAACGTGCCCTATTCGGAGTGGCTAGCAAACGTAGTCCTGGTCAAGAAATCAAGCGGGAAGTGGCGCATGTGTGTCGACTTCACCGACCTCAACAAGTCCTGCCCCAAAGACAACTATCCCCTACCTCGGATAGATCAGCTCGTTGACAACTCGGCAGGACACGAGCTATTGAGCTTCATGGATGCTTTCTCCGGCTACAATCAGATCCGTATGAATCCGGCAGACGAATATCTTACCGCATTCACAACGGACCGGGGGGTATACTGCTACAAGGTAATGCCCTTTGGCCTCAAGAACGCCGGGGCTACATACCAACGGTTGGTCAACTGCATGTTCAAGCCATAGATCGGCAGGAACATAGAAGTTTACGTCGACGATATGCTCGTCAAATCGGTCTCGTCGACCGACCACTCCAAGGACCTGGGCGAGGCCTTCGAGGTACTCCGCAAGTTCAAGATGAAGCTAAACCCCGCCAAGTGTGCATTCAGGGTCACCGGGGGAAAGTTCCTCGGTTTCGTGGTCACCCACCATGGGATCGAGGCCAACCCGGAAAAAATCGACGCTATCCTCAACATGACCGCCCCCAAGACCAACGTCGAGATCATGCGGCTAACCGGGCGGGTGGCCGCTCTGAGCCGCTTCATGTCGAGGTCTGGGGAAAAGTGCCTCCCGTTCTTCAAAGCTCTAAGAAAAATTCTGAGGTTCGAGTGGTCAGAAGAGTGCCAGACCGCCTTCGACCAGTTAAAAAGGCACCTTGCGACGCCGCCGCTGCTCACTTGACTGATTGAAGGGGACGAGCTATCGCTGTATCAAGTGGTATCCGACCAAGCAGCAGTCTCAATGCTCGTTCGGGAGGTCGACGGAGTGCAGAAACCGGTATACTACGTGAGCCACGTCTTTAAAGACGCAGAGACGAGGTATCCGGCCATAGAGAAGATCGTCCTGGCCCTCGTTGTGGCCTTAAGAAAACTACGACACTACTTCCAAGCGCACACTATCCTCGTTCTCACCGAGCGCCCGCTGGGGGCTATCCTCGCCTCACCCGAATCCTCGGGCTGCCTAGAGAAGTGGAGGTGGGAGCTGTCCCGGTTTGACATAAAATACCGCCCGAGGCAGGCCATCAAAGTACAAGCCCTGGTCGACTTTAGTCGAGTGCACCATCCCCAACAAGGAATCGAAGCCCGCGCCGACCCTCGCGGATCAACACCCGATCGTGGGGAGACCCAACTCCGTCCCTGAGTGGGTCATCTACGTCGACGGGTCCTCAACCGAGGAAGGCTATGGCGCCGGCCTTATCATTCGGGGCACGAACGAGGCAGAAATGGAACATTCCCTAAAGTTCGGATTCAAGGCTTCAAACAACGCGGCAGAGCATGAGACCCTACTGGCCGGACTGTGCCTGGCCTCCGGACTGGGGCTGAAAACAATTCCAATCCGCAGTGACTCAGCCCTAGTCGTTGGTTAAGTGACCGACCACTTCGAGGGTCAGGAACCTCTAATGGCGAAGTACCTGGCCGAGGTAAGAAAACTTCAGAAGATCTTCGATGAAGTCCAGATAGAGTAAATACCCAGACAGCTCAATGCCCAAGACGACGCCCTGAGCAAGCTGGCTTCATCCTACTCGGCCAACAACAAGCAATCTATCCTCTTCGAGACCTTGCCATGGCCCAGCGTGAAAGACAGGGCGATAATACTTCACGTGTACACGGCGCAGGAAGACGACAAAGACCGGAGGAAGCCCCTCGTGGAATTCCTAAGGGATGGAGCGCTCACAGGGGATCGGGAAGCAGCCCGCCGTCTCAGGGCCAAAGCCCGTCACTTCGTCTGGAGCAATAGGAACCTTTACAAGAAATCCTTCACTCAGCCCCTGCTCCGGTACGTCGACCTCCACGAAGCCGACTACGTCCTCCGTGAAATCTATGAAGGGGTCGGCGGCGCATACCAAGGGGCCCGAACCTTAATCCAGAAGGCATTGCTCCAGGGGTACTACTGGCCAACTATTCACGAGAACGCCCAGAAGCTCGTCAGGAGATGCAAAAGCTGCCAACTCTACGGAAGCACACCTCGCCTCCCGGCCACCGAGCTGACCGCGCTGACCTCTCCGTGGCCGTTCGCCCAGTGGGGATTGGACATGATAGGCCAGTTTCCTACCGGCGCGTGCGGGCACAAATATGTTCTCGTCGCGGTGGATTACTTCACAAAGTGGATCGAAGTCGTCCCCATCAGAAAACCGGATGCTGCCACGATTATCAAGTTCCTACAGAACAACCTGATACTCTGATTCGGCATCCCGAGGTGTATCATCACCGACCACGGGACGAACTTCAAGAACGAGAAGGTGAAAAATTTCTGCAACGAATATCATATCCTTATGAAGTTCGCAGCGGTCGCACACCCCCAATGCAACGGGCAGGCCGAAGTCGCCAACCGGGATGTCCTCCGGGGTCTCCGGACCCGCTTGGAAGGGCACCAAGGCAGTTGGGTCGAGGAATTGCCCCGGGTCTTATGGGCCCTGCGCATGTCAAAGAAGACCCTCACCGGGGAAACCCCTTTCAGCCTCTGCTAGGGGACCGAGGCGATGGTCCCGGCGGAGATCGGGCTACCCAGTCACCGGGTCGAACACTTTGATGACGAAGCAAAAACCACTGCACTGCGGACCAACCTGGACATCTTGCTGGAGAAACCGGACCGAGCTCAAATCAGGGTGGCCGCCTATCAGCAGCAAACTGCCCGATACTACAACGCGCGGGTCAAGCGCCGTTCCTTCAAGACCGAAGACCTGGTCCTACGGCGAAACGAGTTCGTCGATCAAGGCAGGCTGCATAATTTCTCCCTGAAATGGGACGGTCATTTTCTCGTCTCCGAAGTACTTCCCGGCGGAGCCTACCGCTTACAGGACGCGGACGGCCGCAAGTTTCCACGGCCTTACAACGCTGAGAAGCTTAAGCTGTACCAATGAAACGAATACCTACGAGTGTGTATCTCTCCTTTCTCAAAGGCAATGTAAATTTTTCTAAAAGTTCTTTCTACTTAAATAATAAGAGGGGAACGCTAAAGCATTGCAAAAAGAGAAATCTTATTAATTCAAAAAGGTACTCTGGGCTCCTCAGCCTTACAAAAAGGGGGGGTTACAAAAGAGGCGGAACGGGATCGAGGAAGTACTCCTGGTAATACTCAGAGTAGATCTCCATCAACCGGGCCCTAGCCGCTGCAGTTCGCTCCTACCGACGCTGCATGCGGACCCGAGACGCCATGGAACCACCCGACTGACTACTCACTGAGCCTTGACCCACGATGTACCTTATCTTGAAACATTCAAGAATCAGAAGCAAGGATCGATTGTGCCTGGCCTTCGAGATGAGGCCGAACAGGAAGATCGAATGCACCTTATCAAGCGCCTCGTCCAGAAGCTCCTCACTGAAGGGGTTGTCCAACCCCGGGGACCTCCTCCAGATCGCGTACATCAGGAGCTGTAGCAAGGATGACCGCCGAGGAAGGAGACGACCGAAGTGATCCTCGAGGCACCGAGCCACTCCTCGGCACCCCTCCTCGGACCGCGATTGGTCATACAAGGAGACATCACCAAGGGTGATAATCTCTTCGATCAAATACACGTGCCTAGTCATCTCGAAAGTAAGCGGTGTCAAAGGTACTGCCATCTCCTTCCCTACTTGTAACTTCAAGCAGAATCTCCAAGGACCCGGATTCTCGGGCATGCCAGCGCGAATCTTGGGAATCGAAACAACTACCCCAATGCCACGCCGCCACGTGACGAAACTGGCACGACATTCCAAAACGCTTCGCGTTCTCTACGCGCTCGTGGCACGTGTCACTCGCGGCTATCCATCTTCCCAAAGCCCTCACGAAGAGGCAGCCCAGCAGCTACCCTGCTCGGCTATCCTTGGCCGGTAGCTCGCCTACCCCACAACGCCAGGGATCAAAGCCCTCACCAAGAGGCGACCGAGCGGCTTCACTGCTCGGTTCATCCTTGGCAGGCCTCCCACGGCCCCTCCTGCGCCAAGGATCGAAGCCCTCACCAAGAGGCAGCCCTGCAGCTACCCTGCTCGGCTATCCCTGGCTGGTAGCTTCCCTACCCCACAACGCCAGGGATCAAAGCCCTCACGAAGAGGCAGCCCAGCAGCTACCCTGCTCGGCTATCCCTGGCCGGTAGCTCGCCTACCCCATAACGCCAGGGATCTAAGCCCTCACCAAGAGGCAACCGAGCGGCTTCACTGCTCGGTTCATCCTTGGCAGGCCTCCCATGGCCCCTCCAGCGCCAAGGATCGAAGCCCTCACCAAGAGGCAGCCTTGTAGCTACCCTGTTCGGCTTTCCCTGGCTGGTAGCTTCCCTACCCCACAACGCCAGGGATCAAAGCCCTTGCAAGAGGCACCGGGCAGCAACCCTGCTCAGCCATCCTTAAGGACAAAAAGCCCTCGCCAAGAGGCACCGGGCAGTAACCCTACTCGGCTATCCTTAGTAGGCCACTTACGGCCCCTCCCGCGCTAAGGATGAAAAGCCCTCGAAAGAGGCAACCGGGCCCGCCCTTGCTCGGTTATCCCTGGCTGGTAGCTCCCTACCCCAACAAACCAGGGATCAAAGCCCTTTCCAAGAAGCAACCGGGCCCGCCCTTGCTCGGTTATCCCTGACTGGTAGCTCCCTATCCTAACAAACCAGGGATCAAAGCCCTCGCCAAGAGGCACCGGGCAGTAACCCTGCTTGGCCCGTCCTTAAGGATCAAATCCCTCGCAAGAGGCAACCGGGCCTGCCCTTGCTCGGTTATCCCTGGATGGTAGCTCCCTACCCCAACAAACCAGGGATCAAAGCCCTCGCCAAGAGGCACCGAGCAGCTACCCTGCTCGGCCCCATCCTTAGTAGGCCACTCACGGCCCCTCCTGCACTATGGATCAAAGCCCTCACAAGAGGCAACCGGGCCCGCCCTTACTCGGTTATCCCTGGCTGGTAGCTCCCTACCCCAACAAACCAGGGATCAAAGCCCTCGCCAGGAGGCACCGGGCAGTAACCCTGCTCGGCCGTCCTTAGTAGGCCAATCACGGCCCCTCCCGCGCTAAGGATCAAAGCCCTCGCCAAGAGGCACCGAGCAGCTACCCTGCTCGGCCGTTCCCCGCTGGAAATTCAATACCTTAAAACTCTAGGGATTGAATCCCTCGCCTAGAGGCGCCAAGCAGCTACCCTGCTCGGTCGATCATCAGCATGCCTCTCCAAGCTTCCCACGCTAAGGAACGTGACATCGTCAAAAGGCATCCGGTTCTACGTCTAAGCAATCTCCATCTCGACTTCGGGGCCATGGAGATACCGTCTTCGCACCGATCTTTGTACACTCGGCAAACAAATAGATTCAACTCGATGTGTGATCACTAGACAAAGAACCGACATAAAACGAAGGCGGTGTTGCGCAAATACGAGTGCTTACCGACAAAGGAAAATACGAGCACAAACACTACTGCAAAAACAAAAATCTTTATTCATAAAGCCAAAGTCTTTACAAGGGTATTGTGGGCTCCCCAGCCTTACAAAATTCCTGGAGGCTTACAAAGGAGAGCGGAGGAAAAGCCAAGAAGTTAGGGCCGTGAGCCCGGCCTAGGCCTCGCTTCCCTCATCACTGTCGACCGGGGGCATGACCACTGAAAGTGGGACCCGAGCTCGAAGCTCACCGCCGGCAAACTCTGGAAGCTGCTCCTTGACGGCATCAAGAGCCTTGTTCCATGCAATGGCGAAGGCCTCGCCGAGGTCAACGTAAAGCTGGTTCGACCCCTTGTAATCGTCCACCGCCTTTCTAGCCTGGATCTCGGCAACCTCCGCCGTCTGAAGCGCCGCCTCGGCATCCCGCTTGCTGGCATCCCTCTCCTTCTTCATAGTGGCAAAGCGGTCGTCCAGTACCACCAACTTCGCCTCGATGGCTTGGTGGGACTCGCTCAGGCGGCGACATGACTCCCGACACTTTGAAACGGCGAGCTCCACGGCTTCCGACCGGGCTTCAAAGACAGCCATCCTCTCCCTCTCCAGACGTAGCTCAAGTCGCAGATCCCCGGCTTCCGAAGAAGACTCTTCTGCTGACCTCGCAGCATGGAAGGCCCCCTTGGCCTCCATACGAGTAACGAGGGCGCAGTGCTGAAGGACCTGGCAAAAAATGCCAGAGAGACTTAGGGACACTCGAACTAAGAAGAGGGCGCTCAAAACAACACATGAGGGAGTACATACCTGAACTGTCTCCTGCACGATAGCCGCCATTTGGGCCCTGAGGGTCCCCCGAGGCATCTGGACCCCGACCGACTCCTCCATACCAACAAGAAGGCTGGCAGCGACGGAAAGCCCCGACGGGACCACGAAGTGGGCGTTCCCCTCCTGCATGGGAAACCCCGCAGGAATCTCCGACGGCAGCGCACGGGAGACTGTCCGCTTCCTCTTAAGGGGAACCCCATCTTCGTCCTCTCCTGCATCCCTCGTCTGGGGCTCGGAGACCCATGGACGCCTTTGGCCTCCGCCGGGGGAATCATCGGGAGCTCGTAATGAGACTGATGTCCCCGCCATCGGCGACACATTTGGTGCGGGACTCGGTTCAGCCGGAAGCACGGCCGCACCGGCGGCCCCCCTCCGGGGCTGAGTGCCAGGGGCACCATGAGTCCCGGATCGGTCCATCGGTCCTGCCATAGGGAGAAGCAGGCCCAACTCAGTAGGAGAAGAAACAGGAAAAAGGAAAAGAAGACATTTAACCTGATGGGAAGAAATCCTCGAGAAGAGAAAACGCAAAATCCGACCTAAAAGGGGAGAGTGTCGAGCTAACAAGACTCAGAATGAGAAATATGCGAAGAGAGAGAGAGAGAGAGAGAGATCCCGAATCGGGCTTCCCCTCGATTTATACTGCCGGCGTCCTCATCCAATGGCGACGGTCGACTCCCGCCAAAACAGTTCACTGCGCTCGACGGCCACGATCGCTACACCTGTTGCAAGCGCAACATCCCATCGGACGCCAGAAGCCTGCGGCACGTCACATCAGCCAACCGGCACACGACATGTGGTCTGTCGCCTCGGCAAAATAGCACACGATCCGGCGCACCCTCTTTAATGCGGAGATCTCGCCCTTATTCGCTGGCATCACCCAGAAAAAAACAGCTGATTTCCTAGGGACACGCCCAACGATATTTTCGAAAAGGAGCTCACCTCGGGTGACCAGGCAAACCACTCTCGACCCGACCCGTCAGCTGGTCGGGACGAGAGTGGGGGGCTAATGATGATGCTCGATGTCAGTGATCTCCTAGATCATGACACGTGGCAGATGACGTGTCCCGGGGCTCGCGAGAAAGGACCTTCAGTGGCCGACCAGACCACTCCTGTGCCCGTCCTATAAGCAAACGCTGGCTCACCTCCGAGCCCCCAGCACAATTGGCCTCCTCGACCTCACAGCTCGTCTCCGAGCTATCACAGGCCCGAGCCTCCTCAACCCTCACAGCTCGTCTCCGGGCTACTGCAGAACCAAGATACCTCGGCTCTCCCGCTCGTCTGCGAGCTCTCCCGCCGAGGTCATCTTCCTCGGTCTCATCGACCGACCAACGGCACCGCTTGCAGGCTTAACCGCCATCCCGCGAAACTCGCCATACACGAGATCTCCGCCGGCCACATCCTACGTTCCACGCCACCACGATCCCCCATTAACGAGCCTGTCTCGCCATTAATGGGAGGTCTCGCTCATCACGCGGGCGTGACGTCGGGAGCGTAACAGCCGGCGTGATTCTCGCGCCTGCCCTGCCTGCTGCCACCGCTATATAAACCCCTCCTTCAGACGGTCCAATTAAGCCATTTTTTTTACTCCACTAAGGCGTTACTCTGCTCGGATTTCTAGTCTAACTTGACCGTCGGAGGGTCCTCGGTGGTACAACCACTCCAGAACTTCCTTGTAGGTAGCTCGGCAACCTCAACCTCAAACCCATTGAGATCCACACGTTTCAGGAGCGACAGCTTCCAGATCCAATCTTAGTCATCCATCGCCGCCATCAGCAGATCAACGGAAGGTAACATCTTGGCGCGATCCAGGTCGCGTCATCCGGTAGGTTCTGGAATTTACAAATTGACAAAGGATATTTCAATAATAATTGACTCAAAGGCCCCCCATACAGCCAAAAACAAGTCCTTGTTGTCAAATATCTTGCTAGATATGAGAAGTGGCTTTCTTACAAATATCCACCTTTTCAAGATATAGATGGCATATTCCATTAAGGATTGGATTAATAAGTGAAAACGACACATTATCTCTAATCTAATTCCCCACTTAATGATATCATGTAAGTATTAGCTTGCATAGTGGAGATATGATCCCATATGAAAACAAAAGCTATTATGTAGGAGATGACAAATTTTGAACCCACAACCTTTTTTTTCATGCTGTGGGGCGCTCAAATTTTCCTTTTTGCAATAGTCACCTCATAGAATATTGAGCTATCCATTCTTTTCTTTTTTCTTCTTCTCTTTTTTCTTTAGCCTTTTCTCTTTAAGTCCACTGTTTTATTCTTCTTCTTTTCCCCTCATACTCTTTATAGCCTACTGTTCGGGTGCCTATAGCTTGCCAACCCGAGGTTGAGTTCATCATAGACTCAATCAAAATATTTTCTAGTTTGAAATAATAACGCATGTTTTCAATACTATGTTGTAATTTTCTATATCCGTAATCTTCCAAAGAGTCACAAAACACACCAAGTGCCGCAGCAGAAAATTTATCAGCATCGCATGCAAACAAACCACTTGAAAAAGACTAACCGGATAATTTACCAAAACAATGCAAATTATCAGAAGTACATACCAAACAACACAAACACAAGATTTGTAAGTTGTTGTGGCCTTACGGCCCAAAAATTTAAACCCGACCCTGTTGTTAGAGAGAAACGAAAGATTTCTCGCTCACAGCCGCCTCAAGCGTGAAGATCGTGGCGAGAGTGGAAGATCGTCTCGTTGAGAAATATTTGGGCAGTTCGAAGGACGTAGAGCAGAGAAAGCGGCCTATATTTTGTAAGGGGATCCATCTCCTCTAATCAATTGATCATCGACATCCTCTCTTCCGGAACCCCATATTCAAATCCCTCTTCTTTTCACTGGCATCAGAGCTCTGCGACAATGCTCTCCGTCCCTAGCTACTCCACCAACGACTTCAGCCCTAGCTTTCTCCGAGATCATCTACCACCACTGACAACCACTAACAACGAGCTCTAGTCCTGCCTGGAACCCCGCTGTGACGCCCTCTCCAACAACAACTCCGACGAACTCGGCTCCATCTCCGACGAGATCGATCCTATCTCGACGCGGCCGCAACTCCGAACCTATCTTCATGCCCTAGCTTCTCCTTCCGGCACGATTTTTTTTTTGGGCTTGGTATCCCAATTTGTTTCCTTCTTTCTTGTACTATATTTTTTAGCCATAACATGCTACTCCTTTCGGCCATTGCATATAGCTAAGTTGAATTTTATTTCAATATAACAACTCTTGTTTTATTTTATTTCTACGGTACAACTCTTAACATTATTTTATTTTTGTAGAAGAACTCCAGCATTATTTTATTTCAACAGAACAGCTCTACAGAACAACTCAAAAACAATTTAATGGCTTCATGTTATAATCAATCCTTTAGCTCTGTTATCCTATGTCCATGGTAATTTAAAATAGTTGCCAATATTTATTGTCTGTTCTGTAATCATTGCCAGCCTGTTAGTATCAAAGTTTTACTGTTTCATACAATGTTTTAATTGCCTACTGGTATCAAATTTTGTTGCCGCAAGTATCATTTTTTTAACCAGTTACAATTTTTAGATTGCCAATTAATTCTACCCGATTATTAGTAAAAAACTGTAGATTAAAGCTTTTTGTTGTTATAAATTTTTTTTAACCTTTTTACATGCCATCCATTATTATAGATTTTGGATAAATTAGTTTAACATTGTGTAATTATTTGCATGTTGGTTGATATTTTTAGATCAATTAGTTATTGCATAATAATATTTTTTTTAAATAAAATTTATTTTCATGTTTAAATTATTTAATAGTTTGTGTATAATTTTTTTAAATGTTTTTTTTGCAACAATTAGTTTTGTTTTTTCCACCAATCCATATTCATTCCGTTTTGAACTGTCATACGGTACTTAATCGACATGGCTAGTAAACTCATTACTTTTGAACTTGCAAAAATAGAACGCCTTAATGGTACCAGCTATGACATGCGGTATAGGAAGATTAAATGTAGGTTAATTCATGACAATCTAGATAGCGTTCTTGAAATCGCCGCTCCAACTCTCAATGATCATCCCACTGACATTCAGAAAAGAGATTAAATATGGACTAATTCATGACAATATAGATAGTGTATGTTCCCTGATTAAAAAATCAGGAAAAGATTCAGAAGAGGCATCACGTGCTCACACGTGACCAATGGTCACGTGTTGGCACGTGATGGGCAAGCAGCGGCACAGAGCATATTTGTTCTCTAATTAAAAGTCAAGAAGAAGTTTCAGAAGAGGCATCACGTGCTCACACGTGACCAGTAGTCACGTGTTGGCACGTGATGGTTAAGCAGCGGCCAGAGAACAAAACACAGAAGAAGAGAAGCCCATTCCAGGGGTCACGTGGCCACACGTGACCAGGGGTTCTTTGGCAGGATTAAATTCTGAGGGAAGATCTTTCAAATCTTTCCAAAATGAAAAAGGATTATCTGAAACCGTTGGATTAAAAATCTAAAGGTGATTAAATATCACCAATTTATGGAAAAATCTTGGACTTGGAAAGATTTCCCCCTAAATCTAACCGAAATAACAAAGAGATATCTTTGGATTTAAAATCCAATGGTGAATAAAATTCACCTAATAATCTAAAGGCCCAGATTAATGATAAATATAAATCAAATCTCTCAATGAACAAATCAAATCTCTCAATGAGAGATTTACCAAACAGATTGATTTTTTTCCTTCTCCTATAAATAGGAGCCAAGAAAAGAAGAGGGGGGACCTTTTTTGACATATATATATAGAGAGATATATAGCACCTTGGAATCTTGAAAATTCAGAAGGAAGAATTTGATTTTCTGCAAAAGAAAAACCTTAGGTAAGAAAAGAAAAGGGAAGCTTCAAAAGAGAATTTAATTCTCAAAAGAGTTTAACTCTTATAAGAAGAAAAGAACTTAGTTATTTCTCTGGTTGAGGATCTGCAAAGTGCACATCTCCCCATGAATTGAGAATTTAATTCTCATTGGGTTGAGATCCTGCCATGCAGATCTAAAACATAGAGGAGGAATTGAGTTTTGAGAATTTAATTCTCACAGAATTACAGGAATTTAATTCCTTTGAGATAAAATTAGTGTTTAACCCTAGGAATTTAATTCCTTCAGAATTGACAGAACTAGGGTTTAACCCTAATTGAGAACTAAATTCTCTCAAACTCACAGGAATTTAATTCCCTTAAAGAAAAAAGAATTAGGGTTTCACCCTATACCAGAATTTAATTCTTTACAGAAAAGAAATTAGGGTTTAACCCTATTTAAGAATATAATTCTTCAGAAGAAAACATGAATTTAATTCCTCTAAAATTTATTGCTAGGGTTTGACCCTATGAAGAATTTAATTCTTAAAAGATGAATAAATCTTTGAAATATGCAAAGAGCCAGAGTCACGTGCTACCACGTGACCCCTGCAAAGATCCACAGAAAAGAACTTTGAGTCAGAGTCACGTGCTACCACGTGACCCCTGCAAAGATCCACAGAAAAGAACTTTGAGGAAATGCCTCACGTGCCCCACGTGACCCCTGAAGCACACAGAGAAAAAGGCAAAAGAAACAGAAAAGAGCTCTAGGGCGCTCTCACGTGACCCCTTGGCTGGGGCTCTGACAGACAAACACCCAAATTTCCATCACGTGACAGCACATGATGCTCCAAAGTATTCAATGCTTTTGGCAGAACAAAATAAAGGGAAGCAGGGCGCCCTCACGTGTCACCACGTGACCCCTAATGAACATTCTAACAGATCAAAGCGTGAGCCCCCATCACGTGCCCACACGTGATGGCTGTCAGAATAAAAAGTGTTAAACACTTATCTGTATAACAAAATGAGGGGGATTTGGCCCCACCTTTTGGATGCCATCACGTGCTCCCACGTGATCTCCTCTCTGCTAATGTTTAACACCAAACTGATAACTTGGTTTCCAGTGTTTAACACTGTTATTTATTAGTGTTCAACACTGAGTCGAGAATCATAATTTTTAGTGTTTAACACTAATCTGATAATCTTATTTCCCAGTGTTCAACACTGTTGGTCTCTAGTGTTTAACACTAGCTTTTGCCCAATTGGCTAAGTTTCTAGAGGCAAAGCCTCTCCTTCAATGAACCAACAGAGGGTCAATATGAAACATGATTGGACTTAGCCCAAGAAGGCCATAAGTCCTCAATTCAAACTTAACTGGGCTGATGTGCTCATAATATAATTAATTGGTCCTGGCTCCAAATTGGGCGAAAGATCATCCAATCTACCTTGGTTTGAGGGTACATCTCTTCACTTCTTTGATACTTGGCGTTGTAATTCCTCAACGTCTTCAAAGAGGTGACGGGTCCCGACGACCACACATTGATACGGACTGTGGGGTCCTTAAACTCATGGACTATGAGGTCCTTAACCTTGACCGGGATGTCTTAAAACTAACTCCGGACTGTGGAGTCCTTAAATCCTCGGACTATGAGGTCCTTAACCTTGACCGGGATGTCTTAAAACTAACGCCGGACTGTGGAGTCCTTAAATCCACGGACTATGACATCCTTAACCTTGACCGTAATGTCTTAAAACTAACGCTGGACTGTGGAGTCCTTAAATCCATGGACTATGAGGTTCTTAACCTTGACCGCAATGTCTTAAAACTAATATTGGACCGCAATGTCCTTAAACTACCTATTGACCGCAATGTCACTAAACTAAACAACAGGGCCCCCCTAATTGCTCTCTTGTTGGATCTAAACGATCCCATTAAGTTGATCTTAGTCTAAAACTAGACTAACGTATCCTTAACAAACGTTTAAGTTGATCTTAGTCTCAAATGAGGCTAACGTATCCTTAAACACAACCCCCAAATCCAAATCTAAGAAAGATACGGATTTGGACTAGTCCACGCCCTACGGGCGACGACATAATTCAGTCTCCGTATACAATCTACGGGCAACCAAACACAAAACAAACACCCACGACACGAAGTGACCATCTGGAGAAGGAGAAAGTGGTTACCGCGATGCGGTAGCGTAATTAACTGCAGGGGCTTGCGCCTGCAGGGAAGAGCGTCCCCACAATCAAAAAACCCTCAAGCGAGGGGGAATCTGACGAAGTCTGCTACATCGCCGCATCCGTTTAAACCTTCGATACATGGTGCCATAAATCAACTTGGCATCTTCGGAGAGGTAGACGGATAGCACTAATTAGCATCTGCCCCGAATTTCAGGCAAGACGTTCGTCGCGCCGTCTTTCGGAGGGGGAACAGATTCTGGCACGCCCGGTGGGACCTTTTCCTCTTTCCACTCCACACTTCGTGTGTCGTGATTCGCGAACCAATCGTGGTTCGCTAATGGTTTCCCTTGGGTTTCGAAGTACTAAGATTTGGTGTTTCGTTTGCTGCAGAAAGCAAAAGGATCAATGGCCGGCAATTGCTCAAGCTGCTCCAACTGCAAAAGCAACCGATGCTCCGTCTCACCTGGAGGTGTAGCCTATGGACCGCAGGCTGCTTCCCTGTTTACTATGCCTTTGGAACAAGTGACTCAAGCTACCACCGGTATGTTCTTTGGGACCATGCTCCCGCCGGTGAACGTTAACATCCTAATGCCCGTACCGGAAGCTTCAAATAAGTCGGTCTTTGATCGACTTGCTACTCCTACGGCCCCTCTCAACGGGTCGTCCAACTCCTCGGTCTTCACCAGACTGAGCCTGAACTCCAAAGGGCCCGCCAAAAAGCCCATGATACTGAGGTGGCCATCCCAAAGAAGACAGCTGCTCCCGAAGTCGCCAAGGCGGCTTCTCCTCCCAGAGGGTCGGTCTTCGCGAGACTGACTACCCCCGTTCCCGCTCCCGCTTAGAAATCTGTAGCTTCTCAACGAACGTCAGTCTTCAAGAGGCTGACACCGGCAGCAGCCCCCTCCCCAGAACAGGGGGCAAGACGAAGCCGTCGCTGAATCAATCCCAACAACCCGTCATGCCCGACGTCGCCACTGGCGCCGGATAAGGAAGACTGGGGGCAACTCCCCTTCCGGGCTAACTCCACCAGCTCCAACGGTGGAAATTGAGGCTGCTGTTCCAACCGGGAACAGCTTCGAGCTGCTAAACAGGGTACGCAGAAATTCGCCAACTGCGGTTCTCAAAAGATCCCCTCCATCTGCGGAGAATGTTACAGAAGCGAAGCCGGAGCAGCCTCCTCAACGGCTGTCCTCCAAAATTTCTAAGGTCTGGCAACGGGTTCAGGACTCGGTAATCATTCAAGATCACTCTCACCGGCAGAAGAGGGTGAAGGTTCAGGAAGAAAAGAACCGTCACGTCAAACAACAAATGACGACAACCGCTTGGGTGCCCGCTGCAACGGCTCCCTCCATGTCGACTACTCAAAAGAGAAGAAGGCCGGAGAAAGTCCCCACTCCTGCAGCAAATGTCAAGGACAATAAGACTAAACGCCCTAAGTCTGGGGGGCATGATGGTGCATACGGTATACATGGCGTCGGGAAAGGAGGACAGCCGTGCATCCACGGGTCATAGACCGCTTACACGGTCAGTGACCAAAGCTCAGGAGCAACAGCAGAAGCTCCAAGAAATGATGAACGCGATGGCCGCACTCACTGGGCCCGAAAGAAAGCCCCGAAGCGTCATCTGATCAGCGCCAGGAGGAAGAAACTGACGTTGAATTCCTTCGTAGGATATTGGAGAAGAAGGATAAAGAGGCTGCCGAACAAGCAGCCAATATACAACGAATGGCCCTCCTGTTCCAGGACATGGTGGGAATGATGATCCAACAAGATTCTCCTGCTGAAGATCCTCCAATCGTCCTTGAAGACGACAGGGGAGAAACGTCAAATCCTCCACCGGCTCTGTCAACAGCCAAGGAGGAGACAATCTCCAAAGCTGACTTAGAAGAATATATAGCTCAGCAGATACGGGTTCATCAGGCGACTGAGGCAGCCGGTCAGGTCGTAAAAACGGGACGACATATCCAAGCTGGTATGATCAGATTAAGTACCCGCCGGGCTATACAATCCCATAATTTCATGTCTATAAGGGGACGGGCAATCCCTACCAGCATGTTGCCCAGTTCAGGGAGCTTCGCGGCAACACCGGCGGTGATGATAAATTGTTGCTTCTCCAGTTCGTCGGGTAGATTGTTAAAAACGGCGTTCGAGTGGTACTCTGAGCTCCCGAACGACTCCGTCAAAACATTTGCGGAGATGGAGCTGCTATTTACGCAGCGATTCGCGAGCGCCATCGAGCGCACTCCGATAACGGCATTGATTAATGCCAGGGTGAAACCAGGTGAGACGTGGGTCCAGTACGCTATACGCTGGCGAAACTTGTGGTCAAAATGTGAACAACGCATCGAGGAAGCGCCCGCAGTGGGCATGTTCGTGGGTACCCTAGATCCTCATGCAACTATCTCACAGTTCATGATGTTCTTTAAGCCAACCACGTTCCAGGCTTTGATCGACAAGTTGGCCCAGATGGACCAGATGGGTCACAGACCGCCTCCCCCGAAGCCGGAACCTCGGAATGATAAGGGTAAAAGGAAGGCAACCTTCGTTGCGAACGCTCAGCAGCAACCCAGTGCCCCAAAGCTGGCGGATCAACTGGAAGAAAGACGGCGGTATTACAACGAGAAAATGAAGCGCCCCTACTCATTCCCGCGGGATAAGACGAAGAGGCTATTCGAGCTGGCGGTATGCAACAGGCTTATCAACTTGCCAAATCCAAGGCGGACCGCCGCAACCAAGTGAGGTGAACAACCCCAACTACTGCTCTTACCATCAAACGGTAAGCCATCCGATTGAGGATTGCTTCGTCTTCAAGGGATGGATTGAAGATCAATACCTACAGGGTAAGTTTGCGCTGTCCGAGAAGTGGAAGGTGAACCCGCCACAACCTCACACTCCTAAGAAGACGGACACACCGAGGGCAACTTGTTCTTTCATTGAAGAAGCTCCATGGGAAATCGTGCTTTCAGCAAAAACCAAAAGAATGCTGAATGAGCTCCAGACATGCCCGGCAGTCAGGTGGAAGAGCCCGCTGGAACCCCAGATCATTGAAGGGATGCTGAAGCCGCGCCCAACTCCGAAGATCAGTGGTGATTGCCCGAACACACACAACCAGCCGTCGAAATCTTCAAAGAAAAAGAAGAAAAAATCTAAGAAGCTCGTGAAGCCTGGAAACAAGCGTACGGACTTGTAGAAACAGATTGACGCGCTAGAGGAGTACAATTAAAAGGCACGAACTCCCATCACACTCCAAGAGTTCCTCAACCACTTCTTTCAGGAGGAAGATAACGGAGAGAGCTCGTCGGATGAATCCGAGAGATATGTGGCGAGTTGTCATGTGATCCCCACTCGTTTACGGACGATGAAAAAACTCCTGGCACTGAGAAACTGGGGGCACAGCCTGAACCAGAACTGGTGTGGCCGACAGACGAAATGATTGACGCCTTTCTAGACGAGATTCGTTTGAAAAGTAAAGCCGACCAGGAGCGTGAGATGGCCGCATCAGAAGGAGCCAAACGCAGGCGACTAAACGAAAGAGTCGAAGCACTCCCGCCAGATCGAAAGACATCCGATGCGGATAAAAACATATTCAAGACGATGAAAAGATTTGCCAAAGCCATGTCAATGGGAATGAAACTACCACCCTCGGAAGAAAACATGCTCAAGGGGGCGGAAAGGCACCCTAATTACTGCTCATATCATCAGAAAATTTCACACCCCACTGAGGAGTGCGACGCTTTTAAGATATGGTGGCAGGGATATGTTGCTCACCGGCAACATTTTAAGCAAATGAAACGCAGAACTCGTCGGGAGCAGAGAAATACAACCGAAGGACACAAAAGAACTACCGGTAACTGTTACACGGTTAACGCCGGGAGACCGCAAGTGCTCACGTTCGGGAGCGATTCTGACGAGGAGCTGGCTCTTAGCCCCCTCTTTAAAGAGTCCACCTCGGGAAAAGAGGAAGAACCAGAGGCCTGCGAAAACATTCAGCTGCGCAATCGCACGCTCCTGGAAAAGAATCTCGGACCCGAATCTAGAAAATATAAGGGAAATGAAAAGGTCGCCGAGGATATCGCCTTATATGACCAAGTTATGAAAAAGCTGACTGCCAAGGACCCGCCTAAGAAGAGTAAGGTGGACTACAACATCCTAGCGCACCTGATGAAGTTACCCTCGCAGCTCAGCATTCTCGACGCCCTCCTGTTATCAAAGGAAGCGAGAGATTCATTAATCAAAGCGCTACAAGTGCCCGAACAATTCCAAGCCTTCCTCGCCGAAGAAAAGATGAAGGAAGAACTGGAAGAAGTGCACACGGCCGATATCACTTTCGGTGACGAAGACCTGCTCCTTGGGACGTGCGACCATAACCGTCCCCTATACGGCTCTGGATATTGCCAAGATATCAAGATAGGCAAAATCCTGGTTGATAATGGATCCTCCGTCAATCTCCTTAATGTTCGGGTGTTGAAGGAAATCTGCATGAGCGCTCAGCACCTCGCTCGGGACAAAATTACCATCTCCGGTTTCGACTCCCAGTCATCACGAACTCTTGGATCTGTGATATTGACGCTACGCTTTGGGCTACTCGTCACGGATATTAAGTTTCATGTCATAGATTGTCACACCCCGCTTCCCGGTGTACGGCGAAGGGGACGCGACGAGGCCCGCTACGTATATACTCAGAAGTACATACGCTAAGCGTATCTAAGCAATATAAAATAAATACACAAGAGACAAGAAATAAAAAGAACAACAACTTTTATTTATTAACATTCTTTGTACAATACATGAAAGGAAATACAACTGAAATAAAAAGATGCCTAAACAGTGGCATAACAGGAAATGAAAAGTACAGGAAGGAAAAGTGTACGATGAAACTAAAGTGCAGGGTCTTCAGCAAACTGCTCCAAGTCTTCTTGAGATGGCTCGATCTCCGCCGGGTCTAAACCACCTGAAGGCATTCAAAGAAGAAAGAAACAGAATGTCGTCAGCGAACAGGTCGCTCGGTAAGTCCCAAAGATAGGGAAAGAATAGACAAAGAGTAGGGGAGAGAGAGAGTAGCTTTTAATGTTGTATTGTATTGTTGTAATGTTGTATTAACGTTGTTGTTTGTAGCTTGGTACAGAAGAATGCCAGTGTATACGAGAGGAGTCTCTATATGCTAGAGACTAGAGGCAAACGGAATATAGAGTATAAGGCTCCGTTAGAAGGCCCGGAACAACGACAATTGGATTCATATTAGGTGTCTTAAAATCTGACCGTCTCGTGCCAGTTTTAACATCTTCCGTACCAATCTACCCCTTAAACCCCGCGATGTCTTGTTTGTATTGTTATCTTGTAAATTGTATTGATTGTAAGATTGATTGACTGACTGACAGAAACCATGATATCAGGAAACGGTTGTAACCGTGGAGTCATGTAAATGGAATACCGAGAATCATGTAAAAGGAATATATCCATAGTTCGGTTCAGTCAAGTGTATAAATTGATAATTGTATTCATGGATTCATGTGTTCATTTTGAATTGGAATCTTGTAGATTATAGATTGACTTGAATCATATTCAAGTCAGATTAATTAGACTCAAACCCGAGTCAGACAATCAGAAATGTGAATCGAGATCTTATAATTGCTAGGGTCCTTAGGGTAATTTATAAAACTCGAGGGGGTTTTATGTAAAAATACTTTTATATACTTTTCAAAATACACCTCAAGTATTTATTGTTCGTCTTTAGAGTTGTAATGAGAGTGGATTTTATGTTGTGATATTTCTAGTGAAAATATCCTAGTTTTATAAATAAGGGTATTTATTTGTAATATTGATTATTTGAAGTTCATGGTATTTTAGTGTAAACTTTATTCTTGTGATTTTTAGAAAAAGGTGGAAAATTTATATTATAATAAAATAGGTATTTAAATGATAAACATGTTTATACAAAAAATAATTTTAATAAATATTTTATATTCCAAAAATCTCATTTTCTTAAGATGTCGTATTTTAAACCTTTCGAGTCCGAATGCTCCTTGCGGAGGTCTGAATCTCGCACTACTAGGCCCGAGGGTGCACGATAAACCGTACTATCCCTAACGGGTTCCCCAAAGGTGGGTTGTAGCGGCGCTTTGCAAAGATTGTAAAATACCAATCCTTTAGAAAACGGTTTTATAAAGTAAAAGGTATTTATTTGCAAAGGGTAATTTTCCGTATTTTAGCTTCTGGGGTTTCCTAAGTCAACTAGCCTATTTCTAAATGGTCTAAACGACAAGTTGTTAGAAGCCTCAAATCGCCTATTCACCGCCAATTGTGGCCAGGTAAGTACAAGTGAGGAAGGAGGGATCCGCTCACGAATCGTGAGACGAGCCTTTTAAAGTTACCTAAGCTCACTTGCCTAGCCTAGACACCACAAAGTCAGGTTTAGATAAACGATCGATGTCCACAACTTATCGTATTTTCCTAATACAAGGTATTTATTTAAAAGTGTATCAAATCTAAAACTTTTAAGAATGGTTTTATTAAGATTATGGTATTTAAATGAAAGTTTCGTTTTATCGTATTCTAAGTTTTGATGATGCCATTTAGGGTTGTATTTGCGTGTGTGTGGAGGTAGGTCATTACCTCGTGCTCTACTTTAAATGTATAGTAAGGTTAAGGGGTTAAATGTGAAATTGAAATATGATGGTATTAAAGTGAAAAAAATACGGTAAATTGGAAAGGTTATCATTTCATGTGAGAAAACTTGTTCAAATTGATTTTTAAAAGTTTAATAGTCAAGATAAAGATGTTTAGGCATGAATGTATTGGTTAGAAGTGAAATTTTATAGAAAACCGAGTCGGAAATCGGATTTGTTCCGATTCCGTCGGGTTTCGTAATTTCGTATTTTAAAGAAATAGAAAGGGGGATAGAATGTGACTTACGGGTTTCGATCTATACTAAGGAGTGTAGGGGAAACAAAGAAGTTGCCGAGGCGTTGCTTCGTCACCGGTTGTTTCTAAAAACGTCGTCGGAATTCCCGCCGGAATTTCGTCGGAGCTTCACCGCGAACTTTTTTTCAACGTACACACTTCTTGGAAATTTTTTTGAGAGAGTGGCTCAAGATTTTGGGGGTGAGAGGATAGTGTGTAGGGTTGGTATTTATAGGGTTAGGCTAGGGTTAGGGTAGATGAAAAGTTAAAAATAAAAATGTGATAAAATGTAATAAAAATATATTAAAAGTGGAGTAATTGGGGTTTTTAAAGAGCTCTGGAAGTGGTCTGAGGCTGAAATTTTGTAGGTGCATAGGGAATATGAAAAGACACAACTTTTATGTTGGGGACGTCGCCGGAATCGGCCGACTCGGGGGTGACTCGGCCGTGACTCGGTCGGAGCACTGAGTCGGCCGAGTCAAGGCCGAGTTGGCCGATTCCCGGCCGAGTCCTGCGGCCAGGATCCCCCCCGACGGTTCATCTAACTCCTGGAAGTGTTAGATCTTTGGGTGTAGTGGGGTTTTTATATGCACGTGTAAACTCTTGGTATTCTAAAGGTTTTTAAAAAAATCAATATTAAAAATAATGTGGGGTATGGGATTTGAACTCTGGTGGCTTGGTTCAGCAGTGCAAGGTATTACCAATGAGCTACAAGCTCCTTCTTGTAATTATGGTGTGAAATAATTACTTAAAGTGGCAACAGTAACATTAAATACCCCAAGTATACTTTAATTTAAAACAATTTTATGTACATTAAAAATGGAGTTATTTAATAACAAAATAATTACTTATATATTGTGCTCAGGTTAAAATACTCCTTTATGGATTTTGAAAAAAATTTGTATAGAAAAGTGTATAGGAAAAATTAGGGTTGTTACATAGATGCCAAGACATACTACAATGCTCTGCTCGGCCGACCTTGGTTACACGAGTACAATATCATCCCTTCTACGCAATATCAGTGTACGAAGTATTTCAAGGATGGTCTCGAATACAACGTAACAGGAGAGCTGAACCCGTTCTCCGTAAACAAAGTCCGCAAATACGAAGATGCAAAGTACTTTTTTCCAGATTTCGAGGATACAGAGAGGTGTCGCAAACCGGAGAACAAAGCCGCCGCCACCATTCCTGTTTTCGGGAGTGATACCGAAGAAGAGGAGGAGATAGTTTACGCTGGGCCGTCTCGACGCAGCAACCCGGGACCATCCGCCCCCATGTTGATCTTCGGAAGCGACTCAGAAGATGAGGTTAATGCTGTGTTCTCCAGTCGACCGTCAGTACAAGAATCGCCCGGCGATGATCAGAGTTTGCAAATCACCATGGTTTCGCGGGAGCACTACAAAGAACTTGACGCGCTTGAAGCTCACAGCGTGCAGGAGCTGCGGACATTTTACGTCCCTCCCAGACGAAAAGGCGAAAAGGCAATCCTATTCTATCGGTCCACGGAAACAAGAATGGAGAAAGAAATCTGGCACGGCGCAGATTCTGCGCTCGACAAGCTTCAACCCATCCGTTTGCCCAGATATTACACAAACGGATTGAAAAGGCTATTGAAGCGCCAAGGGGTACCCTTAAAACAGACCATTCGACAAGCTCGATTCTATAACAGGATTTGGGATGTCCCTGAGACTCAGCGCAAGTTGCCCAACGGGAAAATGGAAACGCTTGGGCTCGGATATGTGAGATCCGGGAAACGAGAACGAGTCCACTGTAGCTACACCGTATATAACTTCGATGAAGAGGAGGACGCCCTGTCGGGAAACGCCGACCCCTTATCAAAACTAGATCCCGCAATCAAAGTGCCGAGTCCGTCATTTGAAGAGCGAATGGACAAGCTTATCAGGAAAGCGGGTCAAAAAGCTCGGGACGACCATAACCGCGAAATGGCCATTTACGAGAAAGCCAGGACGCAACGTCTGTTTCAACAGGCTGCAAAAGACGAAGTTGCTCCTCCCTGTCAACCCGTTGCGCAAAAGACCCAACTCAGAGGCAGAAGTAAGTCAAAAAGCGGAAAAGGAGGTCGACAACGACAACGCAGGATCAAAGAGTCATGTGATCGGATATTGCACGGTCCGGATTTTTCCCTCATGAAGAAGATGAGTCGAGCGTATTCTTTCCCTCAAGACAAGACGAAGAAGATACTCGATCTCTCTATAAAACATCAAATGATCACACTTCCGGAGTCTAAGCACCCTGAGCGAGCTAACGAGGTCTCTCATCCGGGCTATTGCTCTTATCATCGAGCCATAGGACACCCTATCGAAGACTGCTTCAGCTTCAAGAACTGGGTCGAAGACCAGTACCAACAAGGCAGGTTTGCTCTATCCAGCAGCTGGAGGGTAACGCCGCCACAAAAGCACGAACCCAAAGCCACAAGAGCAGAACCAGATCCACATCGGGCTTGGAAGCGAGTTCGTACTTGTCATATGATAACAATATCAAAAAGGGAGCCCGAGGATATGTATGACCTTCCTTGGTTCTTCGAAAACAATGACGACGAGGTAATCTCAGAATTTCCACCAGCGCCGAAAGAGCTGGAAGATGGAATACACACCACTGCCGATAACCTCAAGAAAATCGACTTAGGGACGGCGAACGACCCACGACCGACATTCGTCAGCGAGCTACTATCTGAAGAAAGGGTGGCCGCGTTAAAAGACGTGCTTATGCAGCATAGAGATTGCTTCGCATGGAACTATTCTGAAATGCCAGGTTTAGATCCAGAAATTGCTATGCATAAATTGGCGATATCCTCGGACGTTAAGCCATTCAAACAGGCGCCAAGAAGAATGCGGCTCAAACTTGAGATGAGCATCAACGCCGAAGTCAAGAAGTTAATCGATTCTGGGTTTATCCAGGAAGTTCAGTATCCTGACTGGATCGCCAACATTGTTCCGGTGATGAAGAAAAATGGGACAGTGCGCATATGCGTGGACTTCCGGGATCTTAATAAAGCTTGCCCGAAGGACGATTTCCCAGTACCGGTAACCGAGCTGATGATAGATAACACGTCCACTCACGAGGTTTTCTCTTTCATGGACGGCTCATCAGGGTATAATCAGATAAAGATGCATCCCGAAGACCAGAAGCATACCGCTTTTCGGACCCCTCTGGGAATATTCTGCTACAAGGTGATGCCCTTCGGTCTAAAGAACGCCGGTGCCACCTATCAAAGGGCCATGGCGAAGATCTTCGATGACCTCATACATGAAATCGTCGAATGCTATATCGACGACCTCGTCGTGAAAAGCAAATCATACGAGGAACATCTCGAGCATATGAAGACCGTATTTCAACGCCTTCGGCAATACAACTTGAAGATGAACCCTCTCAAATGCGCGTTCGGGGTGTCCTCGGGCAAATTCCTAGGATTCATTGTCCGGCACCGAGGCATTGAGATAGATCCGTCGAAGATCAAGGCGATCATGGAGATGCCACCGCCAAGGACTCTCAAACAATTGCGGTCTCTCCAGGGGAAGCTCGCATACATCTGGCGATTTATAGCCAACCTTTCAGGCAAGTGCCGCCCTTACAGTCACCTGATGAAGAAGGAAACCCCGTTCGTCTGGGATCACAAATGCCAAGGCGCGCTAGACGAGATCAAGCAATACCTGCAGAACCCGCCGGTGTTAGCTGCTCCAGTAAAGGGAAAGCCTCTTATTCTTTATACTACAACCCTCGAAGGTTCCTTAGGCGCGTTATGGGCACAAGAGAACGACCAAGGGAAGGAAAGAGCTCTCTATTATTTGAGTCGAGTTCTGCTGGGGGCAGAAAGCAATTATTCTCCCATCGAAAAACACTGCCTAGCGTTGATCTTCGCGATAACGAAACTCAGGCACTATGCATTGGCGCATGAAGTCCGTCTTATATCAAAGGTGGACCCCCTTAAATATTTAATGTCGAAGGCCATATTGACCGGTCGACTCGCTAAATGGGCCCTGCTCTTGATGGAGTTTTCAATAACCTACAGCTTCTTAAGGAAGTGAAAGGCCAAGCCATCGCCGACTTCCTCGCTGAGCATCCGATACCGGCCAACTACCCTTTGAAATCCGAGCTGCCAGACGAACATGCGTTTGACACGATCGACGGAAGTGGTACCCGGTGGGAACTCTACTTTGACGGAGCGTCTTCTATGAAGAAGCGCAGACAAAGTACCCCTATAATCAAGTCGGGGGTAGGTCTCATCTTCGTAACTCCACATGGGGGATAATGCGCTTTGCTTTCTCCTTGACAGAGCCGAGGACGAACAACGAGGCTGAATACGAAGCTTTGATAGCGGGTCTCGAGATCGCCATCGACATGGGAATTGAAAACCTCCTTATATACGGAGACTCCCAGTTGCTCATCAGTCAAGTAAACGGCGATTACCAAACATGCAAGCCAGAGCTGGTAAAGTATGGCGAGAGAGTACACTGACTGCTGACTCAAATCCCCTCCTACACCTTGGAAAGCATACCGCGTGCCGAAAATAGCAAAGCCGATGCATTAGCCAAGCTTGCTAAAGAACTAGCCGACGAGAACCTTGATGACATAAGAATCGTGGTACAAAGCCGTCGGGTTCTTGCTCCGGCAGAAATATCGCCGGAATCATCCGAGGAAAAGGAAGCAACTGAGCAGACGGCCCTGCAAATAAATGGCCAAGAGAAGGTTGAAGATTGGAGAGAAGTCTTCATAGACTACTTCAAATCCCGTCGAACGCCTGAAGATGTGTCCTCAAGACATCAGCTTGTGAAACGAGCTCTGTCCTTCGCCTTCGTCAATAATACTCTGTACAAGAGGTCATTTGACTCTCTGTGGTTGAGATGCCTGGGACCTGACGAAGCGAAAAGAGTCGTTCAGGAAGTTCACGACGGACTCTGGGGTTCTCTTCAAGCGGGCCCAAAGATGAAGCTGAAGATCAAACGAATGGGTTATTATTGGCCCACAATGATCCAGGACTTCCTCAAGTATGCGAAGCAATGCCACTCATGCCAAATTCATGGGGACTTCATCCACCAGCACCCAAATCCTCTACATCCAACGGTGGCTAGCTGGCCGTTCGAAATGTGGGGAACTGACATAATCGGCCCCATCGAACCAGCATCGTCCAGGGGACATCGTTTCATCCTAGCGACCACTGATTACTTCTCCAAATGGGCAGAAGCAGTACCGTTGAGGGAAGTGAAGACAGAGAATATCCTCCATTTCTTCAAGACGCACGTCATTTATCGGTTTGGAACTCCGCGACGGATCATCTCTGATAACGGGCCAGCCTACAGAAACCACAAGATTAGTCGCTTCGCGCAGCAACACAACATAGAATGGAGATATTCCTCAGTTTATAATCCGCGAGCTAACGGTCTAGCTGAGGCTTTCAACAAAACCTTGACAAAGATCGTGAAGAAGACGGTGTCCCGAAACAAAAAGGACTGGCACGAGAGGCTGCAAGAAGCTCTTTTCGCGTATCGGACTACGTTCAATACAGCCACGAACACAACGCCATACGCGTTGGTATTCGGTACGGAAACGGTACTCCCCCTCGAGATAGAGCTACCTTCTCTACGAGTGGCAGTCCACTACGAGCTGACGGACGAAGAAAATGCTCACCTTCGGCTTGAGGAGCTTGATGCCCTTGATGAAACACGGCTCATAGCACAACAAAATCTGGAGGCTTACAAAGCAAAGATGACGCGCTCATACGAAAGATCCAGGCCGAGGACATTCCGCCAAGGAGAACTCGTGCTAGTGGTCAAAAGACCTATGATCCCCAATCGCGCCAAGCGGGGAAATTCGAGCCGAACTATGAAGGCCCGTATATTATAGACAAGGTCTACTAGGGTGGAGCGTATCTACTCATGGATATGCACGGTGAAAGACCTTTCAGGCCAGTAAATGGTCGCTTCCTGAAGAAATACTACGCTTAACGGGTTAAGTCCTAGGTCAATGATAGATGACGACGACTATGTCCGCTCGCTATCTTCGTAAGCCCGAACTCTATAAGTAGTAACCGGCCTTCTTCAACAACGGACCGAAACGTTCTTAAACTAACAACGGACCGAAACGTCCTCAAACTAATAACGGACCGAAACGTCCTTAAACTAACAATGGACCACTATGTCCTAAAACTGGTTGTTGACCGAGATGTCGATAAACTACGGTGGATTGCAACATCTCAAAGCCGATACAAAAAAAATATAATAAAATAAAAAACGGTATGTCCATAAGCAAAATGGGCACGGATGAAAACCCGAAAGGGCTCCGTGAGTAAAAACAGCAGGGCTACCGGCGAGTGTTTGTGAAAATCCGAAAGGGCGCAACCTCGTTAAAGGACACTTGCAGGGTCCTCACGACCTTGTAAGGAGAAACCACCCGCGTGAGATCCTTACGACTCACAAGGGAGCAACACACTTAGGAGTCCTCACGATTCCTAAGGAGAAATTACACTTGCGAGATCCTCACGACTCGTAAGGAGAACTCTCTTATGGGACCCTCACGGCTCATAAGACTTGAAAGTCTTAAGTTACAGAGACCTGAACATGTTCTTAAGCAACCCCCACAAACTTCGATATTGCCCTACAAGTGGCTCAATACTGACCCTTGTATACAATCCATGGGCGCGAATAAACATCTCCCTAACCAAGTCCCATCCGTGACTAGGGATATGTTCATTAGGAGAACAACCCTTGTAAGTCCTCTCGACTTATAAGGAGAAAACCTTTTTGTAAGATCCTTACGACTTGCAAGAGGACATGCACTTAGGAATCCTCACGATTCCTAAGGAGAAAACACACCTGCAAGATCCTCACGACTTGTAGGGAGAAATACCTTTGTGAGACCCTTACGGCTCATGAAGTCAAAAGCCTTAGTCGACATGACCCTTAACCCTATTTACGAAGCCACCTTTGTTCAACATCGACAGAGGCAAATGATGATTCGCTCCTGGCAACATCCCAGTTGTAGCGGTGCTGATGCCGAAATCGGTGTCTAAAATCCAAGCTTGCAGCGAAAAGGCTAGCGAGCCACACATGCATACGAAATAGCCGAAATGATGGGGCAACTTGCAATAAAAAGCAGCAAGTAAAAATGTATGCATGAAAAATAGCCGAAATGATTGGGCAACTCGCAATAAAAAGCAGCGAGTAAAAATAAAATAAATAGCCAAAATGATTGGGCACCGCGAAAAATAGACGAAATGATGGGGCGATCGCGACCTTCGCGATATAAAAGCTGAAATGATAGAGCATCGCGGAAAAAGAAATAAAATAAAAATGAAATTTATGCCCTACAGGTGATGTTACATCTATCCCTGTATACAATCTAGGGGCGCAAACAAAGAAGGGATCATACTCCTCCCTCAGGTTTCATCATAAGAAGAAGCCAAATCTCGACGGGCCGCAAGTGATCTAGAGATCGTCTCAACACTCGTCTTGTAACAACGGACACAACTTCAAGCGAAGAGGAACAACGGCAACTCCCAGTTCCATGGCTCTGCGATATACAGATCACCAAGAGTCAAACCCTCATTCCGTGAAATGCGGATACAATCAGCAAAATTCCTGGTCACGTGGAACGCGGATAACGTTACTCTTTGACCCTATGGAAAACGTCCAGAGCGGATCCTGGTCCTCGCCAAGCACGGCAGTGAACCCGTGTGAAGCATCCAGAGTGGAGCCTAGTCTTCGCCGAACACGGCTGTGAACCCGTGTGAAGCATCTAGATCAAAATTCCTGGTTACGTGGAACGAGGATAACGTCACTCTTTGACCCCGTGGAAAATGTCCAGAGCGGATCCTGGTCCTCGCAGAGCACGGCAGTGAACCCGTGTGAAACATGCAGAGCGGAGCCTAGTCCTCGCCGAACACGGCAGTGAACCCGTGTGAAGCATATAGTGTAAAATTCCTGGTCACGTGGAACGCGGATAACGTCACTCTCTGACCCCGCGGAAAACGCCCAGAGCAGAGCCTGGTCCTCGCCAAGTACGGCAGTGAACCCGTGTGAAGCATCCAGAGCAAACACCGGACTGTGGAGTCCTTAAAATCCACGGACTATGATGTCCTTAACCTCGACCATAATGTCTTAAAACTAACGATAAACCATGATGATTCTATACTGATTTTACCTTGGTTAAAGGGTACATCTCTTCACTCCTTTGATATTTGGCGTTGTAATTCCTCAACGTCTTCAAAGAGGTGACGGGTCCCAGTAACCACACGTTTCGTGGACTGTGGAGTCCTTAAATCCACGGACTATGAGGTCCTTAACCTTGACCGTGATGTCTTAAAACTAATATCGGACTGTGGGGTCCTTAAATCCACGGACTATGAGGTCCTTAACCTTGACCGTGATGTCTTAAAACTAACATCGGACTGTGGAGTCCTTAAATCCACGGACTATGACGTCCTTAACCTTGACCGAGATGTCTTAAAACTAACATCGGACTGTGGAGTCCTTAAATCCACGGACTATGACGTCCTTAACCTTGACCGTGATGTCTTAAAACTAACATCGGACTGTGGAGTCCTTAAATCCACGGACTATGACGTCCTTAACCTTGACCGTGATGTCTTAAAACTAACATCGGACTGTGGGGTCCTTAAATCCATGGACTATGACGTCCTTAACCTTGACCGTGATGTCTTAAAACTAACATCGGACTGTGGGGTCCTTAAATCCACGGACTATGACGTCCTTAACCTTGACCGTAATGTCTTAAAACTAACATCAGACTGTGGAGTCCTTAAATCCACGGACTATGACGTCCTTAACCTTGACCGTGATGTCTTAAAACTAACCTTGGACTGTGGAGTCCTTAAACCCACGGGCTATGAGGTCCTTAACCTTGACCGTGATGTCTTTAAACTATGGTACCTTGAAAAACATCCTAAAGCAACCCCTGACCCCGTGAAATATGGATAAGGGCGACTGCACCCAGCACTTGCGGGTCCTCACGACCCGTAAGGAAGAAAACTCTCTTGTGAGATCCTTACGACTCCCAATGGAAAACCCGCTTAAGAATCCTCATGATTCTTAAGAAGAACTTACACCTACGGGATCCTCTCGACCTGTAGGGAGAAAAACTCTTTATGAGACCCTCACGGCTCATAAAGCTCAAAAGTCTTAGGAGGCAGAACTTAACCCTGAATCCTAAGCCATCGCTGCCCTGCAAGGAGACCAAGATAAATTGTCCACAGAACAAGTTCAATTAAGCGGGACACACCATTGAAGAAAAGTATGTCTTTATTCATGAACCAAAATGAATACAAAGTACAATTCATGAAAGAACAAAAAGAAAGTACTCTCGTTCAGGAATATGTACAAAAAGAAAGGAAAAGATACAAGTTTTCAAGCCGGCGGGCGATTTAGCAATGTTGATAGCTCATCCTGTTTTTGCTGGGCCACAGCTTCATGATTCAGGATCGTCCGAAGACGGGCCTCCGCCTGAGCCTGCTGGGCCTGATACGAGGTAAGCCGGCCTTCGAGCTCTTTCTCAGTAGCCTTGTGATTCTCGACCCTTTCGCGAGTGAACACGACAGCTTTATCAAGAGCCACCACCTCTTTGATAGACTCTTGAAGCGCTCGCCAGAGTTCATACGCTTTATTAGCTTTGGCCGTAAGGCTGGTTTGAAGCTCGCTCAATGCCTTAGAGGCCAGCTCCCTTTCCGAGAATTTGCGGCCGAGCCTCTTCTCGCATGATGCCATGTTTGCCGCGCACCGCGCTATCAGCCCCCGCAAGTCCGCCTTTGCAGCTACGACCTCCGAGGAAAGGCGAGAACACTCAAGGGCGTGCAAGCAAGCCTCCACCTGCCGACAGAACTCCACCCAGACTCGCACCACCTCTTCGCTATGGTAAGTGGCAAGAAAAGGAAGAGAACCGTTAGCCTCAGCAGCAAATGCTTCAGCTGTGGTTGCGCTGCCAGCACGGAGCTCATCGATCAAAGATGATAAGGAGACAAGGCTTAATTGGGCCAAGCGCTCCGAGGCTCGCAAAGCATAAGGGCCGGGCGGCATGGCGATGCGTGAATCCAGCGCTATGGGTGCTGGCAGGGCTGTTCAGATTCAAAAAATGTCAATAAAACTCTTAAGCAAAAGAACAAGTGGGGCTATATTGAAATGTCACTTACCTACGGTCATGCAAGTAGGAGCTGAAGGTTCCCCTGGCCCTTCGAGGATCTCAACCTCATCATCGGCCTCCAAAACTGTAGAGAACATCAATATCAATACGCAAAATAACAACGATGCTATGAGAAATGATGAACGACACTAATCTTGTCCAGAGGAAAGGATGATGCGCTGAGGGGAGATCGCCTGCGGAGCTGCCATCTCCAATAGACGCTGAAACGATTGCCGAGGAGACAAATCAGCGATAGAGGCCGCCAGCCCGCACAATTCTGGAAAAATAAAAGAGTTTAGACGACAGAAAAATTGCCAATTTAAAATGTTGAAGGTTACTTTCAACACTCCTCCCATTCTGAGTCGGGGGGATGGCGGCTTCAACGGCCTCCGCCGTGATCTCCGGCTCCAGCAAAGGGAGAGTAGTCCCGGCTACCTCTCCTCCAGCCTCTAGGCCGCCCGCAGGGAGAATCGTTGGGACGGAAACCCCCAAAGGAGCCTCTTCCAAAGGAACAAGCGCTCCGTGATCAGGAACCGCTACTGGAGGCTCTATGGCAAGAGGAACGGCCTCGTCAGCCCCCTCTACATTGAGCAAGGCTGCATCGGGAATGTCAACGGGCTTTAGCTTCAACAAGCCCGTAGGGACCTCCCCCATCGCCGAGGACTCTGCACAATTCACAGAAGAAATCAGAATACATATATACGAGCATAAACAACCTGGAAAAAACCGCAAAGAAGTATATAAAAAAAACATACCAATGCGCAGGGAAGCCTTCAATATGGATTCTTCAAGCCGGTTCTCCTTTTCAAGGAGGCGTGCTCGCCGGGGTACGAGGGTGGACTCGTGGCCGCCAGTCCATAAGGAAAGCGCGTCCGCAGCATCCTCCGAAGCGGCCTGCTTCAGGGCCCGTTCTCCCCATTCCTCCAAAGGGCCAATAAACCGCCGCCGGATCCATGAGGGGTCTTCATAGAAGATCATGGCAGGATAGGGTTTCTTCGGAACCCTTGCGTTCTGAGACTCATCTTTAGAACATCTTATGGCCTCAGCCAATTGTGCGGCCTCCTTGGCAGCCGAGCCCGGGAAGAGAAGACCAGCGTCCGACTCTTGCACGACCAACGGCTCATCTGGAAGTATGGGCTCAGACTCCGTTAAAGAAATAAGTAAGTTGGTGGCCACCCTCCTCCGCCTCTTAGATCCAGAACCGGCAGCCGAAGACGACCGTTTCTCCCCCCCGAAGCCTTAGTGCGGCGTCGGCCCACGTCGCCCTCAACACCCTCATCCCTGTCACCCTCACCCGGTGCCACAACCGAGGATGACACCGCCATTGTCGATGCCGCAGGGGGCGGTGCTGCCTCGGGTGGTGGCGCTGTTACCGGAGCCCGTCTACCCCGCGACCGAGTACCCAGGGGCATACTAGCTGTTGGGGTAAGATCCACCCCCGACTCTCCCGGAATAAGCGCGGTGCCGGTATCCCTCAGAGGAAAGCAGACCGGGGCGCGCGGTCGCAGCGTAGCTCCTGTGGCTAGAACCTGAGTAGGGGCACCGTGGCCAAGAAGTACCCTTCTTTCCTCAATAATAATCGGGTTGACCCGATGGAGATACCAGCCCGTGAACGACCCCACGCATCGGGGCATGTAATCAGCATCGGGGATCATGAACTGGGAACCGGTGTTCAGCCTCACAAAATGATGGGCGGCATCTCGAACGGCCTCGACCGAAGGAACCGGCGCGACTATGAAATCCTCAAATGGGACGCCCTGATCGTAGCCAAACTGCCGGGCAAAGCGATGCGGATTATACCGCATGAAAAGGGCCGCGCTATCCTGACGGAATACTAGGTAACCCGGTCTGATTGCGTATAAGCGCGCGGCCTCCCAGGGCTTCAAAGAGGGCGCGTTATCTATTGACCGGTCCCAAAGCGGCTGGGCTAAACCCGCGGAAGAAGATAAGACCCGATCATTAAATACCAACCCGCTAGCAGTAGCATAAGGAGAAATCAACGCCCGAATAGCCCCGAATTGGGTCGGGTCAGCGGCAGAAGCATCCACCAATCGCATAAGCCGCGGGAAGGTATAGGCGTCGTAGAATGCGGGCCTTTGATGCATAGCGAAAGCACCCAAGATGTGCATTTCGATCCAAGACGTAAAGTAGTGAAGCGAAAAATTTACCACATCTACGCCAGGGGTGGAGGTATTAGCTGCAGCGCCTAACCCGTGATAGAGATGCGCCAACGCCGGGATGCCAATGGCCAACCGCGTTCCCTCAGATATACGGTGAGCCGGATAGATGACCTAAGCTCTCATAAAGCAGCTATGCATAGGGATGGCAAACCAGCTGAGCCAGACATTGATAAACCCAACGAAGAACGTCTCCTCATCCATGCCGGGATCTGCGATGGATTCGAAAGACATCGGCGACATTATAGGGATGTAGTACCGCGGTAGACCCGATTCATTGGTCGGCAGCTTCTTCGGACCAAACCCAAAGGGGTCTTTAATATTTGCGAACTTCGGAGCTGCCTTCGACAAGATGCCCTCATGAAGGAAACATGCAATGAAGCTCTTAAAAGTAACGCCCCGCTCCTCAGATTCGGTGAACAATCGATCAAAGATACCTAGCACATTGATCAAGCTGGGACGCTTGTGGCGGACGGCGTTCTCGGCAGACAAGCCGTCAAGCGGTGCGGGCTCGGGTTCAAAAACGTATTCATCAGACGGCAGCGATTCCTCATAAAGTGTCCCTCGAATTGGCAGCCCCGAGATCTCATAAAACTCCCCCAAAGAGATCGAAACCTCTCTGTCCCCCAGAAGAAAAGTGTTGGTGGGGAGATTCCATTGATTCAAAAATGCCTTCACCCACCAGACATGCGGGGATTGATAATGGAAGAGCGACGCATATATCGCCTGGTAGAGTCCGACCTTCTGCAGCCGCGCACGATGGGTGGCAAGGATATAGCGAGCCCAGAGGAGGTAGCCCGTGGGGTGTCGAGGAGTGAGCCCTATCTTATAAATCTGTCCCCATGGGTGGGACTCACCCTGACAAATGCGTCGTCCCAGGATATCTATGGCAGGGATCGGATGGTTTGGGATACCGTTTGTCGAAGGCTCGAGCCGTCCCATTGGAGTCCAATTTGGCATCTCCACAGCGAAAACCGTCCTCGGAGGGTCCATCGGCAAGAACGGGAAAGTGGGCTCTGTCGGCACTTCACGGAGGAAACTCCGGCGACCCCGGATGATATGACTATACCAAGTCCCCCATAGAAGTAGGCTAGTACAGTTTGGGTCATGAGCCCGGATCATCGCCATCGCTTCTTCGTCGGATGGTGATTGAGGAAAAGCGGCCTCCGAGCGGGTGAAGGGAAAACACGGAACAAAAGCCATCACACCTAAAATCAAATAAAGGAAAACTGTCAGAAGCGAAGCCAGCAATATATATATATATATATATATATATATATATATATGTATGTATGAGCATAACTATATATATGAAGACAGTTGAAGAAGGCGACATCAGACTCTTTTTATGGGACCATTGGCTACAAAACACATGGGCCCCACAAAATCAGGTTGACGGCTCGTTAATGATGAGGCCAAGCAATCATAATGAGACAAAGGGAATATTCTCATTAAATAGGCAGTGGGTTTCAAGTGACCCTATACACTCCCCTAAAAGACAAATCCATCTTGGACTCTGTGATGAATCAAACAGAATCAAGGGAATTAAATTCCCAGGGAGCAACATTGTGAACTTAGATGTGCAGGAGACAACCCAGGGCAAGGAGACCCCAAGAAGTCCCCATGAGAACAACTTAGTTCTTCATAGGAATTAAATTCCTTTTTGAGAAAGCGAATTAAATTCCCAGAAAGTTTTGTTCCAGAGCCAGAGCTCCTTGGGATGGAATTAAATTCCATGGAAAACAACCGACATTATCATCTCCCTAAAAGATTAGAAAAGCCCTGAGAGATCTACAGTTTGAAGATTAGATGGCTTTCTGTTCTTGTTGAAGAACTTGAAGAAAAAATAGGTTCATGTTAAAAGGGTGAAACCCTTGATGTGTAAAATCCATAGAGTTTTTTCAAATGAAGGTTCTTCGATCGTTCAACATCATTACCTGAAAGGAAGAGTCTTTCCTGAACAGAGTTAAAATCTGAAAATTTTTCAAGGCAGAGAACTAAGCTCTGGAAAAAGAGAATTAAATTCTCAAAAGAAGAAAGTTCTCAAAGAAGGAAGATGAGCAAAGTGGAGGCTCTTCTGAAAGGACATGGGCATTTATAGGATGGGATGGAAAACGTTTCATCTACCCTACTCCCAAAGCAGATCCGACGGTCACAAAAGTGACAGCGTTGCACTCACGTGCAGACACGCGAGAACAACGCTGTGGGAGCATTTGTTCCCGGATTAAAAAATCAGGAAAAGATTCAGAAGAGGCATCACGTGCTCACACATGACCGGTGGTTACGTGTTGGCACGGGATGGTCAAGCAGCGGCACAGAGCATATTTGTTCTCTAATTAAAAGTCAAGAAGAAGCTTCAGAAGAGGCATCACGTGCTCACACGTGACCAGTAGTCACATGTTGGCACGAGATGGTTAAGCAGTGGCCAGAGAACAAAACACAGAAGAAGAGAAGCCCATTCCAGGGGTCACGTGCCTACACGTGACCAGGGGTCACGTGGCCACACGTGACCGGCTTTAAAAGCCTTATTCTTTGGCAGGATTAAATTCTGAGGGAAGATCTTTCAAATCTTTCCAAAATGAAAAAGGATTATCTGAAACCGTTGGATTAAAAATCTAAAGGTGATTAAATATCACCAATTTATGGAAAAATCTTGGACTTGGAAAGATTTCCCCCTAAATCTAACCGAAATAACAAAGAGATATCTTTGGATTTAAAATCCAATGGTGAATAAAATTCACCTAATAATCTAAAGGCCCAGATTAATGATAAATATAAATCAAATCTCTCAATGAACAAATCAAATCTCTCAATGAGAGATTTACCAAACAGATTGATTTTTTTCCTTCTCCTATAAATAGGAGCCAAGAAAAGAAGAGGGGGGACCTTTTTTGACATATATATATAGAGAGATATATAGCACCTTGGAATCTTGAAAATTCAGAAGGAAGAATTTGATTTTCTGCAAAAGAAAAACCTTAGGTAAGAAAAGAAAAGGGAAGCTTCAAAAGAGAATTTAATTCTCAAAAGAGTTTAACTCTTATAAGAAGAAAAGAACTTAGTTATTTCTCTGGTTGAGGATCTGCAAAGTGCACATCTCCCCATGAATTGAGAATTTAATTCTCATTGGGTTGAGATCCTGCCATGCAGATCTAAAACATAGAGGAGGAATTGAGTTTTGAGAATTTAATTCTCACAGAATTACAGGAATTTAATTCCTTTGAGATAAAATTAGTGTTTAACCCTAGGAATTTAATTCCTTCAGAATTGACAGAACTAGGGTTTAACCATAATTGAGAACTAAATTCTCTCAAACTCACAGGAATTTAATTCCCTTAAAGAAAAAAGAATTAGGGTTTCACCCTATACCAGAATTTAATTCTTTACAGAAAAGAAATTAGGGTTTAACCCTATTTAAGAATATAATTCTTCAGAAGAAAACATGAATTTAATTCCTCTAAAGTTTATTGCTAGAGTTTGACCCTATGAAGAATTTAATTCTTAAAAGATGAATAAATCTTTGAAATATGCAAAGAGCCAGAGTCACGTGCTACCACGTGACCCCTGCAAAGATCCACAGAAAAGAACTTTGAGTCAGAGTCACGTGCTACCACGTGACCCCTGCAAAGATCCACAGAAAAGAACTTTGAGGCAATGCTTCACGTGCCCCACGTGTGCCCCACGTGACCCCTGAAGCACACAGAGAAAAAGGCAAAAGAAACAGAAAAGAGCTCTAGGGCGCTCTCACGTGTTACCACGTGACCCCTTGGCTGGGGCTCTGACAGACAAACACCCAAATTTCCATCACGTGACAGCACATGATGCTCCAAAGTATTCAATGCTTTTGGCAGAACAAAATAAAGGGAAGCAGGGCGCCCTCATGTGTCACCACGTGACCCCTAATGAACATTCTAACAGATCAAAGCGTGAGCCCCCATCATGTGCCCACACGTGATGGCTGTCAGAATAAAAAGTGTTAAACACTTATCTGTATAACAAAATGAGGGGGATTTGGCCCCACCTTTTGGATGCCATCACGTGCTCCCACGCGATCTCCTCTCTGCTAATGTTTAACACCAAACTGATAACTTGGTTGCCAGTGTTTAACACTGTTATTTATTAGTGTTCAACACTGAGTCGAGAATCACAATTTTTAGTGTTTAACACTAATCTGATAATCTTATTTCCCAGTGTTCAACACTGTTGGTCTCTAGTGTTTAACACTAGCTTTTGCCCAATTGGCTAAGTTTCTAGAGGCAAAGCCTCTCCTTCAATGAACCAACAGAGGGTCAATATGAAACATGATTGGACTTAACCCTAGAAGGTCATAAGTCCTCAATTCAAACTTAACTGGGCTGATGGGCTCATAATATAATTAATTGGTCCTGGCTCCAAATTGGGCCAAAGATCATCCAATCTACCTTGGTTTGAGGGTACATCTCTTCACTCCATTGATACTTGGCGTTGTAATTCCTCAACGTCTTCAAAGAGGTGACGGGTCCCGACGACCATACATTGATACGGACTGTGGGGTCCTTAAACTCATGGATCCACGGACTATGACGTCCTTAACCTTGACCGTAATGTCTTAAAACTAACGCTGGACTGTGGAGTCCTTAAATCCACGGACTATGAGGTCCTTAACCTTGACCGCAATGTCTTAAAACTAACATTGGACCGCAATGTCCTTAAACTACCTATTGACCGCAATGTCACTAAACTAAACAACAGGGCCCCCCTAATTGCTCTCTTGTTGGATCTAAACGATCCCATTAAGTTGATCTTAGTCTAAAACTAGACTAACGTATCCTTAACAAACGTTTAAGTTGATCTTAGTCTCAAATGAGGCTAACGTATCCTTAAACACTGTTAGTTATATGTATGCCCTAGAGGCCATTACTATACATAGGATGTATATTGTAGTGGATGCTTGGACATATATAGGGATGACTTTCTTGCTCGATATGATAGTATGCTATCTGGTTACTCTTTACCTTAACGTGTACACTGATTGTCTCTCTGTTACATGTTGGTAAAGCCCTTAGGATGTGTACTTGACTACCTGGACTATGATGCGGATCATACTAGTGGGGACGTGGTAGTCCATAAGTACATCCTTCAAAGTCCCTAGTCGTGGGTGTATCGAGACGGGGCATCGATATACCAGAGTAGACTAACGTGTAGCTTCTCGACCCATATAGATGGGCGATGGATGATCCCATATCCATTGGTGTTTGACATCAGAGATGATATACGGGTGCTCAGTGGAGACTGGGTACACTGGACGGACTCGCCGAGAACTCCCAGATGGTATTATACCTTACGTCAGATGGCAGTTCTCTGGTGACACTGGTACAGGTTAGTCTGTAGACCCGAGATCGTCATAGAGTCTTGTGTGATTCCCACTGTGCTTTAATTTCCATCATACCACGTCCAAGAGGGCGTGCAAAAAGGTGGCTTTTGGGTACAGTCCTGAATCACATGGAGGCAATGAGCGATAGGAGGGGTTTCGTCTCTCCCGGTATAGGGAGTTGATGTTGCGCAGTGCTCGATTGGCTATAACAGGAAGTCCTTGGCCAAGGCTGCTTTAGGGATTTACTGGTAAGTGTTACCAGTAGTTTCTCGACCCATTATGAGCCTCATATCGACACGACTTATCGAGTTATTGGGGTCTGACGTTTACCACCCTAGACGAGATATGCGACATATCAGACGAACAGACCGGACTGTACGGTAGTGTTACTGGTTGGATTCACAGGAGTGTGTGCGGGCTTGCTCGTTGATCTTCTGATCGCTCAATACCCGGGTGGCCGTTACGTTTAGCAGACCGCTTGCAGCTTGTGGGTGTTTGATATGATCATCACCTACTGCCGGCGTATTGACGAGTCTTTAGAGTCCTACACAGGGGTTTCCTGGCTCAAGCGAAACGAAATAGGAGCGCATATGAGATATGTGCTGGACCGAGAATAATACCAGTATGTGATACTGAATTCTATTCTCGCGATTTGTGACATTGATCGGTTATATGCGATATAGCCGGGTTATCGGATCAAGTGTTGATTCGATAAGTTGTTACTATTGATATTAGTCGGTTATATGCAATATGACCGGATCGTTAAATCAAGTGTTGATTTAATGTATAATTATATATTTGATATATTACTTTACATTAACTAGTATTGGTTCACTAAAGATTGATTTTCTCACTTGAATGTGCACATTGTTTAATTATATGTGATATATGCAAGTGTACATGTTTGTATCATGCTTGATGATACAAACAAGTTGTGTGTATGAGACTTGAACCATATCAAGGTTAAATTAGGGTTTACTATTTTCCTAACAAATAACAAAAGAGTAAGACTTTGGTCAAAGTTATCAAGCTTCATGAAGCTTAATAAACATTGACAAAGTCAACTCTTTTGTCATTTGTTCAAGATATTAGTTAACCCAACCCTTAACCTAATGCTTTGGTTAATTCTCTACATGAGTTAAGCATGAGGGCTTAACTCAACCATGGTGCCATGATTAAAAGGATAAGTTTCATATTATTCTTTTAATTCTTTTTCTTCTTCTCCTCCTTCATCAAGCTCACAAAAGCTTGCTAGCTCCAATGGTGCCATGAGAAAAAGAGTGAGAAATCCAATTCTAAAGTGAACCCACTTCCTATTTCTTCATCCTCTACCACTTGCCATGTAGTATAGGGTGTTCCAAGTGAAGGAATAGCTTGAGTTTGAGTCTCCCCGACGTAGATCATCTTCGGCCTCGAAGTCAACGACCTAGTCCGCTCATTTCTCCGACGAAACCATCGCTAGAGTCCGGGATCCGATGATCACAGCGGAGGGACGTCAACACGGAGCTTTAGAAGTGGAGGACCGGATCTACAAAGGTTGTATTTCCATTCACTTAGTTGCAAAGTAGTTTGCTTGCTTGTTGTTTCGCCTTATCTCTAGTTAACGATCTAGTTTAGGGTTTCTCGGCACCGGAAAATTTGAATTTGGCATGGTTGATGCCTTGTGGAACCTCCTGTGTGTGCCTAGTAACCCTACAAACACAACCCCCAAACCCAAATCTAAGAAAGATACGGATTTGGACTAGTCCACGCCCTACGGGCGACGACATAACTCAGTCTCCGTATACAATCCATGGACAACCAAACACAAAACAAACACCCACGACACGAAGTGACCATCTGGAGAAGGAGAAAGTGGTTACCGCGATGCGGTAGCGTAATTAACTGCAGGGGCTTGCGCCTGCTGGGAAGAGCGTCCCCACAATCAAAACCCCCTCAAGCGAGGGGGAATCTGACGAAGTCTGCTACATCGGCCACATCCGTTTAAACCTTCGATACATGGTGCCATAAATCAACTTGGCATCTTCGGAGAGGTAGATGGATAGCACCAATTAGCATCTGCCCCGAATTTCAGGCAAGACGTCCGTCGCGCCGTCTTTCGGAGGGGAACAGTGTCCTTCTTAAGTTCTTATGCATTATCCCCCCAACCCCCACCCCAAACCATTCATACACGCGTGCATTCTTTGCATGTCTTTCTAAGATGGCTCCTATTTTCCTGTCTTGTTTATGGACTAGCTGTTAGGAATATGTATATCTTAGAGGCCATTATTGTATATTATAGTAGATGCTTGCACGCGCGCGCGTACACACACATATATATAGAGAAGACTTTCTTGCTCAACATGATAGTATGCTATCTGGTTACTCTTTATTTTTACATGTACATTTGTTCTAGTTTACTATTTCATTGATAAATGTTGATAAAGCCCTTAGAATGTTTGCTTGGTTATCAGGACTATGATGTAGATCATACTAGTAGGGCTTGTGTAGTCCACAAGTACATCCTTAATTGTTCCTAGTCGAGAGAGTATCGAGACATGCTATCGATATTCCAGAGTAGACTAGTGTGTACATTTCTTAACCCTGTATAGGGCGATGGCTGATCCCACATCCATTGCTGTTTGACATCAAATATTGTACACTGGTGCTCATTGGAGAATGGGTACACCGAACGAACTCGACGAGAACTCCTAAATGGTACTATACCTATCGTCAGATAGCAGTTCTCCAGTGACACTTGTACATGTTAGTCTGTAGACCCGAGATCATCATAGTGTCTTGTTTGGTTCCCACTATGCTTTGATTTTGTCACGCCCCGCTTCCCAGTGTACGGTGAAGGGGACGCGACGAGGTCCGCTACGTATATACTCAGAAGTACATACGCTAAGCGTATCTAAGCAATATAAAATAAATACACAAGAGACAAGAAATAAAAAGAACAACAACTTTTATTTAATAACATTCTTTGTACAAAACATGAAAGGAAATACAGCTGAAATAAAAAGTTGCCTAAACAGTGGCATAACAGGAAAGGAAAAGTACAAAGAGGAAAAGTGTACAATGAAACTAAAGTGCAGTGTCTTCAGCAAATTGCTCTAAGTCTTCTTGCGATGGCTCGATCTCTGCCGGGTCCAAAACACCTGACGACATTCAAAGAAGAGAGAAACATAATGTCGTCAGCGAACAGGTCGCTCGGTAAGTCCCAAAGGTAAGAGGAAAGTAGAAAAAAGACAGAATAAGAAAACTATATTTTAAAGTTGTATTATCCTGTAGTAATGTCGTATTAACGCTGTTGTTTGTAGCTTGGTACAGAAGAATTCCAGTGTATACGAGGGGAGTCTCTATATGCCAGAGACTAGGGGCACGTATAGTAAAAGGAACCGTTTATGCCATGGTATAACAGCAACTTGATTCATGTTAGGTGTATTAAATTTGACCATCTCGTGCCACCTTTAACACCTTCCGTACCAATCTACCCCTTAAATCCCGCGATGTCTTGTTTGTATTGTTATCTTGTAAAATTGTATTGATTGTATGAGTGATTGACTGACTGACCGAAACCATGATATCAGGAAACGGTTATAACCGTACAGTCATGTAAATGGAATACTGAGAATCATGTAAAAAGAATATATATCCATGGTTTGGTTTAGTCAAGTTGTATAAATTGATAATTGTATTCATGGATTCATGCGTTCATATTGAATTGGAAACTTGTAGATTATAGATTGACTTGAATCATATTCAAGTCAGATTAATCAGACTCAAACCCGAGTCAGACAATCAGAAATGTGAATCGAGGTCTTATAATTGCTAGGGTCCTTAGGGTAATTTATAAAACTTGAGGGTATTTTATGTAAAAATACTTTTATATATTTTTCAAAATACACCTCAAGTATTTATTGTTCGTCTTTAGAGTTGTAATGAGGGTGGATTTTATGTTGTGACATTTCTAGTGAAAATATCCTAGTTTTATAAATAAGGGTATTTATCTGTAATATTGATTTATCTGAAGTTCATGGTATTTTAGTGTAAACTTTATTCTTGTGATTTTTAGAAAAAAGGCGGAAAATTTATATTATAATAAAATAGGTATTTAAATGATAGATATATATATGTTTATACAAAAAATAATTTTTAATAATTATTTTATATTCCAAAAATCTCATTTTCTTAAGATGTCGTATTTTAAACCTTTCGAGACCGAATGCTCCTTGCGGAGGTCTGAATCTCACACTACTAGCCCGAGGGTGCGCAATAAACCGCACAATCCCGAACGGGTTCCCCAAAAATGGGTTGTAGCGGCGCTTTGCAAAGATTGTAAAATACTAATCCTTTAGAAAACGGTTTTATAAAGTAAAAGGTATTTATTTGCGAAGTGTAAGTTTCCGTATTTTAGATTCTATGGTTTCCTAAGCCAACTAGCTTATTTCTAAATGGTCTAAACGACAAGTCGTTAGAAACCTCAAATCGCCTCTTCACCGCCAATTGTGGCCAGGTAAGTACAAGTGAGGAAGGAGGGATCCGCTCACGAATCGTGAGACGGGCCTTTTAAACTTACCTTTGCTCACTTGCCTAGCCTAGACACCACAAAGTCTGGTTTAGATAAACGATCGATGTCCACAACTTATCGTGTTTGCTAATAAGAGGTATTTATTTAAAAGTGTATCAATTCTAAAACTTTTAAGAATGGTTTTATTAAGAATATGGTATTTAAATGAAAGTTTTGTTTTATCGTATTCTAAGTTCTTTGATGATTTCGTTTAGGTTTGTATTTACGTGTGTGTGGAGGTAGGTCATTATCTCGTGCTCTACTTTAAATGTATAGCAAAGTTTAGGGGTTAAATGTGAAATCGAAACATGATGGTATTAAAGTGAAAAATACGATAGATTGGAAAGGTTATCATTTCATGTGAGAAAACTTGTTCAAATTATTCGTTGAATGTTTAATAGTCAACAATAAGATGTTTAAGCATGATTGAATTGATTAGAAGTGAAATTTTATAGAAGACCGAGTCGGAAATCGGATTTGTTCCGATTCCGTCGGGTTTTGTAATTTCGTATTTTAGAGAAATAGAAAGGGGGATAGAATGGGACTTACGGGTTTCGATCTATACTAAGGAGTGTAGGGAAACTAAAGGAGTTGCCGAGGCGTTGCTTCGTCGCCGGTTGCTTCTAAAAACGTCGCCGGAATTCCTGCCGGAATTTCGTCGGAGCTTCGCTGCGAACTTGTTTTCAACGTACACACTTCTTGGAAAATTTTGAGAAAGTGAGTTTAGGGTTTTGGGATGAGAGGGTGGAGGGTAGGGAGTGTATTTATAGGGTAGGATAGGGTATGGTAGGTGAAAGGTTTTTAATTTAAAAAATGTAAAAAAATATAGGAAAAAGTAATAAAAATGGAGTGAATGAGGTATAATTGCGTTTCTGGAACCGATCCAAGCATTTAAAGTATACAGGGGTGTACAGAAGACGAAGAGCCCCAACTTTCGTGTTGGGGACTCGGCCGTCCGGCCGAGTCCGGCCGGCGGCGCCGGACTGAGTCGGCCGGTCCGCCGGCCGACTCGGCCGCCGCCGGCCGAGTCGGGGGTCGAGTCGGTGGGGGGTCTCGTGGGGTACACTCCGGTATTTTTACTTTTTAATGTTCAGTTCAAGTTTTGGGAGTTATGGCCTGTGGACTGTTGGGCTTCCAAGAAATTTAAAACAAAAATAATATAAAAATAATGTGGGGTAGGGGATTTGAACTCTGGTGGCTTGGTTCAGCAGTGCAAGGTATTACCAATGAGCTACAAGCTCCTTCTTGTAATTATTGTGGGAAAATAAATATTTAAAGTGGTAACAGCAACATTAAATACTTCAAGTATACTTCAAATTTAAATCAATTTTATGTATACAAAAATTGGAGTTGTTACAATCTACCCTCCTTAAAAAATTTTGTCCTCAAAATTTACAACTTTTATTTGAGGACTAATTTACAAAGAGGTGAGGATATCTTGCACGCATTTCATCTTCCCTTTCCCAAGTGGATTCTCCTGGAGTGTCTTTCCTCCACATTACCCGGACCAAGTTAACTTCCTTGTTCCGAAGTGTCTTCACTTTCCTGTCCAGGATCTCCACAGGCTGTTGCTCACAAGACAAGTCGGGCTGTATAGTGAGCTCGGAATGATCAAGAACATGGCTGGGTTCACTCACATACTTTCTGAGTTGAGATATATGGAACACGTTATGCACTCCTTCCAATGAGGGAGGAAGCGCTAAGTGGTATGCCACTTCACCGACTCGTTCGAGTATGTCGAACGGTCCAATATATCTCGGACTCAATTTACCCTGTCTTCCAAATCGGATCACTCCGCGGTTCGGAGATATCTTTAAGAATACATGGTCTCCTGGCTGGAACTCCAAGTGTCGTCTCTTTGCATCAGCCCAGTGTTTCTGTCGATCTTGGGCTATGCGCATTCTTTCCCTGATAGTACGAACTACATCAACGGTCGCTACTATCATCTCTGGTCCAAGAAGTTCCCTATCTCCGATGTCATCCCAACTTAATGGTGATCGACACTTCCTTCCATACAATGCTACAAAAGGTGCCATTCCTATGCTTGCTTGGTAGCTGTTATTGTACGCGAACTCCACAAGATGCAGGTGATCTTCCCACGATCCTTTGAAGTCTAGCATACACGCTCTGAGCATATCCTCTAAGATCTGAATAGTTCGTTCTGACTGACCATCTGTTTGTGGATGATAAGCCGTGCTGAAGTTCAGACTTGTTCCCAAGCTAGCTTGCAGACCTGCCAAAATTGCGATCGGAATCTGGTGTCACGATCGGAGACAATGCAGACCGGTACTCCATGAAGTCTCACAATTTCCTGTATGAGTTCATGGGTATCAGAGATAGTACATTATGAAGAGTTTAAATCTTAAATAGATTATTACCTCCATGTACTTCTTTGCTAGTGTCTCGGTTGATTGGCCAACACGAAATGGGATGAAGTGAGCCGACTTTGTGAGTCGATCCACAATGATCCATATAGCATCGTTACCCTTTGTGCTGCGAGGAAGAGCAGTCACAAAATCCATCGTGATGTGTTGCCACTTCCATTCTGGGATTGGTAACGGTTGAAGTAGTCCAGCTGTCCTGTGATGTTCAGCCTTTACTTGCTGACACACCAAGCATTTTGCGACGCTTCTGGCTACTTCACGCTTCATTCCATGCCACCAATAATTCTGTCGTAGATCTTTGTACATTTTGGTACCTCCAGGATGTACTGAGTAGGGAGAGCTGTGAGCTTCTTTCATTAACTTTTCCCGAACAGGACATTTTGGTACACACAATCTGCTGCCGTATCTCAAAGATCCGTCTTCATGGATGATGAAGTCTGTTCTGAGTCCATTCTCCACTTGTTCTCTGATCCTTTGCAACTTAGCATCACTTTCTTGAGCTGCTTTGATCTGATTGACAATGGTTGATTGAACTTGTAGATTCATCAAACTTGAAGCATTACCTGGCATGACTACTTCAATCTCCATCTGATGCAAGTCTTGCTGAAGCTTCCACTGAGCGGTGAGATTCATCGATAATGGTTGGCGACTAAGAGCATCAGGTACTACGTTCACCTTCCCTGGGTGATATTGCAAGTTGATGTCAAAGTCCGCCATGAGTTCTAATCATCTACCGCATATTCAACTCCTTCTGAGTAAACACGTACTTCAGACTTTTATGATCTGTGTAGATGTTCACTCGTTCACCAAGTAAATAATGGCGCCAAATCTTGAGAGCAAAGATGACGGCTGCCAACTCCAGAGCATGCGTCGGATAATTGCGCTCATGAGTCTTCAGTTGTCTTGAAGCATAATCCACAACCTTACCGTGCTGATGTAGAACACATCCTAATCTCTTACCGGATGCATCACAATGCACTTCGAATCCTCCAGATTGATCCGGTATTACGAGAATAGGTGCAGATGTCAATCTTGACTTGAGTTCTACGAAAGCTTATTCGCATGCTTCTGACCACACAAACTCTTCATCTTTTCGTGTGAGCTTGGTCAGGGGTGTTGCTATCTTTGAGAATCCTTCAATAAACCTTCTGTAATATCCAGCTAAACCCAAGAAACTCCGAATGTCCTTCACTGACTTTGGTGTAGGCCATTCGCTAACTGCTGAAACTTTGGCTGGATCCACAGAAATTCCTTCTCCTGATACGATATGTCCAAGAAAACCAACTTGATTTAGCCAAAACTCGCACTTGCTGTACTTGGCATAAAACTTATGTTGTCGAAGAGTTTCCAGGACAATTCGTAGATGCTCTGCATGTTCTTTCCGACTCATAGAATATACCAGGATGTCGTCGATGAAGATGACAACAAACCTATCTAAATACTCCCGGAAAACTTGATTCATTAGGTTCATGAATATTGCTGGTGCATTGGTCACTCCAAATGGCATCACTAGAAATTCTTAATGTCCATAGCGAGTTCTGAAAGCTGTTTTGTGAATATCAGCTTCCTTGACCTTCACTTGATGATAACCTGACCGAAGATCCAATTTTAGAGAAAACACAAGATCCACTTAGCTGATCGAATAAATCATCGATGCACGGAAGTGGATACTTGTTCTTTATAGTGACTTCGTTCAAGGCTCTATAATCGATGCACATTCTGTATGAACCTTTCTTCTTCTTCACGAGTAGTACAGGTGCTCCCCAACTTGAAGTGCTGGGACGAATCCATCCTTTCGCCAATAATTCGTCCAACTATGTTCGGACTTCCTTCAAACCTTCCGGACTTAATCTATAAGGTGCTTTGATCACCGGTTGTGCTGCTGGTACTAAATCAATACTGAATTCAAGAGCTCGATCGGGAGGCAAACCTGATATATCGTCAGGAAATACATCGTCGAACTCTCGAACTATCTCTGGTCTTAATTCTTCTTCTGCTTGAGCTGCTGCAACTACTGCTTCCCTTGGCCTTGCTTTGTAGGTACTTGGATCCAGGGTGCGGTCTCCACTTTTGAAATAGAAGACCGGATGGTCTGGAATCTTGAATACTACCCTCCTTTGACGACAGTCAATGGTAGCATAAAAAGTTCCAAGCCAATCCATTCCTAGAACCACATCGAAGTTCGGTATGTCCAGTACTTTGAAGTCAGCATAAAACTCTCGGCTGCAGACGACGACTGGACACAAGTTGTATCCTATAGTTGCCTTTAGAACGTCATTTCCTGAACTGACATTCCAGCTGGATACAAGCGGTGAGACTGGAATCGCATGGGTTCAGAGAAACCGTTGCGACATAAAGCAGTGGGATGCTCCAGTATCAAACAGTGCAAGTGCAGGTAGTGAGGCTACTAGGATTGTACCTAAGGTATGTGGGATATGTTTTAGGTATAGGGAAAGTGTGTAGATAACCAAGACTAAAAGATAAGTTTGAGAAGGAAAGTTTACCAGTGATGAATTGTCCAGTGGCCTCAGCTTCTTCCACGGACATCGTGAAAGCTTAGCGCTTTGGTACATTCCTCCTGGCCTGAGGAGCATTCCTCGGAACGTTCCTTTGAGCTTGATGGAACTGACGAGGAGGTGGTGCAGCTTGTGGTCCTCTGGGTGGTGCAGGTAGTGCAAGTCTTGGAGCAGGGGCTTGGATGGCTGGACGCTGTGGATAATTGTTTGCTGGCCTGGGTGTAGCAACTGGGTTTTGCCTTTGGGGACAATCCCCAATACCATGAGCAGCTGAGCCGCAGATCAAGCAAAGGTTGTTCGCACGCCGACAATCTCTCGCCAGATGCCCATTTCTCTTGCAGTAGTTACAAAAGGCTGGGTTGGGCCTGTTGATTGGTGCTCAAGGACGTCTTGACACAAAAGGTGGTCTGGACGAGGCTCCACCTGCCATCTGGTTGGCAGGACACTTGACTCCTGCAGACTGAGGTCTTCCCCTTGCTTTTATCACTGCCTCATAACTGCGGCCAGCTTCCAGAGCATCCTCATGAGTCAAAATTTTTCTTGTGGCTAAAGCAGCCTGAATCTCCGTGTCCAGTCCTTGTTGAAAGCGACGGGCTCTGATCTCGTCCGTCGGTATCAAGTGTTCCGCGAATCTGTTTAAGGATAGTGTTAGCTGTGTAGTATGTGATATTTAAAAATTGAACTATTGCGACATATCTTACCGGCTTAACATGGTGAATTCAGCGTCGTATTCATCTACTGATTTGTCCCACATCGATCCTTGTTGTAGATGAATGAACTGCTGCTCCATGGCAAACCTAGCAGTCACAGGGAAGTATTTCACGTCGAACTTCTCGCGAAAAGTCTTCCATTCAATAGGCTGTGCAAGACGGCTTTCTTCCGCCTTCCACCAGTTGGTAGCATTGTCCGTGAGCTGTAGTTTCGCCACATGGACCCAAGCGATGTCTGGAACTTGTGCTACTGCCAGATCGTCTTCTATGCTTTGTGCCCATTCTTCAGCTTCAAGAGGGCTTCCTTTTCCGGGGAACTGCTTCGGATGTAAATCCCCGAATTGCTTTACCCCAGGAGCTTCGGTCTCAAGACGGTTCAGGAGTTGTTGCTGTCCTTCGAGAAGGCTGCGGATCGCCTCAAGTAGCACTGTTTGCTCGGTGGGTGGCGCAGGAACAGCTGGTGTGAGGGGTAGCGCTGGAGGTGTGTTGTTGACGTTGGTGCTGGTGTTGTTCGGGGAATCCATAACCTTGAAGAAAAATTTGGGTTAGGACAGATTCAAGTACATGAAATGATAAGATTCAAGGAATATGAAATTGCAAGATTCAAGGAACATGAATTGTAAAGAATGTTTTAGTTGCTGGTTCTTGTGTTATATTGTTTAGGTTGTTCACGCAGAACAGAACTGCATGATAGGGATTCATACAGCTTTGACCTGCATGGGCCACCAACAAAACCTGTCACGCCCCGCTTCCCAGTGTACGGCGAAGGGGACGCGATGAGTTCCGCTACGTATATACTCAGAAGTACATACGCTAAGCGTATCTAAACAATATAAAATAAATACACAAGAGACAAGAAATAAAAAGAACAGCAATTTTATTTAATAACATTCTTTGTACAAAACATGAAAGGAAATACAACTGAAATAAAAAGATGCCTAAACAGTGGCATAACAGGAAAGGAAAAGTACAGAGAGGAAAAGTGTACAATGAAACTAAAGTGCAGTAAGCAAATTGCTCCAAGTCTTCTTGCGATGGCTCGATCTCTGCCGGGTCCAAAACATCTGACGACATTCAAAGAAGAGAGAAACAGAATGTCGTCAGCGAACAGGTCGCTCGGTAAGTCCCAAAGGCAAGAGGAAAGTAGAAAAAAGACAGAATAAGAAAAATATATTTTAAAGTTGTATTATCCTGTAGTAATGTCGTATTAACGCTGTTGTTTGTAGCTTGGTATAGAAGGATGCCAATGTATACGAGGGGAGTCTCTATATGCCAGAGACTAGGGGCACGTATAGTACAAGGAACCATTTATGCCACGGTACAACAGAAACTGGATTCATGTTAGGTGTATTAAATCTGACCACCTCGTGCCACCTTTAACACCTTCCGTACCAATCTACCCCTTAAACCCCGCTATGTCTTGTTTGTATTGTTATCTTGTAAAATTATATTGATTGTATGAGTGATTGACTGACTGACCGAAACCATGATATCAGGAAACAGTTATAACCGTAGAGTCATGTAAATGGAATACTGAGAATCATGTAAAAGGAATATATATCCATGGTTCGGTTCAGTCAAGTTGTATAATTTGATAATTGTATTCATGGATTCATGTGTTCATATTGAATTGGAAACTTGTAGATTATAGATTGACTTGAATCATATTCAAGTCAGATTAATCAGACTCAAACCCGAGTCAGACAATCAGAAATGTGAATCGATGTCTTATAATTGCTAGGGTCCTTAGGGTAATTTATAAAACTTGAGGGGTTTTTATGTAAAAATACTTTTATATACTTTTCAAAATACACCTCAAGTATTTATTGTTCGTCTTTAGAGTTGTAATGAGGGTGGATTTTATGTTGTGACATTTCTAGTGAAATATCCCAGTTTTATAAATAAGGGTATTTATCTGTAATATTGATTTATCTGAAGTTCATGGTATTTTAGTGTAAACTTTATTCTTGTGATTTTTAGAAAAAAGGCGGAAAATTTATATTATAATAAAATAGGTATTTAAATGATAGATATATATATGTTTATACAAAAAATAATTTTTAATAAATATTTTATATTCCAAAAATCTCATTTTCTTAAGATGTCGTATTTTAAACCTTTCGAGACCGAATGCTCCTTGAGGAGGTCTGAATCTCACACTACTAGCCCGAGGGTGCGCAATAACCGCACAATCCCGAACGGGTTCCCCAAAAATGGGTTGTAGCGGCGCTTTGCAAAGATTGTAAAATACTAATCCTTTAGAAAACGGTTTTATAAAGTAAAAGGTATTTATTTGCGAAGTGTAAGTTTCCGTATTTTAGATTCTAGGGTTTCCTAAGCCAACTAGCCTATTTCTAAATGGTCTAAAGGACAAGTCGTTAGAACCATCAAATCGCCTCTTCACCGCCAATTGTGGCCAGGTAAGTACAAGTGTGGAAGGAGGGATCCGCTCACGAATCGTGAGACGGGCCTTTTAAACTTACCTTTGCTCACTTGCTTAGCCTAGACACCACAAATTCAGGTTTAGATAAACGATCGATGTCCACAACTTATCGTGTTTCCTAATAAGATGTATTTATTTAAAAGTGTATCAATTCTAAAACTTTTAAGCATTGTTTTATTAAGAATATGGTATTTAAATGAAAGTTTTGTTTTATCGTATTCTAAGTTCTTTGATGATTTCGTTTAGATTTGTATTTGTGTGTGTGTGGAGGTAGGTCATTACCTCGTGATCTACTTTAAATGTATAGCAAAGTTTAGGGGTTAAATGTGAAATCGAAACATGATGGTATTAAAGTGAAAAATACGATAGATTGGAAATGTTATCATTTCATATGAGAAAACTTGTTCAAATTATTCGTTGAATGTTTAATAGTCAACAATAAGATGTTTAAGCATGATTGAATTGATTAGAAGTGAAATTTTATAGAAGACCGAGTCGGAAATCGGATTTGTTCCGATTCCGTCGGGTTTTGTAATTTCGTATTTTAGAGAAATAGAAAGGGGGATAGAATGGGACTTACGGGTTTCGATCTATACTAAGGAGTGTAGGGAAACTAAAGGAGTTGCCGAGGCGTTGCTTCGTCGCCGGTTGCTTCTAAAAACGTCGCCGGAATTCCCGCCGGAATTTCGTCGGAGCTTCGCTGCGAACTTGTTTTCAACGTACACACTTCTTGGAAAGTTTTGAGAAAGTGAGTTTAGGGTTTTGGGATGAGAGGGTGGAGGGTAAGGGGTGTATTTATAGGGTAGGATAGGGTAGGGTAGGTGAAAGGTTTTTAATTTAAAAAATATAAAAAAATATAGGAAAAAGTAATAAAAATGGAGTGAATGAGGTATAATTGCGTTTCTGGAACCGATCCAAGCATTTAAAGTATACAGGGGTGTACAGAAGACGAAGAGCCCCAACTTTCGTGTTGGGGACTCGGTCGTCCGGCCGAGTCCGGCCGGCGGCGCCGGACCGAGTCGGCCGGTCCGCCGGCCGACTCGGCCGATCCCGGCCGAGTCGGGGGTCGAGTCGGTGGGGCTCTCGTGGGGGTACACTCTGGTATTTTTACTTTTTAATGTCCAGTTCAAGTTTTGGGAGTTATGACCTGTGGACTGTTGGGCTTCCAAGAAATTTAAAACAAAAATAATATAAAATAATGTGGGGCATGGGATTTGAACTCTGGTGGCTTGGTTCAGCAGTGCAAGGTATTACCAATGAGATACAAGCTCCTTCTTGTAATTATTGTGGGAAAATAAATACTCAAAGTTGTAACAGTAACATTAAATACTCCAAGTATACTTCAAATTTAAATCAATTTTATGTATACAAAAATTGGAGTTGTTACAGATTTCCTCCCTACCACGGCTCTACTGAGTGGTGTAAACAGGTGGTTTTTGAGTACAGTCCCGAATGACATGGAGGCGGTGAGCGATAGGAAGGGTTTCTTCTCTCCCGGTATTGGGAGTTGATGTTGTACTATGCTCGATTGGCTATAATAGCAAGTCCCTGGTCAGGGCTGATGAGATTTACTGATAAGTGTTATCAGTAGTTTTTCGATCGTTATAGGCCACACATCGGCATGACTTATCGAGTTATTGGGGTCTGACGATTCCACCCCCAGACTCGATATGCGACATATCAGACGAAGAGACCGGACTGTACGGTAAGTGTTTTTTATAGGCTCTACAGGAGTTTGGACAAGTTTACCTGTTGATCTTCTATTCGTTCAATACCTAGGTAGCGGTTACGTCCGGCTAGTACCGCTGACGGCTTGTAAGTGTTTGATGTGATCATTACCTACTGCTAGCGTATTGGCGAGTTTTTAGATTCCCACATAGAGGTTTCCTAGTTCAAGCAAAACGAAATAGGGCATGTATGGAGATATGTGCGGGAGCTTGAATAAATACGAGTATATGATATCGTATTCTAATATAGTGTTAATTAATATTAGCCGGATTATATGTGATATAACCGGATTATTGAATGATGTGTTGATTTAATAATTTGATATATATTTATATACATGATATATATTTATAACTAATATTATGCTCACTTATGATTTTCTTCTCTTTATATATATTTATATATTTGATATAAATATATATTCGTTTGTGTCATGGTTGATGATACATGGAAGATGTATGTATGAGAATCACATTGGAGTATATGATAAGGAGATAATGATCACTTATATGAATAAATGAAATGAGAAAATGAGTCATTACTTTGGAACAAAGTAGCAGCATGACTCATTTTCTATTTTCATTTTGAATTCATATAAGTTTATCATTTTTGACTTATCCTGATCCAAAGCTCATTCTCATCCTCATTTTCATCTTCTTCACTTCTTCTCTTGTGTTACTATTCATTCAAGAGAAAAAGAAAAAGAAAAGATTTTTATTGAGCAAAAACCCTACTTCATCAACCTAAACCATTCTAGCAATTTAGTTTAGGTTGTTTACTTCATTAATACTTTGATTAGTGAAGTGTGAGCTTTAGTGTGAGTTGCCTCAAGGTGGATCATTTTTGATGAAGAAGACTTTGAGTAAGTTCATTCTTTTCTTCAAGTGGAGCCTTAGAAGGAGTTTAAGGGACTACTACAAGGAGCTATTGAAGTGAAGGACTTGGTTACGAAGGTTGTAGTTTCTTTTCACTTAGATTAGAATTTTAGTTTGCTAACTTTCTAACCTTAATCCTTTAGTGTGATCTTGTAAGTAGACCCATCTCTCTAGAAATTTTAAAATTGCATACTTGATGTTCTTAAAACCCCAGTAGAGGTGCAAGCATCTACTTTCATAGTATCAGAGCCAAACTAAAGTTTTAAAGTTGTTATTGTAATTTTTAGAATCAAGTTAATCCAATTTTTGATCGCCTAAAAATAAACTTTTCGCTTGCACCAAAGCCACCAGATTTTTGGTTCGGACCAAAAGTTTTGTATACTATCCAATACCCCAACAATTTGTGCTCGGTTTGACCCCAAAACAGGACCGAACCGAGGCCGAATCAGCCCCGGATGGGGGCTGGACAGCCACTGGATCAGCCCCGTTTCGGGGCTGTTCCAGTGTAATTTCAGCCCCTATCCGGAGCTATTTCCGCCTCAGATTCGGCCCTGCTTCGGGGCCAAATCAAGGCTCAAAAGGTGTGGGCAGTTTGGTGGTTAACGGGTTCCGATTCGGAGTTTTTTCTGAACTCGTTTCGAGGCTAAAAGTGTGGATTTTTGGGCTATGGCATGTTGTTATGATATTATGCGATAATATGAACTTGATGCCTATTGGATTAAGGATTCTAAATATTATGATTCTAGTGTTTCTTTTCTTCGACCGTAAGTGAAATATGTGGTATTCCAAATCTCGTTACTATACGTCAACGAGATTAAGGGTACACATATTTACTTACGATGATGATCGTTGATGGCTACTTATTCGTATGAAATATTGTGATCGTCGTGATTGAATAGCCGGGGGTTATATGAGATGAGTGTTTTTAATATTCATTCATGTAATTTAATTTGTGTGTAATATTCTTTTATTGGGGCACATCCGGGGCGAGGATGTAATCACCTTGATATATATTATTTATTTTTCCGCATTAGAATAGACCCAAGGCGAAGGGCATAAGTAGCGTATATTATTTACTTTTCCGCATTAGAATAGACCCAAAGCGGAGGGTATAAGTAACCGGGTTTTAGTGTCCAGTGGATGGCCATCTCGAGGAGTCGAGACTTCGAGTAAGCTCGTTCCTTTCTTCAAGTGGAGCCCTAGAAGGAGTTCAAGAGACTACTATAATGTAACGACTCTAAAATTCCTATATCTTCGTATTAATAAAATATTGTATTTGTATATTTTTATTTCCATGTTATTAGTTATATTTAATCCCTTCATCTATTTTTCGCATCTAAGTATTTTCTAAAACTCATTTCTTTTTACCCAAACTTATTATTTAAGCCTAATTCCATTCTTTTCATTTCCAATCTCTTAAGCCCCAAAAGCCCACTTTCTTTTCAAGCAACCGCATATATTTAATTCTAATTAAATATGTGCATGGACAACCTTGTAACTCATTGGTAAGACTTTGAACTGCTGAACCAAGCCACCAGAGTTCAAATCCTATACCCTATATTATTTTTTAATATTGATTTTTTTTAAACCTTTAGAATACCAAGGGTTTACACGTGCATATCTCACAAAAACCCCACTACACCCAAAAATGTAACATTGCCAGAGGATAGATGAACCGTCGGGGGGATTTCGGCCGCCTGACTCGGCCGGAAATCGGCCTCGACTCGGCCGACTCAGTCCTCCGACCGAGTCACGGCTGAGTCACGGCCGAGTCGGACGATTCCGGCGACGACCCCAACATGAAAATTGTGTATTTTCACATTCCCTACACACCTGTATAATTTATTTCCTCAGACCATTTCCAGAGCACTTTTAAAACCTCATTTACTCTATTTTTTAATACATTTTAATATATTTTTACATTTTTTCAATTAAACTCTTCATCTACTCTAACCCTAGCCTAACCCTATAAATACCACCCCTAAATACTACCCCCTCACCCTAAAACTCTGAGCCAGCTCTCAAGAAATCCCTAGAAACCCTAGTATGCAATCGAAGTGAGCGAAAGGCGAAGCTCCAGTGGATTTTCCGGCGACAACCGTAGGAACTCCCGGCGACGAAACGACGCACCGTCGACTCCTCTAGTCTCCCATTCCTCTATTTTAAAGTCCTAAACCCGTCTGTCCCAATTTCTCTCCTTTACTCTATTCTAAAAATATGAACTTCCAAAACCCGACGGAATCGGAACAAATCCGATTTCCGATTCGGTTTCTTTCTAAAACTCACTTTTTTTTAATACAATCTTGCTAAAACCAATTCATGTTGACTATTAAACACTAACTAATCATATTGAACAAGTTCTATATCAAAAGTAATTGCTATTTCCATTTTACCGTATTTTTTTCATTAAAATACCATATAGTTTCTTTTCTACATTTAAACCATTAAAACCTTGCTATACTTTTAAGTAGATCACGAGATAATGACCTACCTCCTTACACACTCATATGCAACATAGCACACTACCCTCGAGAACATAGAATATGGGAAAACGACACCTTTTCATTTAAATACCTTTTAATAATAAAACCATTTTCTAAACGATTTAGTATTTATACAAATCTTTGTAAAGCACCGCTACAACCCATTTGTGGAACCCGTTCGGGATGGTGCGGATTATCGCATATCCTCAGGCTTAGTAGTGCGAGATGCAGACCTCCGCAAGAAGTATTCGGTCTCGAAAGATTTAAAATACGAAGATCTAAAGAAAATGAGATTTCTAGAAATATTATATATATTAAAAATTCTTTTCATATAAATATATGTGTATAGGATATTTTGTAATAATATAAATATTCCACCTTTTTCTAAAAATATCACAAGAATCATTTTACACTAAAATACCATGAATTCCGTACAAATCAATATTACAAATAAATACCTTTATTTATGAAATTAGGATATTTTCACTAGAAATATCACAATATAAAATCTACATTCATTACAATTCTAAAGACGATAACTAAATACTTAGGGAGTATTTTGAAAAGTATATAAAAATATTTTTACATAAAACCCTCTCAAGTTCTATAAATTACCCTAAGGACCCTAGTAAACATAGGTTTAAGCGGGACCAATCTCTTGAGCCTCAGAGAGCCGGAGAAGTGGGTGCTTGCCTATTTAAGGTAGACAACTTAACAACGGTGTTATCAATACGGTAATCGTCTTTGAAAAAGACACAAATCCTGCCGCCTATGTGCAGCGGTTACCGATAATATCAAAACAATCAGGACTTCAATTTACTTTTCTAATTGTCTGACTCAGAGTGAGTCTCATTATAATCTGACTTAAATATGATTCAAGTACAATCTATAATTTACAATCTACAATATTACAATTCAATATGAATCTATGAATCCATATATTCAATCTATTCAAACTATTCAATCTGTATTGACTGAACCGAATTATGGATATACTTCCATTTACATGATTCCCCAGTTACATCCATTTACATGATTCTCCAGTTACATCCGTTTACTGATATCATGGTTTCGGTCAGTCATCCAATTATACAATCTATACAGTTACAATACAAGACAAACAATACAATCAAAACACTACGGGGTTTAAGGGGTAAATTGGTACGGAAGGTGTTAGAAGTGGCACGAGACAGTAAGATTAAGACACCTAACCTATATTCCGTTGTTGTTGTACCGTGGCCCAACGGTTCCTTGTACATTCCGTTTGCCCTGGTCTCTAGCATATAGGGACCCCTCTCGTATACACTGGCATCCTTCTGTACCAAGCTACAAACAACAGCGTTAACACAATATTATAACAATATAATACAACTTTAAAAGATACCTTCTTACTCTGTCTATTCTATTTCTCCCTTATCTTTGGGACTTACCGAGTGATCTGTTCGCTGACGACATTCTCTTTCTTTCTTCTTTGAATGTCGTCAGATGATCTGGACACGTCAGAGATCGAGCCCACTGCTGAAGACTTGGACCAATTCAGTGAAGACCCCGAGCTCTAGTTCATTGTACACTTTCTATTCAGTACTTTTCATTTCTGTTATGCCATTGTTTAGGCATTGCTTTTTATCAGTTGTATTTACTTTCCATGTATTGTACAGAAAGATTGTGAATAAATAAAGTTGCTGTTTTGATTATATCTTGTCTCTTGTGCATTTACATTTATATTGCTTAGATACGCTTAGCGTATTTACTTCACAGTAAATACGTAGCGGCCCAGTCGCGTCCTCTGCCCGTATACTGGGAAGAGGGGCGTGACATATAAGGAGCTATTGAAGTGAAAGACTTGGCTACAAATGTTGTAATTTCTTTTCACTTAGATTAGAATTTTAGTTTGCTAACTTTCTAACCCTAATCCTTAAGTGTGATCTTGTAAGTAGATTTAGCCCTCTAGAAATTTTAAAATTGCATACTTGATGTTCTTAAAAGCTAGTGGAGATGCTAGCATCTACTTTCACTAGCTGCTGCCAGAATCGCTCCAGGTCAAATGAATATAGACAGTTTAAGCTAGGGCAGATGAGCAAGTTTTTTTCTTTCGCAGGGGACACACCTGTTTTCACGATTATACTAACTCAAAATGTCATGTATGGTTATGGGTTGTGTTTTCATTCTTATTTATTTGATATTTAACTCCAAATCGAAATGAAGAATAAAGACATGGGACATGCTTAATAATTAGTAAAACATGCTTTTCTTTTTACCTCTCCTAAATTTTAGAATTGTATAAGAAAAAGCTTGCGACTCAAAAAATTTACTCTGGTTTTCCCAACTCTATACCCTAACAGGGTACTTAAATGTTTCTTTTTTCTGTTTCAGAGACAATGCTGCAAATAGAATATCGTTAATTCTATTTCATAAATGCATATATCTTTATAATGTAGGAGGGCTTTGGAATGTGACTTGAGCCTAACTACCTTCAAATCCAACTTTAGACACCTAAGTCTACACCTTTAATCGGGAATGGAGCCCGGATTCTAAGGTTGTGGGGTCGAGCTAAATTAGAGGAAATGGTCATGAGATTATTCAAGTTATATAAGTTAGCACCGTAGCACGGTTACAATACGTTAAGTAATGTAACTATGATAGTTTGATCAAATTAGTGTCTTTTATTTGAAAGAAATGGGTTTGATTATATAATTTTCTAAGTTAAAAATTGTTAAGATATCTACAATGCAAACAAATTCTTTTTGAATTTTTAAATTAGAACAAGCATACTAATTTGGAACCTCTGCTATTTTCCTTCCTGCTATTATGGTGCTTTGGGAGCATTCTGACCGCACATCACACGTGCAAAGTACGTGAAAAAACACCAACACCAAATCCCTTGTTTTACACTGTTTAGCAGCCGATCTTGATCGTTGATTTTAAGATCAAAAAATTCTAGACTGTTGATCTTAATAGCAAAGAATAGCAAGAAGTGAAAATAGCAAGGACACCGGATCCCAAGCATACATATCAACTAACAATCATCTCCTACTATTAAGATGCAAGCATTGATGTGCTACTATTCTCTACTAGTAAATAAATTGAAAAAAGGTCCTTCTAAAGACACAATAGAAAATGTATCGTATACAATATACGATGAAAATGAGACAATTAGACTATCCAATCAAAAATATGAACTTTTGAATGTAAGAGATGAGCACGAATAACATGCAATCAAATAAGTTATACTTTGAAATTCTTTTTTTTTTTTTCTGAATTCCTTTTTTCATTTGTACTCTAGATACACATGTATATAATTAGACATGTTTGCAAATATGTTATGTTTTATAAGAATTTGGAAGTATTTATCCCCACTTTGGTTATATTATTAATTGCAATTAAATATGATCTTGAATTACATTTATAAGGATATATAAGTATGAATATTATAATGAGATTTAGTATCTAATAAGATAGTTACTAGATCTTTATAACTAAATAATTAAATAAAATAGATAATCTAGGGAGTGATAGTTACTAGATCTTTATAACTAAATAATTAAATAAAATAGATAATCTAGGGAGAGATAGTTACTAGATCTTTATGGGATGAGTAATTGTTAGTCAGGATTTTTATAGTTAAGGTAGAAATTATAGGAGGCGGTTACTTTTTTCAACAATTTTACACATGATTTATCGGAGGAGGATACAGAAAATCTCGGGAGGTGAGGGGGGACGATCGTTCCTGTATGTCCCCCCTTGCTTCCGTCCTTGCCTTTAATGACCAAGGTACCCAGATGTTGTCCTAGTTTAAATATAATATAGAGTTTTACTTTGTTACGTTCCTTCTACAACATATAAAGCAATAAACAAGGGAACAGATGACAGGATAAACAAATAAAATCCTAATGAAATGCATCCAGCCTCCATCTGCAGGTTTCTTTGAATTCCCCTCAGAGATTTTCTTGGGATTTCCTGCTCCCGGCGTCGGCATTCTTACCTTTGTTGACAAGGTTCCAACGTCCCCTAAGCCTTTCCTTATTGTATTTCACTTGAACATTCATACAACCATAAAATCATGGATAGTATAAAAAGAAGCATGTGTATAAAGCTTAATTGATGGAGGCCGGAATCTCCTTCAGATGTTGTCCTCTGTTGATTTTGCTGCCAGTAGGGCTGAGCGGTTGAGAGTCGGTGTGAAAATTGAGTGTGTGGGTCTCAATGGATTGTTGGTTGTTGCTGACACCGAGTTACTTGCAAGGAAAGTCCCGGGATGGGAAACCACCGTAGGACCCTCCGACGATCAAGTAAGTACCGAGGAGTAATTGGGCAGAGTAGCGGTATCTTGGAAGTGAGTCCAATGTACCTGAGTCGTCTGGAGGAGTGGTTTATATGTGGGTAGTATTGAAGCGAGACATTGCGAGATTCTCGCCATCTGTTATGCCCCTGCGTCATGTTCACGTTGATGGCGGGATACGCTCATTAATGGTGAGATAGGCTAGCGTAGTATGCGGGGCGTGGAGTGGTGGAGATCTTTTCATGGCGAGATACACGGAGCCATTACGAGGGTTCTTGGGCTCCATGCTCCTTGCCAGACAGGGAGGCTGAGGAAGCTCAGCTCTGTGACAGCTCGAAGACAAGCGAGGAGGCTGAGAAAGCTCAGCTCTATGACAGCTCGGAGAAGAACGGGGAGGCTAAGGAAGCTCAGCTATAGGATAGCTCGGAGACGAGCTAGGGAGCTGAGAAAGCTCAACTTATGATTGCTCGGAGATGGGCAATAGCTGGTGGTTAGGCGAAGAGGGAAGGTACTCTGAGGAGGTCTCCAAAATGTCGGATGCAACCTCGAGTCAAGGCGCTGAGGAATGTCCTTGTTCGGCATGATTTATTACATTTTATTACCGCTCATTCCTATAATTTTTTTAATAAACAGTGCTATTATATCTCTGTCTGCTCATTAGTACAGATTACAGATACACAGGAAAAAACACTGGAGACGGTACACAACATGCACAGAAATGATGGTTTTTAGCCGTAACTGCAAATGGGACAAAATACAAATCAGATCGAATGAGTTTGCAACAAATAAGAGTTGTGTACAAATAAATATGATTTTTGGTCCAAAATAACCAAGTATGAAACATCATGGACCAAGTGGGCATGAGCCATCATGAATCAAGTGGGCATGAACCATCATGAGACATCAACTTGCAAACACCATCATGGTGTCTTGCAAGTGGATACACAAGTGGCTTAGACAAGTGGGTGTGCAAGTGGATTGTGTGATAAAAAGAATGGATGTGAAGTATGAACACACACACACTTGATCACTTCCCTCTTTGTACATTACTCCAGATTACATTCAGGTGTGAATTAAAAGAAATAGCAACCACAGAGAGATGCTCAAGAGACCAGAAGACCACAGACCAAAGATGGCCCCCACTCTCCAAAATGAGGCCGCAAATAAATTCATCTTGGACACAATTTGCGGCCAAGTTCGAGCCAATTTGGTTCGTTCAAATATGGTGGGTCCCTGGTGGTCTTGTCAATCCAGTGTCATATGCAACTTTTGATATTTTTGTGCCTATATATAGCAGGTCTCAGATTAAGTTCAGGGAGGCTTTTGGAATGAGAATAGTGGGTGATACTTGATAGCTTCTTCTTCTTCTTCTTCCCTTTTTGATCTCTCACTTGAGTGCTCCATTAAAGAGGTTGAAGTTTCTATTTACCTTGTAGCTCAAGCCCTCCACTTTTGTGAATAAAGAACTTGCACTTCCTTTTGCTTTAACTCTTTGTTCTTGTGTTTTATTATGCGTTCTTTCTTTTGTGTTGTTCATTTTCTTTTATATGATGTTTGAGTGATCTTTGTAGTTGTGGTGATGGTGAGGATGTGAGATGAATGGCTTTGCCTTCCTCCTCCTCTTGTGAATGTTTAAAGTGCTTAATTATGATTGTAACCTTAAGATTGCTAAATGGACGTGTTTGATATGGAATGTTGATTTTGATGGTTACTTGTAACATTTATCACATACCTTATTCTCCCATGATCACCATTTGCAAGGTTAAGGTTATAATCAATTTTGTGTTAAACATGCTAGGTAGTTTAGATATGGCATGCTGCTTATGTTTCTTGATACCTTTCATCAAGCATATACCATATACTCTCACCCGCCTACTTAGCAAGAGTAATGCAAACTTTTACTTCTTATTTGCAAATTGATGTGCATTGATGTCGTATGCTTGCTAACCCTTGTGCTTAGTGTTGATGCATCATGCATGGACATAAAAATGATAAGTAAGAACGTAACGGAATCGTTTCATATCTTGCGTCGAATATTGGCAACTTGATGATTTGTACTCCGCAGATGCCTTGACAAGCCATGCTTCATGTCGGATCCAACACAATGATGGGACAGCTCATAATCAAGGGAGCGACGAAGGAATCGCCGCGATTCAACCATCCGAACCAAAACCACGGCCACCTTTCTTAACTTGTTCTATAATTCTGTATTTTCTTATTTTTGTGACAAAACCCAAATTCTTTCTTCTTGAACCTTTAATGACAACTTTTAATCACCAATTCACTGTGGATCGACCCGTACTTGCCGGCTTGCTACAACGCGCCGTACATTTGCGGTTTATACATTTTAAAACGAGACCGAACTCGCGTGCACACTATTCCTAAATCCTTTTCTTTTCAAAACCATAAAAACGCGCGCGAGTAAAGTCCCAACAAGTTTTTGGCGCCGTTGCCGGGGAAGCGGTAGTCATTAGGGGTTGTTATTTCTGGTTCAAACTAACAAACTAGTTTTAACTAAAAATATTTCACAACTAACAAAACATACATTTCTAACTTTTGTTCTCTGTCTTTTTGATCTACTCTCACATTGAGTTTAATTATAAAATTTTGCATATAATATTGGGACACTAATAGGACTAGAAGCACACGGTATAAAGTTGGGGCAACAACTCAAAAGGTTGGCCGCCGGTTTATTCATCTGGGTCGCAAATTGCGGCCCCACTTACTCAATTCTCCTAAATTTCTTTGTGTTTGCTTTTTTGTCCCATTTTTGATCTATTGGTATATGCAAAATTTCACAATTGTGTGTGTGCAGCTAATTTGCCATATATATCGCTTTTTGCACTAAATATCGTATTTTCTGATATTTTTAGATCGCAACGGAATTACGAGCAGCGATCGTGCGGAGCAAGGTTCAATTTCAATAACAAGTCGTTAGTGAGGTACAATGCAAAAGATCCGGGTAGTTTGACCTGCGCAAGCGAACAGTCAAGTACTCGTGATCACTTCAAAGGGGTTTCTTAACCCAAATCTCATCGGTACGTATTTTTCTAACACTTTTTCTTAAATTTGACACATTCTACTATTCTATTTTCTGCAGGATTCTTCGCACAATTTGCCGCCAATAGAACAGAGAACTAACCCATATTTATTGCGGTGCTTAAGACTAAAACGAAAAGATTTGCTTGATTTATTGATTTGTTTAAATTTTTTTATTAATTTACGCATTTGCATCTTAATATAGATATTAAGGGCACGAGAACCAAACAAGATATGGTAAAGGATTTCATCACCTTTTTCCGTGGCCCACAAATCACAAAACCGCATTCTTGCATACCGACAATAATTTTTAAATCAATTAGAACTCTGATTTTAAGGATTCGCGCTCAATAAGGCAAGTTAATTGTGTTTAGAACACCGCTTAATGTTTTATTATTCACGAGGTGTCTAGGCAAGTGTTGGCGCAACCGCCAAAAGAGAAAGGGTTATTCTAATTAAGGAAATTCGCGAAAGCGTTGGACAACATCCCCTTATCTCTGCACTTACCTGGCTTCGTGATCCATATACCTTGAGCATATTTCTCGACACAATTTTACTTCGACAATCAGGTTCTTGAGCAGGTCTAGTTGACTTAGCATAATATAGACTGCTAGGGGTGTGATATTCTTTGTTTTTGTGCTTTGTGAGTACTTGTTGATATGGGCGATACACAGTTCGATTCGATTCTTGACGATCCATATTCTTTTTTTAATACTCAAACCCAATTCGTTTGCCAGGATTCTTCCCACATTCATGAAAACTGTTCCTTCCTAGGGGGTGGCCAACCATACCAGAATTTTGATATCAGTCACTCACCTAACACTCTTGAACCCAATCCCACTTCAAACATAGATCAAATGATTGAAAACTTAGAGAAAGAGGTCGACAAGATGACCGCTTTAACATCACTACCGTCACAACCCTCCCTTCCTGAAATAGTTGACACACATATATGATGTAATAGTGAGATGGATGCTACATTGACCGCTTTAGAGAAAGGTATTGAAGTGATAATTGCATTCGAGAATCAAACAGCTTCGACGCTATCCATGTTCATACAACAATCTGATCAATTGTTTCACGCTCAAGCTCAATCATTGGCTAGAATCGACGAACAAGTGAAACATTTAGCTGTGAAGATTCTAGGAAGTGAAAATAGTCAATTTGAACTAAATAAAGTCAATATTTGTCATCTAGAAAGTCAGCCAAGTGAGATAAAAGATCAAACAAATTTTGATGAGTTCATAGATGATGATGTAAGTTGACTGAGTGTTATCAGGACAAACAAGAAAACCCTCTGAGTCAGTCCAACACTAGCCTTCAGGTACCAAATATGTCTCTTGTCACTTGTGATCTTAAGGATGATTTAACCGATATACTACTTGAAGATGAGATTCTTGCCGACTGATTTTTGCGCTAAAATTTTAGAGGAGGAAGCTTGTGAATTTGACGGGCATGGTGTCGATGTAGTGTTCGATACAATTCATAATCAGGAACCCACAATTTTAGTATCACATATTGATATAGTTTTGGATGAAATGTTAGTATGGGAACCTACTTTTTTAGATGACATGGACCTACCCATATGTGAATGTGATGAGGGAGAACTTATATTGGGAGATGTGAGCTGTAATGACGAGAGTAGGATTGTGCAGGATTATAGGGAGGAAGACAACCTCGAGAAACATTCTTTCATGCCGAGTTTTGAGGAGATATTTGCGGATGAACTTGATATTCTTTGCGAGTTTGAGTCAGGATCATTTTGGGAACATCCTACGAACCTTTGTTTTGCTGAACTCTTTGAGGACGAACTCCAGTTTTTGAACAAACCTGACAACGAAACTCAACACATGCTTCTTGAACATGCAATTCATTTGGGCAGAAATTCTGACTCCTTCAAAACTTCATATTCGCATTCAACGTTTTCTGATTCCTACTTTCACACACCCATACCCTTTACTAACATCTAATGATAAAACCAACATTTTCTTTTTCTTTTTCTTATACCTTTCTTTTACCAGCCCTGGCCTTATATTGACAAATTTTTTCAATGGCTGGTATTAATTTCTGGACAAACGCAATCTCTTAACTTGTGAATACTGTAATTAGCTCTTATATTTTTCGTTTTGTGAATAAAAACTCACCCTGATGTTTAAGTATAGCAACCGGAGACGGGGCAACGATGATGACATCGTAAAACTCATGTTTGGGGGTGAGCACTCCGTTTACTTTGGTGCATCATGTGTAAATTCTGCATTGCATACATTTTAAAACCCATAAAAATTTGAAAATTTTCAAAACATAAAAACTTTGTCATCGTGTTAGCTAGCGGGGAAACTTAGACTCGAAGTCTGATAGTTCGGTTGATAAGATAGAAACAACTAAATCCTTTTCGAGAGATTGAAATCCCGAAAGCTAATCCTCTTTTGAGTTTAACCGTAGCTAATATACGTCTTTTATATCACTTTACACGTGTCGTGAGTTTTTGAGAATTAGATGAAAAGTCTGAAATTTCTTTAAACCTTTTGAAAATTGATAAAAATCTTTAGAATCAAACAGGTTTTTTCTGAATTAAGTAATATCAAGAATAGTTCGTAAAGTGAAGTGGATATAAAGGATATTTCAATCTCACAAGAGCGGACGATATGCCGACAAAAAAAGTGTGAGTTTTAATAGAAACTAAAAGTCTGAAAAATAACCCATCTGGTACCTTGTTGGAGTGATTACATACCTTATCCACACGAACACGTCTTTGGGATTAAAAAAGAAAAACTGGCAATATCTCCATTCTCATTGCTTTCAGAATATTTTAAACGCAACAAAATGGGTCTTTTGTTTTGTGGCCTTGGTGACTCGGGCAATTAAGTCCTAGGGGTGTCTCCCCACTTAATGCCCTAAAACAATCTGGTTTGGGAGTTATTAACCCAAAGCTCGCTAAGTCTCCAATCGCCAAATAAAAAAAATTAAGCAAGTGTTCTTTCTGAGTTGAAAGTCCTCACGGTTCTTTATGAAAGAATAATCTTGGCGGAGACGAGTTTTCTATTATACAGTTTTTTAGCGGAGATATGAAGATTTAAATTATAAGACTTTTGCACGATCACGAAAGGTGTGTATGGACAAAGACAGGTGGAAGGTAGGAGTGAAGAATAAGACTTAGTTCTCTGTTAAAAATGATTGATATTCTGACTTGAAACTTAACTGGAGAACGAAACTTGAGAAAATTTTAAGTCTTTTCAAACTCGTGTGATCCTTTAGAAGTTGGTTCTGGTATGTATTTATGACATGATGACCCTAATCGAAATTCTTAAAACTTTACAACACTATTTGCACAATCACGTAAAGACGTATACGATCTTATGTTAAATAAAATGTGAGGAGTGAAAAATGAGGGTTGGACGTTTCTGACTAGGGTAATAGAAATTCTAGCTTTGATGCTTAAACTTTAAGATTAGAATCAACAGTTTTCTCATGAAACTAGCTTGACAGGATTTTGTGGGTGCAATCCGCTTGTCGGGACCCGGTTCTTGCTCACGGAGCAAAGTGCCACACGGAACAAAGTGCCACACCAAGTGTCATGTTAAGTGGGCGAGGGCCACCTCTTGAATTTGTGGGGGCCACCTCTTGAGTCCGTGGTACCCACTGAAGAACAATGGGGACTCTTCGGAATACATTCCGAAAGATGGCAGATCTGTACTATAAATGGAATGATACCACTCTTCAATACAGAGGCGCCTTTTAACTGAACCGGCACTACATGAGCTTAAGAACTCCGTAGTTAAGCGTGCTCGAGCCATGGATGTTCTGGGATGGGTGACCTCCTGGGAAGTGGCCCCTGGTCGGGCCCGGTTCGCCCCGAAGGACAAAACCGTGCGGCTTTAGCCAGAGCGGACAATACTCTCTGTATTGGGGGTGGGGCGTGACAGAATGGTATCAGAGCACTGGGTTTTTGGATGAAATTACAGTTCCGTGGAGGGACCTCTAGATTGAGTTACACCCTTAGCGTATGCTTTATTGCATTCTTCCTCACTTCCTAATCATCGTTGAATCATTGTGTAGCCTTGCTTGAATCTGATTTCTTTTGATCTTTTCAGGAATATGGACTCCTCAGGAAACTCCTCAGGTGACGGTCACTACGATCGTACCGAGAAGATCCTTAGCACACTGACGACCCTGGCCCAATCTCAAGAGAGGAAGACCGATCTTCTGGCCGAGGGATTGAAGGCGGTACAGGAGACCGCAATTACCGTCCTAGAGAGATCTACGGCTGTTCCCGCCGCCCCCGAGGGCGCGCTCGTACTGACTACACAGGCTAGGGTTGGTACCGTTTCAGATTTCAGGAGGCTTCATCCAGCAGTATTCATGGGATCGGCAAGTCCCCTTGAGGCCGAGCAATGGCTCATCAACGTAGAGAACCTCCTGACTGCCGCTCGAATTCCTGACGATGACAGAGTGAATGTAGTGAAGATCCAGCTAGAAGACGAGGCCCGCACGTGGTGGTCCGTAGAGGAGAGTCGGCTAGATAAACCTATTGGATGGGACATGTTCTCCACGTGCTTCCTGGATCATTACTTTCCGGCTACTGCCAAGGCCGAGACGGAGGAAAAGTTTATTATGTTGAAGAAAAATGGATGCTCAATGGATGTCTACGCCGCGGAGTTCAATCAGCTGAGTCGCTTCGCACCGTACATGGTTGCCACCGAATCCGCCAGGGCAAAACGTTTCCAGCAAGCGCTCGATATCGAACCGCAACAACTCATCGCGTCTCTCGACCTACCAACCTTCACCCAAGTTTTGAATGCTGCCCGAGTACAGGAAAGACTGGCAGAGAAGGCCAATGGCCAACGATCAGTGGACAGGAGACCCACGTAGTTCCGGCACGGTCTACCATTCCGCCCCGTGGAGCGATCCCAGTTCACAGGCCTGGGGTCACACAGATGAAGCGCACCTTCTCACCTCAGCAGCCGCAGTGGAGGGCCCTATTTTGCGATTATTGTCAGAGGCCAGGAACATGAAGAGAGATTGCTGCAGAGCTAAGGGGCAGTGTCTGATTTGCGGATCCAGCGAGCATATGGTCGGTGGGTGTCCCCAGAGATCTGAGCTACAGGGAGGGTTCGAGCAACAACAACCGTCGTATGGCACTTCAGCTCAGAGGGGTCCACTTCGGGTGCCCCAGCAGCGGTCCTTCGATCAGAGGCTGACTATTACAGGTCGAAATCAGGGACGAGCTTTCACCTTATCCGCCGAGCAGGCAGAGGCTTCTGGAGATGTGGTTACATGTACCATCCTTGTATATTCTGTACCAGCTAAAGTTCTTCTCGATTCGGGTGTTTCACATTGTTTTATTTCCACGTGGTTTGTCGACACACACTCCATACCTCACGAGCTGTTGACCAAGGGTTGGGAGATACATATGGGTAACGGTATTATTGTGTCCAACAAGAGTCTAGCTTATGTCCGGTGGTAGTATGCGGCAGGGAATTCTATGTGAATTTCCTTTTAATCGGGACGGGCAGTTATGATGCGATTCTCGGGATGGATTGGATGAGTACATTCCATGCAATTATTGATTGCCGAGCAAGGAAGGTGACTTTCCGCATTCCCAATCAGCCTGAGTTTGTTTTCGAAGGCGGGAGCGAGTCTTGGGAGCCAGCCAAGTTTAGAGCCAAGCCAAAAGCGTTGACAGCTATGGAGATTGATGAGAGTCTAGCCCCAGAAATCATTCAGGATTTTCTTGAGGTGTTCCCTGAATATTTACCAGGTCTACCACCTCCCCGCGTCTTGGAATTCTCTATTGACTTGATTCCAGGGACGGCGCCAGTTTCCAATGCTCCTTACAGGATGACGCCAGTTGAGTTGGCAGAATTAAAGAAACAAATTGGAGAGCTCCTGGAGAAAGGATTTATTCGCCCAAGCGCTTTGCCGTGGGGTGCACCAGTCTTGTTTGTGAAGAAAAAGGACGGATCGCTACGGATGTGCATAGACTACCGGGAGCTGTACAGGGTTATGATAAAGAACAAATACCCCATTCCACGTATCGACGACTTATTTGATCAGTTGGGTGGGGTCAAGGTATTTTCGAAGATGGATCTTCGTTCGGGCTATCACCAGATCAGAGTAGCGGCCGAAGATATATGCAAGACGGCTTTCAGGACCCGATACGGGCATTATGAGTTTCTTGTGATGCCGTTCGGTGTTACCAATGTTCCAGCTATATTTATGGATCTGATGAATAGAATATTTGCGAAGTACTTGGACATGTTTGTCGCTGTATTCATCGACGACATACTAGTCTACTCTAAGACCCAGGAGGAGCATGCCGAACACTTGTGGACGGTATTACAAATTCTTCGGGAGGAGAAGCTATACGCAAAATTGAGAAAGTATGAGTTCTGGCTCGACAAAGTGCAGTTCTTGGGACACGTTGTTTCGGGCGAAGGCATCTCAATGGACCAAGCGAAGATAGAATCTATTAGAGATTGGCCGACACCGAAGTCAGTGGCCGAGATCAGAAGCTTCCTGGTATTGGCAGGATATTATCGGCGGTTCGTTCAAGACTTTGCACGAATTGCTGAACCTTTGACGAAGCTGACGTGGAAGGAAGTACCATACGTGTGGACGGAGGAGCGTACTTGGGCTTTTGAAGTACTAAAGCAGAAGTTGACCACGACGCCTATTCTTACAGTGCCAGATAATTCAGGTGGGTTGGTGATACATAGCGATGCTTCGGGGAAAGGCTTAAACCGCGTCCTGATGCAGCACGGTCGGGTAGTTGCTTATGCCTCACACCAGCTGAAGAATCACGAGAGGAACTACTCAACGCACGACTTGGAGTTAGCCGCAGTAGTTTTCGCATTGATGATCTGGAGACATTACTTGTTAGGTGAAAAGGTGGAAGTGTACATGGATCACAAGAGTCTGAAGTACGTGTTCACTTAGAAAGAACTGAATATGAGGCAACACCGGTGGCTAGAATTAATGGCGGACTACGACTTGGACTTACAGTACCATCCGGGGAAGGTAAATGTCATACCAGACGCCCTCAGTTGCAAGCCAACGGTCATGATGTTGACCAGTCAGAAGAGCATCATTGAGGATTTTTAAAAGCTCGAACTAGAGGTTGTTACGCCGAGTGCAATCAGGCAGTTCTGGCAGTTACAGGTGCAGTCTTCTCTTGTAGATCGCATTAAGGCTGCGCAGGCTGATGATCCTCGATTGCAAAAGTTCAGGGAGCAGGTGGAAGCCGGGCTGAGGACGGACTTACTCATACATCGGGATGGTTCTCTAAGATTCGGTAGCAGACTCTGCGTCCCCAAGGGAGATGTTCGAGAAGAGGTATTAGCTGAGGCTTATAGTTCGGCTTATTCTGTGCATCCGGGAGGCACGAAAATGTATCGGGATCTAAGGTAACACTTTTGGTGGAACGAGATGAAGCGAGAGATTGCACGGTTCGTATCTAGGTGTTTAGTATGCGAGCAAGTAAAAGCAGAGCACCAGAGAACGGCGGGACTGTTGCAACCGCTTTCGATACCCGAGTGGATGTGGGAGCAAATCACTATGGATTTTGTGACTGCCTTACCACGGAGTCCAAGGGGCAACAACGCAATATGGTTTATCGTCGACCGTCTTATGAAAGCTGCACATTTTATACCCTTTCGTGTGGGCCAGTCGACAGAGTCGCTAGCGGAGAAATACATGCAAGAGGTGGTGCGACTTCATGGAGTCCCGGTCAGTATAGTGTTGGATCGAGACACCAGATTCGTTTCACACTTTTGGAAGAGCTTACAGGAGAGTCTGGGTACACGTCTCAAGTTCAGCATAGCCTATCATCCACAGACGGACGGACAGTCCGAGCGTACTATTCAGACGCTCGAGGACATGTTGAGGGCTTGCATGCTAGACTTCCAAGGTTCTTGGGAGGATCATCTTCATCTGGTGGAGTTTTCTTATAAGAACAGTTTCCAAGCTAGCATCCAGATGGCTCCATTCGAAGAACTTTACGGATGGAAATGTCGATCCCCTGTTTGTTGGGATGACGTGGGAGAGCGGAGATTACTGGGGCCCGAACTTATTATTCAGACGGTAGACAAGATCCATATGATCAGACAGCGCATTAAGATGGCTCAGGACCGACAGAAGAGTTGGGCGGATGCCAGCAGGAGAGCACTAGAATTTGAGGTCGGAGATCATGTGTTTCTGAAGATTTCTCCTACCCGCAGTGTTATAAGGTTTGGAGGTCGCGAGAAACCCAGTCCCCGATTCATCGGACCTTTTGAGGTGCTAGAGCGAGTGGGAGAGGTGGCTTATCAACTTGCCTTACCCCCATCGCTAGCTGGTGTGCACAACACTTTTCATGTTTCTCAGTTGAGGCGCTATGTTCGAGACGATAACCATATTCTGGATCATTTGGAGTTAACTTTGGGCACTGATCTGTCCTACGAGGAGCAACCCACCACCATTCTCGATCGTCGGGATAAAGTGCTGAAGAACAAAGTCATTCCCCTAGTTCGAGTTTCTTGGGGTGGACGTTCTCTAGGGGAGTCTACCTAGGAACGCGAGGAGGACATCCGTGCACGTTTTCCGCATCTGTTCATATAGTGTGTTGTTCCGTTGTTTTGTTTTAATTTCGAGGAAGAAATTTTTGTAAGGAGGGTATGATGTAAATCCCCAGTTCCAGTTTATATTTTTCGTATATTTTTCCAGATTTTTCCTTGAATTTTCCTATTTTTTATGAATTTTATATAATTTTCCTTATCTTAATTTCCTAAACTCTAACCTAAACTAAATTCCCAAACCCAAACCCCAAATCCTACCCGACCCGACCCATGCCGGCCCAACCCGACCTGCTTTCCCTCTTCTCCACCTCGCCTTCATTTTCCCGCCTTTCTACCTCGCGTCACCTCCAACACCCCCGCGTCTTACGCGCCCGCGACGACCGTACCCACGCCCGCTCGCAACTTCCTCGCGCCAGCCTCCACTTGACCCGCTCACTCCCTAACAGCTCCAAGTCCCCAACGGCGCCCCCACGACTCCCCGCTCCTTACACTCACCGCGATGGCCGCGCTGATCTCCCCACGACCCGCACGTCCCCAACGATCACGACTCCCTCATTCTTCCTCTGTTTTCACACTCTCGCGCTCTCCCCCTCATTCTTCCTCTGTTTTCACACTCTCCCGCTCTCTCCCTCTCCCGTTCTCCTCCAAACCGAACCCCCACCTCACATCACCGCCTCGACGCCAGAACCTCCCCCGACACGCCGCCGCCCCTCGCTGCAACCACCTCGCCGACAATCCCTAGGACCACTTTGCCACCATCATCACCGCGGCCACCACTAGATCGATCCCCGCCTCCTTCCTCCTCTGCTACCCACCTCCGAGCTGCGAGCTCTGAGCAACAAACACTCTCATTCTCTGCACCCTCACCTGAGCTCCGACCCTGTCGCCTCCGTGCCTCATCCGACCTCGCCATAGCCAGAGCCCACTGCACCGATCCCCTGCCACCCCAAGCTCCCCTGCACCCACTGCCTCTAGCCGACGCCTGAACCCACTGCGGTCGCCACGACGAACACCTCCGGCTGCCTACCTTGCCATCGACCTTTCTTAGAGCCAGAGCCCAGCACCCTCTTCTCCAGAGCCCGTGGTCGAGCCGATTGATCGCTGTTGCAGCCGTGAAGTGCTGTGCTTGTGGCCATACCCTTGTCCTGATTGTGCCGTGTTCGTGTCCGTGTGATCGTCGTCGTTCTGCCGTCGTATTAGGAAAGTGAAACTCCTTCACTTGTTAAATTCATGCTACGTACTTATATAGTTAGTAAATATAGTCTAACGGTTTAATTGGTAAAATGTATGATGTGTGTGTAAAGAAAATAGATAACATTCACATATACGCACCGAGTGCTCAATGCGATCACCCTATTAAAATTCCCCAAATTTACTATTGGAAGATTCGATTGATGCTAACTAGTGACGTGTAAGAAGTTGGGATTAAATAATTGAGACATCAAATGAAAAGGGGCATCCAACTGGTTACGACAAATCTGAAAATCACCGTACGTGTCACGTTGTAAAATTTGTAGTTATTTGAATATAATTATAATCATGGTGTTCCAGGGTTCGTATCGAACATAACTAGATAACCTATAACCCTATGTAATTATTTTTGGAATAATGCAATTTCATGACCCTGAAAAGTGAGGAGGAATGCAACTCTGGACTACAGTCCGAGGAGGCATTCTACGAGGGAAACTTGAATCTAAGCACCTGTACATACCTGCATAAAACTGAAAATGCGCGGATCCCTATATGGTCATGTAGATAACTTAATTATCTATCACCTGAATTTTGTCCCATGAATATTTACGGTCGTTTGATATTTAAATTATATTTTAGAATGTCATTGTGTTCTACAGTTTCTGCAGAAATGTTCATTACATCGTCACATTAAACTGAGAATAACTTCTGATATAGAGGTGAGATTGATAATCCGTTTGATGCGTTGGAAACTTAACTGATAGAAATAGATTTTATTCAACTAGGGAAATACCTGAATCTGAACATAATCTCCGGTAAAATGCGCGCGAAGTTGGGCTTTCAGTTCTGAAACTGGAATACTAGAAATCGATCGCTGCCGTAAAATGATCATAATTCCCAAACCTGAACCCCGATTGACCTGAAATAAATTTTACTGTTTAGATAATCAAGTGTGCTTCATACGCCCTTTATATTATTTTGGTCGATTCTAGGCGTATGAATTACTGTAAATTTTACAAGTTACATGGCATTGGTCGCTATAGAATAGTGAATACATGTTCAGTGCATTTCTGCATATTTTCATGCTTGATTTATACCTGCTGCATAGTGATCGTTCACATTGAGACCTAGCGACTGTTTTGCATTGTCGATATATATTAGTGTTAGTAATAGTGTTGTGGCAAATACGACAGTGATAGTGACAAGTGGAAAAGTAATTGAAAGTGACAGTGATACGTATTTGTTCACAACCCATCTAATACATGAATACATACCATAACCTGGGGAATAGGGAAATCAAGGTGGAATTGAACTCGTATTTAGCGAGGTACAGTGATTTAGAGAATGATCATTCGCTATCAGTGACACACACACACGCACACACACACACACATATACATACATACTTTAGGTCGTGGGTCTAGCGGCACGGCTGACAGGGTTATGTCCCGGGCACAGTGGACCGTAGCCTCGGGCATGCACGAGACCCTTATTAAACACGAGAATCCTCACCACCATTTGATTTCATTGACTTAGTGACCGTTAAGTAGTGACATACGCATTACCTAGTTCACTGACATGCTACTCATATTGCACTATTCATATTCAGTTGTTGTTATTATACACATGTTCCGCAATTCATTGTACTCCTCATGTTTAATAATACTGCACGTCCATTACACACACACACACACACACACACACACACACACATGTTCCCCGCCGAAAACACGGAGACGCCACCGCGCGGGTCCGTCTCGCTTGAAATTCGGGGCAGATGCTAATAGGTGCTATCCGTCCACCTCTCCGAAGATGCGAAGTTGATTTATGGCACCATGTATCGAAGGTTTAAATGGATGCGGCCGATGTAGCAGACTTCGTCAGATTCCCCCTCGTTTGAGGGGTTTTTGATTGTGGAGACGCTCTTCCCTGCAGGCCCAAGCTCCTGCAGTTAATTACGCTACCGCATCGCGGTAACAACTTTCTCCTTCTCCAGATGGTCACTTCGTGTCGTGTTTGTTTGTTTTGTTTTTTTTTGGTTGCCCGTGGATTGTATACGGAGACTAATTTATGTTGTCGCCCGTAGGGCGTGGATTAGTCCAAATCCGTATCTTCTTAGATTTGGGTTTGGGGGTTGTGTTTAAGAATACGTTAGCTTCATTTGAGACTAAGATCAACTTAAACGTTTGTTAAGGATACGTTAGTCTAATTTCTAGACTAAGATCAACTTAACAGGATCATTTAGATCCAACAAGAAAGCATTCAGCCTCTTTTGTTTAGTTTAGGGACATTGCGGTCGATTAGTTTAAGGACATTACGGTCCAATGTTAGTTTAAGGACATTTCGGTCCAGGTTAAGGACATTTCGGTCCGTGGGTTTAAAAGGGACCCCACAGTCCGAGGTTAGGGACATCGTAGTCCATGAGTTTAAGGACCCCATAGTCCGTAGTTTAAAGACATCATAGTCTATGAGGTTTAAGGACATTGTAGTCCATGAGTTTAAGGACCCCAAAGTTCGTAGTTTAAAGACATCGTAGTCTATGAAGTTTAAGGACATCGTAGTCCATGAGTTTAAGGACCCCACAGTCCGTAGTTTAAAGACATCGTAGTCTATGAGGTTTAAGGACATCGTAGTCCATGAGTTTAAGGACCCCACAGTCCGTGAAATGTGTGGTTGTCGGGACCCGTCACCTCTCTGAAGACGTTGAAGGATTACAACGACAGATATCAGAGGAGTAAAGAGATGTACCCTTGAACCGATGTGAGTTGGTTGAAGGATCTGTAGTCCAGTTTGGGACTGAGATCTGTTAAATATTCGTGAGCAGATGGGCTCAGTTCAATATAAGTTGAGAACTTATGGCCAATATTGGGCTAAGTTCAATAAGATTAAAATGTTTAATATTTTATTGTTCTGGGCTGTTGAGCCTTTATTTAGGCTTGGCTCTTTTAATAATGCTGAGTATTGGATCCTGACATTTTTTTGTCTTGTATTGAATGCATAGCATTCATCAGAACAATGTGTGTTCTGACAGCGTGCCACGTGGCGCGCCAGGCTCTTTGCGTCAATTAAAGAGCGCATTGCACTTCTGCCAAGTAGCGCACATGAAAAAAACACGTGTCGCGCTTGGAACTAAGCGCTAGATGATGGGCGCATTGCGCCAGTTTTTGAGCGCATTGCGCTTTCAATTTATAAGCGCGTTGAGCTAGTTTAGTGGTGCACAAGTGAGTGCCACATGGCGCGCTTGGCGCTGAGTGCTGGCCCATGAGCGCAGTGCGCTGTTTCAGAAGCGCAAAGCGCGTGTTGTATACGTGGTTGACGCGTGGCACGTTTTGGCGTTGTGCGCCAGTCCAAGGAGCGCGGAAGCCCAGTTCAAGAGTGCAAGACACTTTTCATGAGTGCAAAGCGCAATTGATCAATTTTATGATCTGTGAACAAATTTATGTTTGTTTTAAAGGAGGCTTTGCCTCAAGATTCAAGAACAACAGTTCTTATTTTTGAAAGGGCTTTGCCTTTGTAGATCAATGATCTGTGAATGAAGTAAATACTTCTTTTGTTTTTATGATGAAATCTTTTGATCTCTTTTTATAAAAGACCTTGGTCTTTTGTAGATCTATGATCTTCTAAGAAGATAATTCTTCTGTTTTAATGAGATGATTTCATCTCTTTGTTCAAGAATCATTCTTTTTACCTTGAAAAAATGACCTTCTTTCAAGAGCTTACTCTCTTTCTTTTGAGTTTTCTCAAAGTTTGTAGGGGGGTTTCTCTATATCAGACTTGAAGTCTTGGGGCCTTTATATAGGGCAAATTGATTTGTTGAATCAGTTAAAGAGATCTTTCTCTGATTGATTTGGGAATGTTTCCCCACCGTTGGATCTTTGATCCTAGGGTTTCTGTTTTACAGAAGGCAATCTTCTCGTTTTTAACAAGATTGGAAAAATCTTTCCATAACAGAATTTTAATTCTGATTAATTAATGATTTATCATTATTATTAGATCTTTTGATCTAACGGTGGGGAATTTTTTAATTCCAGCGCTGGCGCACCCGTGCTTTGCACGTGGTGCGCTGCTCAGAGCGCAGCGCACTTTGCGCTAGCGCACCTACGTTTGACACGTAGCGCAGCCTGCGCTAGCACACCCGTGTTTGACACGTGGCGCACAGCGCGCCTAGCGCTGGATCTGAAGCGTTGCTTCAATTTTTGAATTTTGAATTTTAAAACAGAGGTTTGGTCTGATTGGGGGTGCGCTGCCTAGGGCGCAGCGCACCTGGCGCTAGCGCATCTGTGTTTGACACGTGGCGCGCAGCGCGCCTAGCGCTGAATCTGAAGCGTTGCTTCAATTTTTGAATTTTGAATTTTATAACAGAGCTTTGCTCTGATTGGGGGAGACAGAAACGTCGCTTCATTTCAAATCTCGGAATTCGAACAGAGCTTTTCTCTGATTGGGGAAATAAATGCCTCCCCACCATTGCGCTTACGTGGCCCATACGTGAGTGCGGCGGTGGTAGCATCTAAGTCGTTGGATCAACTTTTGGAAGTTGAAACAGCTCTTAATGCCTATAAATAGGATTTTTGGTCCCTTAGATGATTTTCATCTTCTTCTTGAGAATTATCTCTTCTTCAGAGTATTGCTCTCCTTTTTTTTAAGAGTCAAAACTCTGTTAAAACTTAGGTAAAGTTTAAAACTTTCACTAAATTAGGGTTTTACCCATTAACAGAGCTTTGCTCTTCATAAATCTTTGATCTAAAGAAAACCCATTTATGGTTTCATTAATAGAGCTTCGCTCTCTTCAAATCATGAAGAAATCTTAAGAGTTTATTCATGGATCTTGAAGATCTTAGAATTTTAATTCTCATATATATACAAAAATTTGATTTCAATTTTTCTGATGTCCTTTCTTTTTATCATCATTTTTTATTTTTCAGAGCAAGACTCTTAGCATTCTCGGGGAATTTCTTTAAATTCCCCGAATAATTGACTTTGACAGGTGTCACTCCTGTCTGTAGAGCATTGCTCTCGAGGAGTTTAACTCCTAGACCCAAGGGGTCGCTCATTAAATGAGATTCCTCTTTTTTTTATAGGATTTCTCGCAAATTCAAATTTGTTAGGTGTCATAATTAGGATTTGTTCTCTCCATGGGGATATCAAGAGCTGTTTAAATTCCTGTGCCTGTTTTTCCTCATCACTAATCTTTTAATGATCTTTTCAGGCACTATGGCTGTTCATTTATACAGTCTGAATGAGTTCAATACTTATGAGGATATCCGCGTACAGGGCCGTTGCCAGAACCAAGAGTTTACAGATGCCCAATGTGCGGAGATTATGGATCGTCTGTATGCACGCGTCGGTTGGCTGCTTCCTCGCCGTTCCGCTCTATTGAAAATCATAGTGGGAGCAATTTGGAGATCACTTCTGGGGTTTCACGAGGCCATGCCGCTTAATGTACTTGTTCCCCTCCGAAAGGCGGCCTAGACTTTGCGTCTGTGCCTGAGGTTCGGGGCAGATGCTATTTGGTTTTATCCGTCCATCTCTCCGAAGATGCCAAGTTGATTTATGGCACCGTGTATCGGAGGTTTAGACGGATGCGGCCGATGTAGCGGACTTCGTCAGATTCCCCCTCGATTGAGGGGTTTTTGATTGTGGGGACGCTCTTCCCTGCAGGCGCAAGCCCCTGCAGTTAATTACGCTACCGCATCGCAGTAACAACTTTCTCCTTCTCCAGAATTTCACTTCGTGTCGTGGGTGTTTGTTTTATTTGTAGTTGCCCGTGGATTGTATACGGAGACTGAGTAATGCCGTCGCCCGTTGGACGTGGTTTAGTCCAAATCCGTATTTTCTTAGATTTGGGTTTGGTGTTTTTAGTTTAAGGATACGCTAGCCTCGTTGAGGCTAAGATCAACTTAAACGTGATTCCTTTAATATATGGCCTTCGGGACTCATCACCTCTCTAACTTCGTTGAAGGATTACAACGACAAGTGTCAGAGGAGTTCAAAGATGTACCCTCGAACCGAAGTTGATTTAGGTTTTTTTTATAGTCCATTTGAGTGTTTAAGGATACGTTAGCCGTGTTTGGGGCTAAGATCAACTTAAACGGTTGTTAAGGATACGTTAGTCCAGTTTGAGACTAAGATCAACTTAACGGGACCGTTTAGATCCGACAAAAGAGCATTTGGGCTCTATTGTGCCAGTTTAGGGACGTGGTGGTCCATATTCCAGTTTAGGGACGTGGTGGTCCGATATTAGTTTAGGGACGTTTCGGTCCGATATTAGTTTAGGGACGTTTCGGTCCAATATTAGTTTAAGGACGTTTCGGTCCATCATTAGTTTAAGGACATTTCGGTCCAACATTCCCATTTTGGGGTAAATATTAGTTTAAGGACGTTTCGGTCCACGAGTTTAAGGACCCCGCAGTCCATATGGGTGTGTGTTCGTTGGGACCCGTCACCTCTTTGACGTCGTTGAGGAATTACAACGATGGATGTCAAAGGAGTTCGGAGATGTACCCTCGAACCGGATGTAGATTGATTTAGGAGAGCTATTTTGCTCAGTCGATTTAATTTAAGGACTTATGGCCATGATTGGGCTAAGTCCAGTTGAAAATGTCCAACATTTATTTGCTTTTGCATTGCATTTCTTTTTATTTTTATTTGGGCTTTGCCCAAAAAAGATGCAGAGCATCAATTTGTTTTGGGCTCTGCCCTTTATAAATGATGCAAATCATCAATTTCGTTTGGGCTCTGCCCTTTTTATTGCTTTGCAATTTATTTTGGCCTGCTAGGTCTTTTTGATTTGGGCCTGCCCTTCAAGTAATGCATTGCATTTGTGCAAAGCACCAAGAATCTTTTAGATTCAAGAACAGAAGTGCAAGACACTTTTTATCCCTTGATTTGGATCAAAGAAAAACAAGTTTTTCCTTATTTCAGAGAACCAAAGGTTCATAGCAAGTGCAAGGCACTATTTTTATTATTTTTATTTATTTGTTGAAGATCACCGATCTTTTTCTTAGATCAATGATCTATTCCTAAGAGAATTCTCTCTTGTTTTAAAGGTTTTTACCTTCTTTTTGTGTTCTCAAGGAGTTCTCAAGAGTTCTCTTCTCTCTTCTCTTTTTTTTTTAAACCAGATGATCCTTCTTTTGAAATGAGGTCTGGGGTCCTTTTTATAGTGCTAAAAAATTAGTTAAATTTGTTAAAACAATCTTTTTCTGAGTGATTTGGGGAATTTTCCCCACCGTTGGATCTTTGATCCAAAGGCCCCTGCCTTATACAAGAAAATCTTCTTGTTTTAATAAGATTTATTCTATTTTGTGCAACTCCCCCAGTGAGTGACATGTGTCGCGCAGTGAAGCGCTTGCGCAACTGAGCTTGCGCAACTGCGCAGACACGTGTCGAGCAGTGAAGCGTTTGCGCAACTCCGCTTGCGCAGTTGCGCAGACACGTGTCGCGCAGCGGTGCGCTTGCGCAGTTGTGCTTGAGCAACTGCGCAGACACGTGTCGCGCAGCGGTGCGCTTGCGCAGTTGTGCTTGCGCAACTGCGCAGACACGTGTCGCACAACGGTGCGCTTGCGCAGTTGAGTGTTGCTTATGTTTTTTAAAGAGCCTTGCTCTGATTGGACGTACTGCCTTGGGCGTTGTGCTGCCGTGTCAACTTCTGACACGTGGCGCGTTGCGCGCAGTGCACGGGATCCGAAGCGTTGCTTCAAAATTTGAATTTTCAAAATTCAAACAGAGCCTTGCTCTGATTGGGGGAACAAATGCCCCCCCACCGTTGCGCTCACGTGGCGCGCACGTGAGTGCAGCGGTGGCAAGACCCCGACCGTTGGATCATGGAGGTCAGGTGAAGAGACGCAGGCGTCTATAAATGGGACCCTTGGTCCTTAAAATTTTTTTTACCGTTTCCAGAACTTTGATTCAGAGCCTTGCTCTTGCTTAAAAAACTCTCAGAGCCTTGCTCTTGCTTCTTCCCAAGAACTTTAAAGTTCAGAACTTAGAATCACTCTAGGTAAAAATTTAAATTAATTTAAATTAAATTTAATTAACAGAGCCTTGCTCTTATAGATCTTTGATCTAAAGAAAACCCCTTTGGGGTTTCTTCAACAGAGCCTTGCTCTCATAGATCCTTGATCTAAAGAAGACCCCTTTGGGGTTTCATCCACAGAGCCTTGCTCTTAGAAATTTACAGAGATTTTGTTCCTGGGTTTTAACCCATGAACAGAGCCCTGCTCATAGATCAAATGGAGAACTCCTAAAAGTTTTCATGGATCTTTAAGATCCCAAAATTTTCTTTTAATCCTTAGGAGTTATAGTTTTCATTACTATTACAGAGCTAGGCTCTTTTTTAAGAAGTTTTATTCCTTTGAGACCAGAGTTTGACAAATGTCACTCTGTGACAGAGCTTTGCTCTAAAAGAGGAGATTTTCTCCTTGTCTCTAGGGATTCCCCCCCAATGAGGATATTCTCTTGGGGGTCTTTTTCATTAACTGACAGTCTCATCAAATGATGGGACTGTCTTATCAAATGATGCGCCGTCATCTAGATTTTGTGGGTCCCCCTTTGGTCCCTTACCCACTGCATTGCAGTGTGATGTAGGACTTTAAAATGTGAAGCATTGGAACACTAACGGTTATTATTTTCTTGCTTTTTCTACAGGAAACATGTCTGAAGATTTATCTTTCCCTTTCGTTCGCTCGGAAGGAGGGTTCCCCCATTCGCCAGTGGACCGGGTGGCGTTTGCCTTGATTAAAGATCATGACCCCGAGTGCAAGAAACTCCACCTGTGGGGAAGGTGGTACAGCCAAATCATCCAAGGCCGTCGCAGCTTCAGCTCCGCCTCGCCCTCTGAGCCCATAGTTACGATCCCTTATGCGGACGAGCCCCCGGTGAAGTATGCCGTGGAGGTTAAAAATTAGAATTCTGACGATCTCCTCCAGCCTGCCATTGGTGCCATCCCAGTGCAGCCGCCGCCGGCGATAGACATCTTGGGGAGGCGAATCTGTCAGGGCGAAGCACGCCCTTGGGGACAGGCTTATAATATTGGGCTGATCCCGCGACCGCTTGTCGGCTATTTGCAATGGGCCCGCTACATCTTAGCGGCGAAAAAGGCTCACCTGACGACGATTGGTTTATACTCGGCCGTCTACGTTTCGCTTTTCGAGTATCCTTCTCCTCCAACATGGTGGATGAAGGCCTTTATTGAACAATGGAACATCCCCACCCACACCATCCTGATAGCGGATAGGGAAGTCTCCATCTCTTTGGAGGAATTTGCTGAGATTTCAGGTCTACCAATGAGGGGGGAGCAATACGAGGAGCTGCTTCCTCCTGACGAGTACGTCTTTGCCACTAAGCAGCTGGTGTTTGACTTAACTCCGGAGAACGCCATTCAGCATCAGCATCCGGGCTTGGTGAAGGTGTTGGAGATCTATGAGGAACTCCATTTGGAATCGGGCGACCGGGGCGTCAGTTTCGCGGATTTCATTGCTCGTTTTATTCACCCGGAGTTCCTATCAGAGCAGAGCGAGAAGTTCGCTCAGCTTGTTGACCCTTTTGGTTTCGGCTTGGACCGCCGCCCTACATCGGAAAATGACCAGCGGGATTTTTATCTCCCCAGCACTGCCAGCGTCCCTTTCTCAGAGATCGCTGTTCCTGGCATGGACGAGGAGACTTTTTTTATAGGGTTCTTGGGTTTATGGTTATGCAGCTTCACGCTCCCCATGCACCCACGCCTCATGCGGCCCTCCGTCTTTTACCCGGCGCATCGAATGGTGGCCGGTTTGCAGTTATCGGTAGGGATCGCCGGATTGGCTTACCTTTACAATGGACTTAGCGTAGCGGCGGACGCTAGTGAGCCTGGGGTACAGCCTGCCAACTTCCCGATGCACTATTTTATTTCTTGGATGGAGATGCACGTGCGAGGAGTGTTTGGTGCCCACAAGACTCCTCCGCTCTTCGAGAGATACAGACTCCCGAGAGTCATGCGGTTGGTTGGGGCTTCAATTGTGGTTCCAGCCCCGCGGGAGTCTAGAGGGTTGCTCCTTCGTCCACATCTGGTCGGAGCGAAGGTTTCCTTTGTGGATAAGGTCATAACCATAGGCTCAGAGACCACCAAATCAGTGCTGCCTCTGCGTGATGACTTCAAAGATGGGGCTTCTGTATTGAAAGCTCGGGAAATCCTCCATCTCTACTCCATCCGGCCGGGTTATCTAGTGTTTAGGCAGAATAAGACAGCCTTGTTCATGAGGTATAACCCACACCGATTTGCCCGGCAGTCAAGCTACAACCAAGGGATCCCGCTGGAAGCTTTCTTGGAAACGCCCGTGGTCGGCCCAGAGGGGATAAAGAATGCGATGCATCATTTTACACGGCTTAACACAGGTTCCTATTTCTTCATTAGTGAACCCAGCTGTGCCCCTAAGATGCTTAATTCATATGTGGCCTGGTATGCGCACGCGATGGGCCCAATTATCTTAACGGAGAAGCGTATGCTGGTTGACCGTAGGGGTGCGCCTCCCGGCGGCGATCGCAAGGCCCCTTTGCAGCCAAGGCTCCCGGTCGTCCCTCCGCTAAAAGATGCTGGAGTCGATCGACCACGCGTGTTGAGTCCTCCGCGGGGATTGCCGCTGCCTACTACGGTGGATGCACCACCGGCGCCCCGTGCTCCCACGAAGACGGTTAATGTGGTATCGCCAGGGTCCGGCGCAGGAGCAGATATCGGGACTCGCCGCCCTAAAGTGACTGCCAAGCGCAAATCTGCTCCGGGTGGATCTAAAGCTGGTGGACGGCAGAAGAAGAAGAAGTCCGCCCTTTCCCTCGATGCGATCCTCAGCTTAAAGCTTGCGGCTCCTCCCACCGAAGGCATATGTGAATACGGAAGCAACGAGGGCTTCTTGGTAGACCCTGCGGACACCAATTTGGCTGCCGCCATTGCAGCTTCGGAGCGATCGGCGAGGCTCGAAGCGATGTTAAGTAAACTCGCTGAGTCTGGTAATCATCAGCCACTTTCTTCGTCATTTTATTGCACTTTTTATTATTATCCTTAGCTAATATTTGCCTCATTCTCAACAGGTGTTTCTACTGAAGAGGCCATTGCTGCCTCTTTGAAGACCTTCCAGAAGGAGGAGAAGAAGCGTGTCCTAGCAGGCGTTGGTATGTCCCACCCTTTCTTTTTTATAGGGAAAGTTCGTCATCTTTTCTGATGGTCAACCTAACCTTCTTTGTTTCTTTGCAGAGGTTGTATCAGTTGATGCGGGGATCCTTCCTGAGCTTGTCACTGAAGTCCCGGTCTCGTCGAGGCTACTGGAGGAGCCTCGACTTGACAAGACGACGAGGGATGCCTTAAAAAATTTGGAGGCATCCTTATTCACGGACGAGGACACCTCAATTAGAGAAGCCCTGGTGGCGTTCGTCTCAATGGCTCGGGAGGAGCGGAAGCGGTTGAAACGCGAAGCAAAGGCGCGCAGAGCTGCTTTGGCCGCGGGAGCGGGCCCTAGCACTATTCCTCGCGCTGACACTCCTTCTGAAGAGGCCCCTGTCGCCCTATCTACTGCTTATAGGCAAGCGGCGCGCGCGGCCCGAAGTGCAAACGATAAATCCTCTTCAGGTAGCATTTCTTTCAGAGCTTTGTTGTAAGAATTATAAAGCCATTGGCTCATATGCATTCCATCTTGCAGGGCCTAGTCCGACTGAGGGGGAGGCGGAGACCGTTAGTCCCAAGGAAACGGCGGAAGCGGCGTCTGCCGAGCCCGAGCCGACGGTGGGGCGCGTCGTTGGGGCCACGGGGCCTGAAACAGAGGTTGAGGGATCCGCCGCCGAGAGGGTCATTGATGCCGCACCTGAAGTGGCGGCAGATGAGATGATTGTCTTAACCGAGCCGAAGGCGGTAGAGGGCGAGGCGCTTGAGGCTGGAGACCTCGCGGCGACGGTGGACGAGACAACCGTGACCGCAGGACCCGAAGGAGTAGCGGGTGAGGTGGCAACGATTCCTGAGGACGAGCCAGCCGCTCCTTCTCTGGAATCTGGCAATACTCCAATCATAGCCCTCCCCGCGTATGGTTCCTTGCCGTCTCCAGGGCTTGCGAGCACAACAACGGTTCCCATCGAGTCGGGTGATGAGGCTACGGGCGGTGGTCTCGTGTCAATAGAAGAGGGGATTGCTTCAGTTTCGGCTGGCAGCTCGTCGGGTAAACTTTGAGTTACCAGCGTTCTTCTTTTTATATATCTCGCGATCTCTTCTAACAAGTTTGTCTTTGCAGGTGCGGCCAGTGCTGACGCTCCGTTGCTCGAAGGAGCACCGTCAACTACTGCTTTGGCGGTGGTCACCTCCCCGCCTTCCCTTGTACCATCGCGGATGTTGGAAGGTATGGATTTACGACTCATGCGTTAATCTTTTAAACATGTAGCTTTTGTACTAACGTGATACCATTGTGCCCTTTCAGGAGTGCTCTTTGATCATTTATATCAAGTGTTGCTCCCACACTTCTCCTTCCCATCCGAACTCGCTTCTCCCTCTAGTGGTGCCGGTGAGTATACGTTCACTACAATGTCTTTATTTACCCCCTTTTTTAGCAATGGGATGATTTCTGACTTTTCCTTTTCCTTATTGCAATGCCACAAATCGAAGGAGGGGATGCAAGACCTGTCGCGCTACCGGCCCTTCCGGCTTTGCCTTCCGTTGCAGCTGGTATTGTAAATTTCCCTATTTGGTAACCCTTCAATATCTCTTGAACCATCGTCAACATCTCTTGAACCATCGTTTGACCATGTTTTGTTTTGCAGCTATTGTTCCGGCTCCGGTCCCTTTTGAGTCTCGCGTCCTTTCACCGGCAGGCCCTTTCTTGAAACGTCCATCTTCAAAGGGTGCTGTGATGAGTTTGGGTATGCTGAGCGGGTATATCGAAGAGCTCAACATGGACGCTCTCCCTTCTGCCGTAGATTTCTCTGTGGAGGTTAACCCGATGTTGGCGGCGCTCGTAAATTTTCATGACGAAGGCGTCGTCGAATCTTGGGTTAGTCACTGCAGGGGGATCGAGGCATGTTTATACCGGCTGGAGTCGGCGCGCCCTTCTCCCGAAGTTTTAGCCCTGAGCACCCAACGGACAACTTGGCTCGAGCAAAGCACTTCTTACTTCCGCCATTTGGAGCAAGAAGCAGCCTTAAAGCTAAGGGAATGCCAAAAGACCTCGAGCGAAACGGCCCAACTGCGCGCTGAGGTTGAAACAAATGCTGCTCAAGTGAAGACTATCTTTGAGGGTCTCTTGGAGCGTATCTCTCATGGGCTAAACTTGAAGCGGAAGCTCGACGTAGCTGAGCGCAATACCCCAGGTCGGGAAGCTGCTTATCAGATCGTCAGGGAGCAGCTTGCGTCTGTCTTGCAGCAACGAGCCCAAGTGGAGGCAGAGCTGGCGGTGGTAGCCAATCAAGAGAAGGCGTGGAAGGAAGTATGCGAGCAATTGCTAGAGCTACTTAAGACGCTTCCTTCCCAATAGCTGCCTTTATATCAATGTATTTATAAAAATTTTCTTTTCTGAGTAACATGTATCCGTTCTTTGCTCTTTTGTATAATTCACCATGTATTTGATTAGGGTCAATGAATAAAGATACACACTTTCTTTTGCAATATCTTGTATGTTCTTTTGTTTTCTGCCTTTACATCATGATGTCGTCGATGAACCTGATTGGCAGACAACTTAATTTTTCCAAGAGATAGCGATGGCTTAGGCCGCAGGTTCAGATCTGCCGCCTAAGACTTTTCAATTCTATGAGCCGTGAGGGTCTCATAGAGATTTTTCTCCCTACGGATCGAGAGGATCTCATAGGTGGGTTTTCTCCTTAGGAATCGTGAGGATTCCTAAGTGTGGTTTTCTCTTATAAGTCGTAAGGATCCTATAAGAGAATTTTCCCTCTTACGAGACGAGAGGATTCGTAAGCGGTTGTTTCCCTCCTTGTCGAAAATCGACTTCGGAGAGTGAGACCCGTGAATAGTATGCAAGAGACCATTTTGGATTGACTTACAGGGCCCCATTGCTCAAAAAGCAAGCTTTTCAATCCTTGTTGTCTGAGACTTCTTCTTACAAATTGAGACGTAAGTTCAATTTGTTGAAGAAATCCCTTTTCTGAAAGGTTTGGCGGGATTTCCCCCACCGTCGGATCTTTGATCCAAGGGCTTCTGTTTTACAGAAGATAATCTTCTTGTTTTAACAATAACAGAAAAGATTTCTTCAGAACCTTAATTTTTGTTTAGCGCAAATGCTCCAGGGTATGACGCGTGTCGCACAGCGCACAGTGCAGCGCAACTGCGCTAGCGCATCTGCGCCGACACGTGTCACGCAGCGCACGGCGCATACGCCGCTGAAGCGTTGCGCTGTTTTGGGCGTTGCGCTGATGCGTCTGCGTCAGACACGTGGCGTATTGCGCAGCGCAAATAATCTGAAGCGTCGCTTCATTAAATTAATTTTCAAGACAGAGCTTTGCTCTGATTTGGGGAAGACGAAGCGTTGCTTCATCTCCCGCCTCGGAATTTGAACAGAAGTTCGCTCCGATTAGGGTAAACTGCCGTGACAACTCTTGGAATTCGAAGAGGCACTTGATGCCTATAAATAGGACCTTTGGTCCCCCCAGATACTTATCATCTTTCAGATTTCTATTTTCGAAGACTTCAGAGCCTTGTCCTTGCCTTCAAGAACTCCGGTGCCTTGCTCCTCCCTTTTTTTTTATTTTTATTTTTTAAAGTTTTTAGGAAAACTTTAGGTAAAATCGATTCTTAGATTAATCTTAACCAGCAGAGCTTTCATCTAGGGGACTTTATCCTTGAACATAGTTTCGCTCTCTGGGAATTTAGTCCTCTATGTATATGATTGCTTTTCTATTGCCGATCTTCCTGTAATATTTCCTCCAGGCATAATGGCGGCGGTGCATCTATACAGTTTGCACGAGTTCATTACCTACGACGATATCCACGCTCAGGGTCGTCAACAAAACCAGGAGTTTACAGACGCTGAATGTGCAGAAGTTATGGGTCGTCTGAACGCAAGCGGTGGTTGGCTGTTGCCTCGTCGTTCGGCCCTTTTAAGAGTCGTGTTGGGATCCATATGGAGAGCACTTCCGGGTCTTCATGAGGCCTTACCGCTCAACGCGCTGGATGATGCCGAAGACAAGGTGCATTCAGTGCACCTGACAGGGCTGATCTCAAAGAAACGGCGGAACAAACTTATTGACATCCTACACCAAGTCTTCCAGCAGACGACGATAGTTGCTGCTTATCAAAGGCCAGGAGGGCTCGCCGATGATCTCGATACAGAGGAGCGCGAAAGACTGCGCATAAGAATAATTAGAAAGGCCAGAAGAACTCTGGATGACCTTACTTTTGATTTCCTCAATCCGTGCCCCGGATCTGAGGTTATACCGTTGTAATAATTTGAATAATGTTTCTTATTCATTATTCTTATGCTTGTAAAAATTTTTAGCGGTATGAATGGAAACCCTCCCCCTTTCTATTTCGGCTTGTCTTATTTCTCGTCCTGAGTCTTCTGTCCATACATAAATGAACGCGTCACGCATGCCAGATCAAATGTAAACCGGATATTCTTTCTGTCATCTTCTTTCTTTTAATGTCAGCAGGCTGTCTTAATAACCATGGTTGATGGATGTCGAAACGAGTATTCCGACTTCCTCAGGAAATAGCGATGGCTTAGGCCGCAGGTTCAGGTCTACTGCCTAAGACTTTTCAATTCTATGAGCCGTGAGGGTCTCATAGAGGCTTTTCTCCCTACGGATCGAGAGGATCTCATAGGTGGATTTTCTCCTTAGGAATCGTGAAGATTCCTAAGTGTGGTTTTCTCTTCTAAGTCGTAGGGATCCTATAAGAGAATTTTCCCTCTTACGAGTCGAGAGGATTCGTAAGTGGTTGTTTCCCTCCTCGTCGAAATTCGACTTCGGAGAGTGAGACCCGTGAATAGTATGCAAGAGACCAGTTTGGATTGACTTGCAGGGCCCCATTGCTCAAAAAGCAAGCTTTTCAATCCTTGCTGTCTGAGACTTCTTCTACAAATTGAGACGAATCGGGGATCTGTTTGCAGTTGTAGCGGAACAGTTGACATGAGTTAAGAAACTCTCGTCATGGAGTGTTTGTATCCGTGAGTCGAGGAGTTTGCTAGGGATTATTTGTTTCCCAAGCACCAAGGATTATTTATTTCCTTGGGGTTTGAAACGAGTCGAGAGTTCCCACGGGGGCACCGGTGGCTCTGCGGGTCGACGCGGATCAGGAGGCTCTCGTCAAGGAGTGTTTGTATCCGTGAGTCGAGGAGTTTGCTAGGAATTATTTGTTTCCCAATCGCCAAGGATTATTTGTTTCCTTGGGGTTTGAAACGAGTCGAGGGTTCCCACGGGGGCTCTGGTGGCTCTGCGGGTCGACGCGGATCAGGAAGCTCTCGTCAAGGAGTGTTTGTATCCGTGAGTCGAGGAGTTTGCTAGGGATTATTTGTTTCCCAAGCGCCAAGGATTATTTGTTTCCTTGGGGTTTGAAACGAGTCGAGGGTTCCCACGGGGGCTCTGGTGGCTCTACGGGTCGACGCGGATCAGGAAGCTCTCGTCAAGGAGTGTTTGTATCCGTGAGTCGAGGAGTTTGCTAGGGATTATTTGTTTCCCAAGCGCCAAGGATTATTTGTTTCCTTGGGGGTTGAAACGAGTCGAGGGTTCCCACGGGGGCTCTGGTGGCTCTGCGGGTCGACGCGGATCAGGAAGCTCTCGTCAAGGAGTGTTTGTATCCGTGAGTCGAGGAGTTTGCTGGGATTATTTGTTTCCCATTTTGTTTATGCCCTTGGATTGTATACAGGGATCGATGTGACCTTAACTGTAGGGCAAAAAGTTTCATTCTTTCATCATTTTTTTTCTTTCCGCGATGCTCTATCATTTCAGCTTTTATATCGCGAAGGTCGCGATTGCCCAATCATTTCGGCTATTTTTCGCGGTGCCCAATCATTTCGGCTGTTTATTTTATTTCCACTCGCTGCTTTTTATTGCGAGTTGCCCAATCATTTCGGCCATTTCGCATGCATACATTTTACTTGCTGCTTTTTATTGCAAGTTGCCCTATCATTTCGGCTATTTCGTATGCATGTGCGGCTTACTGGCTTTTCGCCGTAAACCTGAAATTGGACACCGATTTCGGCATCAGCACCGCTAGAACTGGGATATTGCCAGGAGCGAATCATCATTTGCCTATGTCGTTGTCGAACAAAGGAGGCTTAGCGACCAGGGTTAAGGTCCTGTCGACTAAGGCTTTTGACTTCATGAGCCGTAAGGGTCTCACAAAGCTATTTCTCCCTACAAGTCGTGAGGGTCTTATAGGTGTATTTTCTCCTTAGAAATCGTGAGGGTTCCTAAGTGTTTTGTTCCTTTGTAAGTCGTAAGGATCTTACAGGAGGGTTTTCTCTTTGTGAATCGAGGGGATTTACAAGGGTTATGCGAACATATCCCCAGTCACGGATGGACCTTGGTTAGGGAAATGTTTATTCGCGCCCGTGGATTGTATACAAGGGTCAATGCTGAGCCACTTGTAGGGCAATATCGGAAGTTATGGGGGTTGCTTAAGCACAGATTCAGGTCTCTGTAACTTAAGACTTTCAACTCTTATGAGCCGTGAGGGTCCCATAAGAAAGTTCTCCTTACGAGTCGTGAGGATCTCGCAAGTATATTTTCTCCTTAGGAATTGTGGGGATACCTAAGTGTGTTGTTCCCTTGTGAGTCGTAAGGATCTTACGCAGGTGGTTTCTCCTTACAAGGTCGAGAAGGCCCTATAAGTGTCTTTTTAACGAGGTTGCGCCCTTTCGGGTTTTCACAAACACTCGCCGGTAGTCCTGCTGTTTTTACTCACGGAGCCCTTTCAGGTTTTCATCCATGCCCATTTTGCTTATGGACATACCCCTTTTTTTTATTTTGTTTTATATATATATATATATATATTTTATTTTTTTTTATTTTTTTTGGCTTTGGGATGTTATAATCCGCAGTAGTTTATCGACATCTCGGTCAACAGCTAGTTTTAGGACGTAGTGGTCCGTCATTAGTTTAAGGACGTTTCGGTCCGTTGTTGAAGAAGACCGGCTACTACTCATAGAGATTGGGCTTAGGAAGATAGCGAGCGGACATAGTCGTCGTCATCTATCATTGACCTCGGCCGTGACTCGTCAAGCGTAGTATTTCTTCAGGAAGCGACCGTTTATCGGCCTGAAAGGCCTTTCACCGTGCATGTCCATGAGTAGATAGGCTCCACCCTGATAGACTTTACCTATGATGTACGGGCCTTCATAGTTTGGCTCGAATTTTCCCCGCTTGGCGCGATTGGGGATCATAGGCCTTTTGACCACTAGCACGAGTTCGCCTTGGCGGAATGTCCTCGGTCGGGTCAATCTTTCGTATGAGCGCGTCATCTTTGCTTTATAAGCTTCCAGATTTTGTTGCGCTATGAGCCGTGTTTCTTCAAGGGCATCAAGCTCCTCAAGCCGGAGGTGAGCATTTTCTTCATCCGTCAGCTCGTAGTGAATTGCTACTCGCAAAGAGGGTAATTCTATTTCAAGGGGTAGTACCTCTTCCGTGCCGAATACTAACGCGTAGGGCGTTGTGTTCGTGGCCGTCTTGAACGTGGTTCGATACGCCCAAAGAGCTTCTTGCAACCTCTCATGCCAGTCCCTCTTGTTTCGGGACACCGTTTTCTTTATAATTTTCGTCAAGGTCTTGTTGAAGGCCTCGGCGAGACCGTTAGCCCGCGGATTATAGACTGAGGAATATCTCCAGTCTATGTTGTGCTGCTGTGCGAAGCGGCTAATTTTATGACTTCGGTAGGCTGACCCATTATCAGAGATGATCCTTCTCGGGGTTCCAAACCGGTATGTGACATGCGTTTTGAAGAAATGGAGGATGTTCTCCGTCTTCACTTCCCTTAACGGTACCGCCTCTGCCCATTTAGAGAAGTAATCAGTCGTCGCCAGGATAAAACGATGTCCCCGGGACGATGCTGGCTCGATGGGGCCGACTATGTCAGTTCCCCACATTTCGAATGGCCAGATAGCCACCGTTGGATGTAGTGGATTTGGGTGCTGGTGGATGAAGTCCCCATGGATCTGACACGGGTGACACTGCTTCGCATATTCGAGGCAGTCTTGCATCATGGTGGGCCAATAGTAGCCCATCCGTTTTATCTTCAACTTCATCTTAGGGCCTGCTTGGTGGGAACCGCAGAGTCCGTCGTGAACTTCTTGGACGACCCTTTTCGCTTCGTCAGGTCCTAAGCATCTCAGCCACAGAGAATCGAATGACCTCTTGTATAGAGTATCGTTAACGAAGGCGAAAGACAGAGCTCGTTTCACGAGCTGATGTCTTATGGACGCTTCTTCAGGCATTCGGTGGAACTTGAAGTAATCTATGAAGACTTCTCTCCAATCCTCAACCTTCTCATGGTCTTTTATTTGTAAGGTCGTTTGTTCAATCACTCCCTTCTCTTCGGATGATTCCAGAGATATCTTTGCTGGGGCGAGCACTCGACGACTTTGTACTACGATTCTGACATCATCAAGATTCTCATCCGCCAGTTCTTCAGCAAGTTTGGCCAACGCGTCCGCTTTGCTGTTTTCCGCACGAGGTATGCTCTCCAAAGTGTAGGAGGGGATGTGGGTTAGTAGTTGTTGCACCTTTTCACTGTATTTTACCAATTCCGGTTTGTATGTTTGGTAATCGCCGTTCACTTGACTGACGACTAGCTGGGAGTCCCCATATATGAGGAGGTTTTCAATTCCCATGTCAATGGCGATCTCAAGGCCTGCTATCAAAGCTTCATATTCAGCTTCATTATTCGTTCTCGGCTCTGTTAAGGAGAAGGCGAAGCGCATTATTCCTCCTTGAGGGGTCACGAAGATAAGGCCTACTCCTGATTTGGTCATTGACGTACTTTGTTTGTGCTTCTTCATGGAAGATGCTCCATCGAAATAAAGCTCCCAACGGGTATCACCACCGTCGATTGCGTCAAACGCATGCTTGTCTGGCAAATCGCAATTCAGGGGAGAATTGGCAGGTATCGGGTGCTCAGCAAGGAAGTCGGCTATGGCCTGACCCTTCACTGCCTTGAGGGGTCGATACGTTATCGAGAACTCCATTAAGAGCAGAGCCCATTTAGCGAGTCGTCCCGTCAATATGGCCTTTGACATTAGATATTTGAGAGGGTCCACCTTTGAAATGAGGTGGACTTCATGCGCTAATGCATAATGTCTAAGCTTTGTTATTGCGAAGATCAATGCCAGGCAGTGTTTTTCAATGGGGGAGTAATTGCTTTCTGCCCCCAGCAGAACCCGACTTAAGTAGTAGAGTGCTCTTTCCTTCTCCTGGTCATTCTCTTGTGCCCATAATGCGCCTAAAGAACCTTCAAGGGCGGCCGTGTAAAGAATGAGAGGCTTTCCCTTAACTGGAGCGGCCAACACTGGAGAGTTTTGCAGATACTGCTTGATCTCGTCCAGTGCGCCTTGGCATTTGTGATCCCAAACGAATGGGGTTCCTTTCTTCATCAGGTGACTGTAAGGACGGCACTTTCCTGAAAGATTAGCGATAAACCGCCGAATGTATGCGAGCTTTCCTTGGAGAGATCGCAGCTGTTTAAGAGTTCTCGGCGGAGGCATTTCCATGATCGCCTTGATTTTAGACGGATCTATCTCAATACCTCGGTGTTGGACGATGAATCCCAGGAATTTGCCCGAGGAAACCCCGAACGCACATTTAAGAGGATTCATCTTCAAGTTGTATTGCCGAAGGCGTTGAAATACAGTCTTCAGATGCTCGAGATGTTCCTCGTATGATTTGCTTTTAACCACGAGATCGTCGATATAGCATTCAACGATTTCGTGTATAAGGTCATCGAAGATCTTTGTCATGGCCCTTTGATAAGTGGCACCGGCATTCTTTAAACCGAAGGGCATCACCTTGTAGCAGAATATACCCAGAGGAGTCCTGAAAGCGGTATGCTTCTGGTCTTCGGGATGCATCTTTATCTGGTTATACCCCGACGAGCCGTCCATGAAGGAGAAAACCTCATGAGTGGACGTGTTGTCTATCATCAGTTCGGTGACTGGCACTGGGAAGTCATCCTTTGGGCAAGCTTTATTAAGATCCCGGAAGTCTACGCATATGCGCACTGTCCCATTTTTCTTCATCACTGGGACGATGTTGGCGATCCATTCAGGGTATTGAACTTCCTGGATGAAGCCAGAGTCGATCAGCTTCTTGACCTCGGCGTTGATGCTCATCTCAAGCTCGAGCCGCATTCTTCTCGGTGCCTGTTTGACTGGCTTGACGTCCGGGGATATCGCCAATTTGTGCACAGCAATTTCTGGATCTAGTCCCGGCATTTCGGAATAGTTCCATGCGAAACAATCTTTATGCTGTAGAAGCACATCCTTTAACGCAGCCATCCTTTCTTCAGATAGCAGCCCGCTGGTGAATGTCGGTCGTGGATCGTTTGCCGTCCCCAACTCAATCTTCTTGAGGTTATCTGCAGTGGTATGGATTCCATCTTCCAGCTCTTTCGGGGCTGGGGGAAATTCTGAGACCACCTCATCATTGTTGTTTTCGAAGCACCAGGGAAGGCTGTCCATGTTCTCGGACTCTTCTTTTAATATTGTTATCATATGACAGGTGCGAATTTTCTTCCAATCCCAATGCGGAGTTGGTTCTGTTCTTGTGTTTTCGGGTTCGTGCTTTTGTGGCGGCGCTACCCTCCAGTTGTCAGACAACGCGAATTTGCCAAGCTGATACTGATTTTCAACCCAATTCTTGAAGGTGAAGCAATCTTCAAGCGGATGCCCTATTACTCGATGATAAGAGCAATAATTTGGGTTGGAGACTTCGCCTGCTTGCTCAGGGTGTTTGGACTCTGGGAGTGTAAGCATTTGATGCTTTAGAGCAAGATCAAATATCTTCTTCGTCTTGTTCCGAGGAAATGAATAAGCTCGACCCATTTTCTTCATGAGGGCCAGGTCAATAACGCTCGACTCTCGTATGCGTGGTTTCTTAGCTCTGCTTTGTGGTTGTTGAGCGCCTTTTTTGCCTTTCGACTTGTTTTTGCTTTCGCGTCGAACCTTTTTTGTAGCAGGTTGACAAGGAGCGGCATTTTCATCCTTCACGGCCTGTTGGAGAAGGCGTTGCGTTCTGGCTTTCTCGTAGATGACCATTTCGCGGTTATGGTCGTCTCGGACCTTTTGAATCGCTTCTCTTATAAGCTTGTCCATTTGTTCTTCGAACGATGGACTGGGTTCCTTTGCATCTGGCACTTTCACTGGCTCAGGATTAACGTCCTCCCATTGAGCATCCGCCTCTTCATCGAAGTCATATACGACGTAACAGCCAGGTAGTAACTCTCGCTTCCTCGACCGGATGTATCCGAGCCCTTTTGCTTCCATTCTCCCGTTAGGCAGCTTGCGTTGAGCCCCGGGAACATTCCAGACCCTGTCATAGAATTTGGCTTTTCGAACGGTCTGCTCGAAGGATATCCCCTGGCGTTTCAGCAGTTTCTTCAAACCTTCGGTATAATATCTGGGAAGACGGATAGGCTGAAGCCTGTCGAGTTTGGGATCCGCGCCATGCCAAACTTCTTTTTCCACCTTGTTTTCTTCAGAACGGTAGAATAGGATTGCCTTCTCGCCTTTTCGTCCGGGAGGGACATAAAATGTCTGCAATTCTTCCACACTGTTGGTGTCGAGTGCATCCAGTTCTTTGTAATGTTCAAGCGGCACCATGGTTATCTGCAGACTTCGCTCTTCATCGGCAGAATCCCGTATTGAAAGCTGAGCAGGGAATACAGCATGAACTTCATCCTCCGAATCACTACCAAAGATCAATGAAGGAACGGATGGTCCCGGCTTGGCGGATTAGGATGGACCCGCATAAATTATATCCTCTTCGTCCTCGGTGTCACTGCCGAAGATAGGGATGGTGGCGTTAGTCTTGTTCTCCGGCTTGTGACACCTTTCCGTGTCCTCAAAGCTCGGCAAAAAGTATTTGGCATCTTCATACTTGCGAACTTCATTCACGGAAAACGGATTCAATTCTCCTGCCACAGTGTACTCGAGACCATCCTTACAATATTTCATACACTGATGTTGTGTAGAAGGGATGATATTGTACTCGTGCAACCATGGTCGACCGAGCAGAGCATTGTAGCACGTCTTGGCATCTATGACATGGAATTTAATATCTGTGACGAGTAGCCCGAAGCGTAACGTCAATATCACAGATCCAAGAGTTTTTGATGATTGGGAGTCGAAATCGGAGATGGTGATCTTGTCCCGGGCGAGGTGTTGGACGCTCATGCAAATTTCCTTTAACACCCGCACATTGAGTAGATTAACAGATGATCCGTTATCGACCAAGATTTTACCTATCTTTATGTCATGGCAGTATCCTGAGACATAAAGGGGACGATTGTGTTCGCACGTCCCGAGGAGAAGGTCTTCATCGCCGAAAGCAACGTCGGCCGTGTGCACCTCTTCCAATTCATCCTTCATCTTTTGTTCGGCCAGGAAGGCTTGGAACTGGTCCGGATCTTGTAGGGCCTTAATCAAAGAATCTCTTGCTTCTTTTGATAGCAATAGGGCATCGAGAATGCTGAGTTGTGAGGGTAGCTTTCTCAGATGCGCCAAGACATTGTAATCCACTTTATTCCTCTTTGGCGGGTTCTTGGCGGTTAACTCTTCCGCAACTCGGTCATCCAAGGCGATGTCTTCAGAGACCTTCTCTTTCCCCTTGTCTTTCTTGTTTAAGGGTCCGAGATTCTTTTCAGGTAGCGTCCGATTGCGTAGCTGTATATTCTCGCAAACCTTCGGTCCTTCTTCTTTCCCTGATGTGGATTCTTTAAAGAGGGGGCCAAGCTCTAACTCCTCATCAGAATCGCTCCCAAATATAGGCACTTGTGATCCTCCGGCGTCAATCATGCAACAGCCACCGGTAGTTTTATCAAGCACTTTGATCGTTCTGCCCTGCTCTCGGCGAGCTTTGCGTTTTTCCCGCTTAAATTGTTGTTGACGAGCAACATATCCTTGCCACCATTTATCGAAAGCTTTGCATTCTTGAGTGGGGTGCGAAACCTTCTGATGATATAAGCAAAAGTAGGGGTGCATTTCTATTTCACCAGTAATTTTTCCTTCAGAGGATGGTAGTTTCATGCCCATTGATGTGGCCTTAGCAAACCTTTTCTTTATCTTGAATTGGCTTTTGTCGGTAGCGAAGGTGTTTTTCTCCATCGGGATCGCCTCACCTCTTTCATCAAGTCGCTGGCGCTTGGCCCTTTCAAATATAGCCATTTCGCGTTCTCGATCAGATTTACTTTTCAGTCGAGCTTCGTTAAGGAACGCGTCAATCATTTCGACTGATAGCTCCGGAATTTTTGCTTCGGTATCTGCCCCCAGCGTTTTAGTGCCAGAAGTTTCCTCATCGTTCGTGATCGAATGGGAGATCATATGACAGCTCGCTACATATTCCTCGGATTCATCCGATGAACTTTCTCCATCATCTTCTTCTTGAAAGACGTGATTGAGGAACTCTTGAAGCGTAATGGGAGTCCGTGCCTTTTGGTTGTATTCATCTAGTGCGTCAATTTGCTTTTGTAAGTCCGTGCGCTTGTCGCCAGGCTTCACGAGCTTCTTAGATTTCTTCCTCTTCTTTTTCGAAGATTTTGACGGCTGGTTGCGAGTGTTTGAGCCACCACCATCAGTCTTTGGAGTTGTACGTAGTTTCAACATCTCTTCAATGACCTGCGGTTCTAACGGGTTCTTCCACTTGATTGCCGGACATGCCTGAAGATCGTTTAGCATTCTCTTTGTCTTGGCTGATAATACAACCTCCCAAGGAGCTTCTTCAATGACGGAGCATGTTGCCCCCGGCGTATTCGTCCCCTTAGAGGTGTGGGGTTGCGGGGGATTCACCTTCCATTTGTCAGATAACGCAAATTTGCCCTGTCGGTACTGGTTTTCAAGCCAATTTTTGAAAACGTAACAGTCTTCGATCGGATGTCCTAGCACTCGATGATAAGGGCAGTAATTAGGCTCGTTGACGTCACTTGGTTGCAACGGGCGTTTTGGATCTGGCAGATTTATGAGTCTGTTGCGCAACGCCAGCTCGAATAGCCTCCTCGTTTTATCGCGGGGGAAGGAATAAGGACGTCCCATCCTATCCTCAAGGGGTACGTACGGGCGCGTATTGTTTGGACGAGCAACCGGCTTCAAGTCGCTCGGTTGTTGTTGAGCATTAGCGACAACGATCGCTTTTCCCTTTCCTTTGTCATTTCGGGAGTCCGGCTTTGGGAGAGGGGGTTTATGGCCCATCTGGTCCATCTGCGCTAGTTTGTCAATCAAAGCCTGGAAGGAAGTCGGATTGAAGAACATCATAAACTGTGAGATGGTTGCTTGTGGATCAAGGGTTCCAACAAACATTCCCACCGCAGGGGCTTCTTCTATGCGCTGCTCACACTTCGACCATGGATTACGCCACCGTATAGCGTACTGAACCCATGTCTCGCCGGGTTTTACCCTAGCGTTAATCAGTGCCGTCATCGGGGTACGTTCACTGGCACTTGCAAAACGTTGGGTAAACAGCAGCTCCATTTCCGCGAAGGTTTTAATAGAATCATTAGGGAGTTCAGAGTACCATTCGAACGCCGTATCTGATAGACTTCCGACGAACTGGCGGAGCAAAAGCTTGTCATCACCGTCGGTGTTACCGCAAAGCGCCCTGAACTGGGCAACATGCTGATGGGGATTGCCGGTCCCCTTATAGACATGGAACTTGGGAATTGTGTAACCCGGCGGGTACTTGATTTGGTCATACCAGCCCGGATATGGCCGCCCCGTTTTTACGACATGGCCGGCTGCCTCGGCCGCATGATGAACCCTTATTTGCTGGGCTATGTATTCGTCCAGATCAGTTTTAGAGATTGTATCCTCTTTAGCCGTTGATAGAACGGGCTGAGGATTTGATGTCTCTCCCCTATCATCTCCAAGGACGATCGGGGGTTCTTCAGTCGGGGGATCTAGTTGTATCATCATCCCTATCATGTCCTGGAAGAGGAGGCCCATACGCTGTATGTTGGCCGCTTGTTCAGCAGCCTCTTTGTCCTTCTTTTCCAATATTCGGCGAAGGAACTCGGTTTCAGTCTCTTCCTCTTGGCGCTCATCTAAGGACGCTTCAGGGTTTTCTTTTGGCTCTGTAAGTGCGGCCATGGCATTCATCATCTCCTGTAGCTTTTGTTGCCGCTCCTGAGCCTTGGTCACTGATCGGGTGAGCGGTCGGTGACCCGTAGAAGTGCGGCTTTCCTCCTTTCCAGAAGCCATATAAACCGTATGAACTGTTATGCCCCCTGACTTGGGGCGTTTAGGTTCACCGCTTTTAAACTTTGCCACTGTCACGGGAGCTTTCTCTGGCCTTCTTCTTTTGTGGGCCATTGAGGTTGAAGGAGCCGTTGAAGTGGGCATCCTAGCAATTGTTGCCCCCTGCTGTTTAATGGGGCGAGTTTTGTCCTTTTCCACCTTTGCCTTTTTCTGGCGATGAAAGTGGTCTGGGTCAATCACGGAGTCTTGAACCCTCCGCCAAACTTTATAAATTTTTGACGACAGCCGTTGAGGGGGCTGTTCCTGCTTTGTCTCCGGAGCTTTCTCCATAGGTGGAGATCTTTTCAATGTAGCAACTGGAGAGTTCTTTCTCACCTTCCTCAGCAATTCAAAGCTGTTCCCAGTTGGAACAGCAGCGTTGACCTCCACCACTGGAGCAGGTGGAGTTAGCCCTGAGGGGGAGTTGCCCCCTTCCTTCCTCACTCGTCGCCAATGGCGACGTCGAGCATGACGAGCCGTTGGGACTGGCTCAGAGATAGAGATAGCTTCTTTTTGCCCCCTGTTTGCATAGGGTGCCGCTGGTATTAACCTCTCAAAGACTGAGGTTGTCCTTTGAGGGATGATATTCAACCTGTCGAAGACGGATTCTCGAGCAGGGGTAGGAGCAGGAATCGTCAGTCTTGAAAAGACTGACTCTTTAGCGGAAGAAGCCGCCTTAACGACTTCCGGAACAGTGGCCGTTGCCCTCTTTGGGATAGCCATTTTAGAGTTCTGATTTAGCCTGGTGAAAACAGAGGCTGTTGGTTCGGCAATGGGCGACCCGTTGACAGGGGCCGTCGTGGCAGTGAGCCGGTCGAAGACCGACTTCTTGTTCACCTCCGGCGCAAGTATTGGCATAGAGCAGCTTGTAGGTGGGATCATGGTCCCGAAGAATAGGCCAGTGGTGGCCTGGGTCACCTGGTCTACCGGCAGAGCGAGGAAGGAAGCCTCTTGGGGTCCATATGCTACACCTCCTGGTGAGGTGGAGCGTCCATTGCAGTGGCGTTTCGAGCAGTTGGTGCAGTTGAAGGCCATTGAATCTTGAGTTCTGCGCCAGACAAAAGACCAAATCTTAGCAACTTGAAATCTGAAGGCAACCATTAACAAACCGCGATTGGTTCGCGAAGACGACACACGAAGTGTGGAGTGGAAAGAGGAAAAGGTCCCACCGGGCGTGCCAGAATCTGTTCCCCTCCGAAAGGCGGCCTAGACTTTGTGTCTGTGCCTGAGGTTCGGGGCAGATGCTATTTGGTTTTATCCGTCCACCTCTCCGAAGATGCCAAGTTGATTTATGACACCGTGTATCGGAGGTTTAGACGGATGCGGCCGATGTAGCGGACTTCGTCAGATTCCCCCTCGATTGAGGGGTTTTTGATTGTGGGGACGCTCTTCCCTGCAGGCGCAAGCCCCTGCAGTTAATTACGCTACCGTATCGCAGTAACAACTTTCTCCTTCTCCAGAATTTCACTTCGTGTCGTGGGTGTTTGTTTTATTTGTGGTTGCCCGTGGATTGTATACGGAGACTGAGTAATGCCGTCGCCCGTAGGATGTGGTTTAGTCCAAATCCGTATTTACTTAGATTTGGGTTTGGTGTTTTTAGTTTAAGGATACGCTAGCCTCGTTGAGGCTAAGATCAACTTAAACGTGATTCCTTTAATATATGGCCGTCGGGACTCATCACCTCTCTAACTTCGTTGAAGGATTACAACGACAAGTGTCAGAGGAGTTCAAAGATGTACCCTCGAACCGAAGTTGATTTAGGTTTTTTTTATAGTCCATTTGAGTGTTTAAGGATACGTTAGCCGTGTTTGGGGCTAAGATCAACTTAAACGGTTGTTAAGGATACGTTAGTCCAGTTTGAGACTAAGATCAACTTAACGGGACCGTTTAGATCCGACAAAAGAGCATTTAGGCTCTATTGTGCCAGTTTAGGGACGTGGTGGTCCATATTCCAGTTTAGGGACGTGGTGGTCCGATATTAGTTTAGGGACGTTTCGGTCCGATAGTAGTTTAGGGACGTTTCGGTCCGATATTAGTTTAAGGACGTTTCGGTCCATCATTAGTTTAAGGACATTTCGGTCCAACATTCCCATTTTGGGGTAAATATTAGTTTAAGGACGTTTCGGTCCACGAGTTTAAGGACCCCGCAGTCCATATGGGTGTGTGTTCGTTGGGACCCGTCACTTCTTTGACGTCGTTGAGGAATTACAACGATGGATGTCAAAGGAGTTCGGAGATGTACCCTCGAACCGGATGTAGATTGATTTAGGAGAGCCATTTTGCTCAGTCGATTTAATTTAAGGACTTATGGCCATGATTGGGCTAAGTCCAGTTGAAAATGTCCAACATTTATTTGCTTCTGCATTGCATTTCTTTTTATTTTTATTTGGGCTTTGCCCAAAAAAGATGCAGAGCATCAATTTGTTTTGGGCTCTGCCCTTTATAAATGATGCAAAGCATCAATTTCGTTTGGGCTCTGCCTTTTTATTGCTTTGCAATTTATTTTGGCCTGCTAGGTCTTTTTGATTTGGGCCTGGCCCTTCAAGTAATGCATTGCATTTGTGCAAAGCATCAAGAATCTTTTAGATTCAAGAACAGAAGTGCAAGGCACTTTTTATCCCTTGATTTGGATCAAAGAAAAACAAGTTTTTCCTTGTTTCAGAGAACCAAAGGTTCATAGCAAGTGCAAGGCACTATTTTTATTATTTTTATTTATTTGTTGAAGATCACAGATCTTTTTCTTAGATCAATGATCTATTCCTAAGAGAATTCTCTCTTGTTTTAAAGGTTTTTACCTTCTTTTTGTGTTCTCAAGGAGTTCTCAAGAGTTCTCTTCTCTCTTCTCTTTTTTTTTTAAACCAGATGATCCTTCTTTTGAAATGAGGTCTGGGGTCCTTTTTATAGTGCTAAAAAATTAGTTAAATTTGTTAAAACAATCTTTTTCTGAGTGATTTGGAGAATTTTCCCCACCGTTGGATCTTTGATCCAAAGGCCCCTGCCTTATACAAGAAAATCTTCTTGTTTTAACAAGATTTATTCTGTTTTGTGCAACTCCCCCAGTGAGTGACACGTGTCGCGCAGTGAAGCGCTTGCGCAACTGAGCTTGCGCAACTGCGCAGACACGTGTCGAGCAGTGAAGCGTTTGCGCAACTCCGCTTGCGCAGACACGTGTCGAGCAGGGATGCGCTTGCGCAGTTGTGCTTGCGCAACTGCGCAGACACGTGTCGCGCAGCGGTGCGCTTGCGCAGTTGTGCTTGCGCAACTGCGCAGACACGTGTCTGCGCTTGCGCAGTTGTGCTTGCGCAACTGCGCAGACACGTGTCGCACAACGGTGCGCTTGCGCAGTTGAGTGTTGCTTATGTTTTTTAAAGAGCCTTGCTCTGATTGGACGTACTGCATTGGGCGTTGTGCTGCCGTGTCAACTTCTGACACGTGGCGCGTTGCGCGCAGCGCACGGAATCCGAAGCGTTGCTTCAAAATTTGAATTTTCAAAATTCAAACAGAGCCTTGCTCTGATTGGGGGAACAGTACTGGATGATGCCGAAGACAAGGTGCATTCAGTGTTCCTGTCGGGGCTGATCTCGAAGAAGCGGCGAGACAACCTCATTGATATTCTGCACCAAACTTTCCAACAGACGACGATAATCGCTTCTTATCAAAGGGAGGGGGACATTGCCAAGGATCTCGACACTCGTGAGCGCGAGAGGATGCACACGAGAATGGTCAGAAAGGCCAGAAAGACTCTAGACGGCCTTACTTTCGAATTCCTCAATCCATGCCCTGGATCTGAGGTTTTACCAATGTAATCATTTTGATGATGTTTTCGTTTACTGCTTTCATAATTGTAAGAACTTTTCGAAGTATGAATGGCAAATTCCTCATTTCAGCGTATTTTATGTACTAAATCTTTTGCACATGCATGAACGGGTATGCTTCGAACGCTTAATCAAATGCGAATTAAATGTTTCTCCTTGTCGCTTTCTTCTTTTTTTGTTATCAGCATGTCACCTTAGCAAGCATAGCCGACAGATGATAGCGTGAACATCTTGTTTTGGCTTTTTCGAGGGGTAGTGATGGCTTAAGAAGCAGGTTCAGATCTGCTACCTAAGACTTTTCAACTTCATGAGTTGGAGGGTCCCATGAAGACTTTTCTCCCTACGAGTCGTGAGGATCTCGTAGGTGTCTTTTCTCCTTAGGAGTCGTGAGGATTCCTAAGTGTGTTTTCCCTTATAAGTCGTAAGGATCTTATAAGAGAGTTTTCTTCCTTACGAATCGAGAGGCCCCGTAAGTGTTTAATGAGATTGACGTTATCCGCATTTCACGGCGTCATTGGGTGACATATTTCCGAGGCGGGGTCATGCAGATGACGTATTTCCGCGACGGGGTCATATGGATGACGTATTTCCGAGACGGGGTCATGTGGATGACGTATTTCCGAGACGGGGTCATGTGGATGACGTATTTCCGAGACGGGGTCATGTGGATGACGTATTTCCGAAACGGGGTCATGTGGATGACGTATTTCCAAGACGGGGTCATGTGGATGACGTATTTCCGCGACGGGGTCATGTAGATGACATGTTTCCGCGACGGGGTCATGTAGATGATGTATTTCCGCGACGGGGTCATTTGGATGACGTATTTCCGCGACGGGGTCATTTGGATGACGTGTTTCCGCGACGGGGTTATTGGATGACGTGTTTCCGCGACGGGGTCATGTGGATGACGTATTTCCGAGACGGGGTCATGTAGATGACATATTTCCGCGACGGGGTCATTTGGATGACGTATTTCTGAGACGGGGTCATGTAGATGACGTATTTTCGCGACGGGGTCATTTGGATGACGTATTTCCATGATGGGGTCATGTGGATGACGTATTTCCGCGACGAGATCATGTGGATGACGTATTTCCGAGACGGGGTCATGTAGATGACGTATTTCCGCGACGGGGCCATTTGGATGACTTAATTCCGAGATGGGGTCATGTGGATGACGTATTTCCGCGACGGGGTCATGTGGATGACATATTTCCGTGACGGGGTCATATGGATGACGTATTTCCGTGACGGGGTCATGTGGATGACGTATTTCCGAGACGGGGTCATGTGGATGACGTATTTCCGAGACGGGGTCATATGGATGACGTATTTCCGAGACGGGGTCATGTGGATGACGTTGCGTCTTGTTGTAATGAGACGAATATCTAAGTGGTCCCCAGGTTGTCCGGGAACCATCGAGATTTGGCTTCGTTTTCTGATGAAGCCTGGGGAGGGAAGGTGTGATTCCTTCTTTGTTTGCGCCCCTGGATTGTATACAGGGATTGATGTGATATCACCTGTAGGGCAAAAGTTTCATTTTATATTTTTCTTTCCGCGGTGCTCTATCATTTCAGCTTTTATATCGCGAAGGTCGCGATTGCCCAATCATTTCGGCTATTTTTCACGGTGCCCAATCATTTCGGCTATTTTTCTTTTTACTCGCTTCTTTTTATTGCAAGTTGCCCAATCATTTCGGCTATTTATTTTATTTTTACTCCCTGCTTTTTATTGCGAGTTGCCCACTCATTTCGGCTATTTTGCATGCATACATTTTTACTTGCTGATTTTGTTTGCAAGTTGCCCCATCATTTCGGCTATTTCGTATGCACGTATGGCTCGCTAGCTTCTCACTGCAAGCTTGGAATTAGATACCGATTTCGGCATCAGCACCGCTACCACTGGAATATTGCCAGGAGCGAATCATCATTTGGCTCCGTCGATGTCGAACAAAGGTGGCTTAGCGAACAGGGTTAGGATCTTGTCGACTAAGGCTTTTGACTTCATGAGCCGTTGGGGTCTCATGAAGGTATTTCTCTCTACGAGTCGTGAGGATCACGTAGGTGCGTTTTCTCCTTAAGAATCATGAGGATTCCTAAGTGCATGTTCTCTTATAAGTCGTAAGGATCTTACAAGAGTGTTTTCTCCTTATAAGTCGAGAGGACTCACAAGGGTTGTTCACCGTGGAAACATATCCCTAGTCACGGATGGGACTTTGTTAGGGAAATGTTTATTCGCGCCCGTGGATTGTATACAAGGGTCAATATTGAGCCGCTTGTAGGGCAGTGTTAGAGGTTGTGGTGGCTGCTTAAGAACAGGTTCAGATCCATGTAGCTTAAGACTTTTGAATCTTATGAGCCGTGAGGGTCCCATAAGAGAGTTCCCCTTACGAGTCGTGAGGATCTCGCAAGTGTAATTTCTTCCTAGGGATCGTGGGGATCCCTAAGTGTGTTGCTCCCTTGTGAGTCATAAGGATCTCATGCAGGTGGTTTCTCCTTACAAGGTCGAGAGGACCTTGCAAGTGTCTTTTAACGAGATTGCGCCCTTTCGGGTTTTCACAAAAACTCGCCGGTAGCCCTGCTGTTTTTACTCATGGAGCCCTTTCGGGTTTTCATCCGTGCCCGTTTTGCTTATGGACATACCGTTTTTTTTCTTTTTCTTTCTTCTTTCTTTTTATTCTTTTATCTTTTTTTTTTATCTTTTTTTATCAGCCTTAGGATGTTGCAGTCTACAGTAGTTTATCGACGTCTCGGTCAACAGCTAGTTTTAGGACATAGTGGTCCATTGTTAGTTTAAGGACGTTTCGGTCCATCGTTAGTTTAAGGACGTTTCGGTCCATTTTTAGTTTAAGGACGTTTCGGTCCATTGTTAGTTTTAGGACATTTCGGTCCGTTTTTAGTTTAAGGACGTTTCGGTCCATTGTTAGTTTTAGGACATTTCGGTCCGTCGTTCGGTTACTACTTACAGAGTTTGGGCTTAGGAAGATAGCGAGCGTAGATAGGCGTCGTTATCTATTATTGACCTAGGCCGTGACTTGTCAAGCGTAGTACTTTTTCAGGAAGTGACCATTTATTGGCCTGAAGGGTTTTTCGCCATGCATGTCCATGAGTAGTTAGGCTCTACCCTGGTAGACCTTGTCTATGATATACGAGCCTTCATAGTTCGGCTCAAATTTCCTGCGTTTGGCACAATTAGGGATCATAGGTCTTTTGACCACTAGCACGAGTTCGCCTTGGCGGAATGTTCTCGGCCTAGTCAATCTTTCGTATGAGCGCGTCATCTTCGCTTTGTAAGCCTCCAGGTTTTGTTGCGCTATGAGCCGGGTTTCATCAAGGGCATCGAGTTCCTCAAGCCGAAGGTGGGCATTTTCTCCGTCTGTTAGCTCGTAGTGAACCGCCACTCGTAGAGAGGGTAACTCTATCTTGAGGGGGAGTACCGCCTCCGTACTGAATACCAATGCGTATGGCGTTGTGTTCGTGGCCGTTTTGAACGTAGTTCGATACGCCCAGAGAGCTTCATGCAGTCTCTCATGCCAGTCCTTCTTATTTCGGGACACCGTCTTTTTTACGATCTTCGTCAAGGTCTGGTTAAAAGCCTCATCTAGACCGTTAGCTCGGGGATTATAGACTGAAGAGTATCTCTAGTCTATGTTATGCTGTTGTGCGAAGCGGCTGATCTTGTGGCTTCTGTAGGCTGGCCCGTTATCGGAGATGATCCGTCGCGGAGTGCCGAACCGATAAATGATGTGTGTCTTGAAGAAATGGAGGATATTCTCCTTCTTTACTTCCCTCAGCGGTACTGCTTCTGCCCATTTGGAGAAGTAATCAGTTGTCGCCAAAATGAATCGATGTCCTCTGGACGATGCTGGTTCGATGGGGCCGATTATGTCAGTCCCCCACATTTCGAACGGCCAGCTAGCCACTGTTGGATGTAGCGGATTCGGATGCCGATGGATAAAGTCCCTGTGAATCTGGCACGAATGGCACTGCTTCGCGTATTCGAGGCAGTCTTGGATCATCGTGGGCCAATAATAACCCATCTGTTTGATCTTCCGCTTCATCTTCGGCCCGGCTTGGTGAGAACCACAGAGTCCGTCATGAGTTTCTTGGACGACTCTCTTTGGCTCTTCAGGTCCCAGGAATCTTAGCCACAGAGAATCAAGTGATCTCTTATACATGGTATCACTGACGAAAGCGAAAGACAGAGCTCATTTCATAAGCTAATGTCTTGAGGACGCATCTTCAGGTGTTCGAAGGGATTTGAAGTAGTCTATAAAAACTTCTCTCCAATCCTCGGCCTTTTCCTGATCTTTTATTTGTAGAGTCATTCACTTGGTCGCTCCCTTTTCTTCGGACGACTCCGGAGATATTTCTGCCGGTGCGAGAACCCGATGACTTTGCACAACGATCCTCACGTCATCGAGGTTTTCGTCAGCCAGTTCTTTAGCTAGCTTGGCTAATGCATCCGCTTTGCTATTTTCTTCACGTGGTATGCTTTCCAAGGTGTAGGAAGGAATTTGAGTCAGCAGTCGCTGTACTCTCTCGCTGTATTTCACCAACTCAGGCTTGCTCGTCTGATAGTCACCATTTACTTGACTGACGATCAGTTGGGAGTCTCCGTATATGAGGAGGTTTTCAATTCCCATGTCGATGGCGATCTCGAGACCTGCTATCAAAGCTTCATATTCGGCCTCATTGTTCGTTCTCGGCTCTGTTAAGGAGAAGGCGAAACGCATTATCCCTCCCTATGGAGTCACGAAGATGAGGCCTATCCCTGTTTGATTATGGGGGTGCTTTGTTTGCGCTTCTTCATGGAAGACGCTCTATCAAAATAGAGTTCCCATCGGGTATCATTCCCGTCGATCGTGTCAAACGCATGTTCATCTGGCAATTCACAGTTCAAAGGAGAATCGGCGGGTATCGGGTGCTCAGCGAGGAAGTCGGCGATGGCCTGGCCTTTCACTGCCTTGAGAGGACGATAAGTTATCGAGAACTCCATTAAGAGGAGGGCCCATTTAGCGAGCCGTCCTGTTAATATGGCCTTTGAAATCAAATATTTGAGGGGATCCACCTTTGATATGAGACGGACCTCATGTGCCAATGCATAGTGTCTGAGCTTCGTTATTGCGAAAATCAACGCCATGCAGTGTTTTTCAATGGGAGAGTAATTGCTTTCAGCCCCCAGGAGAACTCGACTCAAATAGTAGAGGGCTCTCTCCTTCCCTTGGTCATTCTCTTGTGCCCACAGCACGCCTAAAGAACTTTCGAGGGCTGTTGTATACAGGATGAGGGGTTTTCCCTTAACCGGAGCAGTTAGTACTGGCGGGTTCTGCAGGTATTGTTTGATTTCGTCTAGTGCGCTTTGGCATTTGCGATCCCAGATGAACGGAGTTCCCTTCTTCATCAAGTGACTGTAGGGACGACACTTGCCGGAGAGATTGGCTATAAATCGCCGGATATACGCGAGCTTCCCTTGGAGAGACCGCGGTTGTTTGAGAGTCCTTGGCGGAGGCATTTCCATGATCGCCTTGATCTTCAACGGGTCTATCTCGATGCCTCGATGTCGTACGATGAATCCTAGGAATTTGCCCGAGGAAACTTCGAACGCGCATTTGAGAGGGTTCATCTTCAAGTTGTATTTCCGAAGGCGCTGAAACACGATCTTCAGATGCTCTAGATGTTTCTCGTATGATTTTCTTTTAACTACGAGATCGTCGATATAGCATTCGACGATTTCATGTATGAGGTCATCGAAGATCTTCGTCATGGCCCTCTGATTGGTGGCACCGGCGTTCTTTAGACCGAAAGGTATCACCTTGTAGCAGAATATGCCCAAAGGGGACCGGAAAGCGGTATACTTCTGGTCCTCGGGATGCATCTTTATTTGATTGTACCCTGATGAGCCGTCCATGAAGGAAAAGACTTCGTGGGTGGACGTATTGTCGATCATCAGCTCAGTGACCGGTACAGGAAAATCGTCCTTCGGGCAAGCTTTGTTAAGATCCCGGAAGTCCACGCAGATGTGCACTGTCCTATTTTTCTTCATCATGGGGACGATGTTGGCGATCCAATCAGGATACTGAACTTTTTGGATGAAGCCGGAGTCGATTAGCTTCTTGGCCTCAGCGTTGATGCTCATCTCAAGCTCGAGCCGCATTCTTCTCGGTGCCTGTTTGATCGGCTTGACGTCCGGAGATATCGCCAATTTGTGGACGGCTATTTCTGGATCCAATCCGGGCATCTCGGAATAGTTCCATGCGAAGCAATCTTTATACTGCATGAGCACGTCTTTTAGTGTAGCCACCCTTTCTTCAGATAACAGCTCACTGACGAACGTCGGCCGTGGGTCGTTTGCCGTTCCCAAGTCGATTTTTCTGAGGTTATCTGCAGTAGTATGTATTCCATCTTCCAGCTCTTTTGGCGCCGGTAGAAACTCTGAGATCACTTCGTCATCATCATTTTCGAAGCACCAGGGGAGGTATCCATATTCTCGGGTTCTTCTTCTGACAGCGTTATCACGTGACAGGTACGAGATCGCTTCCAAGACCGATGTTGGTCTGGTTCTACTCTCATCGCATAAGTGGATTTTGATTCATGTTCTCCATGGCGGACTTACCCTCCAACTGCTGGATAGAGCGAACCATCCTTGTTGATATTGGTCTTCGACCCAGTTCTTGAAGGTGAAGCAGTCTTCGAGAGGATGTCCTATTGCTCGGTGATAGGAGCGATAGTCTGGGTGATGAACCTCACTTGCTTGTTCGGGATTTGCCTTAGGCGATGGATTAGCGAGTGATGTCGCCTGAGCAAGTATCTCCTGCAGATTTTCACGTTGCAGTTGAACTTTTGTTAAGGACTTAGTTTGAGGTTGGTGACTAGTAGAAGCTCGAACTTTGTCTTTGTAATTCACCACATAGACTATGTGAGCTACCATGCCCCCAGGCTTGGGGTGTTTGGAGTTTGCTTCGGGCACTTGAGCTTTATTAGGCCTCTCTTCTTTTTTGTGAAAGGCCGCTTTGGTTTTGGGATGAACCGCTGTATCCGGATTCGTCTCGGGGTGAGTCCCTTTCTCCTGCTTCCACACCTTATATATAGATGAGGAAAGTTGTTTCAGGGAGCGAACTGGTTTCTGCTATCGTGGGATCTCCATGGGCTGCATAGATTTCTTCAACATTGCGGTGGGAAAATTTTGTCTGAGCCTTCACAACAACTTGAAGCTGTTCCCAGTTGGAACAACAACATTCACCGATGGGGTCGAAACAGGACCATACGGAGAACTGCCCCCAACCATTTCTTACGGCCGGGATTTGATTAACTTCAGGATTTTGCCGAGCCTGCCCCATGATTCCTTTGAGAGCTGGAATATTCTGTCCCCTGCATCGACCTTGGTCCTTGGCATGCGCCAGTTGTTTGAGGACTGATTCCGTCGGCAAAGCTGCTGCTTGGAGTGCCCGCCTGTGGAAGATAGATTTCTTTTAGGCTTCTTCCATCGGCGTTGAGGCACCGAGGGTGGGAGGTAGGAGTATTGACCCAAAGAGAAACCCGTTGATTTCTCAAAGAGCCGGATTGCAGAGATTTGAGGCTGCAAGTGGCATGTACTTGACTCCACCAGATATGACAGAGCTAGAGTTGCTAAGGTGGGAGCAAACACATTCTTCATAGAGACGAAATGCCGGCTTCAGTATCCACTCCCCTAAGGGCAACCAAAAACATACACACCACGATTATCTGATCGCGGGAAAACACGATACACAAAGTGTGGAGTGGAAAGAGGAAAAGGTCCCACCGGGCGTGCCAGAATCTGTTCCCTGCCGAAAACACGGAGACGCGACCGAGCGGGTCCGTCTCGCTTGAAATTCGGGGCAGATGCTAATAGGTGCTATCCGTCCACCTCTCCGAAAATGCCAAGTTGATTTATGGCACCATGTATCGAAGGTTTAAACGGATGCGGCCGATGTAGCAGACTTCGTCAGATTCCCCCTCGTTTGAGGGGTTTTTGATTGTGGGGACGCTCTTCCCTGCAGGCGCAAGCCCCTGCAGTTAATTACGCTACCGCATCGCGGTAACAACTTTCTCCTTCTCCAGATGGTCACTTCGTGTCGTGTGTGTTTGTTTTGTTTTTTTTTTTTGGTTGCCCATGGATTGTATACGAAGACTAATTTATATTGTCGCCCGTAGGGCGTGGATTAGTCCAAATCCGTATCTTCTTAGATTTGGGTTTGGGGGTTGTGTTTAAGGATACGTTAGCTTCATTTGAGACTAAGATCAACTTAAACGTTTGTTAAGGATACGTTAGTCTAATTTCTAGACTAAGATTAACTTAACAGGATCATTTAGATCCAACAAGAAAGCATTCGGCCTCTGTTGTTTAGTTTAGGGACATTGCGGTCGATTAGTTTATGGACATTACGGTCCAATGTTAGTTTAAGGACATTTCGGTCCAGGTTAAGGACATCATAGTCCGTGGGTTTAAAAGGGACCCCACAGTCCGAGGTTAGGGACATCGTAGTCCATGAGTTTAAGGACCCCACAGTTCGTAGTTTAAAGACATCGTAGTCTATGAGATTTAAGGATATCGTAGTCCATGAGTTTAAGGACTCCACAGTCCGTAGTTTAAAGACATCGTAGTCTATGAAGTTTAAGGACATCGTAGTCCATGAGTTTAAGGACCCCACAGTCCGTAGTTTAAAGACATCGTAGTCTATGAGGTTTAAGGACATCGTAGTCCATGAGTTTAAGGACCCCACAGTCCGTGAAATGTGTGGTTGTCGGGACCCGTCACCTCTCTGAAGACGTTGAAGGATTACAACGACAGCTATCAGAGGAGTAAAGAGATGTACCCTTGAACCGGTGTGAGTTGGTTGAAGGATTTGTAGTCCAGTTTGGGACTGAGATCTGTTAAATATTCGTGAGCAGATGGGCTCAGTTCAATATAAGTTGAGGACTTATGGCCAATATTGGGCTAAGTCCAATAAGATTAAAATGTTTAACATTTTATTGTTCTGGGCTGTTGAGCCTTTATTTGGGCTTGGCCCTTTTAATAATGCTGAGCATTGGATCCTGACATTTTTTGTCTTGTATTGAATGCATAGCATTCATCAGAATAATGTGTGTTCTGACAGCGCGCCACGTGGCGCTCCAGGCGCTTTGCGCCAATTAAAGAGCGTATTGCACTTCTGCCAAGCAGCGCACACGCAAAGGACACGTGTCGCGCTTGGCGCTAAGTGCCAGATAATGGGAACATTGCGCTAGTTTATGAGCGCATTGCGCTTTCAATTTATAAGCGCATTGCGCTAGTTTAATGGCGCAAAAGTGAGTGCCACGTGGCGCGCTTGGCGCTGAGCGCCGGCCCATGAGCGCAGTGCGCTGTTTCAGAAGCGCAAAGCACGTGTTGTATACGTGGTTGACGCGTGGCACGTTTTGGCGCTGCGCGCCAGTCCAAGGAGCGCAGAAGCGCAGTTCAAGAGTGCAAGACACTTTTCATGAGAGCAAAGCGCAATTGATCAATTTTATGATCTGTGAACAAATTTATGTTCTTTTTAAAGGAGGTTTTGCCTCAAGATTCAAGAACAACAGTTCTTATTTTTGAAAGGGCTTTGCCTTTGTAGATCAATGATCTGTGAATGAAGTAAATACTTCTTTTGTTTTTATGATGAAATCTTTTGATCTCTTTTTATAAAAGACCTTGGTCTTTTGTTGATCTATGATCTTCTATGAAGATAATTCTTCTTTTTTAATGAGATGATTTCATCTTTTTGTTCAAGAATCATTCTTTTTACCTTGAAGAAATGATCTTCTTTCAAGAGCTTGCTCTCTTTCTTTTGAGTTTTCTCAAAGTTTGTAGGGGGGTTTCTCTATATCAGACTTGAAGTCTTGGGGCCTTTATATAGGGCAAATTGATTTGTTGAATCAGTTAAGAGATCTTTCTCTGATTGATTTAGGGATGTTTCCCCACCGTTGGATCTTTGATCCTAGGGTTTCTGTTTTACAGAAGGCAATCTTTTCGTTTTTAACAAGATTGGAAAAGTCTTTCCATAACAGAATTTTAATTCTGATTAATTAATAATTTATCATTATTATTAGATCTTTTGATCTAACGGTGGGGAATTTTTTAATTCCAGCGCTGGCGCACCCGTGCTTTGCACGTGGTGCGTTGCTCAGAGCGCAGCGCACTTTGCGCTAGCGCACCTACGTTTGACACGTGGCGCGCAACGCAGCCTGCGCTAGCGCACCCGTGTTTGACACGTGGCGCGCAGCGCGTCTAGCGCTGGATCTGAAGCGTTGCTTCAATTTTGAATTTTGAATTTTAAAACATAACTTTGCTCTGATTGGGAGGGCGCTGCCTAGGGCGCAACGCACCTGGCGCTAGCGCATCTGTGTTTGACACGTGGGGCGCAGCGCGTCTAGCGCTGAATCTGAAGCGTTGCTTCAATTTTTGAATTTTGAATTTTAAAACAGAGGTTTGCTCTGATTGGGGGGAGATAGAAGCGTCGCTTCATTTCAAATCTCGGAATTTAAACAGAGCTTTGCTCTGATTGGGGAAACAATATATATATATATATATATATTTTCTATATGTGTCGCCCTGACGACCTGAGTGTGCATGCTTAGAGGACGAAGTGGATCCAGCCCAGGAGCAGGACTTATCCTTCGAGATCGCGGAGATCTAGACTGCATCATCAACGCTACTTCCTTCGATTTCAGCATTTGTATTATTGGTTAGTTGTTTATTCTATGAAATAAATGTACCTCGAACTCTTTTAAATTGCAATGTAATAAAGTTATGATATGTGATTTTCCTTTACTCAAGTACTGTTTACTGACTACCATGTAATGCTAGAAGCCGAAGTGTGACTACGGCGGGATTATTCCCTGACTGTAGGAGCATGGCTAGCCTAGTCACCCATCGTGTCCCGTATTTTAGGAAACGGGGCATGACAGAATGGTATCAGAGCCGGTCCCTCAATAAGTAGGTCTGTGGTTCGAGGACGAACCATTGTTCAAAGGTGGGGAGAATGTCGGGACCCGGTTCTTGCTCACGGAGCAAAGTGCCACACGGAACAAAATGCCACGCCAAGTGTCATGTTAAGTGGGCGGGGGCCACCTTTTGAATCCGTGGGGGCCACCTCTTGAGTCCGTGGGATCCACTGAAGAATAATGGGGGCTTTTCGGAATACATTCCGAAAGAGGGCAAATCTATACTATAAATGGAATGATACCACTCTTCAATACAGAGGCGCCTTTTAAGTGAACCGGCACTACATGAGCTTAAGAACTCCATAGTTAAGCATGCTCGAGCCAGGGAAGTTCTGGGATGGGTGACCTCCTGGGAAGTGGCCCCTGGTCGGGTCCGGTTCGCCCCGAAGGACAAAACTGTGCGGTTTTGGCCAGAGCGGACAATACTCTCTGTATTGGGGGCAGGGCGTGACACCACTGAAAACCCTTAGGATACAAAACTCCTCATACTAGGGACACCTATAGGTTTAACGACTTGTTGCACGGGCTCAGTGCAATCGCGTTCCCTGCGAAAGTGAGGTTAGGATTTTGTTTTGCTCGGGACGAGCAAAAGATAGGTTTGGGTGTATTTGTTCGGCTTGATTTATTACATTTTAATACCGCTCATTTCCTATCATTTTTTTAATAAACAGTGCTATTATATCTCTGTCTGCTCATTAGTACAGATTACAGATACACATGCAAAAACACTGGAGACGGTATACAACATGCACAGAAACGACAGTTTTTAGCCATAACTGCAAATGGGACAAAATACAGATCAGATCGAATGAGTTTGCAACAAATAAGAGTTGTGTACAAATAATATGATTTTTGGTCCAATATAACCAAGTGTGAAACATCATGGACCAAGCGGGCATGATCCATCATGAATCAAGTGGGCATGAACCATCATGAGACATCAACTTGCAAACACCATCATGGTGTCTTGCAAATGGTTACACAAGTGGCTTGGACAAGTGGGTGTGCAAGTGGATTGTGTGATAAAAAGAATGGATGTGAAGTGTGAACACCCACCCACTTGATCACTTCCCTCTCTATACATTACTCCAGATTACATTCAGGTGTGAATTAAAAGAAATAGTAACCCTAGAGAGATGCTCAAGAGACCAGAAGACCACAGACCAAAGATGGGCCCCACTCTCCAAAATGAGGCCGCAAATAAATTCATCTTGGACACAATTTGCGGCCAAGTTGGATCCAATTTGGTTCGTTCAAATATGGTGGGTCCATGATAGTCTTGTCAATCCAGTGGCATATGCAACTTTTGATATTTTGGTGCCTATATATAACAGGTCTCAGATTAAGTTCAGGGAGGCTTTTGGAATGAGAATAGTGTGTGATACTTGATAGCTTCTTCTTCCCTCTTTGAGCTCTCACTTGAGTGCTCTATTAAGGAGGTTGAAGTTTCTATCTACCTTATAGCTCAAGCCCTCCACTTTTGTGAATAAAGAACTTACACTTCCTTTTGCTTTAACTCTTTGTTCTTGTGTTTTCTTGTGTGTTCTTTTTTTTGTGTTGTTAATTTTCTTTTATATGATTTTTGAGTGATCTTTGTAGTTGTGGTGATGGTGAGGATGCGAGATGAATGACTTTGCCTTCCTCCTCCTCTTGTGAATGTTTAAAGTGCTTAATTATGATTGTAACCTTAAGATTGCTAAATGGACGTGTTTGATATGGAATGTTGATTTTGATGGTTACTTGTAACCTTTATCACATGCCTTATTCTCGCATGATCACCATTTGCAAGGTTAAGGTTTGAATCAATTTTGTGTTAAACATGCTAGGTAGTTTAGATATGGCATGCTGCTTATGTTTCTTGACACCTTTCATCAAGCATATACCATATACTCTCACCCACCTACTTAGCAAGAGTAATGCAAACTTTTACTTCTTCTTTGCAAATCGATGTGTATTGATGTCGTATACTTGCTAACCCTTGTGCTTAGTGTTGATGCATCATGCATGGACATAAAAATGGTAAGTAAGAACGTAACGGAATCATTTCATATCTTGCGTCGAATATCGGCAGCTTGATGATTTGTGCTTCGTAGATGCCTTGACAAGCCATGCTTCATGTCGGATCCAACACAATGATGGGACAGCTCATAATCAAGGGAGCGACGAAGAAATCGCCGCGATTCAACCATCCGAACCAAAGCCACGGTCACTTTTCTTAACCCGTTCTATAATTCTGTATTTTCTTATTTTTGTGACAAAACCCAAATTCTTTCTTCTTGAACCTTTAATGACAACTTTTAATCACCAATTCCCTGTGGATCGACCCGTACCTGCCGGCTTGCTTCAATACGCCGTGCGCCTGCGTTTTATAAATTTTAAAACGAGACCGAACTCGTGTGCGCACTATTCCTAAATCCTTATCTTTTCAAAACCATAAAAGTACGCGCGGGTAAAGTTCCAACAGTCTTTAATGCATCGTACATACTCCATCTCCGCTGCCCACAGGAATCTGGCGGGCTTACGTGGATGACATGTCACCTGCTCCGTGTAATCTGGGGAATTCCCATTTACGATCATCATCATTATCCTTCCACTCTCATTCCAACCTATTCATAGGTCGGGTCGAGAGTTGTCTGCTCAGTCTTCAATGTTCAGCTTGGAGCCGAGGATTCATTATAAGGGGTTGTTTGGGAACGACATGGTGCTTGGCGGCCGTGTCTCTTCAATTCCTGGGTCCATGTCGCTGTTCACGAAGCGCCTTAATTTTTCCGCGTATCCTCGATGATGTCAGCGGATTGGCGAAACGGTGGCACCATAAATCGGACGTCGCTTCGCATGCTCACGCCGTTGATCTTCGAGCCGAGATAGAGTGGTGGATCGCGAGACGTCGTATCTGTCGGTCGGGTTCGCATGAGGAATGAAACGTTTAATGATTAGTTGCCACATGGCATCCTCGTGGCCGTAGGGTGCGACGTTTCGTTGCGGCGGGAACGGCTTTGGGCCGTTGGATGGTATACGCCGAGTGTATAAATAGAGGGCCATTCCTTGGCATACATTTTGCTTTAGTTGTCTTCTGCCATCTGAAGATTGCCCGGCGCACCATTGCTTAGGTCAGACCCTCAGCCCAAAACCTTTTTCGGCCAATATTTCGTTGAATCAGGTTAGATGTCTTCTTCCAAAGTTTCCATTGATGTAGTTGGTGTCACGCCCCGCTTCCCGGTAGATGGAAATGGTGATGTGGCAAGCCCGCGACGTATTTATTCCGAAGTCATTTCTCGAAATAAATATGCGAAGCGTCTATAAGCAACATAAATTAACAAGAATAAATAAAAATATGAAATCCAACTATGATTTATTACATTCATGATTCATAGTAGACAAAATATCTAAATACAAGATATTTAATATGATAAGCCTTAACAATGAGGCATACATAAATATGCTGAAATGAAATGAAAAACTGAATGAAACTATACGTCTGTTTGTGATGTGAACTGGTTGTACTCCTTTTCGACCACTTCTATCTTCTCTGTCTCAATGTCACTTGACGAACATTCCAAGAATAGAAAAAAATGGGTGGAATGCCCGTCAGCGAACTTGCGCTCGGTAAGTCCCCAAGAATGGTGAGATGTGAAAGTATATAAATGAATATGCAAGGTGACATGTGATATAGCATGAATGGAAATAAAACATGAACAAGTATAACATGGTGATATTAATGACAACTATGTAAGTATGACAATATAACAAGAGTACAGTAAACAACTATAGCATGAATATAAATCATGAACATATAAACAAGTATGGTAGCATGCATAGTAATGTGTATGTCAACTATATCAGCATGGCAAACAAGTATAATATGGTCGTGGAATATATGTATAGTGAACATGAAGTGAATGTAAGTGTCTTAACATGTCTCTACTTGGGTATACTAATCTAACGCAAGTTCAAGGGTGAATGTCAACCAATCTCAAGAGTGTTCTCGAACCCAACAGGCTGTAATCCAGAGGTAGGGAACCACGGGCCCGAATCAAATGTTAGTAACGGGACTTAAACCTAGTGTTGAAGTATTCCAAACTCAACAGGCTGTAATCCAGGAGTAAGGAAACACGGGCCCTCATGATAACTTGCTTGTGTTAGTAGACATGGATTCATGATCTAGGGGGACTCTTGAGATTTTGTTGGATTCAAGCATGAACTACCCCAACACCCCGTGTATATAAGTCTATGATTAATGGGGAAGTGGAGAACTAAAAATAGATTGGAAAATTTAAAATAATAAATAGTTATAAAATTTTATAGGTGAAAAGAAAATACGGGTATAGACGTACAAAAGGGCTGGGTATTACATCTTACCACCCTTACAAAAATTTCTTCCTCGAAATTTAAAACTAAACGAAAGGTTATACAAACATAGGCGAAAGCTATCATATTGCTAACTAACACATAAGGGTTTATTAGAACTCTGTGGACGAAGAATTTGGAGGCATAAACATGTAGAACAGCATACAGAAGATAAGTCTAAATAGGTATAAGGTATGAATAACTATAAGAGCAACCTACATGTACAAGAGAACATAGATAATAATGATGAACAAAAATAATCAAGGCGTATTCAATAAAATCGAAATCCAAACATGTGCACGTATAAGTATATTAAAGGTAGCACGACAGAAAATAAGTATAAGGCACAATCATCTATAATGGTAATCATAGGCATAAAACCCGAAAATAAAATAATAAGAATAAAGTAGTGGAAGTTTAGTCGGTAGTTAAACCATTTGAGGAAAGCGTATCGGTCAAATAGTTTTTAAAAATAGCTTAGAAAACTCATTTAGTGAAAATAAGAAACATGGAGCAAAATATACACGGTGCAAGGTTGCGCTAGTGAAAATAAAGATAATAGTAGGTTGCTTTGAAATACATAAAGCTAAGTAGTCAATAATGCGCACGTTTCGACAAATACAAGATAATGAAAATCAAATTTTCGAATAATAAGGTCTTTAAATTTATAAATAGGGTAATAGGAAAACACATAAAATGTATAGGGCTAGCTAGGGTAAGGATTACAAGAAAATGTGGATCATTCAATGGTCGGAGTATAGCGGCTTTAGGCTGAAGATCAAGAAGATTGGGATCAGGTCAGCACAGAAAATAAGGATGAGCAAAAGAGGACTATAAGGAGATAAATGTATGGGGAGGATACTGGTCGGTACATCATGCGAATCAAAAATTTGAAAAGTTAATGAACTCGGTATTTCATAAGATAGGTCCTCCTCCTAGAAGGATCTCAAACAGGGTACAGACGAAGGATGAATGGTGGCTCATTCCAAAGATCAGGGTGCGGTACTTTCTAATCGAAACAAGGGTGAAAACTATACAATGAGTAGGGGTGGACAGTCAGGGATCTTAGCAGAAAATAAATGGATAAGGGAAATAAACAAGTATCAAACGAACCAATAATCAAAAGGTTTACGAATCCAGAAGATTTATTTCATTCAAGAAAATTTGAAACAAGACCTTCTCAAAGACGAAAAGTGGCCCTAAACTATACACATTTTATTTGGCCAGAAAGACAACATCAAAAGATATTCCGTCAGTCGCGGTTGTGGAGATTCAGTAGGTTGCGGTAGGCTCGCACACTCAGGTAGGGGCGTCCATTTCCATATCGCCTCGCGGGCATCGCCATTGGAAGTTCTTCCACAGCAGGGTCTTGATCTTCCGGTCCTTCCTCCTCGGGTGGAGCTTCTTCATCGAGGTCCGATTCCATGTGTTCCTCTCCTTCTGGGTTCTCTTCCATGGGGTCTTCCTCCACTGGATTTTCTTCTATCGGCTCTTCCTCGGGATCTTCTTCTATTGGGTTCTCTTCAGGGTCTTCTTCCTCTTCGTCGGAATAGCCTATCATGTCAAACTCTGAGGCGGCTGCTCCTTCGCCCTCTGGATCGTGGTTTCCGAAGTTGACTTGGGGACCGTTTATCTCATCGTCAGAACTCATCAGCGTGCGGTGAAAGGAAACGCAAGATTGTGCGTCTTCATCCAGATGCGGCGCTGCTCCAGGGTGGGCCATGGTCTGAAAAGAAAAGTCATGATTAGACAGTGGAATACATCAAGGAAAAAGCTCAAGGTACGAAGTATAGGAAAATATGCGGTTGTAGGAATTGAGAGCTCAGAATTTAAAATACTGTGATAATGAATATAATTTGATATAGAGAAAGCATGAGAACGATACATATATTATGATTCAAATTTTATTGCATTCAACCAAACGTTCAACGGATACAAGATTTCAAACGGAAAGAAATGTTCATAAAAAGGTGACAACATAATAATGAAATAGGAAAACATAAAAATTCTTCTTTGATTGCTAGACCGCTGCATCATCGTTACGCGAGTTGAATCTGGTGTTGGGTCTGCTTTATCCTCGAAGGGCGAACTACGCAATAATCGTCATTCGGCAGAAGTGGGGAGTGTGGACGAATCTCCTCCTTGTAGCTCCTTCCTTTCTGGGCAACCGTTGATGAGATGTTCGCTGGATCCACAAATCAGACATTTTTCCTGGGCGCGGCGACAATCCTTCTGAAGATGTCCTGGCCTCCTACAGTATCCACAGCATGGGGTCTTCTGCCGCTTCTGTCGCTGGGGAACAAATTGGCGCTTCATCATCTTCTCTTTTCCTCGTCTAATGGGGATCCCTTTATGATTGGAGACTCTCGCTAGTGCCTGATTCACTTGCCTTCTCAGTCCTTCAGCCAACAAGTCGTTTGTTCGCTCCTGGGCTTTCTTTAGACCTTGCAGCACACTAAGGATCTCAACAGTCTGATTCTGGGGAGCGGATATAGACGAAGAGTCGTTGGAAGACATGATCCTGAAACAACAATTTTGAAGATGATATAGGGCACAAGCCATAAGATTCAAATATAATAAGGATTGGACAAAGATTCAAAAAAAAAAAACATCAGATGTGATGAAACTTATTACAAGCGGAAAAATCAACTGTATGACTCTAAGTCGCCTAAACAAAGTATGGTAGTGTAATCGTGATGTAGTTCACCATTACAACCACGAAACTTTGTCAAGTCACCTGAAACCCTAGTGAATGGCTAGCTGAACACACGATGTGAATATGGATTAAGAATGACAAGTTTTCAACCAAGACCAAGGGATGTCTTAGATTGCCAAACTATGCACGGAAAACTGCAATCCCAATCGATGCAAAACCTGGGCTCTGATACCAACTAAACCATGTCACGCCCCGCTTCCCAAAATACGGAATACGAGGGGTAGACAAGGCCAGCCATGCTCCTACGGTCAAGGAAATGTCCTGCCGTAGTCACACTTCGGCTTCTAGTTTATCATGGTAAACAGTAAATGATGCGCAGGTAATGAGAAATGCAGTAACTGAAAGAAACAATGTAAAGACTGACCTGAAGTGGAACAAACGAATGTAACTTGGAATGGCAAGTCAAGGAATCTGTGATGCACTGGTCCGGGCTAAATCTTCTCCTCACGCTGAGCATGCATACTCAGGTCGTCAGAGCGACACAATAGCAATATAATATATATAAATCAAGTGACAGTTCCAACAGTGGTATTAGATATGAATAACAGTAATCAATGACAGCATGAATATGAGTGTGCAGTAATCAATGCAGCGGAGCAGTAAGGCAGTAGAACGATATGTCACGTATGTCAACACAGTATATAAGGTATATAAATGCCAGTATCCCTATCAGTCTCTAAGTCTCACTGCACAGGTCACTAAGCCTATCGTCATCCAAGTGTGAGAGTCAACCACTCGCGAGTGTCCTCCACCCAAGGGTAGAACCCAAGGGCAAGGGACCACGGGCCCAACATGTAACATGTATATCACGGTGTATATCACATACCTTGTAAATCTCTATATATCTCCCTAAATATATAAGCCGGCATGGGACTCCCGAGATTCTGTTGGACTCACACTTAAACTACCCCACACCCCGTGGCCTACATCAAACGCTAACCATAACCCTAAATACTAATCGATCCGTGACAAGTCTGCGCGAGAACTGGAGGCAGGACCTCCATCAAGCACGTCCCGACTAATATCTAAGATAAATGGCAGTGTCGGATGCCTTATCTGTGACACCCGTGCAAGCGCTTCCATAAGTGTCCCATACCACTTATAGTCACACGTACACGCATCCCACAGACGTCGACAATGCAAAAGAATAATAGGGTCACTGATTGGGCACAAGTACGTAACACTTTCACTTTATCACGGATACGCGAACACTGACGTACTTGCCACAATCATCGCTAGAATCTAACACTGGGTAAATGCACGATATCACTAGGTTATCACTACAATGATATGGGTATGATATGATGCATGAACAGTATTTAAGCACGATTAAGGTGTCACAAAAACAGTATTCTATCACTTGCACGATTTATCATGAAACGTACATATATCATTTAGCGAAACGATAAACAGATAGTAATTAGTATATTCAGTTGTCCATCCATAAAATTTGGTTTCAAGCCACTCGGGTTCCAGAATCATTAATTATAACCATTTCATTTTAAGCGCTCGCGGCTGGAAATCCGGTTTCAGAATCAGAAATCCATTTCGCAACGCATTTTAATCACAGTTGAGATACGATTTTAGCAATGCTACAGTTGGATGAATTCTAGGGTTTTCAGTAAGGTTTTCAACGCAACAGACGGATCGTCAATCGCATCTGTATGTTAGGAGATATACACTGTTCAATACTAGTATGTCAGTTCTGATTCTGCTGGGACTGTTATGCGTCCCGATCTTTTAAATTGCAGATTAAATATCAAACGGTAACGAAACAGAATGAAACCAATGGTGTCGTCTAGCTAACAGATTTACCTATAATAAGCAGCAGAGTTCCGCAATCTACGAGTTAAGGAGATCTTGTGGTATCCATTACAGAACAGCAAGCAACAACTGGAGTAGCTCTGGACTGCAGTCCAGAGTCGCACTCCGATCCGAATATCATTACAATTTAAGTACAGGAATGTCCGGAAACTGGTATAGGGTTAAAGTTCGTCGAGTCGGCTTCGAGTTGAGCTCTCGAACGCACCATTCTAGTATGTATATGATTTATGGTGAATTTAACGGTTTTCAGGTGCAAGAAAATTCCAGTTTTACGATTTAACTTAGGGGTAGTCATTTTAATCTTTAACAGTCGTATTTTCTAATGAAATTTGCACACGTTAACCATCTTTACAAGAGCCAATGTAATTTATCCAGTTCCGCCTAACTTGATAATGATTTCCTATGAGAACAAGCATCGAGCAGTTGTGTCGAATAATCTAACGGAAAAGTAAAGCATGATTTATATACGATGTTGATTTGTAACATAGATAAAATAGCATGTAAGCAAGTAAAGAACTTGCCTGGAGCAGTCCCGGGGATGCACGGTGATTGTAACGTCACGAACGCGCGACGCACACGCGGCACGGCAACTCGACTTGGCTCGAATTCGAGTCTCGGCTCAACTTGGCACGGTCTTGACGGCTTGGCAGCGGGTGGCGAAGGGGTGGTGTAGCGATCGTCTATGGAGTTGTGAGGGTCGGCTGGTGGAGGGGTTTCAGAGGGGGAGAGATATCGCGAGAGAGAGAGAGTTAGAGAGAGAAAAAGAATTGAGAGAGAGCAGGGAAGAGAGAGCAGGGAATTGTAGAGATAGAGTGTGAGAGGGATACAGAGAGGGAGAGAGAGTGAGAAAGAGAGAGAGAAGTGTGAAAGAGAGAGAGAGAGGGAGAACAGTGAGAGAGAGAGAGAGTGAGAAATAGAGAGTGAGGGAGGATCTATGCCGGTAGGACAGTCTTACTCAAGATGATAGTATGCTATCTGATTTATCTTTATCATCGTGTACTGCTTTAGGTGACCTTACAGGTCACTATTGCGCGTTGATAGAGCCCTTAGGATTCTTGCTTGACGACCAGCAGTATGATGGCGATCATATACGTGGGAGCTGGCGTCTATAAGCACATCCTTAAAGTGGTCCCTAGTCGTGGGAGTTTTCGAGACAGGGCATCGATACTCCGGAGTAGACTAGTGTATACATTCGAGACCCCGACGAGGGGCGGTGTCCGGTCTCACAAGCTATTGATGTCAGTTGGATCACCTAAGATGTATACAGGTCCTCATTGGGTTATGAGTACACCGGACAGGACTCACCGGGAACATACTAGTTGGTTTTATACCTGACGTCAGATAGCAGTTCCCTGGTGACATGTGTACAGGTTAGTTCATCGACCTGAGATCGTCATTTTTCTCGTGTGAGTTCCCACTGTACTTTGATTACTACCCTACCACGGCTCAAAGGAGTCGTGCAAACAGGTTTTAGTTGGGTACAGTCCCGAGCCACATGGAGGCAGTGAGCGGATCTGCAGGGGTTCGTCTCTCCCGGTATTGGGGGTAAGATCGCGCTGTGTCTAGGAGAGCCATTACACGAAGTCCTTGGCTAAGGCAGGAGATTTACTGGTAGGTATTCCAGTAGTATCTCAGGGTGTTCTGGGCTACACTCCGACACGACTTGTACCGCTTTTGGGGGTCTGACTTTTACCAACCCCCTAGGCCCGCCATGCGATGCTCATAGACGAATGGACCGGACTGTACGGATATTGTCACTGACAGGCTCAGTATGGTGTCAGGATGAGCTCGCTCATCGACCTCCCTTTTGGTCAATACCTGGTAGCCCGTTACGTACGGCTAATACCTCTGACGTGCTAGTGGTTAAATCCATAGCCAAAGTATTGACGAGTCTTTAGAGTCCCCTACAGACAGTTTCTCAAGTTTCGGGCGAAACGCTGTAGAGGCCGTATGGATATATGGCAGGGTTCGATCATATACGTGCGGTTTTGCACGGATCATGATCGGACGGATAATACTAGCGGGCTTTGGTTTAAGCCGGATCCTAGTATTGTACAGTGTAGATTTTGTCTCATTGCATTTGTATTCGGTTAGAATACAAATGCTGGTATGTATATACAGTCGCGGGGTTTTCCTGTAATTTATTACCGGATCGTTTTTTGAAGTTGCCAGTTTGCATTCCGTTTCGGCCATTTTTCCTTTGTTCCTTCTTGGCTGAAATTCCTTTGATGGGAGGGGCTTATTTGCAAATGTGCAAATTAGCAAAGTGGAGGGTGTTTTTTGTAAGTGGAGGGTGTTTTTGGTTGCTTCATGATGGTTCTAGATTGACTTTGACTTCCTTTTGTTCATCATGACTTGCTTTATATGATGGGATTAGGATTTGACATGGTGGTGATCATTATTCCTCATGATCACCCATTTTCTCTTTCTTGCATTATTCTCTCCCCCCTTCACTTATCATGGCCGGCCACATTTTTTGGTGAGAGAGGGGATTCATTTTGTGTGTGGAAAATTTCATCTCTTTTTGGCTCACAAAAAATTCCATAGCCATCTCCAAAGTTCATATCTCCTTCTCCACTCCAAAATGGCAACTTCACTAACCCCTTGAGACAAACCATTCTACACTCAGTCTACAACAATCTTGGACACGTCGGCTAGCCAACTTTGTGTCCGAGTTGCCTCGGTTCAGAGGTGGGAGCCCGTAAAAAGACTTCTCGATGTGGTGCCCTTTCCGACGAGGAGAACAAGACAGGAGATGCCGCGAGGAGCTTGGGATGGAGGCCGAAGACCGAAGGACACGGATCGCCCGGTATAGCTCTCTACCCTTTCTCTAGTTAGCTAGTAGTAGGTTAATGGTCCGATCCGGGTTTATAGTCCGCGGTAGCGTCGGTTTCTAAGTTAAAGAAAAGTTTTTGTTTCCGCATTTTGGCCTCGGACAGACGGCCGGGGCGCTGCCGTGCTCTTACAGTTGCTTAAAAAGAAAGTGGGCTTTTGGGCTCATAGTTTTATAAAAGAAAATGAAAATGAGATTGGATTTGGGTTATGGGCTGGGTCAGGTCTTGTGTTTAATTTGAAATAGGTTAAGATTTAGTTTAAAAAAATGAGTCTGGGAAAAATAGATGGAATAATAAAATAATATATTTAATAGAAAACAAAATATACGGAAAAATACTAAGAATAAATAAATACAATATTTTACTAAAGAAAGAAAACACGATGGTATAGTAATATTGGGGTCGTTACAGTTGGGGTCGAGTCAGGCGATGAGGCTTCAGCTTCTGAAGCCGAGTCGAGCGGGTCGTCTTCCTCCTCCTCGGCTTCCGATAGCCGATGAATTTCTTCTTCCACTTCGTCTTCTTCTTCCATGTTGGGCTCGCCCTCAAGGGGTGGCGATGCCTTTGTACTTCGTTGTCAGGTGGCGAAGAGGGCCCCCAAGGTGCGCATCGAAAATACTCGTGATGTGCTCTCAATGTTGAATCGCCCGGACGAGCTTTCCGATATTCGGGCTCGCTCCCACACCCCACTGGCTATTCACTTCGTCTGGCCAGGGAGGGTGAGCGGGCAGACCAGGTACAGGGCAATGAGATTGGTCTATACCTGGAAGCGTTCCGAGCAGGGATACGTCTGCCCTTCTCATCCGAGATTTTTGCCGTACTCTATTGCTTCTGTCTTTTCACAGGCCAGCTAGCGCCGAACTCGTGGAGAATCCTCCTCGGGTTTCTAGTCCGGTTGATGATTGATCGGATCCCTTTCGACTTGAGTCTTCTTCTTACCTTTCTTTGTTACAAAAATCATCCCGGCACCCGTAAGGATGAACCGAGATGGGTGTATCTCTCTTTTAAAAAAACATAAGGGTAGGGCGGCCGGGTCAAGGGTAGTGGTCGTCTCTTCTTCCATCCATGAGTGAAAGGAGAAGTTTATGTTTGTCGGTCCTCCGGAGGGAGAGGATTGGCCGGTGCCCACCAAATGGCACAAGATGGATTGCCCACGGGTTAGGCAGTCTAACGCCCCGAAGGCGGGGGTTGTGTCACAGTGGGAGCCGATCCATCGGACTGATGTCCTGCTTTCTGAGCAGGCTTTGAGCTCGGCGGGACTCAGTCCCGCGCGCTTCGAGAGTAAGTTAGGGTTTCGCCGATTGATTTAGGCTTGACATGATATTGTCGTTCCTGTTGCTGACTTTTTTTGTAACACCCTAGTTCATTTATACCAATTCTGTTTTGGGTATTTCTTTATTTATGGCTCTTTCTTGATTTATTGTGTTTTGGGTGCAAATAGTATAATTGGTTTCTGTATTTGCATCCGACCCGACCCACATGCTGGAAACCCATCTTGATTCCTGTTTATGATTTATCCCGGCTAGTTTTGAGGATCCGTGCACTTTCATGTTGTATAACTGCATTATATCGAGCATTTGCATTTTTTTAATAAAACAAGTAAAGTCAAATAAAATATTTTAAAAATATCTAGCATGGCCTGTATCATACCCCTAACCCTGTGGTAGCATCCATACTCTTGTTCTCGTTCTATTCAATGAGATGGACTCATTTGGATAGCTACGCGCACGCTACGTGTATCCGTTCATGGGGGTATGCATTTTCGTTACCCGGATATCGTATTTTGGTTTTGATTAATACGTATATTATCTGTATTTTCGACCGTAATTTTAGACCTGACCCGGACGCTTTTTAGACTCTTTTTATATTAGCCAAAATCTCAAATATAATCAATATTATATTCTAATATATTCAAAACTGTTAATAATTTTAAAACAAACAAAAATATATTTTAATATATACTAAATCCTAAATCCTAACAATCCTAATCTTAATCTACACAATCCCCTCACCTCAAATCTCCGCCCCTCTCTCTCTCCTCTACACACACACACACACACACACACACACACACATTATATTTATTAATTATAACCTATTCAAAAAACACCCACGTCCTTCCTTCTCCCCTTCTTCGTCATCTGCCTCTCGTTCCCGCCGCCTCACCTCTCGCGAACCCAAACCCTAACCCTAGCCCTGCCCTCGTCTCGCGCTCATCGCTGTCGCGATCAAAGACGACCCTCGCCGGCATCCTCGTCCACGCCTCGACCTACTCCCCTAACCTCCCGACGACTCCTCCCCTGCAACCCTCACCGCACCCATCTCCCCCGTGACGAGACCCACTGCACCCATCTTCTCCACTGCCGGAAAACTTCGCCGTCACCCCCTCGCCGTCACCCCCTCGTCACCTCACCTCCTCCCGACACCACCACTGTCACCGAAACGCCCTACAACCTAACCCATCCTCGCTGCACCAGACGCCACCGTCACCTCGCCGTCGCCGACGTTGCTCCGACTTCGTTGACACCTCTTCTTCCTCTCCTCTCCTCTCTCTCCAACCCAGTACCACCCTCTCCCTGTGACCACAAAACCCACTGCAACCCATCACCCGATCCCTCAGCACACCTCGCCGCCGGAGCTCCGACCACCTCACCGTCGGCCTCACCCCATCACCACCACCTCTCCCCTCTCTCCCGACACCACAACTACCATCCCTGACTCTTCCCTGCATGAACCCGACTCCAACAATTAAGAACCCTTGATCCCCACTGTCATCGCCGTGGACCTCACCGTCGACGTCAGCCCCTCGTCGACGTCAGCCCCTCGTCTTCCTCTCTGAACCCAGAGAACAGCCACAGCCTCTTCTCCTCCTTCTTCTTCTCTCTTCTCTTGCTTTCTTGATTTCTTGGTTTCCGGTCATCGCCGGAGCCGTGCCGCCACCGACGATCCGGACGACCCAGTGGACGTTCCCGGCCAGCATGGTCACTTTCTTGCATCGCCTAGTTCAGTTCTGTACGCCCGCGTGTGCATTGCGATGTTTACCCGACGTCGGACACAGCGTACACATCCCGTCGTGAGATCCGTTCAGGAAAGTTTATCTTGCTACATGCTATGTTATTATATTTGCATCCATATTAATAATAATATTACATGTTCATTGCATTGTGCATCCTATGTTACAGTTTTACAGTTTTACAATATCCCTTCGCATCCGTATAGTTTATTACATATCTAGTCGCATGCAAGTTTATCTTGCTACATGCTATGTCTATATATTTTCATTTATATGAATAAAAATATTGCATGTTCATTTCTTTGTGCATCCCTGTTATAGTTTACCGTTTTTACGACACCCGTTCATATCCGTACTGTATATTACATATTTAGTTGCATGCCTGAACCTGATTGCTTCATGTTACTGCTAGATTCATATATCATGCTTGCTAGTATGCATCATACGACTCATGGACTCATTATATGTTATCGCTGATTACTATTCATGCATCCGTACTTTTACCATGTTTCGATACTTGCTACATTTTACTGTTGAGCATCCATTTGATACATGTGCACTACCTGACATGACCTGATACACCACTGCTTGACTTGATACCTGATCTCATTACTAATGCCGAAAACCCTGACTTGTTGTCCCGATGGACATATTCTGTTGTCTATTTAGACAAAACTTGTACGTGCTTGATCCTGTGTCGGCATTAGCTCCAGATTTATCAATACCTGACTTGAACAAATAACTTGGGGGTAAGGGAAAATCAATAATGAAACCTGACTTGTAACTCAACAGTTCGAAGCTTATACTGATCAGTTATACGGGCTAGGCCAGCCCTGGGATGATGCCTCTGACATCATCCGTCTGTACATGTTACCTGTTTACTGCCTAGCGGCACGTCTCAGATTCAGCCCGAGAGTCTTGACCGTGGTCCCGGGCATGCACGGGATACTATTGAGTTACATCGATGATTCATTAAATTGATTTCAAAGACTTGAGAGTAATTAACCCAGTAGCATAGATTACTCACCGCATGCACATACACTTCACTGTTCCATATTCGTGTTACTGTTATACACTTATTACTGTTCATACTCATGCCCGCATATCTTGTTACCTCCTGATTATATTTTATTGTTTGATATTATGACGCACTGACGTTTGGGTTTTGCATGGACCAGATCCTCTGTCTCTTTCACAGGCTGATTAGGAGTATTTCCGCCGTCAGGCCGAGTAGTGAGGATCCTGTTAGTATCTAGTTTAGTTTAGTTTTATTTCCGTACTTTCATTTCCTGATATGAGCCCGTATTTGAGACGTACTTTCCAGATGTTATTGTTTATTGGATTTATTGCTTCTGCATATCATTTCTTGACTCGTTTATTCTGGCAGATGGACATGTACTAGATAGATTATTTTTTTTATTGTTCTTGATATCTTATAGACAGCCATAATGTGACTGTAGAGGGATGTTTCCTATCCACAGGTTGCATGGTTGGCTCTGTTACGTGCCGATTTTAGCGTACTCTGGGAAGCGGGGCGTGACAGGGTTTGTTTGGTATCAAAGCCATAGGATTTAGGTTAATCGGGTTTGATTCTTTTATAGTTGGGTATTGGACCCAATACACGAATTAGAAAACCTGTAACTAGGAACATGTACTGCCACATTGTTATCGTGATCCTTGAATCTTATCTTTCTCTTGACCCTTGTCTTGACGATATGCAAATGACCTTGCATCTCAACTTGAAATCCTTTTGGTTCCCTATTGTTTCTTCCGTCCTATTCTTTTGATTCTGATACTAGGATTTGGGCGACTTGAACGGAGTTATGTGATTGTAACTATGAACTGCAACATGGTTACAATACGGTACTCTATTTAAATAACTTGGAGTCCTAGTCTTGATTCATTTCCTTGTTTTATAATCGTTATATTACCTTGCTTCTCTCGGTTTCATTGCTTACCAGTTCATGCTTTATCGCAAGCTTGAATCCTATTTACCATGCTTATCTTCTTTAGTATCCTGGCTTCAGATGAAGTCATTTCAGGTATCCTACTTGTTCATGATTTTCCCACATTAGCATTATTCGATTCTGGTGCATCCTATTATTGTATGTCATCCAAGTTTATTACTGCACACTCGATTTCATGCACGGTCATGTCTAGTTGTTGGGACATACATACTGGGAACAGGAAGATCATATCTAGTAGTGAGTGCAAGGATTGTTCGGTTGTTATCTGCGGATGCGAGTTATTCGTGAATTTCTTGGTGATCGATACTGGTAGTTATTATGCCCTCTTGGGAATGGATTTTCTCGGCACTTTCCATGCTCGCATCAATTGTAGGGCAAAGAAAGTGATTTTCTAGATTTCCTGACATCCGGAGTTTGTATTTGCTGGAGGTAGCAGTTCTGTCGGGCCAGTCGAGTTTAAGGCTAGGCCGACAAACACCGTTCTTGCGTTGATGGATGTTGATAGGGAGGAAGCGCCAGCAGTAGTTCGAGAGTTTATGGACGTGTTCGAGAATATCTCAGGTTTACCGCCAAAACGAGATGTGGAGTTCGCGATCGATCTTGTTCCTGGTGCAGCGCCAATCTTGAAGGCGTATTATCCGATGACACCAGTGGAGTTGGAAGAAGTAAAGAAGCAGGTTACTGAATTGCTAGAGAAGGGTTGGATTCGCAGCAGCAATCCACCTTGGGGGCCTCCAGTTCTTCTAGTCAAGAAGAAAGATGGCACACGGAGGATGTGCATCGATTATCGAGAATTAGATCGGGTGACTATTAAGAACAAGTATCCGATCCCTCGCATTGGCGAATTATTCGAGCAACTTAGTGGCGCGAGGGTATTCTCGAAGCTGGATTTGCGATCCGGATATCACCAAGTCTGAGTTAAATCAGAGGATATTTGCAAGACCGCGTTCCGAACTCGATATGGACATTACGAGTATTTAGTAATGCCATTCGGAGTCACGAATGCACCGGCGATATTTATGGACTTGATGAAACGGATCTTTTCACCGTTCTTGGACTAGTTTATAGTGGTGTTCATCGATGATATTCTGGTCTACTCGAGGAGCCTAGAAGAGCATGCAAAACACTTGAGGATCACACTGCAGACATTGATGCATGAAAGATTGTATGCAAAGATGAGCAAGTGCGAGTTTTGGCTTGAAGAAGTGAAGTTTTTGGGGATGTCGTATCCGATGATGGAATCGCCGTTGACCCTGAAAAGATTGCAGCAGTTCAAGATTGGCCGATTCCGAGGAATGTAGCGGAGATCAGAAGTTTTCTGGGACTTGCAGGATACTACAGAAGATTCATGGATAATTTTTCTCGATTGGCTGAGCCTTTGACCAAGGTTACACGGAAGGAGGTACCGTTCGTATGGACGGATAGTTGTGCGTCATCTTTTGAGGCGTTGATGCAAAGGTTGATAACCGCTCCTATTTTGACCGTATCAGACGGTTCCGGAGGATTGGTGATTCATAGCGACGCATCTGGGAAAGGTTTGGGATGTGTTTTGATGCACCATGGGAAAGTTATAGCCTATGCATCGGGACAGTTGAAGACCCATGAGAAGAATTACCCAACTCATGATTTGGATCTAGCAGCTGTGATTTTCACTTTGAAGATTTGGAGACACTACTTATTGGGCGAAAGGGTTGAAGTATTCACCGATTACAAAAGCCTAAAGTATGTGTTCACGCAGAAAGAGCTTAACAAGAGGTAGCGCAGAAGGTTGGAGCTGATGGCTGACTATGACCTTGATCTCAAGTACCATCCCGGGAAAGTTAATGTAGTACCGGATGCGCTTAGTCGGTTGCCAGCAATTCGGATGTTGACTGCACAGAATGAGCTTATCAAAGATTTTCGGAGATTCTATTTGGAGATCGTGTTACCGCATTCTTCAGGAAAGTTGATGCAGCTGCAAGTACAGTCGTCGTTGATTGAGAGTATTAAAGCAGCGCAATCACAAGATCCAAGGTTGCAGAAGTTTCGAGGACAGGTTGAAGCGGGACTTCGAACGGACTTGTTGATTCTTGAAGATGGTTCGTTACGATATGGTAGCCGTTTGTGTGTGCCGAAGGGAGATATTCATGAAGAAGTTATGAAGGAGGCACACAGTTCCGTATATTCCGTACATCCAGGAGGCACGAAGATGTACCGTGATCTACGACAGCATTTCTGGTGGGAAGGCATGAAAAGGGAGATTGCCCGCTTTATAGCGAAGTGCTTGGTATGTCAGCAAGTTAAGGCCGAACATCAAAGGGTAGCTGGTTTATTGCAACCATTTTCGATTTCTCAATCGAAGTGGGAACATATAACCATGGATTTCGTGACAGCGTTACCGCGGAGTCCAAAGGGCAACAATGCAGTTTGGGTGATTGTTGATCGATTGACCAAGGCATCTCATTTCATACCATTTCGAGTTGGTCAGTCAACAAAAGCGTTAGCAGAACGGTACATGCAGGAGATTGTGAGATTGCATGGAGTACCTGTGAGCATCGTTTCCGACCGTGATACCCGATTCTTATCGCACTTCCGGAGGAGTTTACAGGAAAGTTTAGGGACGCGATTGAAGTTTTGCACTGCTTATCATCCCCAGACAGATGGCCAGTTGGATAGAACAATCCAAACTCTTGAAAATATGTTGAGAGCTTGCATGTTGGACTTCAAGGGTTCATGGGAGGATCATCTATACTTGGTGGAGTTTTCATACAATAACAGCTTACAGGCGACTATTCAGATGACTCCATTCGAAGTATTGTATGGTCGCAAGTGTCGCTCACCCGTTTGTTGGGATGATGTTGGGGAACGGAGATTGTTGGGACCGGATCTTATCATGAAAACAGTAGAGAAAATTAATACTATCCGGAATCACATGACGGCAGCACAAGATCGGAAGAAGAGTTGGACCGATACATCGAGAAGACCTCTAGAGTTCGCTGTTGGTGATCTTGTATTCTTGAAGATATCACCGACTGGAGGAGTGATTCGTTTTGGGAGTCGAGGCAAGCTTAGTCCTCGGTTCATGGGGCCTTTCGAGATTATTGAGCGTGTTGGAGAAGTGACTTATCGATTGGCTTTACTACTGTGACGTCCCGCTTCCCAAAATACGGAATACGAGGGGTTGACAAGGCCAGCCATGCTCCTATGGTCGAGGAAACATCCTGCCGTAGTCACACTTCGGCTTCTAGCTTTACGTGGTAATCAGTAATCAATACACAGGTAATGAGAAATGCAGTCACTAAGTCAAAATAGGTATAAAACTAACCAGATGGAGTCGAAGGAAAGATAGCGCTGACGTCGCTGATCTAGATGTCCATAATATCCTCAAGGTGCGACAGGTGCTGATCCGAGCTAAGTCCACTTCTCACTCTGAGCATGCATACTCAGGTCGTCAGAGCGACAAAAATAGCAATATATATAAATGCAAAAGTAAACACGTGCAATGATGATGAACATGAAGCAGTAAATATAGAATGATGACGCACATGAAATAATCGGTACAGATAAACAGTAAAGTAGGTATATCAAATCAATAAGCAATGCATGTCAATATCACTAACCCTATCAGTCTCTAAGTCTCACTGTCCAGGTCGCTAAACCTATCGTCAGTCCAAGTGTGAGAGTCAACTACGCAGGAGTATTCCCAACCCAAGGGTAGGGCCCTAGGGGCAAGGGAACACGGGCCCGAAACACGCTCGCTAATAATCAGTAATATCACCCATATGACTCCCAGAATCGCTGTATATGCCGGCAATGTGACTCCTGAGATTCCGTTGAACTCACACTCAAACTACCCCATACCCACGGTCTACATCAAATACCGACCATAAACCCAAATACTAGTCGGTCCATGACAAGTCTACGCGAGAACTGGAGACATGATCTCCATCAAGCATGTCTCGACTGGTACCTAAGATAAATGGACAGTGTTTGACGCCTTACCTATGACACTAATATAAGTGCTTCCATAATCGTCCCATACCAATTATAGTTACACTTACATATGCCCCATAGGCGTCGACAATGCAATAATTAACTGGTTCCGCTGAGTGTGTACAAGTACGTGTCACTTTCACTATTTAATCACACTTATACACCAACGTACTTGCCACACTCTAATCACTAATAATTATCACTGGTAATGTACACGATCACTAGGTTATCGATGCTAATGAACACTATTTACACGAGTATGACAATCATGCACATGGTGGGGATATAGTAAGTGTACTGCTAACAACATATAAGCAACCGGTGTCGGTTGGACTAGGAAAATCATATAAAATCACACGTGCATAATTAAGCAAAACGATATAATAGGAGTAGGCAGTATATTTAATCATTTATACAGAAAAATTGGTTTCGTGTCCATCGGGTTTCAGGTTTGCTAGTTATAGTCATTTCATTTTAAGTGTTCACTGCTGGAAATCCAGTTTCTGAACTGGAAGTCCGTTTCGTAACACGTTTTACTTCCAGTTGGGATCATAATTAGGCGACACTACAGTTGAACCATATTTAGGGTTATCAGTTAGGTTTCTAATGCAATTGGAGGATCAGTAATATCCTATATCAACAGGGAGTTATGGTCAGGTTAAGTTCGATGTGTAAAATCTGTCACTGCAGAATTCAGCTAGACACATCGACATTATAAAATGTGTTAAAAATATCATACAGAATAGGAATCCAATGAAACCAGTGGGGTAAGAAAGCTAACTCAATTTTCTATGTAAAGATATCAGGTTCCACACATTTTCGCATTTGAGCAAGGATATACAGTGATTTAAAAACAAGGTTAACTGGGATTACTGTTGTGGACTGCAGTCCAGAATCGTAATTCTCCTCGGTTTTCTCTATCATAACTTGTTAAAATTCAGAGATGAACTATAGAACACTGTAGGTTTATTTTTTAGCTTCGATACTAGCCATGGAAGGCTAAGATTCGATTTGTAAAATATTTAATATGAATTTAACGGTCTAGCATGTTCAGGAAAATTCTGATTTCGCAATGATTATCGGGGTAATATTTTATAGGTGAAACGATATTTATTTTCAACCATATTTCTGTTGTACCTCTATGAACAGAAAAAGAGTTTAACGACCACAAGTTCCGCCATCTAAAGATGGGTTTTCACTTAAAATTTAGCATCGAATACTTGTAATAATATTGAATCGCAATCGAAATGATTGTATAATAGCATGAAGCAAGTATGTAAAACTTGCCTGACGATGACGATCGGTGATATGATAGCAGCGGACGGCACAGTGGTGAACCACGGCTACGGGAGCGGCAACGGCGCGTTCACGACTCGAGCACGACAAGAGTTGGCCTCGGTGGAGCTTGATTCTTGTGCTTGATGGCTCGGTGGGTGCGACGGACGTATGCTGGCGTTGCGACGGTTGCTGCGTCGACGACGGCGATGGGCATAATGATGGTGGAGATGGCTTGGACGGCTATGATGGCGGCTGGAATAGCGGCGTTTTCGACGATTACAGGTGTTCGATGAAATGCCGGGGCTGTTTGGCTTGAAGCTTGGTGGTGGTGGTTGTGCGGTGGTTTGCAGGTCTCGTCTGCGGTGATGAAGAGGGTGGCGACAACAAGGTCGCAGCTGATCGACGGTGAGGGTGCAGGCATTGGGGTTCAGGTGCAGGGTTGGTGGTTGGTTGCAGGGTCCTCATCGTGGGGTGGAGGAGGAGAAAGGGAGGTGATCGAAGATGATGGGTTTTGGGTTGAGGAAGATGGTGGTCTCGGCTTCGATGGCGATGGGTGATTGGTAGAGTTTTTCTGTGTTTAAATTTACCGCAATCAAGACGGTGTTGCTTGGTAGCTAGCCGGTTGAGTACGAGTCGATCCACAGGGAAATGGTGTCATTTTCTTTAAGTTCTAACGAGTTAAGTCCTAACTTTGGTAGGTTTGGTTTTAAGATCTAAGAATGAGAATAAATTGATATAAAGGCTTGCTAAGGTTAGGATTAGGTTAGTTCGAAATAGGGATTCTTCTCACTTCTTTCAATGCCCTAATTAAGAATATAGGTGTTAGAGTAATAGTCAACAACGGGGATTAGCACGACTAGGAAGAAACTTAGTTTCTTCCTTTTGGTCCTTGTCCGTCCGTTCTTGGCTCTTAGCCCTAACCTCCGGTTAATTCAACCACAACCGGTCTAACTAGGGAATCACCGCTATCATGTAGGATAGGGTGCCGTAGTGAGCGGATTATGGTTGATTTAAAGAGAGTCCTTAATTAAAATTATTTGGGCAAAGAAAGGAGTGAGAGATTTCCTTCTCTCAAACCTTCCCTCTCCTATCCCTAACAAGTGAGGAATTACTCACTCATTAAGAAGATAACAATAAAATTCAATCTTTTTTTATTTTAATAGATGAACTAAATTGCAGATAATAAAAGAACAGATAAAAAATTGCAGGAATTAAAATTCAAATAAAAAGAATGCGAGATAAAAAAATAAAACTTACTTTATTGATGTCTTCTCAACACTGCATTACAATTAGAATTAAAATTTAGATCTAAGAATTAAAAAGAGGCATCTAAGAAAGAGAGGCACCCTAAAAGTGGCACACCTAATTTGGTTTTGAGCTCTCCTATTTATAGATAGGAAAAAACCTAGGTTTACATTTTGATCCATACATGAAATTACAAAACAACCCCAAAAACCGAGTCAAAGCACCGACACCCCAACGACACGTACAGAGCACGGCCGCGGAACTGCGGCAGAAGTGCCTGTTTGACCGCGGTTCCGCGGCCATTTGGTGGATTCATGGGCCCATTTCTTCAGGGTTTCTTCATGTTGCTATGATATTCTGTTTTCTTCACTTGGTTTCTCATAATCTCTTCAATCTCCTTCCAGATTTCCAACAGTGCAGAATGATGTGGACTTTTGCCTTGAGCTCCGTGTTGAAGTCTTGGATCTTGTGTTGCCTTTTGCTTTGTGCATTAAAGTGTCTAAATGATTTTCCATTTGTTCTTTGAACTGGTAGGCAACATCATACGGATTCATCTGTTGTTGGTCGTAGTCTCACATTTGTAGCGACTTTTCATGAATTTCACTGTAACGAGCTGAGAACATGTAACCTGCAACTATTTAGTAGACATGGATCAAAAGTACCTACTTATATGCAATGTGATTAAGAATGGACGATATAAAAATGCAAAAATCTGATATGAAAAAATACCCCCAAACTTATCTTTTGCTCGTCCCGAGCAAAGCCAATTTTATTCTTGAAAAAACCTAGCCTCACTTTCGCAGGGAACGCGATTGCACTGAGCTCGTGCAACAAGCCGTTAAACCTCTAGGTATCCCTAGTAGAAGGAGTGTTGTCTCCTGAGGGTTTTCAGCGGATAGTACCAACAAAATCCGATCAATTTGGTCATTGATCTAATTCTTCAATTCAGTATTCTAGCAAGAAATTCTATTATTTTCAACTTAGAAATCATCAACCCATATTTTTCACACTTCCTTTTCATTTAACTTAAGATCATATACGTTTTGCAAGTTTATAAAGCTTTCAGCATCTTCTAAGTTTTCCTTCTAAGTTGCAATCTTAACTCAGGAATTTTTATCATCTCTACTGAAAATATAAGCCCTATCTTTTATTCCTATCTCTCCTCCAAACTCCAATTATATACCCCTACGTGTGTGTAATTATCACCCCTACACTTGGAAATTCAATTCAAGCTATCATACTCTTGTCCATCTTCCAAAATACTTTTAGTTGGTGAATTTTAGATGAAATTGCTCACACATCCTTCATGCGACCGTTAATACTTCTTAAGGCACTAAACGACCGATTACGAAATGTGCTTGCGCATTTAGGCGTAATTCCTCGTCTTGTAATACCTAAGGCTTAGCAGTGACTCCCAAACCAGTTGGTCCAAGGCACTAGGTGATAAAGCACTCTCGCTATATTTTTTATTTATGCTGTCTTAAGTAATTACAAAATCAGTATTCATTTTTTATCTCTTTATTCACCACTTATACTTTTATTTTATTTTCCTTCATACTAAGGATTTTAGACAAGAGCATTTCAAGGTATCCTCTACTATCCCAAGTTTCAAGATGTGTGTAAGTGCGTATAATAGGGTATATATTTTCAGAATTTGGACTTAAGATTCAGAATTACTTTTCAGACTTATACTTGAAATAGAGCTTTCAATACTCTTCCCTTATTTCGATTTAGCCCAAGAACTGAACTCAAAATCTGCCTATTGCTAAATAAATTACAAGGACGTATATTTTCTACAGTTAAACTTTAAGAAATGTTATTTTTAGGGTTTTTTAATTTACTAAGTTTAGGATCTAGTTTTTTCAAACTAGTCAACCGTTATGTTGAACTTAAGTCAAATATGGCCAAAATTGAAATTTTCAATTTTTTTTTAAATTTTTGATTTTTATGGGTTTTAAAATAAATATGCAAATGCAAAAATATACATATGAATGCGAAGGAAGAAAGCTTACCGAGCACACCCCCAAACTTAAACTTGACAGTGCCCTCACTGTCAGGCTACACCAAAAGGGTCAAAATTGTCGGCACTCCCATATTTTTTTATTATTATTAACAGAAAAAGAAAACAAAATATATATACACAAAAAGGTTCCCCCAAACTTAAGTGAAACAGTGTTTCCACTGTTTAAGCGTTAAAGTTCAGAGTTAGGGAGGAGAAAAACACAGTATCAAGCTATACAATGCCTTACACGGGCCAAAGTTTAGCACCAACCATTCAAAGAATTTATCAGTGAAGTGCACCGGTTGGTGGAAGAACATATTGTATAGAGTCAGGAAGAAATGGGGTAAAGATAAGTGGTGTAATGGAAAAGGTTTACGTTTCGATTTGTAGAGGCGAAACTATAATGGTGAACGGAAACGAGAATGCGGATGATTAGGAATGGGAAGAATGGTCACATTCTCGTATGGGATAAGAAGAAATGGTGGTGGTTCGACTTCTTCAGGTGGGGGTTGATTAATTACAAAATCCGTGTCGTTTAAGAATGCGAGTTCGTCGGCGAAAATATCTTCGAAACTTTCATTGATGGTCTGATTGAACGTTTCAATGTCAATAAGTGTCGCGCCAGAATTCAACACACTTGATTTTTCAAAAATTACGGAGGTAGGAGACTCGTAAGGCTCATCTACTTTATTCTCAAAAGAGTATAAATCAAGTTGTTTTTTTAGAATTATCGAACTCAAAATATCGGATTGTGATTTATTTTCACTCGCTATCATTAATGGAAGATTAGAAGAAGAACCAGAGAAAATGGGAGAAAGAAGTTGAATACGAACTTGAGGGTGGAGATGGAGTGTATAAATTAGCACAATTTGTAATGACCGATGTGTAAAAAGCGATTGTGCTAATCTATCAACCCACTGAGAAATGAGGTCAAATCCCTCAAGAGTCGTGAGAAAACATGGGTACGTCGAACTTGGTAAACCAGACATTGAAAATGAAAGTGTAACGGTTTCTTGCAAGGTCGGAGCGAGGATGGAGGGAAGTGAGTGAGGAAGGGTATCGGTTAAAGATTCAGGAGGGTGTGCGCAGTCAATGAAAGGGATAGAATGAATTGGAAAATCCGATTCCTCAAGTAAAACTGCTTCATCCTCAATAATTTCCTCAATACTCTCCTTGCAATTCTCATCAAAATCAAGATGCATATGAAGTTTGGGAGAAACATTTAATGTCTCGGGATGATGAATTGGAGAGAAAAATTCAGTCAAATCTGCGGGTTCATCATCCAAAATATTCCCAGCGTCGATATTCTCAATCAAGTGAAAATCAATTTTATTATACACCTCATCAAAAGCATGGATATTAATCAATTCAGGTTCTAGAGTGGAGGTGTAGAGATCAAAAGGATTGGTGATGGTTTCACTCGAAAGGGACCCTTCACAATCAGGTAATTCAAACACTACAAAGTCGCACAACTCATTAATCGTTCTATCTTCAACTGGTGAATCATTTGGGACACTTGATAGACATTCAAAACCGGAGTTGTGGGATTCAATTAGGGATGGGTAGGTTTGATTTGGAAGAGTGCACGGCTCACTCTCTCCACTCAAATTCTCAATCTGTCCAACCGCCTCATCAAACATTAGAAAATTTGGAGCTAGTTGGAAACTAGCTACCGGGTCACTAGGTTGTATGAGGGCGGCCATGGACGCATTCAAATCCATCATCTGTTTGCATGACGCTACCCTTAAGTCTTCCAACGCCTGTTCCAAACTAGACATGGGTTGTGAAGGAGTTTCAGTAAAAGATTCAAATTTGTTTGGACGCTGAAAACTCCCAAATGGCTGTGTAGAAGTAATGTCTAGGGAAGGTGCAAAAGTCGGGTAGGACTGGTAGGAATAGAATGGTTGGACAAGGGAAGGATCAAAATACGGATAAGAAGGTGAATGGAATTGTTGATCCAAAGAATTCGCAGTGGTGAAAGGAGTGAAAGATCGGTTACGAGATTGTTCAATATATTCAGCAATAGACATGGGTTTCGGAATTACAACAGGACTCGAAAAAAGAGTATCAACGTAAGAAGGTGGTGAAGGTTGAAATGGTTGATACAAGGTGGATTGCGGAGTCCAATTGGTTGTCCTAGATGCGTCTATCCGATCTTTCAAAGAAATTTTGGGCATGGAGGGGTCATTCGAAATTCGACCAAAACAAGAACCGTAGGAAGTAATGTCTGGTTGTGGGTACCAAAGTTCGGCAAGAGTTTTGCGAGGTGGGATACCCATGATGTAATGAGAGAAAGGAGAAGAAAAAGAATGTGTTTTTTTTTTAATTTTTTGTAAAAAAAAATTGTTTGTTTTTGGAGTTTAGAAATTTTTGAAAGAGTTTTGCAAGAATGTATACGGACTTACTTCAAACAATCACAGTTAAAACATGCACAATCAAACCTACAGCTATGGTCTTCTAAGTCCACTAGACTGCTCCTAACTGTTCCAAAGTGACAAGTTGTGAGATATCCCTCAAATCGCCTCTTCACCGCCAATTGTGGCCAGGTAAGCACAAATGAAGAAAGGAGGGTTCCGCTCACGAATCACCGTGAGATGGTCTTTTTAAAGTTACCTTTCTCACTTGTCTAGCCTAGGCACCACAAAGTCAAGTTTTGATAAACGATTGAATGCCCACAACCTTTCTCTGTCCTAATGAGCACGACAGTCCTTAGTTGGCTGAGTCTAGGTATTTTTTAATTTAGCTCAAGGGTGATGCATATGCTTTTTAGTGATTTTTTGGGGTTTTAGGAAGGGTAATGAAATCCCCACCCAATCTTGATTGGTGTTATAGTCCCTTAGATTCCGTATTAATTATGCAAAGCAGTTAACACACCAAAAATCTAAAACACTTGCAAAATTTTTTTTATTTGGCAACGCAAAGGATCCTTGCACAAAAACAATTTATTGGATAGGAGAAAGAGAATCTGTGCAAAAAAACCTGCAGGAATTTTTTTCGGTGGAGTGCAGAGGAGAGGAGAGGAGAAAAGAAATACTTACAGAGAAAATTGGGTGCTGACGTCACCAGTTGACCGCGGTTCCGCGGTCAAACCCTTGCTTCTGCCGCTGTTCCATGGCGGATCAGTGAGTTTGGATCTTCTGACTTTGTCTCTGTGCTGAGTTGGTTTTCCTCTACCTGTTTAGATCTCCTGTTTCTGGATTTGTTCACTGAGTTTGCTCTAGATCTGAAATAGAGGTTGCTCCAAGCCTGCACACTTGCACAAAAACCTTTCAAAAATAACAAGATGGCTTTTATTTATTTTTTTTTGTTTTAAAATTTTTCAATTTTTATAATTTATAATTTTTTTTTAATTAACCGAAATTACACAAAGAAATAAACTATCGTCTCCCCGGCAATGGCTGTTCCCCTCCGAAGGACGGCCAAGACTGAACGTCTTGCCTGAAATTCGGGGCAGATGCTAATATGTGCTATCCATCCACCTCTCCGAAGATGCCAAGTTGATTTATGGCAACGTGTATCGGAGGTTTAAACGGATGCGGCCGATGTAGCAGACTTCGTCAGATTCCCCCTCGTTTGAGGGGTTTTTGATTGTGGGGACGCTCTTCTCTGCAGGCGCAAGCCCCTGCAGTTAATTACGCTACCGCACCGCGGTAACAACTTTCTCCTTCTCCAGAAATTTCACTTCGTGTCGCGTGTATTTATTTTGTCTTTGGTTGCCCGTGGATTGTATACGGAGACTAAGTTATGTCGTCGCCCGTAGGGCGTAAACTAGTCCAAATCCGTATAATCTTAGATTTGGGTTTGGGGGTTGTGTTTAAGGATACGTTAACCTCGTTTGAGACTAAGATCGACTTAAACGGTTGTTAAGGATACGTTAGTCTAGTTTTTAGACTAAGATCAACTTAACGGGATCATTTAGATCCGACAAAAGAGCGATTAGGAGAGCCCTGTTGTTTAGTTTAGTGACGTTATGGTCAATAGGTAGTTTAAGGACATTGCGGTCCAATGTTAGTTTTAAGACATTACGGTCGAGGTTAAGGACGTCGTAGTCCGTGGATTTAGGGACTCCACAGTCCGGTGTTAGTTTTAAGACATCACGGTCAAGGTTAAGGACGTCATAGTCCGCTGTTAGTTTTAAGACATTCCGGTCAAGGTTAAGGACGTCATAGTCCGTGGATTTAAGGACTCCACAGTCCGGTGTTAGTTTTAAGACATCCCGGTCAAGGTTAAGGACCTCATAGTCCATGAGTTTAAGGACCCCACAGTCCGTATCAATGTGTGTGATTATCGGGACCCGCCACCTCTTTGAAGACGTTGAGGAATTACAACGCCGAGTATCAAAGGAGTGAAGAGATGTACCCTTAAACCGTGGTAGATTAAGTGATCTGCAGTCCAATTTGGAAACTAGGATCAGTTATCATATTATGAACCCATCGGCCCAATTAAGTTTGGATTGAGGACTTATGGCCATCCTGGGCTAAGTCCAATTATGTTTGGGGTATTAGCCCTCTGTTGATTCATTGAAGGAGAGGCTTTGCCTCTGGAAACTTAGCCAATTGGGCTAAGGCTAGTGTTAAACACTAGACACCAACAGTGTTGAACACTGGGAATAAGATTGACAAGTTAATGTTAAACACTAAAAGATAAGCAATGTTGAACATTGGGAACAGAGTTCTCAAATTAGTGTTAAACACTAAGAAAATCAGTGTTAAACACCGCAAATAGAGTTTTCCAAATTAGTGTTAAACACTAAGAAGAATCAGTGTTAAACACTGGATACAGAGGTTTCAATTTAGTGTTGAACACTAAGGCAAGAGGGGTCACGTGGTCACACGTGAGAGCGCCCTGCTTCCCTTTATTTTGTTCTACAGATAAGTGTTTAACACTTTTAGTCCTGAAATCCATCACGTGCGGGCACGTGATGGGGGCTCATGATCTGGTTTATTAGAATACTCATTAGGGGTTACGTGGTGACACGTGAGGGCGCCCCAGAGTCTCTATTTATTTTGCTTTTTCTTTATGTGATTCAGGGGTCACGTGGAGCACGTGGTGCGTTGCCTCAAAGCTCTCTGCAGGGGTCACGTGGTAACACTTGAGGCGTTTACTTCAGAGTTCTATTCTGTGGATCTTTGCAGGAGTCACGTGGTAGGAGAAGGAAGAGAATCAATTTGCTAAGTAAATCTCTCATTGAGAGATTTGATTTGTATGTTGAGAGATTTTGTCATTAATCTAGGCCTTTAGATTGTTAAGTGAATTTTATTCACCATTTGTTTTTAAATCCAAAGATATTTCCTTGTTGTTTTGGTTAGATTTAGGGGGAAATCTTTCCAAGTCCAAGATTTTTCCATAAATAGGTGATATTTAATCACCTTTAGATTTTAATCCAACGGTTCCAAATAATTCTTTTTCCATTTTGGAAAGACTTGAGAGATCTTTTCTCAGAATTTAATTCTGTCATAAGGCTCTTGAGGCAGATCACGTGTGGCCACGTGACCGTTGGTCACGTGTACGCATGTGACCCCTGGTCACGTGTAGGCACGTGACCCCCTTTGGAATGGGCTTCCCTTCCTTCTACGCTTTTTTCTTTGCCGCTGCTCAGTCATCACGTGTCAACATATGACTGCTGGTCACGTGCTAGCACGTGATGCCTCTTCCGGAGTTTTTTCTGATTTTAAATCAGGAAACAAATGCCCCCACAACGTTGTTCTCACGTGTCTGCACGTGAGTGCAACGCTGTCACTTTGTGACCGTCGGATCTGCTTTGGGAGTAGGGTAGATGAAACGTTTTCCATCCCATCCTATAAATGCCCATGTCCTTTCAGAAGAGCCTCCACTTTGCTCATCTTCCTCCTTTGAGAACTTTCTTCTTTTGAGAATTTAATTCTCTTTTTCCAGAGCTTAGTTCTCTGCCTTGAAAAATTTTTAGAGTTTAACTCTGTTCAGAAAAGACTCCTCCTTTCAGGTAATGATATTGAACGATCGAAGAACCTTCATTAAAAAAAAAACTCTATGGATTTTAAATCCACATCAAGGGTTTCACCCTTTTAACATGAACCCATTTTTTCTGCAAGTTCTTCAACAAGAACAGAAAGCCATCTAATCTTCAAGCTGTAGATCTCTTAGGGCTTCTCTAATCTTTTTTAGGGAGGTGATAATGTTGGTTGTTCTCCATGGAATTTAATTCCATCCCAAGGAACTCTGGCTCTGAAACAAAACTTTCTGGGAATTTAATTCCCTTTTTCAAAAAGGAATTTAATTCCTATGAAGTACTAAGTTGTTCTCATGGAGACTCCTTGGGCTTTACTGCCCTGAGTCATCTTCTTCACAACTCAGAAAAAAAAGGTTTGTAATAGATTCTCATGATCTTTATTTCAGGTGTCATGGATGCTCATTTGTACGATCTTAACGAAATCATTTCTTACGGGAATATTCGTACGCTGGGCCATAGCCAGAACCAGGAGTTCAGCAACGCTCAATGTGCTGAGATCATGAGCCGCTTCGATGAGTACAACCATCGGCTATTCCCCCGTCGCTCTTCGCTTCTGAAACTCATCGTGTTAGCGGTTTGGGAGGCGCTTCCTCTCTTCTGCACCGGTGTACCTCTCGGGGCCTTGGATGCTGCCGAGGATAAGATACATTCAGTGTATCTGATGAGCCTAATATCGAAGAGAAGGCGAGACAATCTCATCGATCTCTTGCACCAGGCTTTTCAGCATTCGGCCATACTTGCTGCCTATCCGAGGGTAGAAGACATTCGTGAGGACCTGACGCTTGTGACCGTGAAAGAAAACATACTCGAATGGTTCAAAATGCTTGGAGGATCTTGGACAAAGTCAAGTTTGAGTTTCTCAATCCGTCCCCCGCGTCTGAGGACTTGCCAATTTAATCGTTTTCTTTTAATTTTGTATGCACTTCTTAAAGCATGACTGATAAGTTTTATCGTGCCTTTCTGTGTTTGCATGCCTTTCTATATCATTTTTTTGTAGTTGCTGCTGATGTGTTTAGTGTGTGGGGGTATCATTTCACTTTCTGGTACACACCAAGCATGGTGCTCACGCGCTCCACACGTGATGTAAGTCCACGTTACCTCTCCCGGTACTTACGGGCTTGCGGAAATGATGAAAAACGATTTTTCAAGAGGTGGTAACATGGACTCAAAATACGGATCTTTGTTAAACAACTACCTAACAACCTAACTAGAGTTTTACCTACTCGGTTAGGGGGCTATACCTTTCTTGAACTCCTTCGTCTTCAACTCTTTCCGGTGTACGGATCGGCCTCACCTCGTCGTCTCCTTGCGCCGAAGATGGATCCACCTGAAAGCTTCTACCTTTGGCTTCTTCTTCGAACTTGAAGAAACTAGAACACTTGGTTTGCTAAACCTTGTGAACTAGGATGAGTAGAGAAGTGATATGGGTTTTCTTTTATCTCTAAGGCAATGTTTCTCAACTCATGAGAGGGTGTTGCCTTGAGCTAGAGAGAGAGCAAGAGGAAAGCAAGAGGAAGAGCTCAAGCAAGAGAGAGAAAGCAAATGAGAGAATGAGTAAGTCTTTTGCCTTCCAAGCTCTCGTAATCCAAAACCATGATTACTCATAATAGTAATTGAGTATTATGTGATGGTTCAAGTCAAAATGGCCATATCATTTTATACACTCATTTTGCAAAAACAAACAAGCAAGCAAAAGTCTTTGCCATGAAATGATAGCCATTGTAATGATGATGGTCAACTAATCCAACCTAGTCAACCGGTCAACAAAGTCAACAAGTCAACAAAGTCAACCCCTCATCTCAACCATGACACAATAATACTTAATTAATATTATCATTAATCATATTTCTTATTCTCATTAGGGTTTAGCAAAAGTCAATGGTCAACAGTGAACAGTCAACAGTCAACAACCCCAATGAGAATCCTCTGCCTCTGTCTCTCTGTCAACTGTGCATACACACCCGTATCCGCGTTCCGAGGAACACGAATACAAACGAGATAAAACCAATCCCAAAACGTACACTAGGATCTGGCTTAAACCAAAGCCCGCTAGTGTTAACTGTCCGGACATTGAACGTGCACAAGTGCACGGATGTGACCGAACCCTGTCGCAAAACCATGCGACCTGTCGCAAAACCATGCGACCTCTACTCTTTTGCCTAAAGGCGAATAGCTTTCTGTGTGGGACTCTAAAGACTCGACACTACGCTGGCAGTGGGTTTAACCACAGACCGCAAGCGGCACTAGCTGTGCGTAACGGTCCCCAGATAGATGCCGACAAGAAGACGGATGAGGTGAAACCCATCTGAACTCCTACTGAGCTTGAATGTGACAATCTCCATACAGTCCGGTCTGTTCGTTTGATACATTGCATGGCGGGCCTAGGGGGCGGTAAACGTCAGTCCCCTACTAGCGGTACAAGTCGTGTCGGAGTGTAGCCCAGAACACCCTGAGATAACACTGGAAACCTACCAGTATATCTCGCTTGCCCTGGCCAGGGACTACTCGTGTAATGGCTCTCCTAGACACAGCGCGATGTCAACCCCCAATACCGGGAGAGACGAATCCTGTCTAACCGTCACTGCCTTCAAGTACTTCGGGACTGCACCCAACTACTACCTGTTAGCACGACTCCTTTGAGCCGTGGTAGGGTAGTAATCTAAGTACAGTGGGAACACACTCGAGGCAAAGTGACAGTGTCAAGTCAGCGGACTAAGCTGTACTCATTTCACCTCGGAACTGATAACTGACGATAGGTATAGTACCATCCAACAGTTCCCGATGAGTCCTGTCCAGTGTACTCGTAACCTAACGAGCACCCGCATACTATCTCAAGTACGACGTACTGACGGCTGTGGGACAGACCGTCTCCCATACTGGGATGAGAAGCGCATACGCTAGTTTACTCCGGAGTATCGATGCCCTGTCTCGATAGTCCTGCGACTAGGGACCTGCATAAGGATGTGCTTATAGATTACCCAGCCCCCACGAGTGTGACTGCCATCACAACGCTGGTAATCAAGCAAAGATCCTAAGGGCTCCACTAATGTGTAAAGGTGATATACTAAAATAAACACATGTACACATTAAAGTAGAAACAAACCAAGTAGCATACTACTATATTGAGCAAGATTGTCTATACAAGGTGAATATCCCAAGCTTCCATTAAGTAATATACAAACTAGTATGATACAGTAATGGCCTCTAGGGCATATACACTAACAATCTCCCACTTGCACTAAGGCCATGTACTGTCGTATCGAAGACCTATCATCTCGATCAGCCGCTCGAACTGAGTCTGGGGTAAGGCCTTTGTGAGTGGATCAGCAGTGTTATCTTCCGTAGAAACTCTCCGAACCTCGATCTCCTGGCGACCCACGATCTTCCTGATCAGGTGATACCGCCTTAAGATGTGTCTGGACTTCTGATGGGACCTGGGTTCCTTCGCTAAAGCTATAGCCCCGTTGTTGTCGCAATACGGAGGTATTGGATCAACAATGGACGGAACCACCTGAAGTTCAGTTAAGAACTTCCTTATCCAGACGGCTTCTTTTGCGGCATCTGCAGCAGCGATATATTCCGCTTCCATTGTCGAGTCAGCAACGGTTTCCTGTTTGGAGCGCTTCCAACACACCGCCCCTCCATTGAGGGTAAAGACATAACCCGACATGGACTTGGAATCATCCTTGTCACTCTGGAAGCTGGATTCAGCAAAGGCCTCGATCTGGAGGTCTTTTCCGCCATACACCAAGAACATCTCCTTAGTCCTTCTCAGGTACTTGAGAATGTTCTTTTCTGCTATCCAGTGTTTCTCCCCAGGGTTTGACTGATACCGACTTACCACACTCAGTGCATAAGCTACATCTGGTCTGGTACACAACACCGCATACATTATAGAGCCTACCGCAGAAGCGTAGGGTATAATAGACATGCGATCCTTTTCCAAATCAGTCTTGGGAGACATCTCTTTGGAGAGGGTGATCCCGTGACAAGCCGGTAGATTACCGTGCTTGGAATCTTCCATACTGAATCTTTTTAGTATGGTGTCGATGTATCTGGACTGTGAAAGTCCTAATATCTTCTTGGATCTGTCACGAAAGATCCAGATCCCCAGAATGTACGAGGCATCACCCAGGTCTTTCATGGAGAACCTGTGCGACAAGAACCCCTTGACAGATTGTAGCATAGGAATGTCATTTCCTATCAAGAGAATGTCATCCACGTATAAAATGAGGAATACTACAGTTCTCGCTACAAATCTACTATAGATGCATGGTTCATCTGGATTTTTGATAAAGCCAAATTCTTTGACCGTCTCATCAAAACAGATGTTCCAACTCCGCGATGCCTGCTTTAGTCCGTAGATGGACTTAAGCAACTTGCACACTTTTCCGCTGCTCCCGCTCTGAATGAAACCCTCTGGCTGGTCCATATAAACACACTCCTCTAAATTTCCATTTAGAAAAGCGGTCTTTACGTCCATCTGCCAAATCTCATAATCATGGAAGGCAGCAATGGCAAGAAGTATCCGAATGGATTTCAGCATAGCTACTGGAGAAAAGGTCTCGTCATAGTCCAAACCAGGTCTTTGACGAAAACCCTTTGCAACCAGTCTAGCTTTATAGGTCTCAACCTGTCCATCTACACCAATCTTCCTTTTGAAGATCCACTTGCATCCTACGGGTTTTACCCCATATGGAGCAACGTCTAACGTCCATACTTTGTTGGTGTACATGGACTCTATTTCGGTCCGCATTGCATCCAGCCATTTTACCGAGTCAACGCTCTGAATGGCCTGGTGGAAGCTAGTCGGCTCATCACTATCAATGATGCAATCTTCTCTATCCCCGTCTATGAGAAAAACCGTAGTATCTCTCGGGCGGATGAGACTGCCTACTACTCCTGCGGAGCGGCGTAGGAATGTCATGATCTTTCGAACCCTCTGGTTCTACTAAGCTTTCAGTAATAGCTTGTGGTTCTGGAATTTCTTCCAGTTCTATTGCGCTCCCACTTATCTGATTTTCCAAAAACTCAGTTTCCAAGAAGTGGGCATGACGAGAAACATAAATCTTTTGTTCCTCTTCGCAATAGAAGAAATATCCCTTGGAGTTCTTTGGATATCCCACAAACTTGCACTGTACTGAGCGTGCCTCGAGTTTGTCCGCATGCTGCTTTTTGACAAAAGCTGGACATCCCCATGTCTTAATGTGATTAAGATAGGGTCTCTTCCCATACCACATCTGATATGGTGTAGTAGGCACAGTCTTAGTTGGAACTCGGTTCAAAAGGTATGCAGCTGATTCTAGTGCATATCCCCAGAATGATCGCGGTAACTCAGCGTTACTCATCATGGACCATACCATATTCAATAGGGTTCGGTTCCGTCTCTCCGATACACCGTTATGTTGCGGAGTGTATGAAGGAGTAAGCTGAGAGAGAATTCCATTCTCTTTTAAGTAATCCAGGAACTCGGCACTCAAGTATTCACCACCTCGATCCAATCTCAGTGTCTTGATACTTTTGCCGGTTTATTTTTCTACTTCATTCTTATATTTCTGGAATTTTCCAAAGGCTTCGGATTTATGTTTCATTAAGAAGACATAACCGTACCTTGAAAAGTCATCCGTAAAAGTAATGAAGTAAGAATATCCGCTTCGCGCATGTGTAGACATTGGACCGCACACGTCGCTGTGCACGAGTCCCAAGAGCTCGCTCGCTCTTACTCCTTGTCCGGTGAACAGAGTCTTTGTCATCTTTACTTTGAGACAGGATTGACAAGTGGTATACGACTGATATTCGAACGGATCCAAATATCCTTCTGTATGTAACTTCGTCAACCTTCTCTCATTGATATGACCCAGTCTACATTGCCATAAGAAAGTCTGATTTATTTCCGGAGACTTTCTTTTGTGTGTATTCTGGACATTGAAAGTCTGTGGTTGGTTTAGTACGTATATACCATTGCTTAATATACCTGACCCAATCAGAACTTGATTAAGGTGAATGTTTACAACATTACTTACAAACGCAAATTCATAACCTTCTTTAGAAATCAAAGATACAGAAATGATATTACAAGTTGCGTTGGGTACAAAATAGCAATTACGCAAAACCAAAACATGTCCATCTGACATTCCCAGGTGATAGTCCCCCACGGCCTTAGCATCCATGCTAGCTCCGTTTGCAACTTTGAGGGTCATGTCACCTGCCTTCAAAAACCTACGGTTTCTCAATGCCTGCAAAGAATTACAGATATGAGATCCTGATCCGGTATCCAATACCCAGGAAGTAGAGTTTATTGATAAACAGTTTTCAATAACATGCACACCTGAAGCTGAAGCCGCAACTTGCTTCAGATCCTGTGTTCTGGCTTTCCAAGCCCTGCAATCTTTCTTCCAGTGCCCACTCTTATGACAGTAAAAGCACTCTTCCTTCCCCATAAGTTTCCCCGCTATCTTTGTTGCTTTTGTCTTTCCCTTCGTATCCACTTTACTAACACTGCCCCTTGGTTTGGCGGGGGCTTTCTTCTTCTTTCTCTTGGCTTTCGTCTTGGACCTAGAAGAGGAAGATCCTCCTATAAACAAAATGGATGTTTCCCTGCCTTTCTGTAGGGTGCCCTCTGCACTCCTCAGCATGTTGAGGAGCTCTGAAAGTTCAACTTCCTTTTCTTGCAAGTTGAAATTCAGGATGAACTGGGCGTAAGTGGAAGGAAGGGACTGAAGAATCAAGTCCGTATAGAGCTCATTCTCCAACGTGGTCCGAAGGTCCGCGAGCTCCTCTATGAAGCCAATCATCTTAAGCACGTGTTCCGCTACCGATGATCCGACGGCCAACCTTGCTGAAAATAGCTTTTTCGACACTTCGTATCTGGCGATACGAGATTGCTCTTCATACAGTTCTTTTGTATGGAGAAATATGGATTCAAGGTCCATATTCTCGTGCCTCCTCTGATGTTCGTTGTCCATAGAGGCAAGCACGAGGCACTTGGCCTTCGCGCAATCGATTTCCCAGGTCTTACGGATTTCCCTATCCGCGGCGCTGGTTTTGGGACCTGGGACAGGGGGAGCTTTGGTGGTAAGGAGATACCCCAACTTGTCATAAGTGATTGCCATTTTGACATTCCTGAGCCAATCTTTGTAGTTTGGCCCTGTCAGTATATTTTTATCTAGTAGTAACTTAAGTCCGGTCATGATGTTTGGTCGCTGCAATTAGGAGAGAGAGAAGAAAAACTTTAGCATGATGCTCTTGCAAGTTTAGAGTGGTTTTTAATTTGTCTAAACAGGATGGCTCCCACTGTCTCTCGAATCCCTCCTCAAACCAAAAAGGAAGAATTAGTCAGGATCAATCTTACCGTACAATACTTGCTTAACCGTTCGGTCAGACTGGTGTCGGTACTTCGAGGGAGGTTTTCCAACGCTTTCGCGAAGTTCCTTAATTAAATAACTTCTTTTCCCTGGGGGCGTAGCCCCGCTAACACCTTTCTAGACACCTACTTGGTTTATAGCATTGATCGTTAAGTGAGAAATTTCCCGAGGAGTAGCATATACTCACAGTAGGATCGGGATCCAAATATCATTGCGTGACAAAACTGAAGGAATCCTACCAGAATCATCACACTCCAAATGGTATGCAGTGCTAGCAAGTTTCAGTTTCTTTTGAAACTCCCGATGTGGATTTTTGCCCCATGCTCTTATGACCTTGACTTTGGCCAACAAATCATAAGTCACATGTCAAGTTCTACCCATCATTCTCCAGGTTAATTTGAGCCCACCCGCACATACCCCTGACTTTGGCCAACAAGGTAGAACGACTGCCCCAAACCAACACATCTATCTATGCTGCACATGAATATCCAATAGCTACCAATCACTATGCCTTGACTTTGGCCAACAAACATAGCTTGAATACTTATTGACCATTCATGTGAAACGACGGAGGGCTACGAATGGTTTTGGCGAAACCGTGAACGTAGTGAACTTGATATAATCGAAGGAACGAGATAGCTTTTAAAAGGAGTGGCTTAAGCTCCGCGTTTAAAAGTTATTTTTGAAAAGAAACCGAGTGGTTTTGAAAGTGTTCCAACGACTTTTACTTGGTTTATTTTTCTTGCATTAATTTTAATGCGTCCCATCAATTAATCCTACCATTGCAGAAAACAACCAAAATATGACGTACGCTTATGCCATCCGCATTCGCCACGGGGCCCCGTCATTACCCGTTAGGTTACTTAACTAACGACAGAGCGGGGGCTGGACTAGCGCGGATGCAAAACATAAGCAACGCCTAAATAATATCATATATAGATATATTGCAATGATAGCCATTTCAGATCACAGATGAACACATTGGATATACTAGGAATCCGCAATTCGTACGAGCCTGTAACGAAAAGCGGATTACACGGTCGCGATGAATAGCCAATACCCCACCCTAGACCCCTACGGGTGCGGCAAACTACCCGCCAAATATCCGAAGCGGAGCAACCTCTTTCAACGATGTGAGTAGGCCACTGGGCACTTCGAGATACCCGTTAGTTTGTGCACCCCACCTTGGGTCTATCCTAGGAGCAAAAATAGTAAAAAGAAATTATACAATGACGGCTACAACCCCGACCCGGTTGTGCGGCCAAAAATAATATTACATCAATTTACATATTACATGAATTGAAAGAAAAGAAAACTCTCATCTCACAACCCCCCGGCTATTCATCCGCGACAATCCAATGAATTCATATACACATACCATCAACATTACAGATCACAGATATGTATAACCCTCACTAATCGACATATATCGATTAGCGGACGTTTAATACATATATCACATCACAGATTTATATACCCGTCAGCTTAAGTCTTTAGAAGTTCGATCAAAATACGGATTTTCAAGCCCCAAAAACTAATTTTGCTTTCTGGAAAATCTGCGCAGAAAAATCATATTCCAAAAATCCCAAAACACCCCCAGAGACATTCTGCAGGAAAACAGTGCCACGACCGAGTCAACTCGGCCGCGGTTCCACGGCGCTTTGACCGAGTCAGTGGACCTGTTTTCTTGGGTGTCTTAACAAAAGCCCGAGCCGATTTTTCATGTATGATTTATTATTTTTTGAACAGAGGAAAAAATCGGCAGAAACTATGCTATTCGGGTATGTTTCGTGATATTTTCTCCGATCGAACTTCTACTTACTTTGCTAACATGTTAGATAGTGTTTAACTAGGCTCTGATACCACTGTAAGTCCACATTACCTCTCTCGGTACTTACGGGCTTGCGGAAATGATGAAAAACGATTTTTCAAGAGGTGGTAACATGGACTCAAAATACGGATCTTTGTTAAACAATTACCTAACAACCTAACTAGAGTTTTACCTACTCGGTTAGGGGGCTATACCTTTCTTGAACTCCTTCGTCTTCAACTCTTTCCGGTGTACGGATAGGCCTCACCTCGTCGTCTCCTTGCGCCGAAGATGGATCCACCTGAAAGCTTCTACCTTTGGCTTCTTCTTCGAACTTGAAGAAACTAGAACACTTGGTTTGCTAAACCTTGTGAACTAGGATGAGTAGAGAAGTGATATGGGTTTTCTTTTATCTCTAAGGCAATGTTTCTCAACTCATGAGAGGGTTTTGCCTTGAGCTAGAGAGAGAGCAAGAGGAAGAGCAAGAGCAAGAGAGAGAAAGCAAATGAGAGAATGAGTAAGTCTTTTGCCATCCAAGCTCTCATAATCCAAAACCATGATTACTCATAATAGTAATTGAGTATTATGTGATGGTTCAAGTCAAAATGGCCATATCATTTCATACACTCATTTTGCAAAAACAAACAAGCAAGCAAAAGTCTTTGCTATGAAATGATAGCCATTGTAATGATGATGGTCAACTAGTCCAACCTAGTCAACCGGTCAACAAAGTCAACAAATCAACAAAGTCAACCTCTTATCTTAACCATGACACAATAATACTTAATTAATATTATCATTAATCATATTTCTTATTCTCATTAGGGTTTAGCAAAAGTCAATGGTCAACAGTGAACAGTCAACAGTCAACAACCCCAATGAGAATCCTCTGCCTCTGTCTCTCTGTCAACTGTGCATACACACCCGCATCCGCGTTCCGAGGAACAAGAATACAAACGAGATAAAACCAATCCCAAAACGTACACTAGGATCTGGCTTAAACCAAAGCCCGCTAGTGTTAACTGTCCGGATACTGAACGTGCACAAGTGCACGGATGTGACAGAACCCTGTCGCAAAACCATGCGACCTGTCTCAAAACCATGCGACCTCTACTCTTTTGCCTAAAGGCGAATAGCTTTCTGTGTGGGACTCTAAAGACTCGACACTACGCTGGCAGTGGGTTTAACCACAGACCGCAAGCGGTACTAGCTGTGCGTAACGGTCCCCAGATAGATGCCGACAAGAAGACGGAGGAGGTGAAACCCATCTGAACTCCTACTGAGCCTGAATGTGATAATCTCTATACAGTCCGGTCTGTTCGTCTGATATATCGCATGGCGGGCCTAGGGGGCGGTAAACGTCAGTCCCCTACTAGCGGTACAAGTCGTGTCGGAGTGTAGCCCAGAACACCCTGAGATAACACTGGAAACCTACCAGTATATCTCGCTTGCCCTGGCCAGGGACTACTCGTGTAGTGGCTCTCCTAGACACAGCGCGATGTCAACCCCCAATACCGGGAGAGACGAATCCTGTCTAACCGTCACTGCCTCCAAGTGCTTCGGGACTGCACCCAACTACTACCTGTTTGCACGACTCCTTTGAGCCGTGGTAGGGTAGTAATCTAAGTACAGTGGGAACACACTCGAGGTGAAGTGACAGTGCCAAGTCAGCAGACTAAGCTGTACTCATGTCACCTGGGAACTGATAACTGACGATAGGTATAGTACCATCCAACAGTTCCCGACGAGTCCTGACCAGTGTACTCGTAACCTAACGAGCACCCGCATACTATCTTAAGTACGACGTACTGACGGCTGTGGGACAGACCGTCTCCCACACTGGGATGAGAAGCGCATACGCTAGTCTACTCCGGAGTATCGATGCCCTGTCTCGATAGTCCTGCGAGTAGGGACCTGCATAAGGATTTGCTTATAGATTACCCAGCCCCCACGAGTGTGACTGCCATCACAACGCTGGTAATCAAGCAAAGATCCTAAGGGCTCCATTAATGTGTAAAGGTGATATACTAAAATAAACACATGTACACATTAAAGTAGAAACAAACCAAGTAGCATACTATTATATTGAGCAAGATTGTCTATACAAGGTGAATATCCCAAGCTTCCATTAAGTAATATACAAACTAGTATGATACAGTAATGGCCTCTAGGGCATATACACTAACACGTGAGGGGCCTTTTATGGGGCTATTCAATTTTTTATACCATATTTTTAGTGCAAAGCTTTATATGCAGAAAAGGAGCCTTGGAAATAGTTCCATCTTCTTGATTTCCAATGCCTTCCCCTTTTTAGGCCTTGGAAATAGCTCCACCATGCAAGATTTTCCGTGCGCCGCACTTAATGCCCCTCTTTATATCCTGGGGCCATGGCCTTCTTTTCTCTTCACAGAGAAATTTATTCTCATTTTGGTGTGATTTGTCTTGAGAGACAACTGAGCACCATGGCCTGCAATCGCCCTCATGCGCGTCGACAACCATGGGAAGTTCCTATCGAAGAGATGATCCCCCGCTTTGCCGCCCGATTGGTGGATCCCCTCCTTACCGACGACGAATGTGACTCAGCGGCGTATGAACTCTCGATCCGCAGGGGGTCTCCCCTCCCAATGGGCTCCCTCTGGCTCCGGATGATTCTTGCTGTCGTGCTCGCCGACGTCCCTCCTCACTCGGCGGAGATGACCCTGGCGATGCTTGACGCAGCCGAAGAAAAGCTCGAGGGCTTTCACGAAGCGTGCCTAATCACTCAAGCTTTGAAAGATCGCTCGGTTCACTTTTTGAGCGAAATAAGAGCCCGTCGGGCTGTTATGTCTGCTTTTGCGGACGAACATGGCACCAATCGGTGGGGAGCGACTCCTCGCAAGAACCGACGCTTTGACGTGTTGGAGAGAGCAGAGAGAGAGATGGAGAATTTTGTCTTTTGTTTTGTCAATCCTTGCACTACCGACCCTTTGTTCGGCAACCTTTCCCGCTAGTGTAGTATTTTCAAATTAGTTTTCGCATGCTTTATGTTGAACTTTAATATGTGTTGGGTATCCGTATGTATGTTTTTGCTTGCATAAATGAACTTTGTGTTCTTCCCATGAGAATTTTCTTTAATTGCGAACACTGTCACCATGTTGCATGCACATCAGAGCTTCGGGTATTATTTCTTTTCGGATATTCATATAGTTGCGAATGCATGCTTGATAGGATATACATCGAGAATTTTTTTTGTTGCTTCCCATACTAGATGATGTGCGCGTGTTTTAGATCGACTATTGCTATCGACTGGAGGCTTGTTTATACGGTCTTGAGCGTATATGTCATGTTTCAAAGGTTGCGGTCGCGAAAGCGGGCTTGCGTGGTCTAATAGAGCGACGTGTGGCGAACATAGTGTTGTGCGAGAAGAGGCTTGGCCGCAAATTCTCGGAGAGGGAGCTGGCTTCTAAGGCGCTAAGCGAGCTTCGAGCTAATCTTACCGCCAAGGCCCACAAAGCGTATGAACTGTGGCGAGTGCTTCAAGAGGCCATCAAGGAGGTCGTGGCCATTGACAAGGCCGCCGAGTTTACTCGCGAAAGAGTCGAAGCCCACAAAGCTAGCGAGAAGGAGCTCAAAGTTCGGCTTGCCTCATATCAGGCCCAGCAGGCTCAGGCAGAGGCTCGTCTTCTGGCGATCCTGAATCATGAAGCTATGGCCCAGCAAAAGCAGGATGAGCTAGCAAAATTGCTAAATCGCCCGCCGGCTTGAAAGACTTGTATCTTTTCCTTTCTTTTAGTACACACTCCTGAATGAGAGTATCTTCCTTTTGTTCTTTCATGAATTGTACTTTGTATTCGTTTTGGTTTATGAATAAAGACATATTTTTCTCTTCTCAATGGTGTGTCTCTTTTTATTGAATGTGTTTTGCGGACAGTCTATCTTGATCTCTTTGCAGGGCAGCGATGGCTTAGGATTCAGGGTTAAGATCTGCCTCCTAAAGCTTTTGAGCTTTATGAGCCGTGGGGGTCTCATAAAGAGTTTTTCTCCCTACAGGTCGAGAGGATCCCGTAGGTGTGAGTTTTTCTTTAAGAATCGTGAGGATCCTTAAGCGAGTTTTCCCTTGGGAGTCGTAAGGATCTCACAAGAGAGTTTTCTTCCTTGCATGTCGTGAGGATCCACAAGTGCTGAGTACGGTCGCCCTTATCCGTATTTCACGGGGTCAGAGGTTGCTTTGGGATGTTCTCCGGGGTACCGTAGTTTAAAGACATCGCGGTCAAGGTTAAGGACCTCATAGTCCGTGGGTTTAAGGACTCCACAGTCCAACGTTAGTTTTTAGACATCACGGTCAAGGTTAAGGACTTCATAGTCCGTGGGTTTAAGGACTCCACAGTCCAATGTTAGTTTTAAGACATCACGGTCAAGGTTAAGGACCTCATAGTCCGTGGATTTAAGGACTCCACAGTCCAATGTTAGTTTTAAGACATCACGGTCAAGGTTAAGGACCTCATAGTCCGTGGATTTAAGGACTCCATAGTCCAATGTTAGTTTTAAGACATCACGGTCAAGGTTAAGGACCTCATAGTCCGTGGGGTTTAAGGACTCCACAGTCCAATGTTAGTTTTAAGACATCACGGTCAAGGTTAAGGACCTCATAGTCCGTGGGTTTAAGGATTCCACAGTCCAATGTTAGTTTTAAAACATCACAGTCAAGGTTAAGGACCTCATAGTCCGTGGGTTTAAGGACTCCACAGTCCAATGTTAGTTTTAAGACATCACGATCAAGGTTAAGGACCTCATAGTCCGTGGGTTTAAGGACTCCACAGTCCAATGTTAGTTTTAAGACATCACGGTCAAGGTTAAGGACTTCATAGTCCGTGGATTTAAGGACTCCACAGTCCGATGGGTGGTTAGTGGGACCCGTCACCTCTTTGAAAACGTTGAGGAATTACAACGCCAGGTATCAAAGGAGTGAAGAGATGTACCCTCAAACCAAGGTAGAATCAGTATAGAATCATGGTGGTCGATCGTTAGTTTTAAGACATTACGGTCGAGGTTAAGGACATCATAGTCCGTGGATTTAAAGGACTCCACAGTCCGATGTTTGCTCTGGATGCTTCACACAGGTTCACTACCGTGCTTGGCGAGGACCAGGCTCCGCTTTGGGCATTTTCCACGGGGTCAAAGAGTGACGTTATCCGCGTTCACGGATTCACTGCCGTGTTCGGCGAGGACTAGGCTCCGCTCTGGATGCTTCACACGGGTTCACTGCCGTGCTCTGCGAGGACCAGGATCCGCTCAGGACGTTTTCCACGGGGTCAAAGAGTGACGTTATCCGCGTTACACGTAACCAGGAATTTTGCACTAGATGCTTCACACGGGTTCACTGCCGTGCTCGGCGAGGACTAGGGTCCGCTCTGAATGCTTCACACGGGTTCACTGCCGTGCTCTGCGAGGACCAGGATCCGCTCTGGACGTTTTCCACGGGGTCAAAGAGTGACGTTATTCGCGTTACACGTAACCAGGAATTTTGCACCAGATGCTTCACACGGGTTCACTGCCGTGCTCGGCGAGGACTAGGCTCCGCTCTGGATGCTTCACACGGGTTCACTGCCGTGCTCTTCGAGGACCAGGATCCGCTCTGGACGTTTTCCACGGGGTCAAAGAGTGACGTTATCCGCGTTACACGTAACCAGGAATTTTGCACTAGATGCTTCACACGGGTTCACTGCCGTGCTCGGCGAGGACTAGGCTCCGCTCTGGATGCTTCACACGGGTTCACTGCCGTGCTCTGCGAGGAACATAATCCGCTCTGGACGTTTTCCACGGGGTCAAAGAGTGACGTTATCCGCGTTACACGTAACCAGGAATTTTGCACTAGATGCTTCACACGGGTTCACTGCCGTGCTCGGCGAGGACTAGGCTCTGCTCTGGACGTTTTCCACGGGGTCAAAGAGTGACGTTATCCGCGTTCCACGTAACCAGGAATTTTGACTTTGTCTGTATTTCACGAAGTCGGAATTTGACTCTCGGCCAGCTGTACGCCGCCGAGTCATGGAACTGGGAGTTGCCACTGTTCCGCTTTGCTCGAGGTTATATATGCTGGAATGAGACGAATGTCGAGATGATCTCTAAGCTATCTGTGACTCATTCGAGATTTGGCTTCTTCTTCTGATGAAACCTGGAAGAGGAGGAGTGCGATTCCTTCTTTGTTTGCGCCCCTGGATTGTATACAGGGATTGATGTAATATCACCTGTAGGGCGTAAATTTCATTTCTATTTTATTTCTTTTTCCGCGATGCTCTATCATTTCATCTTTATATCGCGAAGGTCGCGATTGCCCAATCATTTCGGCTATTTTTCGCGGTGCCCCATCATTTCAGATATTTATTTTATTTTTACTCGCTGCTTTTTATTGCGAGTTGCCCAATCATTTCGGCTATTTTTCATGCATACATTTTTACTTGCTACTTTTTATTGCAAGCTGCCCCATCATTTCGGCTATCTCGTATGCATGTGTGGCTCGCTATCCTTTTCGCTGCAAGCTTGGATTTTAGACACCGATTTCGGCATCAGCACCGCTACAACTGGGATATTGCCAGGAGCGAATCATCATCTGCCTTTATCGACGTTGAACAAAGGTGGCTTAGTAAACAGGGTTAAGGGTCCTGTCGACTAAGGCTTTTGATTTCATGAGCCGTAAGGGTCTCACAAAGGTATTTCTCCCTACAAGTCGTGAGGATCTTGTAGGTGTGTTTTCTCCTTGGGAATCGTGAGGATTCCTAAATGCATGTTCTCTTGTAAGTCGTAAGGATCTTACAAAAGGGTTTTCTCTTTATAAGTCGAGAGGACTTACAAGGGTTGTTTACTATATGAACATATCCCTAGTCAGGGATGGGACTTGGTTAGAGAAATGTTTACTCGCGCCCGTGGATTGTATACAAGGGTCAGTATTGAGCCACTTGTAGGGCAATGTCGAAGGTTGTGGGGGGTTTGCTTAAGAACAGGTTCATGTTTTTGTAACTTAAGATTCTCAAATCTTATGAGCCGTGAGGGTCCCATAAGAGAGTTCTCCTTACGAGTCGTGAGGATCTCGCAAGTGTAATTTCTCCTTAGGAATCGTGAGGACTCCTAAGTGTGTTGCTCCCTTGTGAGTCGTAAGGATCTCACGCGGGTGGTTTCTCCTTACAAGGTCGTGAGGAACCTGCAAGTGTCCTTTAACGAGGTTGCGCCCTTTCGGGTTTTCACAAACACTCGCCGGTAGCCCTGCTGTTTTTACTCACGGAGCCCTTTCGGGTTTTCATCCGTGCCCGTTTTGCTTATGGACATACCGTTTTTTATTATTATTATTATTATTATTATTATTATTTTTTTGTATATATATATATATTTATATTTTTTATATCGGCTTTGAGATACTGCAATCCACCATAGTTTATCGACATCTCGGTCAACAACCAGTTTTAGGACATGGTGGTCCATTGTTAGTTTAAGGACATTTCGGTCCACTGTTGGTTTAAGGACATTTCGGTCCGTTGTTGGTTTAAGGACGTTTCGGTCCGTTGTTAGTTTAAAGACATTTCGGTCCTTCATTTGAAGGGGGCCGGTTACTACTTAGAGTTCGGGCTTAGGAGGATAGCGAGCGGACATAGTCGTCGTCATCTATCATTGACCTAGGCCTTGACCCGTTAAGCGTAGTATTTCTTCAGGAAGCGACCGTTTATTGCCCTGAAAGGTCTTTCACCGTGCATATCCATAAGTAGGTATGCTCCGCCCTGGTAGACCTTGTCTATGATGTACGGGCCTTCATAGTTTGGCTCAAATTTTCCCCGCTTGGCACGATTGGGGATCATAGGTCTTTTGACCACTAACACGAGTTCGCCTTGGCGGAATGTCCTCGGCCTGGTCAATCTTTCGTACGAGCGCGTCATCTTTGCTTTGTAGGCCTCCAGATTTTGTTGCGCTATGAGCCGGGTTTTATCAAGGGCATCAAGCTCCTCAAGCCGAAGGTGAGCATTTTCTTCGTCCGTCAGCTCGTAGTGGACCGCCACTCATAGGGAGGGTAACTCTATCTCGAGGGGGAGTACTGCTTCTGTACCAAACACCAACGCATATGGCGTTGTGTTTGTGGCTGTTTTGAACGTAGTTCGATACGCCCAGAGAGTTTCTTGTAGCCTCTCATGCCAGTCCTTCTTATTTCGGGACACCGTTTTCTTCATGATCTTCGTCAAGGTCTTGTTGAAAGATTCGGCCAGACCGTTAGCTCGCGGATTATAAACCGAGGAATATCTCCAGTCTATGTTGTGTTGTTGCGCGAAGCGACTGATTTTGTGGCTTCTGTAAGCTAGCCCGTTATCGGAGATGATCTGTCGCGGAGTTCCAAATCGATAAATGACGTGCGTCTTGAAGAAGTGGAGGATGTTCTCCGTTTTCACTTCCCTCAACGGTACTGCTTCTGCTCATTTGGAGAAGTAGTCGGTGGTCGCTAGGATGAAACGATGTCCTCTAGATGATGCTGGTTCGATGGGGCCGACTATATCAGTCCCCACATTTCGAATGGCCAGCTAGCCACCGTTGGATGGAGTGGATTTGGATGCTGGTGGATAAAGTCCCCATGAATTTGGCATGAGTGGCATTGCTTCGCATACTCGAGGCAGTCCTGGATCATCGTGGGCCAATAGTAACCCATTCGCTTGATCTTTAACTTCATGTTCGGGCCCGCTTGATGAGAACCGCAGAGTCCGTCATAAACTTCCTGAATGACTCTTTTCGCTTCGACAGGTCCCAAACATCTCAACCACAAAGAATCGAACGACCTCTTGTACAGAGTATCGTTAACGAAGGCGAAAGACAGAGCTCGTTTCATAAGCTGATGTCTTGAGGACGCATCTTCGGGCGTTCGAAGGCATTTGAAGTAGTCTATAAAGACTTCCCTCCAATCCTCGGCCTTTTCTTGGTCATTCATTTGCAGGGCCGTGTGCTCATTTGCTCCCCTTCCTTCGGGTGACTCCAGGGATATCCCTGTAGGGGCAAGTACTCGACGGCTTTGTACCACGATCCTAACATCATCAAGGTTCTCATCAGCCAGCTCTTTAGCGAGCTTAGCCAATGCATCCGCTTTGCTATTTTCGGCACGCGGTATGTTTTCTAAGGTGTAGGAAGGGATTTGAGTCAGCAGCTGTCGTACTCTCTCTCCATACTTCACCAGCTCTGGCTTGCATGTTTGGTAGTCGCCATTTACTTGACTAACGACCAGTTGGGAGTCTCCGTATATGAGAAGGTTTTCAATTCCCATGTCGATGGTGATCTCGAGGCTGGCTATCAAAGCTTCATACTCAGCTTCATTGTTCGTCCTCGGCTCTGTTAAGGAGAAAGCGAAGCGCATTATCCCTCCTTGCGGAGTTACGAAAATAAGACCCACCCCTGATTTGATTATAGGGGTGCTTTGTTTGCACTTCTTCATGGAAGATGCTCCATCGAAATAAAGCTCCCATCGGATATTACCGCCATCGATCGCATCAAAAGCGTGTTCGTCTGGCAGTTCGCAATTCAAAGGAGAGTCGGCCGGTACCGGATGCTCAGCGAGGAAGTCGGCGATGGTCTGACCTTTCACTGCCTTGAGAGGTTGATAAGTTATCGAGAACTCCATCAAGAGCAGGGCCCATTTAGCGAGTCGCCCCGTCAATATGGCCTTCGACATCAAATATTTAAGGGGGTCCACTTTCGATATGAGACGGACTTCGTGGGCCAACGCATAGTGCCTGAGCTTGGTTATCGCAAAGATTAACTCCAGGCAATGTTTTTCAATAGGGGAGTAGTTTCTTTCTGCCCCCAGTAGGACTCGACTCAGATAGTAGAGCGCTCTCTCCTTCCCTTGGTCGTTTTCCTGTGCCCATAATGCGCCTAAGGAACCTTCAAGGGCGGTTGTATAAAGAATAAGAGGCTTTCCCTTTACTGGAGCAGCTAACACCGGCGGGTTCTGCAGGTATTGCTTGATCTCGTCCAGCGCGCTTTGGCATTTGTGATCCCAGACGAACGGGGTTCCCTTCTTCATCAGGTGACTGTAAGGGCGGCATTTGCCTGAAAGGTTGGCTATAAATCGCCGGAAGTACGCGAGCTTCCCCTGGAGAGACCGTAATTGTTTGAGAGTCCTTGGCGGTGGCATTTCCATGATCGCCTTGATCTTCGACGGATCTATCTCGATGCCTCGGTGCCGGACAATGAATCCTAGGAATTTGCCTGAGGACACCCCGAACGCGCATTTGAGAGGGTTCATCTTCAATTTGTATTGCCGAAGGCGTTGAAATACGGTCTTCAGATGCTCTAAATGCTCTTCGTATGACATGCTCTTCACTACAAGGTCGTCGATATAGAATTCGACGATTTTATGTATGAGATCATCGAAGATCTTTGTCGTGGCCCTCTGATAGGTGGCACCGGCATTCTTTAAACCGAAGGGCATCACCTTGTAGCAGAATATACCCAAAGGAGTCCTAAAGGCGGTGTGCTTCTGGTCTTCAGGATGCATCTTTATCTGATTATACCCCGATGAGCCGTCCATGAAAGAGAAAACCTCATGAGTGGACGTGTTATCTATCATCAGCTCGGTTATCGGTACTGGGAAATCGTCCTTCGGGCAAGCTTTATTGAGATCCCGGAAATCCACGCATATGCGCACTGTCCCATTTTTCATCATTACCGGGACGATGTTGGCGATCCATTCAGGATATTGAACTTCTTGGATAAACCCAGAATCGATCAGTTTCTTGACTTCGGCGTTGATGCTCATCTCAAGCTCGAGCCGCATTCTTCTCGGCGCCTGTTTGACTGGCTTAACGTCCAGGGATATCGCCAATTTATGGACAGCTATTTCTGGATCTAGTCCTGGCATTTCGGAATAGTTCCATGCGAAGCAATCTCTCTGCTGCATAAGCACGTCTTTTAACGCAGCCACCTTTTCTTCAGATAGCAGCTCACTGACGAATGTAGGTCGCGGGTCACTTGCCGTTCCCAAATCAATCTTCTTGAGCTTATCTACAGTAGTGTGTATTCCATCTTCCAGCTCTTTCGGCGCCGGTGGAATCATCGTTTTCGAAGCACCAAGGGAGCTCATCCCTATTCTCGGGCTCTTCTTTTGATATCGTTATCATACGACAGGTACGAGCTCGTTTCCAAGATCGATGTGGATCTGGTTCTACTCTCGTAGCTTTGGGTTCATACTTTTGTGGCGGCGTTACTCTCCAGCTGTCGGATAGAGCAAATCTGCCTTGCTGGTATTGGTATTCGACCCAGTTCTTGAAGGTGAAGCAATCTTCGATAGGATGTCCTATGGCTCGGTGATAAGCGCAATAGCCTGGATGAGAGACCTCGTTAGCTTGCTCGGGGTGTTTAGACTCCGGAAGTGTAATCATTCGATGTTTTAAAGCTAGGTCAAGTATCCTCCGTGTTTTATTCTGAGGAAAAGAGTATGCCTGACTCATCTTTTTCATAAGGGACAAATCCGGGCCACGCAATACCCGATCACATGACTCTCTGATCCCGCGTTGTCGTTGTCGACCTCCTTTTCTGCCTTTTGACTTACTTCTGCCCCTGCGTTGGGCTTTTTGCACAGCAGGTTGACAGGGAGGAGCGTTTTCATCTTTCGCAGCCTGTTGAAAAAAGCGTTGCGCCATGGCTTTCTTGTAAATGGCCATTTCACGATTATGGTCGTTCCGAGCTTTTTGACCCGCCTTCCTGATAAGCTTGTCTATTCGCTCTTCAAATGATGGACTCGGGACTTCAATCGCGGGATCTAGTTCTGATGAAGGGTTGGCATTTTCTGACAGGGCGTCCTCTTCTTCATCGAAGTTATATATGGCATAGCTACCGTAGACCCGTTCCCGTTTTCCGGCTCTCATGTATCCAAGCCCAAGTGTTTCCATTCTCCCATTGGGCAATTTGCGCTGAGTCCCAGGGACATCCTAAATCCTATTATAGAATCGAGCTTGTCGAGTAGTCTGTTTTAAGGGTACCCCTTGGCGCTTCAATAGCCTTTTCAGTCCGTTCGTGTAATATCTGGGCAAACGGATGGGCTGAAGCCTGTCAAGTGTAGAATCCGCGCCATGCCAGATCTCTTTCTCCACTCTTGTTTCCGAGGATCGATAGAATAGGATCGCCTTTTCGCCTTTTCGCTTGGGAGGGACGTAAAACGTCTGCAGGTCTTGCACGTTGAGAGCTTCAAGCGCGTCAAGATCTTTGTAGTGCTCCCGAGGAATCATGGTGATTTTCAAACTCTGATCATTACCAGGGAATTCTTGTATTGGCGGTCGACTGGAGAACACAACATTAACCTCATCTTCCGAGTCGCTGCCGAAGATCAACATGGGGGCGGACGGTCCCGGGTTGTTGCGTCGAGATGGCCCAGCGTAAACTATCTCTTCTTCATCTTCGGTGTCACTCCCGAAAACAGGAATGGTGGCGGCGGCTTTGTTCTCCGGTTTGCGGCACCTCTCTGTATCCTCGAAATCTGGCAAAAAGTACTTTGCATCTTCGTATTTGCGGACTTCGTTTACGGAGAACGGGTTCAGATCCCCTGTTACGGTGTACTCGAGACCATCCTTGAAATACTTCATACACTGATGTTGCGTAGAAGGGATGATGTTGTACTCGTGTAACCAAGGACGACCGAGCAAGGCATTATAGCAGGTCTTGGCGTCAATGACATGAAACTTAATGTCGGTGACGAGCAGTCCGAAGCGCAATGTTAATATTACGGATCCAAGGGTCCGTGACGACTGGGAGTCGAAACCGGAGATAGTAATTTTGTCACGAGCGAGGTGCTGCATGCTCATGCAGATTTCCTTCAATACCCGAACATTAAGGAGATTGACGGAGGACCCATCATCAACCAGGATCTTGCCTGTCCTGATATCGTGGCAATATCCAGAGACGTATAGGGGACGGTTGTGGTCGCAAGTCCCAAGGAGCAGGTCTTCGTCACCGAAAGTGATATCGGCCGTGTGCACTTCTTCTAGTTCATCCTTCATCCTTTCTTCGGCGAGGAAGGCCTGGAATTGCTCGGGCTCTTGTAGCGCCTTGATTAATGAATCTCTCGCTTCCTTTGATAACAAGAGGGCATCGAGAATGCTGAGCTGAGAGGGTAGCTTCCTCATGTGTGCCAGGATGTTGTAGTCCATCTTACCCTTCCTGGAAGGACCCTTGGCAGTCAACTCTTTCGTGACTTGGTCATCTAAGGCGATATCCTCAGTGACCTTTTCCTTTCCCTTATCTTTTCTAGTTGTGGGTCCGAGATTCTTTTCCGGAAGCGTGCGATTGCGCAGCTGAATGTTTTCGCAGGCTTCTGGTTCTTCTTCCTTTCCCGACGCGGACTCTTCAAAAATGGGGCTAAGAGCCATTTCCTCGTCAGAATCGCTCCCGAATGTGAGCACTTGCGATCCCCCGGCATTGACCGTGTAACAATTACTGGTAGTTCTTTTGCGTCCTTCGGTCGTACTTCTCTGCTCGCGACGAGTTCTGCGTTTCATTCGTTTAAAATGTTGCCGATGAGCAACATATCCTTGCCACCATGTCTTAAAGGCGTCGCACTCCTCAGTGGGGTGTGAAATCTTCCGATGATATGAGCAGTAATTGGGGTGCCTCTCCGCCCCATCGAGCGTGTTTCCTTCCGAGGGTGGTAGTTTCATTCCCATTGACATGGCTTTGGCAAACCTTTTCCTCGTCTTGAATACGTTTTTATCCGTGTCGGGTGCCTTTCGATCTGGCGGGAGTACCTCAACTCTTTCGTTTAATCGCCTGCGTTTGGCTCCTTCCGATGCGGCCATCTCACGCTCCTGGTCGGCTTTACTTTTCAAACGAATCTCGTCTAGAAAGGCGTCGATCATTTTGTCTGTTGGCCACACAAGCTCCGGTTCAGGCTCTGCCCCCAGTTTCTTAGTGCCAAGAGTTTTTTCATCATCGGTAAACGAGTGGGAGATCACATTACAACTTGCCACGTATCCCTCGGATTCATCCGACGAGCTCTCTCCGTTATCCTCCTCCTGAAAGAAGTGGTTGAGGAACTCCTGGAGTGTGATGGGAGTTCGCGCCTTTTGATTGTACTCCTCCTGCGCGTCAATATGCTTCCGCAAGTCCGTACGCTTGTCGCCAGGCTTCACGGGCTTCTTAGATTTCTTCTTCTTTTTCTTTGAATATTTCGACGGCTTGGTGTGAGCGCTTTGACTATCACCACCCGTTTTGGGAATTGGGCGCGGCTTCAACCTTCCCACGATAATCTCGGGTTCCAACGGGTTCTTCCATTCGACCGCCGGGCATTCATGAAGATCACTCAGCATTCTTTTGGTTTTTGCTGAAAGCACGATTTCCCATGGAGTTTCATCAATGAAGGAACAAGTTGCCCCCGGTGTGTCCGTCTTCTCAGGAGTGTGCGGTTGCGGCGGGTTTACCTTCCACTTCTCGGACAGCGCAAACTTGCCCTGTAGGTATTGATCTTCAATCCATCCTTTGAAGACGAAACAATCCTCAATCGGATGGCTTACCGTTTGATGGTAAGGGCAGTAGTTGGGGTTATTCACCTCACTGGGTTGCGGCGGTCGCCTTGGGTTTGGCAAGTTGATAAGCCTGTTGCGTACTGCCAGCTCGAATAGCCTCTTCGTCTTATCCCGCGGGAATGAGTAGGGGCGCTTCATTTTCTCATTATAATACCGCCGTCTTTCTTCTATTTGATTCGCCAGCTTTGGGGCACTGGGTTGCTGCTGAGCGTTCGCAACGAAGGTTGCCTTCCCTTTATCCTTGTCATTTCGAGGTTCCGTCTTCGGGGGAGGCGGTCTGTGACCCATCTGGTCCATCTGGGCCAACTTGTCGATCAGTGCCTGGAACGTGGTTGGTTTAAAGAACATCATGAACTGTGAGATAGTTGCATAAGGATCTAGTGTACCCACGAACATGCCCACCGCAGGCGCTTCCTCAATGCGTTGTTCGCATTTTGACCACAAGTTTCGCCAGCGTATAGCGTACTGGACCCACGTCTCACCTGGTTTCACCCTGGCGTTAATCAATGCCGTTATCGGGGTACGTTCGCTGGCGCTTGCAAATCGCTGAGTGAATAGCAACTCCATTTCAGCGAACGTCTTGATGGAATCATTCGGGAGCTTGGAATACCACTCGAACGCTGTTTCTGATAAGCTGCCGACGAATTGGCGAAGCAAGAGCTTATCGTCGCCACCAGTGTTGCCACAAAGCGCCCTGAACTGGGCCACATGCTGATGGGGATTGCCTGTCCCCTTATAGACATGGAATTTTGGTATTGTGTAGCCCGGCGGGTATTTGATCTGGTCATACCAGCTCGGATATGGTCTTCCTGTCTTGACAACTTGACCAGCTGCCTCAGTCGCCTGGTGAACGCGTATCTGTTGGGCTATGTATTCATCCAGGTCAGCCTTGGAGATTGTCTCCTCCTTGGCTGTTGACAGAGCAGGTGGAGGATTTGACGTTTCTCCCCTGTCGTCTTCAAGAACGATTGGAGGATCTTCAGTAGGGGGCTCTTGTTGGATCATCATACCCACCATGTCCTGGAACAGAAGGGCTATTCGTTGTATATTGGCTGCTTGTTCAGCAGCCTCTTTATCCTTCTTCTCCAGTATCCTACGAAGGAACTCAGCGTCAGTTTCTTGCTCTTGGCGTTGATCAGATGACGCTTCGGGGCTTTCTTTCGTCCCAGTAAGTGCGGCCATCGCGGTCATCATTTCCTGGAGCTTCTGCTATTGCTCCTGAGCTTTGGTCACTGACCGTGTAAGCGGTCTATGACCCGTGGATGCACAGCTGTCCTCTTTTCCCAGCGCCATATATACCATATGCACCGTCATGCCCCCGGACTTAGGGCGTTTTAGCTTATTGTCCTTGATATTTGCTGTGGGAGCGGGGACTTCCTCTAGTCTTCCTCTCTTGTAGGCCGTTGAAGTTGAGGGGGCCTTTGCTTTGAGCACCCAATTGGTCGTCACCTTCCGTTGCTTGATCGGGGAATTTTCTTCTGGCCGACCTTTTGACTTCTTATATTGGCGAGAGTAATTAGGATCAATCACAGATTCTCGAACTCGTCGCCATGTCTTGTAGATCCTGGAGGACAGCGATTGAAGAGACTGCTCCGGCCTTTCTGCTTCCACGGCCGTCTCTACCGGTGGAGGATATCTTTTGAGTACGGCGGTAGGCGAGTTCCTGCGCACCTTGTTCAGCAGCTCAAAGCTGTTCCCAGTTGGGATTGCAGCATTAACTTCCACCGCTGGAGCTGGTAGAGTTAGCTCAGTGGGGGAGTTGCCCCCAGCCTTTCTTATCCGGCGCCAGTGGCGACGTCGGGCGTGACGGGTTGTTGGGACTGGTTTAGCGACGGCTGCGTCTTGCCCCCTGTTCTGGGGAAGGGCTGTTGCCGGTGTCAGTCTCTTAAAGACTGATGTCTTTTGGGTGGCGGTATCCAATCTGTCAAAGACAGACCTTCGAACCGGAGCGGAAGCAGGGACAACCAGTCTTGCAAAGACCGACTCTCTGGCAGTAGAAGTCGCCTTGACGACTTCGGGAGCAGCTGTCTTCTTTAGGATAGCCTTCTCAGGTATCATGGGCTTTTTGGCGGGCCCTTTGGAGTTCAGACTCAGTCTGGTGAAGACTGAAAATTGGACGACCCGTTGAGAGGGGCCGTGGGAGTAGCAAGTCGATCGAAGGCCGACTTCTTCGAAGCTTCCGGTACGGGAATTGGGATATCAACGTTCACCGGCGGGAGCATGGTCCCAAAGAATAGACCGGTAGTAGCTTGGGTCACTTGCTCCACAGGCATAGTGAATAGGGATGCAGCCTGCGGTCCATATGCTACACCTCCAGGTGAGGCGGAGCGTCGGTTGCATTTGCAGTTCGAGCAGTTGAACGCCATTGATCCTTTGTTTTCTGCACCAAGCAAAACGCCAAATCTTAGTACCTCGCAACCCAAGGGCAACTATTAGAAAACCGCGATTGGTTCGCGAATCACGACACACGAAGTGTGGAGTGGAAAGAGGAAAAGGTCCCACCGGGCGTGCCAGAATCTGTTCCCCTCCGAAGGACGGCCAAGACTGAACGTCTTGCCTGAAATTCGGGGCAGATGCTAATTGGTGCTATCCATCCACCTCTCCGAAGATGCCAAGTTGATTTATGGCAACGTGTATCGGAGGTTTAAACGGATGCGGCCGATGTAGCAGACTTCGTCAGATTCCCCCTCGTTTGAGGGGTTTTTGATTGTGGGGACGCTCTTCCCTGCAGGCGCAAGCCCCTGCAGTTAATTACGCTACCGCACCGCGGTAACAACTTTCTCCTTCTCCAGAAATTTCACTTCGTGTCGCATGTGTTTATTTTGTGTTTGGTTGCCCGTGGATTGTATACGGAGACTGAGTTATGTCATCGCCCGTAGGGCGTCGACTAGTCCAAATCCGTATAATCTTAGATTTGGGTTTGGGGGTTGTGTTTAAGGATACGTTAGCCTCGTTTGAGACTAAGACCGACTTAAACGGTTGTTAAGGATACGCTAGTCTAGTTTTTAGACTAAGATCAACGTAACGGGATCATTTAGATCCGACAAAAGAGCGATTAGGAGAGCCCTGTTGTTTAGTTTAGTGACGTTGCGGTCAATAGGTAGTTTAAGGACATTGCGGTCCAACGTTAGTTTTAAGACATTACGGTCGAGGTTAAGGACGTCGTAGTCCGTGGATTTAGGGACTCCACAGTCCGGTGTTAGTTTTAAGACATCACGGTCAAGGTTAAGGACGTCATAGTCCGCTGTTAGTTTTAAGACATTCCGGTCAAGGTTAAGGACGTCATAGTCCGTGGATTTAAGGACTCCACAGTCCGGTGTTAGTTTTAAGACATCCCGGTCAAGGTTAAGGACCTCATAGTCCATGAGTTTAAGGACCCCACAGTCCGTATCAATGTGTGTGGTTATCGGGACCTGCCACCTCTTTGAAGACGTTGAGGAATTACAACGCCGAGTATCAAAGGAGTGAAGAGATGTACCCTTAAACCGTGGTAGATTAAGTGATCTGCAGTCCAATTTGGAAACTAGGATCAGTTATCATATTATGAACCCATCGGCCCAATTAAGTTTGGATTGAGGACTTATGGCCATCCTGGGCTAAGTCCAATTATGTTTGGGATATTAGCCCTCTGTTGATTCATTGAAGGAGAGGCTTTGCCTCTGGAAACTTAGCCAATTGGGCTAAGGCTAGTGTTAAACACTAGAGACCAACAGTGTTGAACACTGGGAATAAGATTGACAAGTTAGTGTTAAACACTAAAAGATAATCAATGTTGAACATTGGGAACAGAGTTCTCAAATTAGTATTAAAGACTAAGAAAATCCAAATTAGTGTTAAACACTAAGAAAATCAGTGTTAAACACCGCAAATAGAGTTTTCCAAATTAGTGTTAAACACTAAGAAGAATCAGTGTTAAACACTGGATACATAGGTTTCAATTTAGTGTTGAACACTAAGGCAAGAGGGGTCACGTGGTCACACGTGAGAGCGCCCTGCTTCCCTTTATTTTGTTTTACAGATAAGTGTTTAACACTTTTAGTCCTGAAATCCATCACGTGCGGGCACGTGATGGGGGCTCATGCTCTGGTTTATTAGAATACTCATTAGGGGTCACGTGGTGACACGTGAGGGCGTCCCAGAGTCTCTGTTTATTTTGCTTTTTCTTTATGTGCTTCAGAGGTCACGTGGAGCACGTGGGGCATTGCCTCAAAGCTCTCTGCAGGGGTCACGTGGTAACACGTGAGGCGTTTACTTCAGAGTTCTATTCTGTGGATCTTTGCAGGAGTCACGTAGTAGCACGTGACTCTGCATGTTTCAAAGGTCTGTTTATAGGGTTAAACCCTAAACTTCTGAAGAATTATATTCTTAATAGGGTTAAACCCTAGTTTCTTTTCTTAAAGGAATTAAATTCCTGTGAGTTTGAGAGAATTATGTTCTCAGTTAGGGTTAAACCCTAGTTTTGTTCATTTTGAAGGAATTAAATTCCCATAATATAGGGTTAAACCCTAACTTCATCTCAAAGGAATTGAATTCCTATCATTTTGTGAGAATTAAATTCTCTGAACTCAGTTCCTCCTCTGTGTTTTGGATCTGCATGGCAGGATCTCACCCAATGAGAATTAAATTCTCAATTCATGGGGAGATGTGCACTTTGCAGACCCTCAACCAGAGAAAGAACTAAGTTCTTTTACATAAGAGTTAAACTCTTTTGAGAATTAAATTCTCTTTTGAAGTCTCCCTTTTCTTTTCTTACTTAAGGTTTTCCTTTTTGCAGAGAATCAAAGGCTCTCTCTCTCTCTCTATATATATATATATCAAAAGAAAAAGATCCAAAGGTTTCAAGGTTTCAGAAAAAAGTTTTAGAAAAAGGTCTTCGAAAAAAAGGGGCCTTCTCTTCTTTTCTTGGCTCCTATTTATAGGAGAAGGAAGAGAATCAATTTGCTGAGTAAATCTCTAATTGAGAGATTTGATTTGTATGTTGAGAGATTTTGTCATTAATCTGGGCCTTTAGATTGTTAAGTGAATTTTATTCACCATTGGATTTTAAATCCAAAGATATTTCCTTGTTGTTTCGGTTAGATTTAGGGGAAAATCTTTCCAAGTCCAAGATTTTTCTATAAATAGGTGATATTTAATCACCTTTAGATTTTAATCCAACGGTTCCAAATAATTCTTTTTCCATTTTGGAAAGACTTGAGAGATCTTTTCTCAGAATTTAATTCTGTCATAAGGCTCTTGAGGCAGATCACGTGTGGCCACGTGACCGTTGGTCACGTGAACGCATGTGACCCCTGGTCACGTGCAGGCACGTGACCCCCTTTGGAATAGGCTTCCCTTCCTTCTACGCTTTTTTCTTTGCCGCTGCTCAGTCATCACGTGTCAACACGTGACCGCTGGTCACGTGCTAGCACGTGATGCCTCTTCCGGAGTTTTTTCTGATTTTAAATCAGGAAACAACGACGCCATTTGATTGGTAGAGTTTTTCTGTGTTTAAATTTACCGCAATCAAGACGGTGTCGCTTGGTAGCTAGCCGGTTGAGTACGAGTCGATCCACAAGGAAATGGTGTCCTTTTCTTTAAGTTCTAACGAGTTAAGTCCTAATTTTGGTAGGTTTGGTTTTAAGATCTAAGAATGAGAATAAATTGATATAAAGGCTTGCTAGGGTTAGGATTAGGTTAGTTCGAAATAGGGATTCTTCTCATTTCTTTCAATACCCTAGTTAAGAATATAGGTGTTAGGGTAATAGTCAACAACGGGGATTAGCACGACTAGAAAGAAACTTAGTTTCTTCCTTTTGGTCCTTATCCGTCCGTTCTTGGCTCTTAGCCCTAACCTCCGGTTAATTCAACCACAACCGGTCTAACTAGGGAATCACCGCTATCATGTAGGATAGGGTGCCGTAGTCAGCGGATTATGGTTGATTTAAAGAGAGTTCTTAATTAAAATTAATTGGGCAAAGAAAAGAGTGAGAGAGATTTCCTTCTCTCAAACCTTCTCTCTCCTATCCCTAACAAGTGAGGAATTACTCACTCATTAGGAAGATAACAATAAAATTCAATTTTTTTTATTTTAATATATGAACTAAATTGCAGATAATAAAAGAACAGATAAAAAATTGCAGGAATTAAAATTCAGATAAAAAGAATGCGAGATAAAAAAATAAAACTTACTTTTGGAATTAAAATTTAGATCTAAGAATTAAAAAGAGGCATCTAAGAAAGAGAGGCACCCTAAAAGAGGCACACCTAATTTGGCTTTGAGCTCTCCTATTTATAGATAGGAAAAACCCTAGGTTTACATTCTAATCCATACATGAAATTACAAAACAACCCTAAAAACCAAGTCAAAGCACCGACACCCCACCGACACGTGCAGAGCACGGCCGCGGAACCGCGGCAGAAGTGCCT